>CM045771.1:59537837-60737837 GCA_025200525.1 Camellia lanceoleosa | reverse complement strand
TAGTATACCTAAACACCGATTTGGTAACCTTCTTTATCATTAAAGCAAATTTAAGATTAATAATATGTAAACAAAAAGTTTATACAAAATTTTTGTACGTAATAATATGGCTCAATATATACCGTTCACTTTAAAATAAAATATCTACAACAATGATATTTATTTACCATAATGATTTTATCACATTATTTTTATAATTGTTTTGTATAAATTTTATGTATAAATAGTATTTTCTAAATATCAGTTGTGTATTTATAAAATTAAGGAATTTTCTTAAGTGTGCAACCCTCAAGGTTGCACACTATGTGCCACTTAAACAAAAAATGTTTGAATGTGCATATATATTTAACAATGATTGTGTATGCGACGAACCCAACTTAAAAATAAATAAATAAATAAATGTAGTAGTATTTGAAAAGCTAGGAGTACAAAGAAAGTAATGTTGAAAGATAAGAAAGGAAACAAAGTTGTAAATGCCAAGGTTTGTGTTGTAAAATGTCTTCTATTTTTAGTAGCATTTACAAGTAGAGGGTGATGCATGGACCTAACAAACTTTATTTGTAACTTATATTTATACTATTATATACGTAAATACCGAATTTAGTGTCCAAACTTCTAAACTTTCTTCTTATGTAATATGGCAGATTTTTATATGTTAAAATAAAAAATTATTATGTTACAACGCAAGTAAAGTTTAAACCAAGACATTGGGTTTTATTAAGAACAAACTTATCATTTAAGCAATTTACATATTATAATATTATTTATTTTTATTTTTACTTATTTAAATTGTACAAGCATCTTGTGTGTCACCCGCTAATTTATTTAAAAATTTAAGTCTATAAATAAAGAGTTCATGCATTCTATTTACTTCTTATCAGATTTTGAAAACTTTATTTACACATGCTCCAACAACTTATTGTATTTTTTGCTGAAATTTTAGTGTATAAGAATGTGATAGTATTGTAGAGCAATTGAGTTGAGAGGTTCATAATCCTGTATTCTTTATTATGCATAGTGGATTTGATATACTCCTTTCCTTAGGAGACTTCATAAAAGGAGTATGTGAGGCTAAATTCGCATTTTAAATATACAAATTCATTTTTTATAGGTAACTAAATGAATATATAGATATATATATTGAAAGGTTTATATATAAATATATAAGTATACCCAAAAAAAATGATTTTAAGGGTTGCTATATAAGTATACTAGACGCAGTAGTGCACATAATGCATGCACATATGATCATTTTGTTTTAGAAAATGAGATTGTAAATTATATGATTGAATTGACAAAACATTTGACTTAATGGTTGTGTAACACTCTTTGTGGCATGAGATTGCAGATTCAATTCTTATAAAAAAGAGTTTGATATCCTTTATAGTCGTTTATTTCTCCTATATTATGTGAATGGTATGTAACTAGTGATTGTTGTTGGGCTTGGAAATGGTGGACATGGTAATTGTTTGTTGGTTGTATGTAACTAGTGATAGTTGTTGGATTTGGGCTTGGTGGGTGTGGTAATTGGTTGTTAAACTTTACTAACTTTTTAACTATTATGGGTTAGTAGTCTATTTGATAATGTAAAATTTTTCATATTTGTAATTACTATCACATCAATTGAAAAAAAAAAAATTGTATGATTTAATTCAAAATCTAAAAATTAAAATGAATTTAGAAAAATCAAAAGTTCAAGATTTGAAAAAAAAAAAACGTAAATTAAATTTATGGCATAAATGACATAGAGAGGTATTTTGAAAAAACTTAAAATATAAGACATAAACACTAAGAGAAGGCTTCTCTTTATAATAATATAGATAGATAAATGGAAGATAGATAGATAGATATATCATTAGTATTCTTCACCTTCTATGTAATTTTTTACATAGCATGATAAGTCTCCCTAATTTTTAAATATCACACATTTTACAAATACACATAACTTTTATTGTATTAACAAGGAAGAAGCAAAACAAATTTGGTGACAAATAGTTATAGCATTTTTCATTCGATTCTTTTTCTTCTCTTTCTAACCAAGTCAAACTAGATGGGAAAAAATAACTTCTAGTTCAATTTTTTTTTCATGTTGTAAATCCGTTTACAAATTCAAGATTTAAATATAGTATATGAGTACGAGGCTGGAACCAGTTTATGTTAATCAGAGATTTTCTATGATTTCTCCTCTTAACTTCCCTGCTAATGATATTTTGTACAGTTTACTCTTCCAGTCTCCAATTTTTACGAGTTAATTTCCAATCATTTTGCTTCCCCCAACTATTTTATTAATTCAGAGTTTAGTGTGTTCTCGTCCCATGAGAGATTTTGTTCATTTGTTTTGCTTTAAAATTTCCAAAAACACACATTGAGATGTTGATGATGATGAGTTGGGCTCTTCCAAAGCCTGTTGGTGAATGGACCTGTGAGTGAGTCCTCAACTGAATTCTATATAGCATTGTAACTTTGCTCAGGATTTTTTACAAAAGCCCATAGTAGACAACTTTGGATGTTTGGGTTTTTCTTACTCCCGATGGGTAAGTGGAATTGGAACGGATTTCCTTCCCTATATTATTTTATCCCGCTCTAATTTTAATTATATGTAATTTTTTTTTTAAATATAAAATATTAAAATTTGGCATTTTTCATTTAATTTTACTTCACTTTTTTTCATCTTATATATTTAAAATTTCATCACTAATAAATTCATTAATCATAAAATATATTAAAAAATTAAATTAAAAAAAAATTAACCCATTCTTGTCACCTAACCATCTAGTCCCAATATATGCAGACAAGGCACGGACTATGGAAATTTTTTGGTGAACATGAAATAATATTTCACACTATTTATCACATAATGCTTTTTATGTTATCCCTTAAAAATCAACACAAAACTACTAAATCCGGTTGTTTTAATCAATAAAATTTAAGTTAGATTGCCTCATAAAATTTTCTCCAAACCGCAAAATAAATTTTCACAAGCTAGACCATTTCACAACAAGGTTATTAAAATCGAGATCTTAGGTGAAATGGTTAGGATGGATTTATGGATCGGATTGCAAATTTTAAGTTTTTACTTTTAATATAAAATAAAATGAAAATTTATCGATAATAATAGTGCATGTTACACAATTTTAAAATCTTTAAAGGAGACATTTAGAGGTTGTTTGGAGTATTTTAGCACATATTTTTATTTTATTTGGGTTATATCACATGTCTATCACATTGCGTATCTTTTTATAAAAAGTTAAAAATATATTTATTTAAATCATTTCAATTAACACCTGAATTTATAGTTAATTTTTTTTATATAAATATATATATATATATATATAAGTATATAAGAAATAAATAATAATAAAATAAATTTATTAGAATCGAAATTATAATATAATTGGAAACATAGTATAATTTCACACAATTTTGTAATTTTTTATAATTAAGTTTAATAATAAAATAAATTTTTGAAATTTTTTGTAATTAAGTTTAATAATAAAATAAATTTTTGTAATTTTTTGTAATTAAGTTATAGTGTAATTTTTTTTGTAATCAAAATCATTCTTTGTCATTTTTGTCCCTCAAGTTTCAATTTTGCCATTTTGCTCCTTAAAATTTTTAATTTGAGTCAATTTGGTCATATTTCCAATGTCCGTTTACATTTATATTGGGAAAAATATTTTATACACAAGTAAAAGACAGTTTTTGTTCCTAAAATATGCATTTTTTAAATTTTGTCATTTTAGTCATCAAAATTAACAATTTGAGCTAGGACCAAATTGGTTGAAATTGACAACTTTAAAGATCAAAATGATAAAATTTAAAACTTAAGGGACTAAAATGATAAGAAACACATGCTTTTGGGACTAAAACTGTCTTTATCCATATTCATTTTATCAATGTAGACAGACGTTAGACATTTGATCAAATTGACTTAAATTTATACCTTTGAGGATTAAAATAAAAAAATAAAAAAATTTAGGGACTAAAATGAAAAATAATGCATATTTTAAGTAATAAAACTGCATTTTATTCTAAGTTATAATTATTTTAAAAATTCTATAAAACTTAAGATTTCGTCTAATTTAGTTTTTTAAAAGAGAAAATTTGTTTAGTTATGAGTTTTTAGTTATATTTTGAAATTGTTTTGGGTTCATTTTTTTTTTTTTAGGGTAAATATTTTTTTTTAATGTGCACCGTATTTACTACATATGTGCGATGTATTTTTTTAAATATTTAATATTTTTTTTAAAAAAATTATTTTAAATATATAATTTTTATTTTAAGTATTTATTTATTTATTTTATTTTTAAAATATTTTTCAAAGATTTTTTAAAATATTTTTTGATTTTTATTTTAAATATTTAATTTTTTTAAATTTAAAAATTTTAAACCGCCCACATATATATGTAAATCATAACAAATTATTTGACCAAAGAATAAAATAAAGAAATTTAAATATTTTTTTAAATAAAATTTTAAAAAGAGATTTTAAATTGAGTTTTAAATTAAAATTTTAAAATTTTATTTGATTATAAATTTTTAAAAAAAATAATTTAAATCATGATTTGAAGAGTAAAACAAACACTAGGTAAGATTCTGAATAACCTGAGCAAGAAAAAGACAAAAACGAGCACTGCTTTTTAAAAAAAGAAAAGCCTAATCCATTTGATTACGTCTATTGGGCATCATCAACCTCTGCCAAAAAATAAAAAATAAAAAAAATCTTATGGTTTCAGAAACTCCATTATAGAGACGTGGCAGAAGCAGACCAAGTGGGGACCACATCATTGTGTGGTCCACCACCACCCCACGGCAAGAGCGGCAGATATTGTCGGCAAAAGCATCACCGTCCGGCAAATTGTCCCCCTTCATTTCCTGCATCAAATTCTTATAATATTTTACTACTCCTTCTCAAAATATTAATTCCTTATTTTATTTTTTATTGTCCCAAAATATTAGTCCCTCTTTAAAAATTAAGTACAAAACTAATTTAAATTTTCTATTTTGCCCTTCTTTTAAATTAATAAACAACATAAAAAGTATGACATTGATATTCCCAAAAAATGTACTATCAAAAAGATAATTTTGAAAAATTAACTTTTTTTTCAAAAATAATAATTGTACTATCAAAAAAAGTTGAATTCCTCAAAATGGACCATTATTTTGGGACGGAGGGAGTAATATTTTTACTAAGGCTTTGTTTGTTATAATCTAAAAAAATTAAAAAGTAAAAAAGTCATTATCATATTTAAATCACATTATCTTATTTAAATCACATCACATCTTTAATACATCATTTATAACTCAATCCATATTCAACACATATTTCATAAAAAATTAAAAAATATACTTATTTATATCATTTCAAACCACTCTAAATGTTTCACATAGGTGTTAGATCTACAAAAGACATACATGATATAAATTCCACAATTATATAAGACATTTAATAAAAATATTGGCAAAATATTTAGAAGAAAAATGATTTGTGACACTAAAAAAATAGAAACTAATGTCCCTAATTTCTATTTTGAGTAATTATTATTTTTTTTTTTTGCCTTAACTGTTTTACTGTTTTTCTATTTTAGGAAATTCGAGGCTTTAGTGCCCCATATTCGGGGCACCAATCAAGATTGATATTTAGAATATGTAACATTTCTCAATTCATCCCACTCCATTCAAGCAACTGCCATCTAATTGATGCGTCAATCAATGTCTTATTTATCTCTCTGAAAAGTCCTCAAAAATATTTCAAACGTACAAAAAAATAAAAATGATTTGAGAGTTCTAAAATATAATTTTAAAAGAACTTTAGAAACAGGTTTTACTCATTAATGTGATATTTTAACCTTGATTTTTTTTTCTTTTTGAATTTCTATATCATTAGATCCTGTTTGTTTTCAGAGGTAGAGTGAAAGGAATTCATAGTGAGAGGATTAATAGTGAGGGGATTGTTAGTGCGAGGATTGATAGTGAGGGAATTAAATAAAACTGTGTTTGTTTTGATGATAGTTGTTAGTGTAGGAATTGTTAAATTATTTTTATATAAAATAATAAAACAAATAAAAAAATATAAAAAATTAAACATTAATATTTTTTAAAAAATTCCCAATATATAAAAAATAAAAATAAATAAAAAGATTTCTAATCTCATCACTATTTTTCTAATACTATCTCCACCTCCCCCATCTCAATCCCCCTTCCAACCTCCATCTATATCACCTCTACCATCCTAATCTCTTCCCCAACTCTACAAACAAACACAATACTAAATAACTCTATCTCTATCCTAATCCCCTCCGATCTATTTAATCGCAAAACAAACGGGCCCTTAGAGTTTCAAAGTTAGAGAATGTATCATTACTCACAAAAAAAAAAAAAAATGTTAATAATTTGATTCACTAAGAAAGTACGGTAAGTATTAATTTTTGATTAGTTACATATAATGATATAAAGTCTATTTTTCTTGTCCCATTATTATTTGTGAATTTATAAGTCTAAAATATTGGTCTTTAGCATTATTCCCTGTGGTCTTTCGTAAATAAAAATGGTTGAGACTCTAAAAATAAGATTTGGTGTGCTTGTTGTGCCCCTAGTACAAAAGGTACTACTGTGCTGTCCTATTGGTTCATTTCGTAATTTGTTTTGATGATTCGAATAGTTCACATTTTAGAGTATATCGAGTAAAACATACTTATAAAATTTAAGTTAATCGGATATTATTAACCTTTTTATCAACTCACATTTGTATTCATTTTAATATTTTAAATCACAATGTCATTTATTTTTATAGATACTGTACGGGAAAGAAATACGCCTTCTCGTATAATCCTGTTGATCAAGTCTGCGCTCCTCCGTACGACGTCGCTTTATCACCTGAAAACACAAACGTAAGCTAGCCGGCGGGTGTGTGCCGGAAACCTCTCCGATGCCTAAGTCAGTAAGCTTGACAATAGACAAAAGCTCTGTGTATTCAGAAAACAAAGTTGTGTTACCTCTCCAAAGGTGATATTAGTGAGCTTATATAGGTTTCGCGTGGCACAATCCTGGTAGGACTCTTATTTCTCCATGTGCAGAGTCCTTCTAGGATTACTCCTCATTGCGTAGAGTCCTCCTTGGATTCATACTCCTGGAAGACAATACTTATCCTCCAACACCCCCCCTCACTGCTTAAACCAAGTGAGATGGTTTTACCTCGGTTGAATGTCAATACAGCCGAACTAACATGACCATGCTTAAGCCGCAGTAGACCGAGCTCAGACCACTCCCGACTGTGGTGACCGCCTTTTACACTTGGACCGAGCTACCACTCTTCACTCCGACCATGGTGACCGTCTCCACACTTGGACCGAACTACCACTCTCCACTCCGACTGGTGACCGTCTTCACACTTGGACCGAGCTACCACTCTCCACTCCGACCGTGGTGGCTGCCTCACACTTGGACCGAGCTACCACTCTCCACTCCGACCGTGGTGACCGTCTCCACACTTGGACCAAACTAACACTTGATCATGGTGACACCTCTACCTCTACCGACTCTTTTACCTCGGTGATATGTTTACCTCGGCTAACATTGCGGTCAACCAAGTTACTTGCTCTTCTCTCTGCTTTGAATACCTTGCTTGGTAGCTCGGCCATAGCATTGATCGCCACTTGAAGTAGCTAAGTCCCGTAGCTAGGTCCGTGGCTAGGTCTCATAGCTAGGCGCGTAGCTAGGTCCAATAGCTTGGTCCCGTAGCTAGGTCTTGTAGCTCGATCCTCGTAGTTAGGTCCTGTAGAGCTCGGTCTCGTAGTTAGGTCCCGTAGCTCGGTCTCGTAGTTAGGTCCCGAGCTCGGCCTCGTAGTTAGGTCCTCAGAGCTCGGTCTCGTAGTTAGGTTCCATAGCTCGGTCTCGTAGTTAGGTTCCATAGCTCGCCCAACTTGTTTACAAATTACCTCTCAATTGCCCCTTAATTCCATCTGCATAGCATGATTGGGATTATTTTTCCTCCAAATGAGCTAAGAATGCCCCACTGCCGAGCTAAGAATGCCGACCATAAGCTTCAACCGGCTATGAATCCTCGCTTTGTAATGCACTTTTGAAATGAAATCTTGCCTTCAACCGCTTGTTCGGCTTGCTCCATGCTTGCATTTATTTTTCACTTATGTTTTGAATGAAGTATGACATTCTCTGCCGAGATATTCATCTCGGTCTTAACCTTGCAATCTATCTTGTCATACCACAACCACTCTACTGACCTTGATCCTTATCTCTACTGAAGAGTACCAAGTGTTGGTTTTTCCAAATTCATTCGTCACCTAGATCCTTATCTCTACCGAGGAGAAGTAAGTGTTGGTTTTTCCACTAACCACCTTTAGCCCAGGTCCTTACCTCGCTAAAGAGTGCAAAAGAGTTTTGTTGGTCAAACTCGCCAACCACCTTTAGCCTAGGTCCTTACCTCGCCAAAGGGTGCAAAACAGCTTTTTGTTGGTCAAACTCGCTAACCACCTTTAGCCTAGGTCCTTACCTCGCCAAAGGGTGCAAAAAGTTTTTGTTGGTCAAACACCAACCACCTTTAGCCTAGGTCCTTACCTCGGGTTAAAGGGTGCAAAAAAGTTTTTGTTGGGCAAACTGCTAACCACCTTTAGCCTAGGTCCTTACCTCGCTAAAGGGTGCAAAAAGTTTTGTTGGTCAAATCGCTAACCACCTTTAGCCTAGGTCCTTACCTCGGCTAAAGGGTGCAAAAAGTTTTTGTTTGTCAAACTCGCTAACCACCTTTAGCCTAGGTCCTTACCTCGGCTAAAGGGTGCAAAAAGTTTTTTGTTGGTCAAACTCGCTAACCACCTTTAGCCTAGGTCCTTACCTCGCCAAAGGGTGCAAAAATTTTTTGTTGGTCAAACTCGCTAACTTCCCGCAGCCTAGATCCTTATCTCGGCTTAGGAGAGGTAAGTGTTGGTTTTTCCACCAACTCGCTTTCAATGCCCCTAGCTCACTAAAACAACTTTTACGTAAGAAAATATTCTATCTTTGAAAAGGATCTACTTGTTTTATTGAGGAAAATGTAAATTACAAGTACCCTATCGAAAAAATAGCTCGAGATTGGCAAGTGCTTCATGGTCCGGGATAGCCTAGATGGCTCCATCCTCCAAGTGATATGCCCTTTTCACTAAACCAACCACTTTGTATGGTCCATCCCAATTGGGCCCTAGCTTGCCTTCTCTCGGGTTCTTTACATCTATCATCTCCTGTACCAAGTCTTCCATCGCTTCTGCTCACCGCCTCGCTAATATCTGCGAATGCCCTTGCTCTCAAGTTCTTCCTTTTATGTATTGGTCCAAGTGCCTGCCGCCACTAACTCCTCCAAATGTTGCTTCAATGGCATACATTTTTCGCATGTGCCCCTGCTCATCATGGAAGGTGCACCGCGATCTCTCGTCAGAGTCTTTTGCTCTTCTCCGGCTTAGCGTGCCATCGGACGAAAGGTTCATTATGATCTCGGCCGAGGATCCGATAGATCGGTTTTTGAACACCGTGGTAATGGCAAGGCACGGACTCTCCACCTCCTTTCACCTTGGTCCTCACCGTTATCCTTCTGTCTCGCCCGTCCTCGCTTGGATGTTCTACCGTGTTGACTTTTGTCGTAGTCTTTTTATCCGGTATTGCGGTTGTGCGATTTTGCTTTAGTGCGAGCGCTTATCCTCCTCCACCCGAATATGTTGGTGTACTCTCCATTAAGGCTTCCATCGTGATGGGTGGCGTCATGGTAATTGAGTCCTCAACTTTGTTTCCGATCGAAGACCTCTTTTGTATTGGCGCGATGGCGAGATTGGTTGGGCCACCAACTGCTGAATGTCTCCCAAGATATCGTTGTTATGCGACCTCGTGGTCTCCTTATCGCCCATGTCGATGGAGAGTAACCGTCGATCTCCACCGGGTTTTTGTGTTTGTTTTGAATCGTGTTACAAATGCCTCGCCGATTCGCCAGGAGGCTATCTCGCCCTCGGTAGTTTTTCAAACCAAGTCAAGCCAAGGTCCCCAAGGCTTGAAGGAAATAGGATGCACATCAAGGCCTCATTCCACGCAGTATACAACCATGACCGCGAAAGTGGCTCAAGGCGCGATAGGGGTCCGTCTTCCTCATATGTTGTGAATTTAGGTCAGGAAGCTCGACGGAAGGGACGCGTTCTCTATTCTTTGGGACAAATGGTGAGGTCTGCACCTCGCCAAAGCCTTGTCCGGGTTCAGATCTTGGCGCGACATTGGCATTCCAACCTCGACGCTTCCATGCGTCCCGAGGAGCCAACCGCCGCAAGGCAGAACCTTGTATGGATCGCGCTCTGGCGCCTCCTTCCATCGTGCCTTTTCTTCTAGCATGGATCGAGGTCGGACGACTGGGTAATTCCGTCTGTTTAGACCTCGTCTGCGCGTATGTGAGGGCCAATAGGTACTTCCTCATGTATGACCTCTCGCACTCGTCCCTCTCAGACTTGGAGGACGAGTCCCGGAAGATACGGATCGCGTGTCGCTTTGCCCCGAGGCTTCGATCTCGGTTGAGAGGGTGTAGAATTCCTACTACGACCTCCGAGTGGCGAGGGCGTCTTGTTGTTGCGCCTCTCGCCGCCACTTTTTACCCTTCATCCGGCGCTTTAAGATTCCATGTCCGCCGCCATCCGCCAGACAATCGGTCTTGTTCTCGACACGATCCTCCAGAGCTTGAGGATCTACCTCGCGCTTTGTTTTCCGGGCTCATGCGGCGAGAGGGATGAGGGTCATTATTCCTCCTTCTACCCCGCATCCCTCCCAAATCTTGTCTATGTGGTTCCAGTGTTCGCCATGGGAGGGACCAAAGGTAGGCCCTCGCGCTTTGTCTTTTCTGGGCTCATGAGCGAGAGGGATGAGGTCATTATTCCTCCTTCTACCCTGGCATCCCTCCCGAAATCTTGTCTATGTGGTTCCAGTTCGCCATGGGAGGGACCAAAGGTAGGCCTCGCGCTTTGCACCTCCGTCTCGAGTTTGTCCGTCAATGGCGGATCGAGGTAGTTCTTCGTTGTTCGCCATCGAATTTTGAGAGAAAAAGCTTGATCAAGAGGTTGTTTGTCCGAGTTCCCAGACGGCGCCAATTGTACGGAAAGAAATACGCCTTCTCGTATAATCCTGTTAATCAAGTCTGGCTCCTCCGAGACGACGCCGCTTTATCACTGAAAACACAAACGTAAGCCGGGGGTGTGTGCCGAAACCTCTCCGATGCCTAAGTCAAGAAGCTTGACAATAGACAAAAGCTCTGTATTCAGAAAACAAAGTTGTGTTACCTCTCCAAAGGTGATATTAGTGAGCTTATATAGGTTTCGCGTGGCACAATCCTGGTAGGACTCTTATTTCTCCATGTGCAGAGTCCTTCTAGGATTACTCCTCCTTGCGTAGAGTCCTCCTTGGATTCATACTCCTGGAAGACAATGCTTATCCTCCAACACCCCCCTCACTGCTTAAACCAAGTGAGATGGTTTTACCTCGGTTGAATGTCAATACAGCCGAACTAACATGACCATGCTTAAGCCGCAAAGTAGACCGAGCTCCAGACCTCACTCCGACCGTGGTGACCGTCTTTACACTTGGACCGAGCTACCACTCTTCACTCCGACCATGGTGACCGTCTCCACACTTGGACCGAACTACCACTCTCCACTCCGACCGTGGTGACCGTCTTCACACTTGGACCGAGCTACCACTCTCCACTCCGACCGTGGTGGCCGTCTTCACACTTGGACCGAGCTACCACTCTCCACTCCGACCGTGGTGACCGTCTCCACACTTGGACCAAACTAACACTTGGATCGCGGCTGACACCTCTACCTCGGCTGACTCTTTTACCTCGGCTGATATCTTTACCTCGGCTAACATTGCGGTCAACCAAGTTACTTCGGCTCTTCTCTCTGTTTGAATACCTTGCTTGGTAGCTCGGCCATAGCATTGACTGCCACTAGGAAGTAGCTAAGTCCCGTAGCTAGGTCCCGTGGCTAGGTCTCATAGCTAGGCCGCGTAGCTAGGTCCAATAGCTTGGTCCCGTAGCTAGGTCTTATAGCTCGGTCTCGTAGTTAGGTCCTGTAGCTCGGTCTCGTAGTTAGGTCCTGTAGCTCGGTCTCGTAGTTAGGTCCTGTAGCTCGGTCTCGTAGTTAGGTTCCATAGCTCGGTCTCGTAGTTATGTTCCATAGCTCGGCCCAACTTGTTTACAAATTACCCTCTCAGATACGAATATGAGTAGACGGAAGAGTTAACGATATCTTATTAAATTGATTTTTTAAAAATATATTCTACTCGATATATTCTAAAATATGAACGATTCAAATTATCAAAACAGATCTCAAAATAAACTTATAGAAGACCACAACAATAGCACAGCAGGCACCCTAAATCCCAAAAAATGCTGCTCCAATTTGACCCAACAATCATGTGCTATGATAGCTACGAAGCCTTGATTGCTCACACACTAGGACCTCACTATGTTACCACATAATTGTGAGTGAATTTAGAAATTTAAATTGGGGGTTTCTAGCATTACTTCTTAGATAAATTTATATGGTACACTAATTTAGATCTTATTTGAGAATAGATTATTTTAATAATTTTTAATTTTTTGACTAAAATATAAAATAAAAAATTAATATGTTTGAAATAATTTTTTTAATTTTTTTATAAAAAAAAATGTAAAAAATAAAGAGAAAAGAACTTTTTTAGCTTTTTATTTTTATTTTTATTTTTATTTTTATTTTTATTTTTATAATTTATTGACTTTTTAACTAAAAAGTGGAGTTGTGAGACGATGTCTTATTATTTAATTAGTTGAAGTTGTAAGATATTTTTTTTTTTTTTTTTTTTTGAAGATTGTAGAAAATAATTTGATAAATATCAAGTATTTTTTTTTTTTTTTTTTGTCAATCAATAGGAGAATAAGTACATTATGAGAAATGTTTACATTCAGGGCCGTCCATGAGTTTTGTTAGGCCTTAGGGAAACTCTAGATACGGGCTTTTATACTTATTAAAATAAATTATTAATAAAATGGAATGCATGCATTTCTTTTTTATTTGTTAATATTCCCGCAAAGTTTGCTTGCATATATATATATATATATATATTCATTAAAATTTACTTATATAGATTAAGATAATAGAAAATATATATCATTATAGGTCAAAACGATTAAACAAAAACTAAATTTGTTGCTTTAGAACTCAAAAAGATTAAAAAAATATATGATAATGTTTTCAATTTTTCAAGAAAATAAAACTTCAGAAGAATTTAAAACTCTAATATGAAATAAAAATTAAATCAAATATCACTTAAACATTATTCTTCTTACATTTTTAAATATAAAATTACTAATTGAATTTGCATAATCTAACTTATATACTACATATTTTCAATCGATGACATAATTAATTTATTTAATTTTTATTGTCATGGCTAATTTATCTAATTTTTATTGTAATAACTAATTTATTCAATATTTTTTATGATATGGTCGAGTGAATATAAGATTTTATTAAATTCAATTTAAAAAATTTTATTTTTCCATAAGCAATTGTAGTTGGCAATATTTATATAAATAATGTTCTCAAAAAAAAATATTTATATAAATAATCAATGCATTTGACAAAAAATACTCGTTACTTTTAAATCATTCACCGCTTCAGATGTTTTTTAATTGTTTCAATAAAATTTTTTTTTTATAACTATTGATACAATAATGTTATGTTTGATTTTCTAGAATGAAAGTGAATGCTTATTACATGAAATGACCACTCAAATGACCAGTCACTTATCATAGTGAATGATGATTTTATTAGTAAACCAAACATGATAATGGACATTATGAATGAAACGATTATTCCATTCTATTTTCATTATAATAAACCAAATATTACCTAAGCCTTAAAATATATAAGGGATTAATTTTTAAACAAAATTTGGGGGCCCAAGGTGACCCGCATCGGCCTTGTTCACATTATTAAATAAACTGTTAACCCACAATAATTAAAAAGTCTACAAAACTAAGCCAAACCCAACAATTACTAAGTACAATCCCCATAATGAAAAAAAAATAAAATAAATAACCATTGCAAAAGTACCAAACTCATCTTGGATTTGAGACCTCATACCACAAAAAGAATGCTTACACAATCATTAGGCCAAATGTCCTAATTAACAAATATCAAGTGATAAATGGTGTAAACAATGCTAAAAAGAGAGTTATTTGGTGATTTAACTGTTAATATTATCATATTTTGTGATATTTAGATTAAGGGATTGTTTGGGAAAATATTTAGATTAAGAGAATATTTGGAATGATTTAAATAAGTATACTTTTTTATTTTATTTTCTTATAGAAAAATAAAGAAATGATATGATCCAAATAAGTGCATTTATTTAAATTATGTCAAATAGTGCCTAAGTGTTTAATAATGATTAATAGAAAAAAAAGTATTGAATGCTCATTCCAAGTTAACACCCCATAGGGTCCTCTGCGTTATCCTTTGGCTCAAAGCCATTGTCACCATGCCACAAAAACAGTGTGCTGATAAATATGTGTACATCTATGTACACCATATCATATTTTGAAAATAGGGATTTCATCATTGGATTATGAATTTTCAATAGTGGGATTAGTATTTTCATAGAGTTGGGATGGCTACTCCCAATCTCATATATTGGGGGTCAAAAAGAGAATTTTGTTTCCTACTGCACAAAAATAATAAAATTATTTTGTATGTGATAAGAATTTTGACATAATTTTATAAATTTAATATCAATTAATTAGGCCTATTTTGGGAAGTGAGTTATAATCCACTTTCCAGATTATAATCTATTTCCTCTCTCATAAAAAAACTGCTTATAAGCTGCTTATAAGCAGTTTTTTACCAAAAAACTTATTATAACCATATTCTCAAAATAACTCTTAATATTATTATACTAGTATACAAATAAACGTCTTTTATATACACACATTAGTAATTTCAATCTTATTTTACTCATAATCATAATTAATTTAATCTAACAAACAAACCTGTTTAAGAGTGTAATGAAGTTTCCTAACTAACTTGTCAGATTTTGATCAATCCATCATAGATTTTCACATTCTCAGTTTTGTTTCTGTTGGGAATGAAAATTTGAATGCATTAATTTTATTTTAAAAAATGTTTAAAACTTCAAAAGAATTATTAAAATTTTAACTAAATGTTTCATATAAGTGTTAAGACTGACATAAAATTCACATGTTGTAAATTTTACACTCATATAAATTATTCAATACTGCTATCTACCCCGATGAGTCAACCCCGATGACGCGCGCTCCAGGCGTTTTACATTTTTTTTTTTTTTTCTAATCTCACAGTGCCACGTGGCACTGGGGGGTGGTGGGGGCGATGAATCACTGGGTGTATGAGGCATTTTTGTAAATTATTTAATAAAATTTTTGATAATTTTTTTAGGATCTCTAGTGTTAATCTTTTATTATATCCACAGAGAATGAGAAAGAAAAAGGAGAAAAGAGCGGGAGCTCGAAAGCTCCGCCCCCGAACGCCCCCGAATTGCCAAAAATGGCAAAAAAAAAAAAATGCAAGGCAAGTGTAAAAAAAGAAAAAAAAAAACAATTTTTCAAAAAAAGAAATTAAGGGGATTAGGGGAAGAAAATTCGAGCTACCAATCAAAAAGAAAAAGAGATGTTGCATTGAGAGAGGGACAAGGTAGACATTCTCTGGTTTTGACAGGTATTAGGCTTTTGTCAGTTTTGTTTCTTTCAGTGGTTGGGTCTGGTCCCCACCTCACGAGTAATTTTTGTAAACAGTTGTTTGTTCCTAATTTTTTATTAGTCAGGTTAAATTAATTATGATTTAAATATGATATTTTATTTTATTAATTAAATTAATTTATTTTATTTTTTGTGTTAATCCTTTCCAAACAAGGTCACAGATCAAGAATTTATGAAAAAATATACAGAAAAATATAGAGATGATATAATTAAGATAAGTCAATAAATTAATAAATAACTTATTTATAATGTTACTAATGCCTCGTTTGGCAAGTGATTTTTTTAGCTAAAAATTCAAAAAGTTATTAAAAAAATAAAAAAGCTAAAAACCTGTACCAAAAAGTCAAATATTCATTTTTCTCTTTACTTTTTGCATATCTTTTCGTAAAAAATCAAAAAGTCATCATAAACATACTAATTTTTTTTACGTCATATTTTAGTCAAAAAATCAAAAAATTATTAAAAAAACATGTTCCCAAACGAGGCCTAAATAAGCTCTACAAATAAATTAAACACCAAATGCAACCTAAATCGAAGGGAATATGACAGGGTAATGCCAAGATTTTATGAAAGAAATATCCTGAAAGTTCATGAAAATTCTCTATTGTTTGATTAATTTGTAGTGTTTTAGTGTATGTTATGCAATTACATATACTTATAATTTATCAATCATAGAACACTATAAGACAAAACTAATTATATTATTTTCAAACTAAAAGACTTAAAAATTAAAACATACTTATATTAAGATAAATCATTTTTATTATTGTTATTTATCACACTAATTATTTTTTAAAATTTTATAAATTTTCTTATAATATTTATTTAGTAAAACATAACATTACTCGAATATGACGAGACAATAAGATGCGGTTATACTTAATTTATTTTTTATTTTTTTATGATGTTGCTAGGTAAAATACCCTTTCTGATGAAATGACAATTTTCTATTGCACTCAGTTTATTTCAACTGAAAATATTTGGAAAAATTATAAATAAAAAAAAAATCTTAAAGTTTGACTCATATAATAAAATAAATATTAAAATTTTAATTTTATTAATTTAAAATTTAAACTTTAAACTTGTTTTCAATTTAAATCACTTATTTATTTTCATTAAGTAAAATCAACAGAAAAAATGATATTTTAGTTATCAAACTCATGAAAATAAGTATTTTAGACATTTTATTTATACTTATATTGAGTTTATTGATTAAAATACAAATTTTTCATTAGTTTTACTTAACGCAAATAAATAAATGATTTATATTGAAAATAAATATTAAAAAAATTAATATTTAAATTGACAAAATTGATAAATCATAATTTATTTTGTTTTTTTTAGAAGGTTGACAGAATTTATTTTGTTAAAAGGTTCAAATCTTAGGTTTTTATTTTAATTGTTTCAAAATGTTTTTTAATAGAATACATTAAAGTGGTGGTGAGATGAGATGTAGGAGGTGGTGGGATAGTAGCGGTAGCTGCACCGCAGCAACAGTAGAGAATAACGTTTTAAAAATGAATAACAGATTTTTTATTGAAGTCTTCGTTTTATCCAAACATCAGAAAATGCAAAAAGTTCAAACAAATGGACGTTAATTTTTTGGAAATGTCAATAAATTTTTTATGAAGTTTGTTAGAACACTCGAAATACTAATTTATTGCAAAGTTTTTTAAAATCATTGAAGAAAAAAATCCAAATTTTTTTTTTTATTTATAATTTTATAGTTGGTTATGAATTTAATAACCGATCTCTTCGTCAAATTTCAAAAATGGATGTTATACTAGAGGCTGCCATTGATGATAAATATTTTTCTTATATTATTATAATTATATATTTAAAAAAGCAAACATCAAGTAATTTCATTGGTAAAAAAAATTAGAGTATGTGAAGTAAAGAAAGAGAGTACAACATGTAATTTTCATGGCTATTTTGACACTTCACTACAAATTTTGACTATTGTGGAGTAAACATGAAGAAAGTATAATGTCTTCCTTAACTTCAAAAACTGGTCCAACTTCTCATTTTCCCTTTCCCCTTTTTTTTTTCCTTTTACTTTTTTGAAAAAGTAAGCAAGTGATGAATATGTAAAGCTACTTATTACCAAAATTGGATTTGTAGAAGACATCAAGTTCTTGATTTTCTCATCAAGTGTTCAGTCCCTTTTCATTGCTATGTACATCCATGAATGCATTGATTAGACACATATAGTGTTGTCTTTCAAATTTAAAAATTAGATTTATTTTTTAAATACAATGATGTGATATTTTATTAAAATATTTAAGTTAATTTTTTTTTAAATTTATTTTTAAATTATCAATCTATCATCTTATTTATACAACATTGGACATGAAAAATGTGTTTAAAAAGTAGATTTGTACGATAATTTTATAAATATTAACACTCTTATTAAAAATCATACTAAGACTATGTTTGTAATATGAATTTGGGTAGGAATTTTAAAAAAGACAAAAGAAAAATATAGGTAAAATATATTTACATTTCACATATTTTTTCTACTTTGTTTTTTTGCAAATCTCTATCTAAATTCATATTTCAAACACAACTAAAAAATATAAGAAGATAAAGTATGCTTGATTGTCAAAAAAATAATGATACTTTAGACATTCTTAAAACATCAAATGATAGATGGACACATGTGCTTTAGTACAAATTTTAGTGAATATAGTGTTGCTCTCATATGCCAATTCTTGATTCACCTCACAAACACTACAATAAATTAAAGTTTTAGAGGGGAAAAAAAAATTAAGAACGAAAATGACATTTTTGTCATTATTATATTTTTAGTGATCAAATTGAAAATTTAATATTAAATCACTATCCTTTTGAAATCAAAATTTTCATTTCGAAAGCTAAATCTTTTTTGTATGAAATATTTTTGTCCCTAAAATATTATTATTAGTGACATTTATAAAATTATGCCGCCAAAGTTGGGTTTGGATCTAAAATTGAGTAGAGATTGGAAATGTTTGGAAAAATGTGATGGAACTTGGATCATCCCTAAGAAGCATTACAGGTAATACACTACAAAGGATCCCCATTTTTTTTTTTTTTTTTTTGACTCTTTGGAACAACTAGAATTGGTCTCCAGATGTTTTAAAAATTGTACTTTTGGAGATAAATAAATTTGATTTCTAAAACCTTTATATCATTATAAGAAATTAAAGTTTTAGAGAAAAAAATTTAGGGATAAAATATTTTTTGTCACAAAAAATGTTACTATTATTTTATTTTTAGAGACAAAATTGAACATTTAGTGATGAATTATTAACCTTTCAGGACAAAAAGTTTTATCCCAAAAATGAATCTTTTTTTGACCAAGTTATTTTGTCCTTAAAAGTGCATTTACTAGAGACATTTTCAAAATTGTCCCTAAAAGCTTATTAACGTTTATCTTTGCGATAATTGAAATTAGTCTCTAAATATTTTTTACAACAAAATTTATACTCTTAGGGTGCGTTTATTTGAACGAACTGGATAAAGAGGGATTGTAATCCATCGGACTATTAGTCCTAGGATACATTGTCCCGGGACCATTTGGTTAGACTAAATTTGTATCCTCTATTTGTTTAGTCATGGGATTAGATGTTTGGATTGGACTATTTTTAGTTATCCAATATTTGTTTGGGATATTATAGAGAAGGATAAATGCTCAAATGACTATTTTATCCTTTTCAATTATTTACTAAGTAATAGCAATATTAAACATAGCTTTAATATTTTAATTATTTTTAACTAGATTAAATAAAAATTTGTTTTATTTTATTTTTTGCACAATATTTTAATTATTTTAATTTATTATTTTCAATTAAATTAAATTTATAATTTATAATTTATAATTTATAATTTATATTTTTTATTTAATATATAATTTTAAATTAACGACAATAAAAAATAATTTTATTTAATATATAAATTAAATTTTCAACAACACTAAAAAAATTTAATTTATAAGGCCATAATTTATAATTTATTATTTTTAATTAAATTTAATTTATAATTTATAATTAAAATTTTTTATTTAATATATAATTTTAAATTAACAACACTAAAAAAATAATTTATAAATGTTCAAAATACTATTTTATCATTTTCTAATTGTTTGCTAAGTAATAACATGGAGAGTAAAATGGACATTTCACAAAATAATCTCATGGGATATCAATCCCATAGTTTCTATCCCACCCTCCCCCATGGGATAGGATAGTCTCATATTTGTGAAACTAATAATCCGGAGAGACTATTAGTCCGGAGCAAAAAAAATGAAACAAACAATGGACTATTAGTCCGGTGGGATTAATAGTCCAATCTTATCCCCTAATCCTTCAAAACAAACACACCCTTAAAGATTAAAAAAAATGATCTCTAAAAATTATAGTGTATGTTGTAATACAATCTAAATGAGTCTCTGAATATCACTAATGCTTTATCATTGTTGAGAGTGACATAAGTATAATTATATGAAACTTACGAAATTTATTATATATATTTTTTCAAATCTTGAAAGAGGTTAAAGTAATTTACCTAATATTATATATACAAATATATAATATAATCCATAGGTTTTTAAAAATATCTTGTTCACTATTCTCCGGGTTATAACAACAATAATATTAACTAATAATTAACAAAACCCACCAAAAGAAATATTAATTAATAACAACCATAACAAAAACATGTTTTAAACTATAATTCTCTATATACAAAATTTTAAAAAGTAGTCGCAATCGTTACGTAACGGTTTTGGTGGTTACCGCCACCTGTTATGACCGTTTTTGCAGTGTGATTGAGATTCACAAGTGTGTCGGCCGTAGTAATGCGTCAGAAGTGTCAGAAGCGGTGTCGTGAATAACTGTTACACACCGTTATGTAACGGTTCCAAACTGTTTCTTTTAAAAAAATACAAAAAAAAAAAAAAAAACTAAAAATGGGGGAAGAGGGATAGAGAGAAGAGGGAAGATAAAGAGAGAAAATGGAGGAGTAAGAGATAGCGAGAGAGAAGAGGGAAGATGAAGAACATGTTATTGATTTGTTAAAGCTGCAAGACCTATGCTATTCTATTCAGTTGCCATCACTCAACCATTTTATTTGTTTGTGTCTATTTGTACGGGGGCGAAATATCCTCTGCTTTCCGTACTCCTTGGACTCCAAGCTTCTCATGACAGCGTCTAACCTGGCAACACAGAAATGGTGAGCTGCCCGGCGGTGGTTTGCCGGATAGACCCTCCGACGATCAAGTCAGATCTCCTGAGGAAGAATGAGGCTGTTAGAAAGAGAAAGTGAGTTTCAGATGGCACAAAATTGCTTTTAGTTACTTGCCTTCAAAGTTCACCCTCTCACTCCTATTTCTAGGCTGGCCATGCAGTCTCAAGATTGTGCGCGCACTTCCTCTGCTGTCTTTACCTAGACAGGTGGCAGTGCTCACTTCTCACCACCTTACGCGTGTAAAGGTTCAATCCTCCAACCAGTACATGCAGAACTGCCAAACGGTATTGACGCGTGCCTGGAGCAGATTTCCTCTCCCTCACACCATTGGCCTTAGTGGCATACTTAACCGAAGTACCACGATCGGCCTATCCCTTGTGGAGAGTTGCTTCCACAAGCACACAACCGAGCTAGGAACCGCCGACCTGTCCCTTGGCAAAGGAGCAAATATCCGATTGTCATGGCCGAGCTGTTTTCGACCGATGCATCCTGGCTAACCGGCTGCGAGACATGCCGGCCTCCCCCCGTTCTTCCTTCATTCTCGGTTGCCCGAAGTCAATCTATCTCGACTGACCGGCTAGAGGCATGCCGAGCCCTCGCTGCGTCCTTAGTCTAGCCTGGGCCCTTAGCTCGGTTGTCACACGCCACTACGTGCCCTGCCAAATGTCTACCTAGCCATAGCTCAGTCAGGCCTTAGTTCATGCCTGGTTGGACGATCTCTTTGACCGTGCAAAACAGATCTACGGGCCGTGTTAGTAGAGGAGATAGCGCGGCGCCGTGAGATCTGTCACGACCCGCGCTACCGTAGCTCGGCCGTACTAACGGTGTAAATCTCCCCTCTCACTATCTATATATTGTTTGATAATAATAATAATAATAATAATAATAAGTGTGGTCATTATCTATTTGGTTTGGTTAAAATATGTATATATATATATATATATTTAGGCGCTTATTTATTCTCTTACTTTTGTCATTGTTTATCTTATATATAATAGTTAGTGATTGATTTTTTGTATAATGTAAAGTCATTAATTATTAAAATAAAATATAAAAAACTCAGTTTATAGTGATTTAAAAATATAAAATATATTGGATCATACTTAAAAATTTATAAAAATTGATTAATATTTATTTTAAACCCAATAAATATGATCATAGAAAAAAAATATATGCGTATCGGTAAGTTTTTTTTCAAATTGTGCAAAAAATAAAAAAATTCACGGTTCGACATCGCAATTGTTATGCTATGACCTTTACACTTACAATCAAGAATCATACCGCCAATCACATTGGCTGAACCGCAACTTTTCGAACCTTGTCTATATACGTTGAAGAGTTTAAATTTTAAAGCAATGAGGGCTATTTTCTATACAACAACATGAAGAATTTTGTCATGGATCCCGCTCAATATCACCAAAAAAAAAAATGTTTTCTTTCCCCTCCCTATTGAGAATTAGAGGAAATCATATCATCAATATCATTATAGTTATAGTTATAGTAAAGCTTGAATTTAGAAAAATTAAATAAAAAATTTTGGTTCACATTCAACTTGCGTGTTGAAAGTCTATATATAAAGAGTACTGCTATTTACTCATACCTTATTTCTTTAGATCTCTCACTTCTAATTTGAAGCCCTACCCACCTAATTGAGTTCCTTCCATTTTCTCTTTGAACTCCCTCCTTAATCCCAACTATACCCTGCTTCTTGGAACAACCAACTCATTTTGGTCCCTATCCTTAGCCTCTCAAAATCCTAACCCTCAAGCACTACAACTCCAATCGGTGCACTCCGATGACTCTCCTCAGCTCATTCCTGCCGCCATTCGCCACTGCCCACCCATCCCCAACCTCCCCCTAACTCTCATCCACCACCCTACCACCCATCAGCCCATTTTCACCGATCATTGCCATGGGGGTTCTAAGAAAAAAGATAGAGATAAATAGCAGCACTCATACATAAATTATATCTAAATTACTCATATAAGTTAAGGATAAATTTTTTAATAAATAGGAAAAGCCTATTGTGTGCACCCTCTCAGGGATGCATATCATATGCATTATATCACAAATTAACGTAATTTTATCATAAAATTTTGTAATATCAATTATAAAATTTTGTAATTTCATTACAAATTTACATAATAAAATATCTAAAATTTTGTAATTCATGTTATAAAAGTTTATGACTTAATTACGATATTTTTTGTTACATTAATTTATAACGATATTATGCATTTTATGATTGATATTACGAAATTTTATAATAAAATTAGGACCGTGCTAGGGAGCTCGAAAACGAGCTCCCCCGAATCTCCCTAATTTCTTTTTTTTTTTTTCAACAGAAGGAAGAAGAAGACGGAGGAGGAAGGAGAAGGAGGGGGATGAGGAGGGGGATGAGGAGGAAGAAGGACTGGAGGACGCCTAAAAAATGGGGCTGGAGGCGGAGGCGGGGGGCGGAGGCGAGGTAGAGGCATGGCGATCGGTGACAGAGGCGGAGGCGCGGCAATCAGCGGAGGCGGAGGCACGGCGATCGGCGGAGGCAACGCGATCGGCGGCAGAGGCGACGCGATCTGCTTCCCCCCTCTCTCTCTCTCTCCCTCTCCCTCACCTCACCCCGTTTCAGACTAGAGGAAGAAAAAAAAAATTTTGAATTGTTGAAACGACGTCGTTTCAGAAATTCGGGACATTCGGGGGACGCCAATTCGAGCTCCCAAGCTTTATTCATAAAATTATATCAATTTATAATATATATATATATATGCATCCCTAAGGAGTGCACAGGATTTCTCTAATAAGATTGGGGTTACATGCACCAACTAGTGTACTAATTAGTGTATTAACACTAGTTCTGATATTATTATCGACTCCACTCATTATACAAATTAACATTAGTCTCCTAATAAATACCAAAAATATCTTAAATTGTACTACATCATCAATTAATACGTTAGTTAGTATACTAATTAGTATATATAACATTAGTCCCCTAATAAATATTATAGATATGTAGCATTACTCAATCATTATTATTATGATTATTATACTTGTAATTGTTATTGTTCCCGAGGGACTGGTGAACACTTGGAATTCCCTTAATCACAAGTCAAAACATGTAAGGTAAAGGTAAAAGATCACATGTGCCACTGCTTTGTAGCAACTAAATTAAGCTTATAAGATTATGATTATGAATATTAATCATAACAATAATAGTTTCACGACATAATTATTATTATTCTTTTCCCTTTTTCTCTAAATTGGCGGCCCCCATCTATCTTATTGCTAGGTGGAATATTTCCTTAAGAACAATGCATGGTGTTCCTTCTAATCCATGATTTACCATGGATTCGTTTTGAAAATTCAAATTGTTTATTTAATTAAATTTTTTATGCATATTATTTACACATAAAAACAATGACAAGCATAAATTTAAATATAGACAATCTATTTTTTAGTTATAAACGCAATAAATTGAGTAAGTTGTCATTATCAAATTAACTTAATTTTTTGTGTAGCTGATATACACAAAAGGTCTTGACAAAACAAACAGTTTGGATCATTGAAATAAGATTCATGATAGAGAACACCTTCCAGTTCAGATCATGGAAGGAAGCGAGCTCCATATACATATGTGTATTTAAAAATAAAAATACAAATAAAAATTTAATTAGCTAAATGTCTGAATTAAATCTTGTTCGTATGTTCAATCATGTATATCAATATTCAGCGGCTGAAGTTTAATTCTAATTCGGTGACAAATTATGCATTATAAAACAGAAGGATAAAGAGAGAGGAATAAAGATAGAGATCCAATCTTGATCATACTTTTGGCTTTATAACTCTCTTTTCTTTTCTTTTTAATCAGTATAAATAAAATAAAATGTTGAAAAACAAAGGGCTTATCGATGTCTTTGACTTTGCTCTCAACGGCTATGATGAAGCGTGTGTTTTTTGTATGTCCAGGAGACAAAATTATAAAGCTTTTGGTTGTCTAAAAATGAAGGGCTGTGATGTGATGCTAAGAATAATCTCTCACACTCTATCTCTCCTCTCTCTCTCTCTTCACCAACCCACCCACCATAGCTGAAGGTGGGCTGCTAAGGCATCCTAAAGCCACACACCTTATTATTGCCAAATACTAACTAACAAGCAAACAAACACAATTAAGGTGTCTTAATAACCTGTATTAATAGCAGTCTCAATGATTTATTGCACATTAGTATGCTTTGTTGCTTTGCAAAATTGGTTCTAAAATAAAAGCACAAGTGGTCCCTATACATATTATTTTATTGAAGGAAGACTTGAATAGTTATGATTGTAATGAATCAAATCGAATTGAGTTAAGTAATAAGTTGTTTAAATTTAATTTGAGAATTCAACGAATTTCAAAATATGTTCAAGTCTGATATGTTCATTTTTCGAAATAATAAACAAGTTTGAAATTTAATCGAGTTGATAACAAGTCGAGTTTAAATAATTTAATTTTTTACAATACATATTTAGTTATTTAAATTTAATTTTAAAAATTTAACGAGATTTAAAAATGTGTTTGGCTTAGTTCATTTCATCGTCGTAAATGCAGAGTTGGGTATTGGCTAAGAAGAGCATGAGAGAGAATGGAGGGCTGTGTGTGTGTTGGCATGGAGATGATCACCTGTTCTGCCCATCAGTAATATCAGAAAGAGGCAAAAGAGATAGTAAAAGAGAAGATTTGGGGGGTGGCTAGTAAGTCAAGATTCTCAGACTAGAATGGTGATTTTGTGGGGGTTGGGGACCCATATCTCATAGGTAGTGTCTATATCTGCTGTGTACAACATTCCTCCATCTATTATGATCAATAATGGGTGTCCCCTAAGCATTATTGTTAGGGTTTTAGACCTTGGATACTCTCTCTATCTTGGCTGGACACATATTGAAAGTTAATTGCATGGTGGTGGTTCATTTTCATTGAGCTCTAGCAATAGAGATTGAATTTTGATTTGACTCCACAGACTCTAGACTCATAGTGCAGCCTAATAGCATGCTAAATTTAGAAACACAATTTAGCATGCCTAAAAATTGTATGTAATTGCATAAATAGAAAATCTAAGAATTCAGAATAGTTTATCAAATTTATCCAGAAACTTGTGGATTAGATTGAATTATAAAATGAATCTCAGTGTTTTTTTTTTAAAAGTAATTTTTTTGAATACCTAGCCTCAGTGATATATAAAAAAATGTATAAAGATATGTGAAAGTCTCTTAAAATATGTAAAAAAAGATTGAAATTCTAAATGATTTGATATTTGCTAATATTAACTGCAATTTTGTGGACTGTGGTTAGCATGATGACACCTCATTATTTGTTAAAAAAATAAATAAATAAATAAATAACTAAAAGATTGCAATAATGGTCTCTTCTTCTGATTTTTGGATATGATTTTTACTCTTTTTTAGTGGGAAATCCAAGCAATGTTCTAATCCAACACCATCAAGAGCTTTGTACAAAGGTGTCTCATTGATAGACATCCTTTGATTCAAATAGTGTGTGCAATTAAGACATGCTTTAAGATCCTACCCACAAAAAAAAAAAAAAAAAAGAAAAAAAAAATTTGAAAAATGAAAAAAATGTCCAATATATTTAATAATGTCCAATGAAAGTTCATCCTTTGGCAAAGGATTTGCGTACAAAGCGCAGCAAATTATTCACTATGTTTGGTTTTATTTTTTTGAATTATTTTTTATAAAAGTGATTTAAAAACTCTATTTTGAAAAAAAGATCATTGTTTAGTTTTTAAAAAAATGCATCATTGCAATTCACAATTTAAAAAAAAAAATTTATCACATCAAAAAATACTCTCACGTTAGTTTTATATATATACATATATACATACATATATATATGTATATGCTATATATGTATGAAAACATAATTTTGTATGTAGCTATTTATTGATACATATCCTACTATTAGGTGTGTGACTTTATCATAAAATTTTCACTAATTCCGACCATAGAAAATAGAATTTTTTTTTTTTCAAATTGGCTTTAAAAAAATTCTTACGTAGAATTAAATTTTCATAAATGTTATTCAAAAAAATTATTTTATCACACAATATTGTAACATTAACACAAACATGTGCAACATCGTCTAAAATTGAAATAACAAAATGTTCGAAGTTTTTGTACTTCATGTTGCAAAAGTTTATAAGCTAGTTACGATTTTTTTTTTTTTATGCCAATTTGTAAAAAAAAAAAAATACGTTTTCTGTGGTTAAAATGAGTACAAATTTTATGTGAAAATCACGCATTTAATGGTAAGATATGTACTCATAAATGGTTACATATCAAATTATGTTTTCATATATATATAACATGTATATATATATATATATATAACTAAGATGAGAGTATTTTTTGATGTAATAATTTTTTTTTAAATGGTCTCTATCCTTAAATTGGAGGGAAATTTGAATTTTGAAAAATGTCACTCTCTTTAAATTGTCTCTTCCCCACCATGTCATTTTGACAAATGTGTTTAGTTTTCTGAATAACCAAACAAATACTCTAAAATTTTCAAAAACTGAGTTTGAAAAACAACAACCAAACAAAGTGATTGCATTTTTAGGATAAAGATTAACAATATAAAAAAGAAGTCCAATGATATATCAACAGTATGTATATAGATATTCAGTGGGAAAAAAAAAAAAAATTCCATTCCTTTCCGATAAATCTTTTTTTTTTTTTTCAACTTATTTGAATTATTTTTACTTCATAAATTGTAATCAGAAATTAGACCAAATAGAATATACTAAACAGGGATTTATTTTGTAATTGATTCAGAGAAACTAATAGGGTCTGGCTCTCTACCTCATATGGTGCCTATCTTAGACAATAATGCTAAGGTAATGACAGCAATGCTAAGTGAGAGTGTATTAACTATAATTATTACAACTCACTGGCCATATATATGCTGATCAACAAGAGAATGTATTGAATATTCTTGAAACAATACTCCATTCCATTATCTAATTGATACGTTTCACATTTTCTCTCAATACTTTAACATGAGAATGATGTGTCCTATAAGTTAGGGAAAAGTTGCACCCATAAAAATGATTAGAATTTTATCCAGAATGCAAATCTAAGGTGTATATTTAGAGTTTTTCTTGTGGGGCTATATTATGAATAAATCTTAACTTTTAATTGTAGATTCTGAATAATTTCTTGATTTCTTGAGTTCTTTGTTTGTTTGTTTGTTTTTTTTTTTTTTTTTGGGGGGGGGGAGGGGGGAATATAGACCTACTTCAGAGGTTAGAATTTGGGAATTTTTTTTTTTAAAGATACCTGATATTAAGATTTTATAAGATAAGTGACATGCAATATTTTCATAGTATTTGGGATCCCTTAATATTTTCACAGAGAAATTTCGTCCTGACACAGAGAAATTTTAATTTTCACAGAAAAATTTCCAAATTTCTCTAGTATGACCATAGAGGAATTTCATCAAGAGAACTTAACTAATAAAAAAAATAGCTATTGGACCTCTCTTACTATCCAAAATTAGAGAAGGATGTTTCATTAATTTTTTTTAGAATTTGAAACACACCGGCCATGGTTGGTTTGTGTTTGTGAAACTAGTTTATTTGCTAAAATTTTTCTAAAATATATAAAAACTAGTTTGATAAAAATAAATATCAAAAATATATTTTTAAAATTTAAAATTTTATTTTTACCCTCCAAAAAGATAAATCTGTTTTAAAATACAGTGTTTTTTTTTTTCTTCTTTTTTTCATGAAACTAATTTTTATTTTTTTTTAAAAAATTCTAAAATAAATTTCTGAAAAGTAAACCAACCATAGCCTACATATACTACTCTAAAAAACATTGAATAATTTATCCATAAACATAAATTAAGCATATATAAATCCATGAAAACAAATGAGTTTAACTTTTGTGATTGATAGCATTTTTTATTCATGAAACAGGAAAGGGCATCCTAAAAAG
Organism: Camellia lanceoleosa; assembly: GCA_025200525.1. Classification (NCBI taxonomy): domain Eukaryota; kingdom Viridiplantae; phylum Streptophyta; class Magnoliopsida; order Ericales; family Theaceae; genus Camellia; species Camellia lanceoleosa. The sequence continues at coordinate 60,708,838 of CM045771.1, read as the reverse complement.
TAGGTGTAGTGTGGCCCAATATGCAACTTGACTTGATTATCAAGTTATGCTCATTATACATACCTATCCCTTGGGCACTACCCTACTCTTAAGATAAAGTTTTGTTTATACATAGGGCGGTCGCACATATATCAGACTGTTACTCTACTGAACGTTTGGTTCACATGCCAGACATGAAAGGAGAACCCCATTTACCACAAATTTGTTTGAGTTGAGTCAGATAATCAACTTTTTTAGTTTAATATAAAATTTTAATAAATATATTTAAATTTTACTTGTATATATATCAAATTATTTTTAAATAAGTTTTACTCGAATTAACAATGAGTTAAGGTGAACAATGCATATAAATTTATTGAGTTACATATTATTTAAATTAAATTTAAAAACTTAACGAGTTTTAAATTATATTAAAACTTAAATTATTTATATAATAAATTAATTTAAAATAAGTTTTTAAAGAGCCAAGTCAAGCTCGAGTAATATAAATGAATTATTATTCACTTTTCATCAAATGTTGAATTTAAAAAAAAAATCATATAAAATGAGGTGGATTGTAATCTTTTTATTTCAAACTAAATTATCATGATATTATATTCACTATTTAAAAAAAATTTAGGCAAAATTGTATTTTAATCACTTTTCAAGAAAGAATTACGAATAATTGATAAAAAAGAAGAAAAAGAAGAAGAAAGAATTAGAAAGAAGATATATTTTTATAATAAATTGTCATACAAAATGATATAATTTTTTTATTAATTTTTATTTTAACCAAAATATTTATCATCGTAACTCTAGGGGTATAAAAATGGTTAGCGACCTGTGGGCGGCTCGAAACCCGCCTGCGACCCAAGGTGGACCTGGCCCGCTTAGGCTCAGGCCCAAGCCTAGCCTATGACCCTGGGTCTGGACCATTATTTTGAAGACCAGCCCGACCCGTGGCCTGACCCATCGACCTGCTCAAGGTCCACTCAAAACTCGGTTCGAGTCTCGGCCCACTTAAGGCTCGATGTTATTTTTAGTGGAAAAGAATAAAATTTTGGTTGAAAAAATTTTAAAATATATATATATATATTCAGGCCCACCCAGGCTTGGGCCTGGCCTAAGCCCAAGCCCAAGCCCAAGCCGGCCGGCCCATCCCATGGATCCCCTCAATCTAGGCTTAATTTTCTAGTCCGTGTTTCGGTCTAGCCTGACCCAAATTTTAGCAAGAGTCCGAGCTCAATTTACACCCCTACGTATGTTGGAACAATCTTTTGTATATAATAAATAAATTAAAATTAAATCAAACAAATAAAAAAAATAATGTATCGAAATTATTTTACCGAACCGAATGAATAATAAAAGATCAAGTCGAGTGTGTGACACTTTATCCTTAAAACAGATTTGCCCCGCTACGATGCTTACGAACTGATGGCGTCTATTTCCTAGGATACAATGATCTTCACAAATTTGTAGTAGCACTCCAAACAAATTTGTCCAGCGAACTAGAACCAGTGTTCTATACTCTCTATAAAAATTCCTAAAAACTAATATGAAGAATATATACAATAGTGCAGAAAATATGACAGCAAAAAATGAATTTTTCAATACCCAAAGACGGCTGGAAAATGGCTGTATTTATAGGCAAAATGTGGCTAATAGATTTGTCTAGAAAAATCCAAACATGTGTGAAGTCTGCCAACAGATACAAATTTGAAACTAAACAAATATGGTAACTGTAGCAGTTAAAAAACTGCCCAAAACTGTTGGAAATTTGTTTTGATCTGTTAGAATATTTTGAACCTGTTGACCCTGTTCAAATCTGCCTAGGCAGATTTAAATCTATTTGAAATAACAAAATCTGTCTGAAATTCAACAGATTTGAAGAAAATTGTTTTGGACAGTTTTGAATCTGTCCGACAGTTTAAAAACCTATTTAACAGTTAGAAATTAGTGGAATTCGAAGGCACAATTTTTGGACACAAAATTTGAATTCAAATTTAATTTGAAATACAAATAATTTCTTGCGAGAATTTTTTGAAAAAATTCAAATAAATTTTGTCCAAAAAATTAATATTAGAACCAACCCGACCCACAACCCACACCCGGCTCGACTGGATAAGCGGCGGCACGCACGCGCGCGTGGTGGTTTGGGCTAAGATTCACTTTGTCCATAACTCCTCCTTTTTACAAACTTGGGATGCCCCTTGGGGCCTAACCCAAGTGTTATCACCTAGAACTTATATACCCATATAAGTTCTCTTCAAGTTTCAATATAGGACAACCCATTTCAAGGAAACCCACATTTAATTCTTTAAATGTCCAATTCCATGAACTCGAAAACGATGTTAAGTTCCCATTCACTCATAAATGGTTTTGACGAACCGTTTTTACCGTGTGACTTACCATGCAGCAAGAAACATGTCATCTTTTCGAACCCACCCCAAAAGACATTTGGGGCCTACTCAAAATTGGGCTCAAAGATGGCCCAAAATAAGCCTTATAAAACCAAAATTTCCTACAATCCCCCACATGAATGGAATTTGAAGGAGAGAAAATGCAACAACATGATCTATTTACAGAGAGTACAGAAATTAGAAATATTCTGCAAAGGATATGTAGCTTTTGGCTTTGAACCTTCCCTTGTGAGACATTATTAGATTTACGTACTAACCAGTGAACATGATGTCTTGAACTGTTCAGTCGTTTGTGTAAACCAAGACAATAGAACTCACACAGTATATCCCCAGACGCAGTTTAGTTCTCACTATTGTTTTCATTTTGGCCCTGAACAACCTGGTCTTTCATGAGTACTCTAGAGAATTGTAGCCCTTCACAAATCTCATAGAACCGGCCTAGTTCACACTTACATAGGTGATTTTTATAAAGAGTATTCTGCCATACTCCACTACGTATACCTAGATATAAGAATCATTAAAAGTTTCACTTAACCTAAACCGTTGCAGACATCACTATTTCATCCTAGAAATTGGTAGGAGTTTGACTCCCCAGTGATCTTTCTGAGTTATACACAACTCGGTTGTCCCTTTGAACCTAGATCTTGGGATCTCCAATTAACTAGATTGGGTTACCGTTGTGGTAACTCTTATTTAATAAGCTTAAATCCCATTTCCCTTGATAAATTCTCAACTAACTCTTTTGCTAACCATTTGGTTAGTGAATCCGCTATGTTGTCTTTAAACTTCACATATTCAATGGAAATAATTCCATTAGAGAGTAGTTGTCTTACGGTGTTATGTCGACAACGAATGTGTCGCGACTTACCGTTATACATATGACTCTGTGCTCTACCTATTGCTGATTGACTATCATAATGTATGCAAATAGCAGCACCGGTTTTGGCCACATTGGAATATCTTCAAGGAAGTGACGAAACCATTCTGCTTTTTCCCCAGCTTTATCTAAAGTTATGAATTCTGATTCCATATTAAACCTAGCTATGCAAGTCTGTTTAGAAGATTTCCAAGATACAGCCGCCCCACGAAGAGTAAAGGCATACCCACCGGTGGACTTTGAGTCTCTAGTATCCGATATCCAATTTGCATCATAGTAACCTTCAAGTACTACTAGATATCTAGTATAATTCAGCCTAATGTTACGAGTAAATCGGAGACATCTTAGAACCCTTATATTGCTTTCCAGTGTTCTACTCCTGGGTTACTCGTATATCTACTTAATTTACTTACTACATAAGCTATATTTGGACAAGTGCAATTCATCAAGTACATTCAGCTTTTAATAATTTTGGACATACTCTAATTGAGAAATACTTTTCTGTACATTCTTAGAAAGAAACAAATTAACATCCACAGGTGTTCTAGCAAGATGATCATCATCTTTGCTGAATTTGTCAAGTATTTTCTCAATGTAATAAGATTGTGACATAACATAACCTTCTGATGTTTTGGTAATTTTCATACCAAGAATTATGTCAACAATCCTCATGTCCTTCATGTCAAAATGTTTATTTAACATTTTCTTGGTATTTTAATCATGTCATTATTACTACCTATAATGAGCATATCATCAACATAAAGACATACAATGACATAAACTTTGTCTATGTTTTTAATATAAATACATTTGTCACACTCATTAGTTGACATCATTGCCTCGTCAAATTTTTCATGACATTGCTTTGGCACTTGTTTTAAACTATATAATGATTGAACCAATTTACACGCTTTCTTTTCTTTTCCTGGAACAGAAAATCCTTCTGATTGTTCCATATAAATTTCTCCATCTAACTCACTATTTAAGAAAACTGTTTTCACATCCATCTGATGAATCTTTAGATTGTACAAAGATGCAATAGCAATTAGCATTCTAATGGATGTTATTCTAGTAACCGGTGAGTATGTGTCAAAGTAATCAAGACCTTTTTTTTGTCTATGTCCTTTGACCATAAGTTTTGTCTTGTATTTTTCAATTGATCCATCCGCTTTCTTTTTTCTTTTGAAAATCCATTTGTACCCAAAAGGTTTACAACCTGGTGATAAGTCCACTAATTCCCAAATGTGATTTTGTAAGATGGATTCAACTTCACTATTGACAGCTTCTTTCCATAAAGGAGCTTCAAAACTGGACATTGTCTCTTTAAAAGTTAAAGGCTCATTTTCTAACAAAAATGTTAGAAAATCTGGACCAAAAGATTTTGAGGTTCTAGCACGTTTACGACGCTTAGGTTCCTCTTCATCAATTTGATCTATCTCTTGCTCTTGTTCTTGATCTTGACTAGTAATAGCATCAAAAGATCTTTTATTATTACTAGTCTCCTGTCCAATTTTATTTGGAAATACATGTTAAAGATTGATGCATTATGAGATTCAATAATAGTATTTACATGCATTTTGGAATGTTTTGACTTATGAATCAAAAGCCGATATGCACTACTATTATTGGCATAACCAATGAAAATGCAATCAACTATTTTAGGACCTATGTTAGTCTTTTTAGAATTAAGAATAGTCACTTTAGCCAAACACCCCCACACTTTTAAATATTTGTAGGATGGTACTTTTCCATGCCACATTTCATAAAGTGTTTGATTCACTTTCTTTCGCGGTACTTTATTAAGTATATAATTAGCAGAAAGTATTGCTTCCCCCCAAGAGTTTTAAGGTAAACAAAAACTTATTAACATGGCATTCATCATTTCTTTTAAAATCCTTTTTTTTTTTCAGCAATTCATTTTGCTGAGGTGAGTAACGAGCAGTGGTTTGATGAATTATTCCATATTCTTTACAAAATTCACCAAAAGGTGATTCATATTCACCACCTCTATCACTTCTAAGTTTCTTAATTTTCTTTCCAAGTTGATTTTCAACTTCATTCTTATATTGAATGAAAGTTTCCAAAGTTTCATCCTTGGTTTGAATTAAATAAACATAACTATATCTAGTATAGTTATCTATAAAAGTGATAAAATATTTTTTCCCACCTCTGGTTTGAATTGATTTTAAAGCACAAATGCCACCATGAATTAATTCAAGTGGTTCCGTACTGCTTTCAATTGAATGAAAAAGAAGTTTTGGATGATTTTACCCCAACGCAAATTTCACATTTATGATTTGAATCAATGTCAAATTTAGGTAAACATTCCATATTAATTAATCTACGCAAAGATTCATAATTAACATCTCTAAGTCTACCATGCCATAAATTTGAAGACTCAAACAAGTAAGAAGAAGATGTATTTTTATTAATAACAAATGGTACAACAGTCATTACATTCATTTTGAAAAGGCCATCAGACATATAACATTTCCCTACATACATCCCGTTTTTGGTAAGTACAAACTTGTCACTTTAAAAAACTAGCCTAAACCCATTTTTACTCAACAAAGATCCGAAAACAAGATTCTTGCGAATGTCCGGTATATGTAGCACATTGTTGAGAGTGAGTTCCTTTTCACATGTTATCTTAAATACAATCTTTCCTTGTCCTTCAACTTTGAAAGCTGAGGAGTTGCCCATAAAAAGTTGTTCACCATTGTCCACTATAGAATAAGATGTGAACATCTTTTTGTCAGCACAGATGTGGTGAGTAATACCGGTGTCCACCCACCATTCCTTAAGATTTCCGACATGATTTACCTCGGAAACAACTGCAGAAAGATTGATGTCATCTACACCATCGAAAATATTGTCCATTTCGGTCATATGGGCTTGAGTAGGCTGCTTGCTTGTTCTTCTTTTTCTTTTGCCTTTGCTACGGCAATCTTTGACCCGATGTCCCTCTTTGTCACAGATGTAACACTTGCCATTAAACTTCTACTTCTTAATTTCCCCTCCTTAAGATAGCATTTTCTTCTGCCATCTTTTAAAAACAATTCTAGAGAACTTCTCTAGTTTCTCACCGTGATTTACCAGTACTGTCACAATAGGAGAGGGGTTTGGCGCAGTTGCAGCCACCACACTAGTACTTGTTTGGGCATTAGTTTCAGTAGCCATGAATTCTAAATTATAAAACATAATTATATTTAGAATTTTATACTACACAGAAAATTAATCTAAATTCACATAATCAAATTTTGTAAAAATAAAAGAAACAAGAAATGTAACTTTTATTTTTCAATTAATTTGAAAATAAAATAAAATTTTATTTAACCAAATTAATTCCACACAGAAAATTAAATTTCTGTAACACTTTAATAATTAAAATACTGAAATAGAATTTTAATTAATGAACACTCAGAAAATAATTTTTGAAGACCCAAATTAATTTTTGACAAAATTTCACAAATAAATATTCTGAATTGTTAATGACACCAATATATTACTACTAGTTGTCAAAGAAAATAAATAGTATATTACTACTATCTGTCAAACAGTATATAACTACTATTTGTTTTCCAACTAAAATATTATTTTGTAAAATCACAGAAAATAATTTATGTAAGAAGAAGAAAGAGAAAAGGAAACAAACGAAAAATTCTGTATAAACAGAATAATTCGAATCTGTCTTAAGATTGTTGGAACAATCTTCTATGTACAATAAATAAATTGAAACTAAATCAAACAAATAAAATAAATAATGTACCGAAATTATTTTACTGAACTGAATGAATAATAAAAGATCAAGTCAAGTGTGTAACACTCTGTCCTTAAGACAGATTCGCCCCGCTACGGTGTTTACGGACTAATGGCGCCTATCTCCCAAGATACAATGATTTTTACAAATTTGTCAGGCGAACTAAAACCTGTATTCTCTACTCTCTTTAAAAATTTCTAAAAACTAATATGAAGAATATATACAATAGTGCAGAAAATATGACAGCAAAAAATGAATTTTTCAGTACCTAAAGACTGCTAGAAAATGGTTGTATTTATAGGCAAAATGTGGCTAACAGATCTGTCTAGAAAAATCCGAACAGGTGTGAAGTCTGCCAACAGATACAGATTTGAAACTGAATAGATATGGTAACTGTAGCAGTTAAAAAACTGCCCAAAACTGCAGGAAATTTATTCTGATTTGCTAGAAAATTTTGAACCTGTTGACCCTGTTCAAATCTGCCTGGGTAGATTTAAATCTGTTTGAAATAACAGAATCTGTCCGAAATTCAACAGATTTGAAGAAAACTGTTTTGGATAGTTTTAAATCGGTCCGACAATTTAAAAACCCGTTTAACAGTTGGAAATTAGTGGAACTTGGAGGCAAAATTTTTTGACACAAAATTTGAATTCAAATTTAATTTGAAATACAAATAATTTCTTGGAAGAATTTTTTGAAAAAATTCAAATAAATTTTGTCCAAAAACTAATGCTAGAACCGACCCAACCCACACCTGCGCCGAACGGACGGCGGCAACGCGCATGTGGTGGTTTGGGCTAAGGTTCTCTTTGTCCATAACTCCTCCCTTCTACAAACTTGGGGTGCCCCTTGGGGCTCAACCCAAGTTTTGTCACCTAGAACTCATATACCCACATAAGTTATTTTCAAGTTTCAATGTGGGACAATTCATTTCAAGGAAACCTACATTTAATCCTTTAAATGTCCAATTCTACGAATCCGAAAACGACGTCAAGTTCCCATTCACTTATAAATGGTTTTGATGAACCGTCTTCACCGTGTGACTTACCATGCTGCAAGGAACACGTCACTTTTTCGAACCCATCCCAAAAGACATTTGGGGCCCACTCAAAATTGAGCTAAAAAATGACCCAAAATAAGCGTTATAAAATCAAAATTTCCAACAACGTAACTCATATTTCAAAAGAAACCATGATTATAGTTGTAATATCAACTCTCTAATGGCTTCTTATCACAAGGAGTTGAACATTTGAATAAGAGAAATGTCGACACTGTTAAAAAAATAAAAAGAAGAAAGAAAAATTCAATTGTTCTACATACCACAAAATTGAATTACGAAAATTACCATCAAAACACAAAGTGAGTAGATTTCACCTTACTTATAAAAAATTCAAGCTTTGGTGACCACTTTCAAGACAACACTTTTGTTGTCGATTGTGTGAGTCGATTTTTTGACCACACTACCAAACAAGTACTTAGCTGGAGAACACTGGCAGAATAAATTAAGCTCGAATGACCTGTCATAGAAAGAAAAGATTTCGGTGGTGGTTCGTCCACCTGGGGGCACTCTGACGATCAAGTCAGTTATCTCTCAAAGATAGCAAAAGTGCTTAACTCACTATTTAGAATACAAAAAGCGTACCTTAGACCCACGAGAGTGCCTCTCTTTTATAGCCAACACTGACCTAATCCCAATAGAAGCCTAGTTTCAATGGACTTTGGCTCAATGCTAATCCTGGGCTCCTAGTTAGATTGAGATAAACTCTCTAAGAGTCTTATCTTTACCCAAATTGAAATCCTCTTTCATTCTAGGACTCTTGTCCCTTATCCGCTTATCTCGGATTCCGATATCTTCGCAGATAATCTCGGCCTAGCCGAGATCATCTCAGCGTCATGTATAGGACACGTGGCACCTCGACTGGCATTTCGGTGCCACCTCAGCCACGTATTGTCACTCAAAAATTATGTCCTCACAACTGCCCCCTAGGTTCTATTATCTCGGCATCCTGAGGTGATGGAACCTATATTATTTTTTCCATTTAGCACGTCGGCTAAGCTCGTTTTGTCCTTCTTTACCGAGATCATCATTTGTCGGCTCAATATGACCAAGACTTAGTCTATTTTCATCAATGCTTCAGAACCAATAACCAAGTTTATTCAAGTTTTTCAGCTGAGATCGTCCCCCTAGACGAGGTCCTGCTCCATTAAATCAAGAACTCCAAGAGTTTCAACACGCGTATGAGTTGTCACGCACAGTATTTCAACCGTTTTTGCCACGCGTCTTTCCCCCACTGAGCCGTGCCTAACACGCGCCATTAAGTCGCATTGCATTTGCGTGCGCCGTCTAACAAGCACGTCGTCCTAGGCACACTAATTGCCATTGTGCCACCATTCTACGTGTTTGATCAAAATCATCTCTCTCTTTCTCTCTGTCTTTTCACTTTTGCATCACTGCTTTCGTGCAAATTTTCGCTCTCTACTCCCAAATCCTCCATTTTCGTTCTTGAAGCTTTCTGCAACTACTTCATTTACCTTCTCCGGCGAAGCTTTTGCTGCTCTTCTTCGATTGTTGCCATCGTCTAACACCGGCGAATCTTATATCGGCGTTAATCTTCCTGGTAAGACACTACATCCCTTCATTTCAATTTAAAACTCCATTGCCTCTACTTGTTAGCCATGTTGAATACATTCACTTTCTTCAGTCGCTGTCTATGATTAAAACTTTATAATTCGCATGTTTGAGCATGTTTTGTCTTGCCATTTTGTGTTTATTCAATCTACTTTTGATTTATGGCCTTTGTGTACACATCGTTCATACACATTATTTATTTTGCCACTGTTCTTGGCCTTGCTCACTTGCACAAATTTTATTCAGTGTTTCTTTGAATTCTTGCTCGTCTTCTTGAGTCTGAACCATATTCTTGATTCTATTTTCTTGCTGTTTTTCTCCAGATTCTTGCCCTCAATCCTTGTTTCCGTAGCCTTAGGTTTGGGACTTGTTCTAGGACTTACAAACTTTAGGAAAAATTGAAACAAATTTCCTTTAGATCTTCAAAAACCCTTGCCCCAGCATTCATTTAGGTTTTGTTGAGGTCCTTTAAACCCTAACAAATCACTTCCTTTTACAATCCAACACTTTTCCGTTAAGCCGACATTATGGGTATGTGGAGGTGGAAGGTAGATACCCCACTTAAGCTAGAATATTTCAGGCAGGAGTTTGCCATCCCTGCCGATGTTCACCTTAGGTTGGCTGGGGAGGAGGACTCCATCATGCCCAAGGATGACTCTATGCCTTTCCCAGTTGTAGCCTTCGTAGAGTGTGGAGTTAGGCTCCCTCTCAATATTCTCTTCCGAGAAGTCCTTCACTATTATAAACTCAACCCAATGCAATTAGCCATAAACTCTTACCGAGTCATCAACGGTATTATCACCTTAACTAGTCGAGAAAATGCTAGGGTAACTCTAGCCAACATCCAGTACTACTACACCATGTGTGGCCTTAAGTCAGAAAAAAGGTTACATTTACTACCTTAAGCCGAGGTCAACGGAATACAAACTCATCGCCGACCTCCCTGATTCCAACAAGGGTGCCGGGGACGATTATTTCATCGTCTCGGGCAACTGGGAGTTCCTTCCAAATGACGACCTTCACCTCTACCCTTTAAGTCGTACACTGTTCAGAGAGGGAGATGGTAAGAGCCAAACGTTTACTTTTACTTGCTTCTTAAGTCTATAATACTTTGTTCTTTCTAAATGTTCTGATGTCTATATGCTTTATTTTGCAGTTCTTCCTCAGCCTCCAAAAGACTTTCGCAAAAACTAGTATCCCAGCAAAGATTTTAAGAAACTTCTCAACTTGCCCATCAATCAACGCAAGGCTCCTCTGCTCCTGAACTATATCCCGACTTACAAATCCATCTTGCCCGACGTCCCGAAGAAAAACAAGTCTCCTCCTTCTGTCACAACTCCTCCTATAACTTCATCACCTCGGCCAGATCAAGGATCAACCTCTGATCCAGCAGAACAGCCATCAACCTCGACTCCGCAACTAATTCCACCTTCTCAACGCAAATGCCGACGTCGAACTATAGTCGCCATCGAGATGGGTCGTAAGAAGGCTGTAGAAGACGACCTTCTAGCTGACATCCCCAACTCTGTCACCGCACAACCTTCACCATCTCAGTCTCAGCCAAATCCAAAGCAAAAGCAAAAAAGACTGAAGAAAGCTCAACCCAAGGCAATGGTAACTCAGATCTACTCTAAGGACACCTTGCCGATCTCCAAAATTATTAGAGTCAGAAAAAAGTGCCTCCGCTGTCGAAAAGAGGCCTGCCGAGGCTGCTCCCTCTGAATCAACCCTGTCAAAGAAGTCGAGGTCAGAGTCTGTGACAACCTCGGGGTCCCTGAAGTCCGATGCCCTTTGGGCCCCTTCAATTACCATCGAGGACAAGCCAGTCAGAGTCGATGACAGTGCGACTGACATCGAAGTCGGCGTTGCCCTCTTTACTACCTTGCTCCTTTCAAAAGACCTCGAACGCAACGCCGAGGTCAGCGAATACGAAAATTTCGCTCTGCAGTTGTAACACTCCGTACAAGTAATCCCCTAACACTTGGTACTTTTCGTTCTCTATTTTTCCATACTTAGAGTTTTTTACTAACTTTTGTTCTATCCACTTCTTCCAGGCGATTCAGCATGCCCACTCCTTCGTGATACATGCTTTTGAAATCAAGAAGGAGTTGGCCCGCAAGACGAAGGAGGCTGTTAGTTTGCTCAAGACCATAAGTAAGGTCGAGGCCAAGATGAAGACTTTAACAGATCAGACCAAGGGAGCAAAACAGGCACAAGACGAGGGCGAAAAGAAAGCGGGAGCTGCTGAGGCCGTCGCTAAGGTCCTCGAAGCTGAAAAAAAAGAGACCGAAGCGAAGATTGCCGAAACCCAGGCCGAGCTCATTGCTGCCTTGGCCACAAAGGAAGCCGAGATCAAGGCGGCGAATGAGAAAGCATATGCCGAGGGGACAGTCGATGTCCGTGAGGACTACAACAAGTAGGTCAAGAAGGCATGCAATAAGGGTTACTCCCTTGGCTGGATGGTTGCTTTGAAAGAACTGGCTGTCCTCGAGGACTCTCCGCTTAAAGACGAAAGCCGACTCGTCTTGCCATTCCTCCTTACTCTAAGCTAATCCGAGGACGAGGTTGAGTTCGAGGAGGAAGCTGAGGCCGAGAAGACCGAAGAAGCTGGTGGGGCCAAGTCCCCAACTCTGAATGAGCAAGTCTTGGACTTGACTCAGGATGAGGAAGATGAAGTCTCAAAGGATGCCTCATTCCAAAAGACAACCTCTGATGTGCCAATCGCCGAGAAGAGCATCGATCAGACTCTACAAGAGATCGACGCCGAGCTCGAGGCTGAAAAGGCTGCTGAGAAGTCTTTCCAACTGTCTTCTGGGACTGAGACCCAGCCTATCGAGTAGTCTTGTTATAATCTTTTTCTTTGTTTCTTGTACCTTGTACTTTGTTCTCACTTTCGAAACAATGTTAGCTTTGATTTGGCCAACGTACCACTTTTGTAATCTAAACAATTATTTTTCAATGTCAGGCCGAAGTTCTTTCTTTCCTTATCTGAATGCAAGTCTTCTTTTTTGACTAAGTGTTTTTTCTTTACTGTTTTGTATGATTCCATACTTAGAATACTCTGCATGTCTTCAAAGTACACCTTAACTGTGCAATTTTCTCGGGGTAAAATACTTTGGGTATAACTGTTGAGTGTTTATCTCGACCATGGCTTAATACTTGAAAACATTTGTAAAAATATTTTCATAAATGTTTTTCAAGACTTCTGTCTTCCACTATTTTCCAAGTCTTGGCAATATGGTAATATCGGCAAGTACGTAAATACTTCTTTCAACATAATCTTGGCATAACTTCAACTTGTAAATTTTTTCTTAAAATTTCAACAAGTGTTAAACAAACCTTCCTTTAGCATGACCTTGGCTTAATTTCAACTTGTAAATTTTTTCTTAAAATTTCAACAAGTGTTAAACCAGTCTTTTAGTTTGAAAATTCCAACTCCCAAACATCATTCTCCAGCCCTCTGCCCCCTAATGTGAACTTAAGTTCCACTTAGGTTCTCATTAAGCATGTGGCTTTAACCCCATCGCCGATGTTAGATTCAAACAAAGACTGGCCGAGGTTACCAACCTTGGTCTCTTTGTTAATCTAGCTGGTATGTACTTAGTTTCAATTTGTGTCTGACTCTGCCGATATGGTAAGTCTAAGTTAATTCAACTTAGTTCAACTCTATTATATGCAAGTATAATTCAACCCTGCTATATAATAAGTCTAAGTTATTTGTCATGTTTCGATCAAAAACATCGCCAACTTAGTTCAACTCTATTATATGCAAGTATAATTGAACTCTGCCATATAATAAATCTAAGTTATTCGTCATGTTTCAATCAGAAACATCGCCAAGGGACTGTTCAACCGTGTTACACAAGTTTAAAATAAAAAATCAAGCTACTTCGGCTAATAACAGAAACTTTTAAAAAACAAATAATCTAATGATAGAAAAACTTCAGATTGCAAGTATTTCAAGGTCTTGACAACTCTTTGCCTTACTGTCTTTAAACCGATATGCACCATTGCCTAGGATCGAGATGATTCTATAAGGTCTCTCCCAATTTGGGCCAAGCTTGCCCTCTCTAGGATCCTTCTTGTTGCTGACGACCTTTCTTAGGATGTGGTCCCCAACTTGGAACTCTCGTGGGTTAACCTTTTTATTATAAGCCCTGGCAAGCTGCTGCTGGTATGCCCCCAACTGAATTCCTGTTTTCTCTCTTCTTTCTTCTAGTAGATCCAGATCTCGGGCCAAGAATGTCTCATTGGTCCCATTTTCTACTCCCTAGGTTCTGATCCCTGGGATGCCAACCTCCAGTAGAATAACTATTTCTGTGCCATAAGTCATGGCAAATGGGGACTCCCCAATTGATCTTTTCGGTGTAGTCCGATATGCCTAGAGTATATTGGGCAACTCATCCACCCACTTTCCCTTTGTTGCTTCCAGCCTCTTTTTGATCCCATTCAAGATAACTTTGTTGGATGCTTCTGCTTGTCCATTGCTTTGAGGAAAACTTGGAGTGGAGTAGTAATTCTTGATCTTGTACTTTGCACATAAGCTCTTGATTAGCTTACTGTCAAAATATGTACCATTGTCTGCTATTATTGCCCTTAAGATCCCAAACCTGGTGATGATATCTTTCATATGAAGTTCTTTACATCAACATCTCGAAATCTTTGCAAAGGGTTCAGCTTCCACCCACTTAGTGAAGTAATCTGTTGGAACTAGTAGATACTTCCTTTGTCCAGTTGCCTGAGGCAGTTGTCCAACAAGGTCCATGCCCCATTGGGCAAATGGCCAAGGGCTAGACACTAGGTTCAGATCTGCTGCTGGTTGGTGTATCAAAGGTACAAACCTCTGACACTTCTCACATTTTCTGACATAGGCTTCAACATCTTTCTGCATATAGGGCCACCAGTACCCTTAAGTAATGGCCCTATAAGCAAGTGACCTGCCCCCAATGTGGCTTCCACATACTCCTTCATGTATCTCATACAAGAAGTCTTCAACTTGTGAAGGATGTACACATTTCAAAAGGGGTCCAGTAAAAGATCTTCTGTAGAGATGCCCTTCTACTGTCAGACAGAATCTTGCCGGCTTCAGTCTGATCTTGTGTGCTTCTTTATGATCATCCGACAGTTTTCCCTCTTTAAAGAATACTATTACTGTATCCATCCAGCTTGGTCTCATATCCACACACATTGCTTCATGCTCTGTGTTCAGTGGTTCTACACTTAGACCTGACAAGTATTCAATCATTATTGTCCTTGCCTTTCCTGGCTTCATTACACTAGCCAGGTTGGCCAAGGTATCGGCATGGCTGTTGTTATCTCGGCGGACTTGCTGTAGTTGGCAATTTTGGAATAATGCCATCAGTCTGCCTACCTCCTTTACATAGGCCACCATTCTTTCATCTCGGGTAGCGTATTCACCTGTTGCCTGGTTGACGATAAGTTAGGAGTCACAGAAGACCATCACCTCGTCGGCTTCCATTGCTACTGCCAACTTCAACCCTGCGATCAAGGCTTCATACTTTGCCTTGTTGTTGGAGGCCTTAAACCCCAAATGAATGGATTGTTCATGCATCAGCCCATCCGGTGATACTAGCACTACTCCTGCCCCCGCTCCTTGTCGGTTTGAACTTCCGTTGACAAACAGACAGAAGGAGTCGCCGACGTAAATACTGCAGGGCTTGAGTTTCTCCTCTTTCCTTTGTTTGGCTGCGCTCGACTGGGTTTCTCCTTGTTTTCCTAGACCTAGGCTCAATGGAGCCCAATGTATGATGACACCTAGTATGAACTCAGCCACGAAATCAGCCAAAACTTGGCCTTTGATTGCTGTTCTGGGTCTTAATTCTAGGTCATATTGGCCAACACCATTGCCCATCTGGCTATTCTGCCTGTCAGATCTCCCTACTGTAACAAGGACTTCAAGGGATGCTCAGTTAACACCACAATTTTGTGGGCTTGAAAATAATGATTTAGTTTCTTAAAAGCCATTACTAAAGCCAATGTTAGCTTCCCCAAGGGTAGGTATCTGGTCTCTGCATCAGCTGAGGTTTTACTCATGTAGTAAACTGCCCTTTGCTCTCTCTTTTCTTCTCTGATTACCACTATACTCACTGCATGCTCTGAAACTACCAAGTATAAGAACATCTCTTCTCCAGGTACTAGATTTGAGAGAACTAGAGCTGTGGTGAAATACTTCTTCAAGTCGGCCTAGGCGACTTCGCGCTATTCTTTCCATAAGAAGTCTATGGCTTTCTTTACTAAGCTAAAGAAAGGTTTACATTTGTCAGAACTTCTGCTGATGAATCTGTTTAGGGTTACAGCCCTTCTAGTCAGCATCTGCACTTGTTTTGCCAACGTTGGGCTCTTCAATTCTAAGATGATCTTGATCTGATCCGGGCTAGCCTCAATGCCCCTTTTGGTAACCAAATGTCTTAAGAACTTACCAGATCCAACTCCAAATGCACACTTTGATGCATTGAGTCGGAGCCAATATGTTCTAAGGATGCCAAAAACTGCCTTTAAGTCTTCCAGATGATCCTCAGGTTTGTTGGTCTTCACGACTATGTCATTTATGTATACTTCCACTGTTCTACCTGGTAGATGCTTGAACATCTTGGTCACCAATCTCTGGTATGTTACTCCTGCATTTTTCAACCCAAAAGGCATCACTTTGTAGCAATACAACCCTTTTTGGGTGATAAATGCAGTCTTCTCCTCATCTGAAGGGTGTATATCTATCTGATGGTACCCCCTATATACATCTAGGAAGCTCATCCTTCCATACCCTAAAGTGGCATCCAATTGGTCAATCTTAGGTAGTGGGAAATTGTCTTTGAAACGAGCCTTGTTCAGGCTGGTGAAGTCCACATAGTGTCATGACCCAAACCCGCTCCTGTAGGTTTAGTACCGTAACCGGCCAGTAATTCGTGGATTACCAAAGGCCTCAAAACAGATTAGCAAATAATAAGGGGCTGCGGAAGCAATATAACAAAATAAACAAAGTCCAATGAGCTGTGATAACGTACATGGGACAGAACATTTCAAAACTTATATATATATATATACATAACATGCCAGTCAAGATACCTAATATTTACAAAACTGTACATCCTAAGGTCTGTCTGTACGAAACTTATATAATGACTAGCATGAGTACAAAAACAGCCATGGCGTTAGGCTTAGTTCGGAACCTCCTCGGGAGGCACAATAGTTGGCTGACAGAACATAACAAAAGGCTGTCAACTCTGGCCCTGGTCAGGTGCCGTCTCACCTACATACATAAATAAACTGTGAGCGAAAGCCCAATGAATAACAACAGAGTAAAAGGTTTCAATGAATGAGTTCATACAGTTTGAGAAAACATAATTAGATTTGTATCAAATTCATCAATTGTCCAGATTATATACAGACAGAAATTATGAGTCATGTTCAATCATACACAGTCCATCCGTTAGCGCTAACAGATTACCTACAAAGCATCTTAGATCATACTTCTCAGTTCCATAGAGGAACCTCCAGCCGGGTGAGAATAACTTGTCAGTTCCATAGAGGAACCTTCGGACTAGGAACTTGCAAACTTGTCAGTTCCAATTAGGAACCTCCGGACAGGCACAGATAGCTTGTCAGTTCCGTGAAGGAACCTCCGGATCTAGGTAATAGAGAACAGATATCACATGATGCCAAGGATGTCACGAATACATAACAGAAATTGGACAATCATTCATTGTACAGAACATGTTATTTCAGGAAACAGATCTTATTTTATCACACAAAAAATAGCTACGGTTGAACATAATTTTACTAAGTTATTACTTACAGTTGATCTTGAATTAGACAAACGAAGCAGATAGGTCAAACAGGACGCGGCACATGACCTACATAGCACATAACAGACACACACTTGAAACACACGTTCTAATTATACAAAACTCACGTCATTGGTTCTTAGTGTGTTTCTACCCTTTAATCCTCGCTATAGAGTCTTAAACATGGCCTAGGAATGCCTAGGATAGAATGAGGATGCAAAGATGCCTTGGAAAACATTTTTCAAAATTTGCTGAAAACAGGGGTCTCGCTCGAGCATAGCTTTCTTCGCTCGAGCGAGCTTGCCAAAACAAAGGGGTCGCTCGAGCGTAGACTCCTTCACTCGAGCGGTCTGTAAAAATGCAAAAGTACTGATTGTTGAAATTTTACGCTCGATGCACGCCCGATGCTCACTCGAGCGTGAGATACACCATTCGCTCGAGCGTAGGTCTCGTCGCTCGAGCGTGCGTCTGCGTGCACTAAAAACTTGAGAGCTCGCAATTTACGCTCGAGCCACCATTGCTTCACTCGAGTGGATCTTTGAACAAACGATGGTTGCTTGAGCGTGGAATCCTTCGCTCGAGCGAGGAAGCCAAATTCTGAAATTTCCAGATTTGCCTCCCAAGCTCAAACCAAGCATTCAATTACCCAAATCTCAACCTCTTGGGCCCATTTTCTGGAAAAACACTAAAAACTCATAGTATAACATGTTTTGAAGATCAATTTGAGAAATCAAAGCCCAAAGGTGAGTCAATTAAACACAATTTCAATAAATCTTCATGAACCAAGCTTAAGCAAACATGCAAGAGTTCAATTGAATTTCAATGCTCCAAAACGTGATCCAAAGCAAGATCAAACTCAAAATTAAGATGAATTCATGGGAGTAAAACCAAAATGTAAACTTGCATGCAAGGTTTTCATGGAAATAAACTCTCAATTCAAGAATGTAAACATGCATGCATGAATTAATTAAGGTTCCTTGAATTCTAGCCCAATTAATCCATAAATTCACTTATTTCATATGTAAACAAGTTCTAGATGGCTCAATGACAAAATCAAGGGATTGAGTTCTTACCTAAACACCTTAATTAAGCTCCACTAAGCAAAATTCTTGAGCTACTCAACAATTCTTCGAAATCTCCCTAACTCTCTAAGGAATTTCGTTGGAATCAAATGTTCTCCTATCTCTAGCACTAACCTACGGTTTTGGTCTCTCAAAAGATGATGAAGTGGTGTGAGATAAGTCCCAAACAAGATGAAACAAGTAGCCCACTCACAATGGCAAAAAGGTAATACCTAGGTTCAATTAGTTTAACATTATTTAATCTAATTTAAACATTCCAAATTGAATTTAAATTAATTCTACCATAAAATCACATAAAATCTAACTAGTCTAAAACACTAATCAATTTCGGAATCGGGTGCCGATAAGGCTTTCAATTCGCAGTTTAAAGTCGTAACATGAACAGATCATTTTACACCGAACAGATAGAAACACATAAATAATGCAATACATGTGCAAATTAATCTCAGATTCCTTCTAAATTACTATTAGGCATAATTACTCATGAATTAGCATTAATCGGAGGTCGGGGTTATTACAGTCTTCCCTCCTTAAAAGAGTTTGGTCCCCAAACTCGAATTACCTTTATTCTGAATCAACATTGGGTCCAATGGGAACAAATCCGGATATCTCTTCATCATGTCTTCCTCGATTTCCCAAGTTGCATAGGTTCTTCCGTAGTTTTGCCAATCAACTTTCACCAATGGTATTTCTTTATTCCTCATAATCTGGATAGGTCTTTGCCAATCAACTTTTTGATCCGGCGATTCACAATCTGGATAGGTCTCTCCTCATAAGTGTAGTCATCTTTCAAAAGCACATGTGTCGATTCAATGATGTGGAGTGGATCTCTCAAATATTCCCGAAGCATCGATACATGAAAGACATTGTGCATATGTTCCATTACAGGAGGTAAGGCTATCCGATACGACACCAGATTGATCTTTTCGAGAATTTTATAACGTCCAACATACCTCGACACCAACTTGCCCTTAACACCAAACTGAGTCTGACCCTTCATCGGGGTCACCTTTATAAACACATGGTCCCCAACCTCATATTCCCTCTCTCTTCTTCGAACATCGGCATAGCTTTTCTGCTAACTCTGTGCAGTTTTCAGACGTTGCTGTATCAATTTCACTTTCTCGGTTGTTTCGTGCATAAGTTCCGGTCCTAACAAAGGTCTATCACCTACTTCAGCCAACATATCGGAGAACGACATTTTCTTTCATACAAAGCTTCGTAAGGAGCCATCCCAATGCTTGAATGGTAATTGTTGTTGTACACAAATTCAGCTAATGGCAAGTAGGTCTTCCAATTCCCTTGGAGGTCTAACACACACATTCTGAGCATATCCTCCAAAGTTTGATTCGTTCGTTCAGTTTGGCCATCTGTCTGTGGGTGATAGGCACTGCGCAGTCTCAATTCAATTCCCAAGGCTTGTTACAAACTCTGCCAGAATCTCGATACAAACTTTGAGTCCCTGTCAGACATAATAGATACTGGCACTCCATGCAATCTCACAATTTCAGTCATATAGATATTGGCCAATTTATCAGCATTATAGATAGTTTTGACAGGCAGAAAATGGGCAGACTTAGTTAAACGGTCAACTATAACCCAGATAGAATCCATACCTCGAGAAGAAGGAGGCAATCCCACAATGAAATCCATGGTAATGTGCTCCCATTTCCATTCCGGTATTGGGAGTGGTTGTAGCAGACCGGCGGGTCGTTGGTGTTCGGCTTTTACCTGTTGGCACTGTAGACATCTAGCCACAAAGTCCGCAATACTCTTTTTCATCCCAGGCCACCAAAAATTTTGTTTCAAATTATGATACATCTTCGTGTTTCCCGGATGCATAGCAAATTTACTACTGTGAGCTTCGGTCATAACACGTTTCCTCAAGTCACAACAATTGGGTACACAAAGACGGTTCTGAAATTTCAGCACCTCATTCTCAAATACAAATCCCGGCCTTGGCTTCGAATCAAATTCCTCTATGATCTTTTTCAAGTATTCATCTTCACATTGTTTTTGTTGGATCTCATCAAGGATTGTAGGTTGAGCGGCAATAGCAGTTAACAGTCCATCTTGTTCAAGATCAGTCAACAATTCTTTTCGGTTGGATAGCAAACATGACAAATTCGCACTAGATTTCCAGCTCAAGGCATCTACTACGGTATTAGCCTTTCCTGGATGATACAAAATTTGCAAATCGTAGTCCTTGATTAGTTCCAACCAACGTCTCTGTCTCATATTCAACTCCTTTTGGGTGAAGAAATATTTTAAACTTTTATGGTCTGTATAAACCTCACAAGTTACCCCATACAGATAGTGACGCCATATTTTCAAAGCAAACACCATGGCTGCCAATTCAAGATCATGTGTTGGGTAATTCTTTTTATGAGGTCGGAGTTGTCTAGAAGCATAGGTGATCACCTTTCCGTTTTGTATTAGTATACACCCCATGCCTTTATAAGAAGCATCACTGTACACTTGAAACCCATCAGTATCATTGCAAAGTTAAGATTGGTGCAGTCACTAACTTGGTTTTCAACTCT
Source organism: Camellia lanceoleosa (assembly GCA_025200525.1). Classification (NCBI taxonomy): domain Eukaryota; kingdom Viridiplantae; phylum Streptophyta; class Magnoliopsida; order Ericales; family Theaceae; genus Camellia; species Camellia lanceoleosa. The sequence goes on along the minus strand of CM045771.1, from coordinate 60,687,746 downwards.
TGGAAAGCTGCCTCTCTTTGTTCATTCTAGCCAAATGGCATATTTTTCTGAGTTAACTGAGTCAATGGCAAGGCGAGCTTAGAAAAGTCTTTCACAAACCTCTGGTAGTAACCTGCAAGTCCCAGAAAACTTCGGACTTCTGTCACATTTGTCGGTCTAGGCCAATCCACGACAACTTCAATTTTCTGAAGGTCAACAGAAACTCCATCCTTATTGATTACATGTCCCAAAAATGCCACACTGTCAAGCCAGAACTCACACTTGGACAATTTAGCATACAATTTATTTTCTCTCAAAACCTGTAAGGTGGTTCTCAGATGGTTCTCATGTTCTTCCCTGTCTTTAGAATAAATCAAAATGTCATCAATAAATACAACAATGAAGTCATCCAGATATGATTTAAACACCCTATTCATAAGATCCATGAAAGCTGCAGGTGCATTAGTTATCCCAAACGGCATTACTAAAAATTCATAATGTCCATATCTAGTTCGGAATGTAGTTTTCTCTATGTCCTCAGCTCTAACCTTTAATTGATGATACCCGGACCTGAGGTCAATTTTGGAAAACACTTGGACACCCTAAAGTTGATCAAATAAGTCATCTATTCGGGGCAGAGGGTATTTATTCTTGATAGTCACTTTGTTCAGTTCTCGGTAGTCTATACACAATCTTAAAGATCCATCATTCTTTTTGACAAACAGGACTGGAGCACCCCAAGGTGAAGTACTCAGGCGGATAAATTTCTTGTCTAACAGTTCCTGAAGTTGGGTTTTCAATTCTTTTAATTCAGAAATGGACATTCTATAGGGAGTCTTGGAAATAGGTTGTGTCTCCGGAAACACTTCAACAGTGAATTCAATTTCTCTATCAACTAAGTCCCCAGGTAAGTCAGTCGGAAACACATCGGAAAACTCACAAGCAACGGGGATTGTTTCTACATTAGTTCTGTCAGATGATGCAGTCAATATACAACAGAAATAACCCCTACATCCCTTCCTAAGGAGTTTTACAGCTTTCATAGCCGAAATCAAATATGGGGGAGGAACTACCCTATGCCCAATAAAAGTAAATTCAGGCACACCCGGTGGTCTAAACACAACAGTTTTATTGGTACAGTCAATGGTAGTACAGTATTTAGTCAACCAGTCCATCCCCAAAATACAGTCAAAATGACTAATGTCCAAGGGTAATAAGTCCACATACAACATCATATCACCAATCAAAATATCACATGCTGGATAAATATGAGTACACATCATAGAATCCCTAGACAGTGTAGACACAGATAACACATAGGTCATAAGTTCGAATGGCCTAGTCAATTTGTGAGAAAAAGCATGCAATACAAAGGAATGTGTAGAACCAGAATCTATTAGTACACATGCATTTTGAGAACATATAGAGAATGTACCTGACTCCACAGTATAGGTGTTTGGTACGTCACTGGGCACTAAGGCAAACACTCGGCCTTGTCTCAGAGGTTCTTTCCCAATATTGGTCTTGGCATTGGTTTTGGCTATAGAGGCGGATCCGGCTGAACTTGCCGTAGGGCGGCTAGCATTCTCAAACCTGAGTGGGCAATCTTTCACTACATGACCCGGCTGGCCGTACCGGAAACAAGCACCGGACACTCGGTAGCACACACCCCTGTGCCTTCTACCACAATCAGAACAAACCGGGATGGACCCACTACTCTGGCTCATGCTGTTGGAGGATCTTGTATTTTACTTCTTACTGACAAAGGACCGGCCTCTTTTAAAACCAAACCCAGATCTTTTTCCTCTCCACTCAGTTGTTGTAGTTACTGGGGCTTTGCTTTGTTTCATGGCAGCTAGGGTGGCCTCTGCCATTAAGGCTCTATCTAAAACTTCCACATAAATAGGCAATTTCAGGACGCCTACTTGATCAAACACCTCCGAATCTAGTCCATTCTCAAATTTTTGTGCTTTCTTGTAATCAGTGTCCACCATATGTGGAGCAAACCGTGCTAGTTCGGTGAATTTAGCTTCATACTCTGCTACTGCCATCCTTCCCTGTTTGAGTTCTTGAAATTCCGACACCTTCCTATCCCTGAAACATTGGGGAAAGTACTTGTCGTAGAAAATAGTATTAAATTGTGCGTATGTCATATTCCCATTGCCATTCCGGATCAGTAACCACCACCTGCGGGCTTCATCTTTCAAAGTGTAGGTGGCTAGGAGGACTTTCTGAGTTTCAAAACAAGGGAATACTTCATACAATTTTTCCATCTCAAGCAACCATGTCTTAGCTTTCAAAGGCTCAATTCCACCATAGAATGTTGGCGGTTTCATTTTCATGAATTTCTATGTTAGATTGATGGTGTCATTATTATCTGCCTCAGCTTGTGTCGGTAGAGGCGGAGGGGGTAAAGGTTGTTGTCTCTGTTGTTGTGTCAAGGTTTCAGTCAATGCTGCTAACATCTGTTCCATTCGGCCCATGTGAGCCTTTGAAGATTCACTTTTACCACTTCCCATTGCATTCTCCATCTTATTATGCAAACATCAAATGATAATAAACACAGGCATAGTCTCATGTATTTCCCTCAATCCATTTATTCAAATGTACATTCAGTTTTCATATTCAGTTGCATTACCACACACTCACACATGCGGATGAAATGCCCCTAATGCTGACTAGGACATCCTAAGCACATACGGACCTGTGTGTACGGTAGAACACGTGCTCTAATACCACTCTGTCACGACCCAAACCCGCCCCTGTAGGTTTAGTACCGTAACCGGCCAGTAATCTGTGGATTACCAAAGGCCTCAGAACAGATTAGCAAATAATAAGGGGCTGCAGAAGCAATATAACGAAATAAACAAGGTCCAATGAGCTGTGATAACATACATGGGACAGAACATTTCAAAACTTACATATATATATACATAACATGCCAGTCAAGATACCCAATATTTACAAAACTGTACATCCCAAGGTCTGTTTGTACGAAACTTATACAATGACTAGCATGAGTACAAAAACAGCCATGGCGTTAGGCTTAGTTCGAAACCTCATCGAGAGGCACAATAGTTGGCTGACAGAACAGAACAAAAGACTGTCAACTCTGGCCCTGGTTAGGTGTCGTCTCACCTACATACATAATATAAACTGTGAGCGAAAGCTTAGTGAATAATAACAGAGTAAAGGGTTTCAATTAGGGGTGGGCGCAGGTCGGTTGCGGCCACGGAACCTCCAATCCGCCATCCGTCCGCCAGATTGGTGGATTGGAGAAAATCAATCTGCATCTGTCCGCCAATCCAACGGATGTGGATTGAGCGAATTGGCGGTTTGGCGGATGGATGCGAATCGGTTTGGCGGTTTAAAATTTTATAAATTTTCAACATAATTCAACTTGTGCACTTTCTCAAAAAAAAAAAGAAAAAAAAAAGAAGAAACTATTACAGTTAATGACTTAAAAAAATATTACAATCATTGCATGCCTCATCCAAAGTAAAAAAGTTTGAAACTTTAGAATATCACAATCATTGCATGCCTCATCCATATACTACAATCACAGCATGCCTCATCTACATAAAGTATTACAATCTGTGGTTCTTAAAATATAAAAATAATTCAAATCACCAAAACCATGAACATAGTAGTAGTAGTAGAGATTATTGTATGTCTCTATATTGTTACATCTATATCTGTTTTTGAAAACAAAAACCAACCAGCATATATCATATTTTCTATTTATTATTTTTAGAGATAGATTTAAAAACCAAAAAATATAGATAAATAATACGTTTATTTTTTTCAATTCAGAAAAGATATTCAAGTTGATAACTTTTTTCCAACAGAATATTTAAACTCTTTTTTAATTGAAAACACAAACAAAATATTTAAACAAATTGAAAACACAAAGTCTTATAAATTACTAGAGGTGTTCGCGGTTTGGCGGTTCCGTTGCGGCTAAAGAAATCTCAAATCCACCATCCGTCCGCCAGATGGGCGGATTGGAGAAAATCAATCCGCAACCGTCCCCTCATCATCACGCATCCGTCCAAAATACAGCGGATTGGTTCAGTTTGGTCGGTTTTGGTAGATCGATATATCTGCTGCTCACCCCTAGTTTCAATGAATGAGTTCATACAGTTTTAGAAAACATAATTAGATTTGTATCAAATTCATCAATTGTCTAGATCATATACAGACAGAAATTATGAGTCATGTTCAATCATACACAGTCCATCCGTTAGCACTAACAGATTACCTACAAAGCATCTTAGATCATACTTGTTAGTTCCATAGAGGAACCTCTGACTGGGTGAGAATAACTTGTCAGTTCCATAGAGAAACCTCCGGACTGGGAACTTGCAAACTTGTCAGTTCCAATTAGGAACCTCCAGCCGGGCACAGATAGCTTGTCAGTTCCATGAAGGAACCTCCGGATCCGTGTAACAAAGAACAGATATCACATGATGCCAAGGATGTCACGAATACATAACAGAAATTGGACAATCATTCATTATATAGAACATGTTATTTCAGGAAACAGATCTTATTTTATCACACAGAAAATAGCTACGGTTGAACATAACTTTGCTATGTTATTACTCACAGTTGATCTTGAATTAGACAGACGAAGCAGATAGGTCAAACAGGACGCGGCACGTGACCTACATAGCACATAACAGACACACACTTGAAACACACGTTCTAATTATACAAAACTCATGTCGTTGGTTCTTAGTGTGTTTCTACCCTTTAATCCTCCCTATAGAGTCTTAAACATGGCCTAGGAATGCCTAGGATGGAATGAGGATGCAAAGATACATTGGAAAACATTTTTCAAAATTTGCTGAAAACAGGGGTCTCGCTCGAGCATAACTTTCTTCGCTTGAGCGAGCTTGCCAAAACAGAGGGGTCGCTTGAGCATAGACTCCTTCGCTCAAGCGATTTGTAAAAATGCAAAAAGTACTGGTTGTTGAAATTTTACGCTCGATATACGTTCGATGCTCGCTCGAGCGTAAGACACACCCTTCGCTCGAGCGTAGGTCTCGTCGCTCGAGCGTGTGTCTGCATGCACTAAAAACCTGAGAGCTCGCAATTTACTCTTGAGCCATCATTGCTTCGCTCGAGCGAATCTCTGAACAAACGATGGTCGCTCGAGCGTGGAATCCTTCGCTCGAGCGAGAAAGCCAAATTCTGGAATTTCCAGATTTGCCTTCCAAGCTCAAACCAAGCATTCAACTACCCAAATCTCAACCTCTTGGGCCTATTTTCTGGAAAAACACTTTAAACTCATAGTATAACATGTTTTGAAGATCAATTTGAGAAATCAAAGCCCAAAGGTGAGTCAATTAAACACAGTTTCAATAAATCTTCATGAACCAAGCTTAAGCAAACATGCAAGAGTTCAATTGAATTTCAATGCTCCAAAACGTGATCCAAAGCAAGATTAAACTCAAAATTAAGATGAATTCATGGGAGTAAAACCAAAATGTAAACTTGCATGCAAGATTTTCATGGAAATAAACTCTCAATTCAAGAATGTAAACATGCATGCATGAATTAATTAAGGTTCCTTGAATTCTAGCCCAATTAACCCATAAATTCACCTATTTCATATGTAAACAAGTTCTAGATGGCTCAATGACAAAATCAAGGGATTGAGTTCTTACCTAAACACCTTAATTAAGCTCCACTAAGCAAAATTCTTGAGCTACTCAACAATTCTTCAAAATCTCCCCAACTCTCTAAGGAATTTCATTGGAATCAAATGTTCTCCTATCTCTAGCTCTAACCTACGGTTTTGGTCTCTCAAAAGATGATGAAATGGTGTGAAATAAGTCCCAAACAAGATGAAACAAGTAGCCCACTCACAATGGCAAAAAGGTAATACCTTGGTTCAATTAGTTTAACATTATTTAATCTGATTTAAACATTCCAAATCGAATTTAAATTAATTTTACCATAAAATCACATAAAATCTAACTAGTCTAAAACACTAATCAATTTCGGAATCGGGTGCCGATAAGGCTTTCAATTCGCAGTTTAAAGTCGTAACATGAACAGATCATTTTACACCAAATAGATAGAAACACATAAATAATGCAATACATGTGCAAATTAATCTCAAATTCCTTCTAAATTACTGTTAGGCATAATTACTCATGAATTAGCATTAATCAGAGGTCGGGGTTATTACACACAGACCCTCCACTTTCCATTCTTTTTCTTCACAACCACCGTGTTTGATAACCATGTCGGGTAATTTACCTCTCGCATGGCCTTAGCCTCCAAAAGTTTATCCACTTCCTCTTCTACTGCCTCGACATGCATCAACGTCGACCTTCTTGCTCGCTGGATGACAGGTTTGGCCAACCTATCCACATTTAGTCTATGGCAAGTGACCTCGGGGTTAATGTCAGGTATCTCGTACGGCATCCAGGCAAACACCTCAATGTTTGCTCTCAAGAACGCCTCTAGCTTTTTTTCTTCTTCCTCGGCCAAGCCCGAGCCGAAAATGAAGAAGCGCTCTTCATCCTCTTGCTGGATAAGGATTTTCTTCAAGGTTTCTCCACTCTTCTTGACTGGCTCTTTGTCGATGTCATCTAGGAGTTCCATGTTCTCATCTTCAATCTCTGCAGCTTCTGCTTCTCGTATGTTGCAGGTGGATTTTATTGCTGCCATGGAGCAATTCTTTGCTTGCACTTGATCCTCTCTGACCTCCTCAATTCCGTGCTCGGTTGGGAACCGCAACAGCTGGTGCAATGTTGAGGGAACAGCCCACATTGTATGCAGCCATGGCCTTTCCAAGATAGCATTATAAGGGGAGGGAGTATCAATTATTGTGAACTAAGTTTTTACCTTCTTGGTGCCAGCTTGCACCTCCAAACTTATTGTTTCCAGGGGCCACGTCGGCGTTCCATTGAACCCGACCATTAGACCATTATATTGCTCCAGATCATCTTGGTGAAGGCCAAGCTCCTTGTAACACCTGATATACATGATGTCACAAGAGCTGCCCTAGTCAATTAAGATGTGCTTCACTTGGCATTCTCCAATCTAGAGGGATATTACCAAGGCGTCGTTGTGTGGATGCTACACCATCTCTAGGTTGTCTTCAGTAAAGGACACTACTAGTCCCTGGCACTCGTCTGTCCTAGGTCTTTTCTGCCGGACCTGGTACACATACTGCAAGTGTTTTATCTTCTAAGTCTCTCCACATATTTCATTCTCATTGACCTTTGAGTTAATCACATTGATCACTCGAGGTCCGCCTGCCTGCGGTTGGGGTGTTGGAGGAGGCGGTGTTGCCGGTGCCTGAGGCAGTCTTGCTTGCTCTTTCCTTATCCTGGCCTCGTCTACAAGGTCCCTTAAATGACCTTGTCTTACCAGGTCTTCCAGATGTGCCTTCAGGGCTCTGCACCCCTGAGTCAGATGCCCATCTTCATTGTGGTAAGCACAGTGCTTGCCAAGGCTTTTTTTCATAAATTCACTCGGAACCCTTACTGGTGCTCTGTAATAGGGCTGATTTCGAATTTTCTCCAAGACTTTGTAAACTGGGATTCGGAATATGGTTGTGACTGCCTGCGCAGCCCTTAATTCTATCTCTTGCTTGTTGTACCCAGTGGCGAGCCGTTTCCCTTCTCTTGTTTCGATGCCTTTATCTCCGACGTGTCTTCCTCGGCCCTCGCATACTTCTCAATTCTGGCCATCAATTCCTCCATACTTTTTGGCAGTGTCTTTGCCAATGATTTTCGAAGCAAACAATCATCTTTCAGGTCGTTTTTAAAAGACACGACTGCCACCTCTTGGTTACATCCTATTATCCGGTTGAATACCTCATAGTACCTCTTGGCATAGGCCCTAAGGCTTTCATCTTCACTGATTCTCAGAGCCATTAGGGAGTCCACCCTTAATGGTTGTAGCTTGTTTGTCACAAACCTGGCCACGAACATCTCGGCCAGGCCTTCCCAAGTTTTCACAGTTCCTTTTGACAACTTGTGAAACCAGTCCGATGCAATTTCCCCGAAGAACGAGGGGAACACCTTGCAAAGCAACAGCTCGTTCCCCGTGTATAGTGCCATCGAGTTCAGGAACAAGCCGACGTGAAAGTTGGGGTCCGACTTACCATCATATATATGGAATCTCGGCATACTGAACCTTTTCGGAGCTTTAAATTTGTCCAACTTTACCGAGAACGGCGTTCTCGGCTTGATTAGGGAGGTTACTTCGGCATCTTGTCGCTTCCTCTGGAGGTAATCCCTCAGATCCTCCTTGGTCCGTCCAAGAGCTCGGCTATCACCAGATTTCAACCTCTTCGGTGCGCTACTTCCAGTGTCATTATGAGTCCTTTTGGACCTCCCTCCATTGGTCGTATCGAAACAGAGTTCCTTCCCTTGAACATCCCGATGTTCTTTGGTGTAGGTTTCTTTGGTTTGGTGTGTCTTCTGGGAATCTCTTCTCGCTGATTCTCCATGCCTGTCCTCCCATGAAGGCTAGTGAGAATGTCCCTTGGTCCTGTCGTGCTATGGGACTGCAGGAACTGTTTTCTGCCCCATTTACGGGCATCTTTCTTGGCCGCTAGAATCGACGTATCTTGTAATGGGAGTGGTGGCTCATGACGTTGTTCTACATCATGAAATTGGCGATCATTTGCAGGTCTGCCAATTTATCCGCCATTCTCTTCATCTCTCCATCCCTCCGTAGGCATCTATTTTTCGATACTTAGAGGTCGTTCCCGTTATAATACCTGCCTTGGTCTGCCTTCTTTGGCACGTCGCCCTCCTGGCCGACGTCTTTCTGTCCAGGATTCTGATCCCGGGTTTCTTCATTGCAATTATCTTCTTCTACGTTGGGATCAAAGTGCTTACCACTCCCAATAAAGATGTCGTCCACAACCTTTTCTTTCTATCCGTCGTTGGCTATTTATTCTCTTTTCTTTCCCACAGACGGCGCCAAATTGTGTGAGTCGATTTTCTGACCACATTGCCAAACAGGTACTCAGCTGGAGAACAACGGCAGAATAGATTAAGCCCAAACGACCTGTCACAGAAAGAAGAGATTCTGGCTGTGGTTCGTCCACCTGGGGGCATTCCGACGATCAGGTCAGTTATCTCTCAAAGATAGCAAAAGGGCTTAACTTATTATTCAGAATACAAAAAGCGTACCTCAGACCCACGAGGGTGCCTCTCTTTTATAGCCAACACTGACCTAATCCCAATAGAAGTCTAGCTTCAATGGACTCTGGCTCAATGCTAATCCTGGGCTCTCAGTTAGATTGGGATAAACTCTCTAAGAGTCTTATTTTTACCCAAATTGAAGTCCTCTCTCATTCTAGGACTCTTGTCCCTTATCCGCTTATTCCGGATTCCGATATCTTCGCAGATAACCTCAGCCTAGACGAGATCATCTCGGCATCATGTATAGGACACGTGGCACCTCGGCCACGTGTTGTCACTCAAAAATTATGTCCCCACATCGATAATTTTTATAAAAAAACTTCACACAATACTTACATCAGTATAAGACTCATACCTTGTAAGACTACAACAATATGAGTGTAATGTAGAATTTATAATAATTTTTTTTATGATAAATTACAAATATACTCTTTAAAATTTATTTGAAATACGAATTACTTTTTACGGTTCTAGAAATTACATACATCTCCTTCAAGTTTCTAATATCATAACAAATGACTATTTTTATTTATAAATCATCAAATAGTTAACAATTTTTAATGAAGTTAGAAATATATTTTAATTAATAAATCAAGTAATTTTATTTTTGTATAAAAGAGTAGCTAGAATTTATTTTTTTTTGTTCATTCTATTAAATAAATCAAAAAATTGATAAAGGAGTATTTGTAATTTTTAAAATTACATAAAATAATCTGTATTTTAAATAAATTTTAGGAAGTATATTTATAATTTACCAATTTTTTTAAGGTTTACAATCATTTCTGTTTTGAGACATTGGAGTGTGACCCAATGGTTTAGTAGTCATACCTTAAAATGTGATAGGTGGAAAGTCAAGAGTTTGAGTTGATGGAACAACAACAAACCTTTCAATTATAATATAAGGGCAATGATACATACCACTAAAAGTTGTGCTCTAAAGCACCACTAGTAAGTTGGCACACACTAAAAAAAAAGTAAAAATAAATAAGGCACAGCAATACTATGGCAGTGGGTGGGACCCACTGCCGCATCATTAGTGCTGCCACTAATTAGTGGTCTCAAGTATTTTTCTATAATATAACTATACTAGCATATTATCACTATCTTTAAAAATAAATAAATAAATAAATAAATAAATCACATAGTAAACGTTAACAAAGCTCTTCCATTATAAAAATAAAATAAAATAAAACGTTAACAAGGTTCAAAATAAATTTACTAATTTATATTATATAATATTTAGAATTTTATAGTATATATTTTTGGAGGTATCCACACAAGGATTGAATCGAGGTACATAAGAGGAAGGGAGCGAAGACAAGACTAGTATAGTATTATCATGAAAAGAGTCCGGATCCTCTATCGCCTTTCCCTGCGGCTGTTTCTGTGATGCCCTAAAATGACATCGTTTTGAGGCAAAATTTCAAAAAAAAAAAAAAACAAGTACAAAAACACAGAATTAGAGAAGAGAAAGAGAGGAAGATGAACATCGCTTCAAACAAAGAAGAGAAAGAGGGAAAGACGAACTCCCATTGAACTAGAGGAGAAACAAACAAAGAACCATTCAAACACCCTGAAAGCCCTTTGATCCATGAAACCAGAGACTTGAAATTTGTAAACAAGCCATATTGGGCAAATACTTTAGATCATGGAACTGTCAAGTTCCTCAACCTCATCCCCCCTCTCTCTCTCCATAGAAAGAAATCACATTTGTTAAGTTCAACATAGTGGTTGTGGTTGTGGGTTTGATTTGTTTGATTTTCAACACAGTTTTCATGTCTAAAAATATACCCATTCATTACAAACAAAAATCCAGAGTCGTGAGGGCTTATCGAGTGATTTGAGCTTATCAAACTCATTGATCATGCACTGAACATCGTCATCTGAAGTGATCAACACCAAATGGGGCTTCATCGTCGCCGATTGGAAGTTAGTTAAGATTCAAAATCTTCGATCAGAGCCTTGAAAAGCCAATGTAAATGATTAGGGTGGTTGGGTCGCCCGCGACGAAAGAGAAATGGAGTCGGAGGAACCGAATATGGCCTTGCCACCATAGTCATCACTGCCTGTCCCTCTTCGTCTCTCTGGTTTTTTGTTTTAGATGGGGTGTCTCTCTGATTTGAGAGCTGGAAAAAAAAAAATGATGGGGTGTCTCTCTGATTTTGTGTTTTTGTGTTTGACTTTTTTTTAAAATTTTGCCCCAAATCGACGTCATTTTAGGGCACCACAGGGACAGCCGCAAGGAAAAGCAACAGAGGATCCAGACTCATCAGGAAATACCTACGAACCCCACATTCTCTGAGTACGGTGGTCCTACCACTTTGAGATTAATATTGGGAATAGTGCAAATTGTAAAAAATTATTAGATAATTTAATGACAGAAAATTTTAGCCATGTTCGATTTGTGTTTATGAAATATTTTTTAATTTTTTTTGAAGTTATATAGATAGACATAAGAGAAAAAATGATTGATTATTTGAGAAATTTAATTTTTTTTTTGGTAATACAATTATTGCACTTAAAAAAATTAATTTTTCAAAATTACCCTTCAATAATACATTTTTTAGAAAATATCAATTGTCATAATTGTGTTTTTTATGTTGTTAATGAATTTAAAAGAAGGGAAAACAAGAGAATTTATTTTTATCCTTGATTTTTGAGAAGTGGATTATGGGACTAATATTTTGAGACGGAGAGTTACATTTTTGAAATTTTTTCTGAAAAATTGTCTCTTAAGAGAAACCAAACAAGGCCTTTGTGTCTATCATATGCATATTTGGTTAGGACCTTTGTGTTCTTAGTTATGACATGTTGTGCTGTTTGTTATAATATATTGGCCCCGTTTGGCAGAGTTGTGAGAAAGTGATTATAGTTCATAACTTAACAGCTTATAACTTATAACTGTAAACATAAGCTGATTTTTAACTTATAAATTAAGTTTCTCCTCCCCCACTCAAAGAATAAGTTGAATTTTGACTTACAAAAAGTTATAAGCTATATTGTTAAATTGAACCAAACACATCAAAATAGCTTAAATTAAGCTAAAAGTGGAAATAAGCTCTATCAAGCAGGGCCATTGTGATATTGATTATGACATTATATAATTCAAAAATTATTTAGTTATACCTCATATAATGTATTATTGTAACTTCTTCTTTTTCTATTTGTGATAATGAAACTCACAAATGGCATAACTTTTGTAGGATTTGGGGTGGCTGTTGTATTGGAGGCACATCAACCACTGTTGTATAGCCAAATTGGCCAATTTTAATAATCTGAACTATTCATATTTTAAAATACATTAAGTACAATACACTTATAAAAAATTAAGCTAATCGGATATGATTAACCCTTTCATTCACTCACATTTGTATTCGTTTTAATTCTTTAAATCATAATTCTCATGTGAGTGAATAAAAGGGTTAACAATATCCGATTAACTTAATTTTTTGTAAATATATTCCACTCAATATATTCTAAAATATAAATAGTTCTAATCATCAAAATTGATCCATTTGGCTGCACATCAGTGATTGTCATGCCCCCAACATAACAACCACCCTAAATCCAATTTCCATATGATACACACTCTTTTGAGGATACATACAACATTTCCCTTCAAAGATGTTAATGTGTCAAAAATGTTAAACCCTTTGCTCTTCCTCATGCTGCAACATAAAAAAGTCCTGAATTCTACCACTTCACTGATCATAATATTGTTGAGACTTGAAAATAACTTTTTTTTCCATACCTTATCCTTAGATATCTCTTTACACCCTTGTTACGTGTCTCAACCTAGGCATACACATCTGATCCAAATAGTCTACTTTGTGAATCCGGGAGTACAGATTATTCATGCAAAATAGTAATTTTATCGGATAATTATAAATATATAAATAAATCATATTTTATTTTATAAAATGAATAATTTAAGTATATAATTATATTTGTTGTTCATTTTATAAAACAAAATACAATTTGTCCATATGTTTATAAATGTTTGATAAAATTTATTTTTATTTTTATTTTTTTTATACATAAATGATCTTTATTACAAGATTTGTGAGGTGGATGGTTTAGATTATTAGGCTATGTTTGTTTTAACATAAAATATTTTACAAAAAAAATATTTTTTTTGTAAATTGATTTTACACCAAAAAATATATATATATATATATATTTTTAACGTTTGGTTGACATTTGAAACAAAAATATTTATTACCTAAAAGAGAAATTATGATTCAATAAAATGTCATTTATGAATTTTTAGTGAATTAAAATATTTATTTGAAAAGACTAAGGCTTCGTTTAGAAAGTGGGTTAGCTTTTTGGCTTTTTGACTTTTTTGGCTATTTTAGTCTGGGACTAAAAAGCCTGATTTAGGAAGGTTTTTGACTTTTTTGATTTTTTTTGAGAAAAAAATGTAATGATTATGGCTTAGATGTGATGTTTTGTCTTACGTCTCATTTGGGAATAGGCTATTTTAACTAAAATGTAATGATTATGGCTTAGTGACTTTTGACTTTTTAGCTAAAATATAAGGTAAAAAAAACTAATATGTTTGCAATGACTTTTTGATTTTTTACAAAAAGATGTGCAAAAAGTAGAGAGAAAAGAGAATTTTTGACTTTTTAGTATAGGTTATAGGTTTTTTAATTTTTTTAGTAACTTTTTGACTTTTAGGCTAAAACAAGTACTTGCCAAACGAAGCCTAGGCTAAAAAACTTATTTTGTTTTTTGTGGCTATTTTAGCCAAAAAATCCTCAAACCTAACTTCCCAAACATAGGCTAAGTAAATGTATTGAAAATGTAGTAATAAGTGAGTTGCAAAATTTTTAAAAGTAAATCATTTTTCTAGGGCAAATTACACTAACAGACATTTTAGTTTGGACTTGTGTCACTTTGATCCTTGACTTTTCAATTGTGATATATTTAACTCTGAGTTTTGAATCTTATTCTATATAAGGACAATCAAAAATATTTTTTTTGCAAATGATTTATTTCAAGGGTAAAATCGTCGTACAACTTGTTTGTGTTGGTTAACTTGTATGTTATTTGAAATGTAATAATATTTTTTTTAATGAATAATGTTGGAATTTTCTTGGTTATAAAGTTATGTTTGGTTTAATTTTCAAAATCTATTTTCATTAAGTTTTCTTAAGAAATTAAAAATTAAATTATTAAAAACAATACATGATTTTATCTTTTGGGAGTGTACAAACAATTTTTTAAATAATTTTTTTTAATATTTATTCTCGTTAAATTAGTTTCTATTTTTTTTAAGTTAAAAATAGTGATAATTTTGATATCATTATTAAATCAATTTATTGAATCAAAAAATACAAAACTAAAAATATTTCATATACTTATCGATTACACATTAAGGTTGTGTTTGATTGGACGGACTAAATAAGGGGAGATTATAATCAATCGGACTTGAATCCTGAGACTGTGAATCTCCCTGACTATTTGATTGAATTTGATATGTATTCTGTATTTGATTTCTCATGGGGTTAGATGTCTGGAAATGACTATTTTTAGTAAATGCAATGTTTTGGTTAGACGGATTAGATAGAATAAATGAACAAAAGACTATTTTACCATTTTTCAATTGTTTACTAAGTAATAACAATATTAAACATATCTTTAATATTTTAATTATTTTTAGCTGGATAAAATAAAATTTTATTTTATTTTATTTTTTACACAATTAAATAAATTTATTTTTTAAAAATTAAATAAATAAAATAAATGGAATATCAATAAAAATATATGTTATTTTTTTAATTAAAATTTTAAATAAATTTGTTTTTAAAAATAATAATAATTAAACAATGAAATTAAATAAAACATCTATCAAAAGTTAAATAATGAAATTAAATAAAATATAAACAAAATTTTAAAATAAAACATTAATAAAATATCTATAAAAAAAATAAAATAAATAAAACATCAATGAAAAGTTAAATAAAATTATTTTATTTTTAAATTGAGACATTTAAATTTTATTGAATTTTACTAAAAATAATATATAATTAAATAGTACAGGGTCAAAATGATCATTTCACCATCTAATCCCAACAGTAAATAATCCCTCCAAAATTGCCCCATACCCCCCCGGATAATATAATCCCCCATATGGGAGATAAGGAGTCCGATCGGATTCCATGTCCGACGGACTAAAAAAAACAAACTTTGGATTAGATACTTCCCCCGGATTATAATCCGCATAGTAAGCAGTCCCCCCTTTATCCCCCAATCAAACACACCCTAAAAGCTGGGAATGAGGTTGGTGATGTGCGTTATAGGCATAACACCGTGTTGTGAGCCTGTGAAGGCACGTCTTAAATTTATTTTAATGATCTGAAATATTTATAAGGTTCGTTGAGTAGATCATCCATGAAAAAATTCAACTTAATTAGACATCTATAACTTATAACAAAACTCCATTTACGTTTTAAAAAAAAAATAAACAGTTAGTATAATTTTAATAATATTTTAGAATTATTATTTGTCTTGATCATGTGATTATATTTGTTTGATTAATTTCATTTTTTATAAGAATAATATACTTAACAAATCTTATAATATGAACCACTCAGATTATCAAAATATGATTGGAATAAACCATACAGGTTGTGACAGCATGCACCCACCCCCAATCCCTAAAAGCCTGATAATCATCCATTATATAATAACAATTCAAAAATATCTCTTAACAATAAATACAACTATCTATTACATGATAACCATCTAAAAATATCAATAAAAATAATCACTTATTATATGATTATCATCCAAACCATACTAAAAATTAATTTGGTATGAAAATAAAAAAAATAAAAATGTAAAAAATTTATCATTTATATATATATATATATTTGTGGATAGAAATAATTTTTAAAATTTTAAAATAAGTTTTTGACATTTATTTTTGTTGAACTAGTTTATATTATATCAAATTGGCAAATTTGCCCTTAAAATGGAGTAATATGTCTTCAATTGTCCTTACTTGGAACGTGATTCAAAATTTAGGATCAAATGTGTCACAATTGAAAGGTCAAGGACCAAAGTGACATAACTTCCAAACTACAGAGACTGTTAGTGTAATTCGCATTTTTTAAAAAAATGATGCAAAAATATTTTTTTTTAAAAATGTTTTACTTATTTTTTGTTGAACCAAATAATAGAGAATGAATAAAATATTTTTGAAACGACAAAACAAACGGAGTCTTAGTGTAGATTTAGGCCAAGTTTGGGAAGACTAAATAAGTGTACTTTTTGACTTTTCTTGTATTATGTGTAGAAAAAGTAGAGAGGAGATGTTGATTGATGTGATCCAAAAAAGATAAAAATATGAAATAAGTGCACTTTTTTAGTTTAACCAAACTTGATCTTAGGTTGATACCCACAAGAGGAGTATACTCATTCCCCATTTTGGATGAGCTTCCTGTTGTGATTTGTGAGGTCCTGTGAGGTTTGTCCAGAGTGTTTTTTTTTGTTAATTTAAATTATTCATATCGTAAAATTTGTCAATTATAACATCTATAAAAAAATTAAATCAATAAGACATCTGTAACTCATGGTCATCTCCTAATTATTTTTAAAAAAATTATCAAGATCATGTTACCGATTTCATTTTTAGAAAAAAAAAAATATATATATATATATATATTCTTGTTATGAAGTTATAAATGACCAATTAATTTAATTTTAATTTTTATTTTTATGAATGATCTATTCAATAAATTTTGCCATACGGACAATTTGAACTACTCGTCGAAAAAAAAAAAAAAAAAAAAACCTCGAAACAAGGTCCCATGGAGCCTCAAACCAAGAACCACTCACCTGGTTTGGTTTTTAGTTTTTAAAAATAGTTTTTCGAATTTTGAATTTATATTTTTAACAATTTTTTTATATTTTTAATATTTTAATCAAATTTTATTATTTTTAATTTTTAGATTCACTGAAACTTTTTTTTAGAAGGAAGATTCACTTAAACTTTAATATACTTAAAAAGTAAAAAAGAAATTGTATAATTTTTTTTAAAAATTCATTGAATACAACAAAATACGAAAATATATTGAATTTTTATATTTTTCTTTGCATTTAGTGAATTTTTTAATTTTTTTATTACAAATTTTATACTTTTTAACCCTGCTTCGATTAAGTGTATCTAAAAAATAAAAATTAAAAATTATATACTAATATATTTAAAAAATTCTCTAAAAATAATAAAATACAAAACATAAAAAAATCAATTTAAAAAAAATGACTCAATTTTCTAAAACTAAACATGGTAATTAGGCTCTCCATACCCTTTAACCATGAAAAATTATTGATTGGTCAGGGAGAACTTTAGACTCACACTAATTACAAATCTTCATATTTTTTTATATTTTTTAATTACTTAACATAAAAAAATTTTATCTATTCTGCTAATTACAATACATACAAAACGTCATGTGATCAACCTATAAGTTCTTTGTTCTCTTTCACTCCCAATAAAAAAAATGTTTGAGAGTTTTAAAGAAGTTTTGGAAGATAGGCATTACCTATTGATGTGATATTTAAAGTTTAAAAATTATTTGAAATAATTTAAATAAATATATTTTTTATCTTTTTATAAAAAAATATGTATAAAAATAAAAAAGTGATGTGATAAAAAAAATAAAAAAATAAATTATTTTATGTATGTCGAACTTGATGTTAATATTGTTTTTATTTTTTATTTTTTTAAAATTTTCATCCATTGATGTGATATGGTCACTTTCACCACCCAATGGATATTACGTATCTGAGTTCCCGAGGTGGGATCACCTCTGACAGTGACCCAACTCCTCGTCAGTTTGTCACTTCCCCCGCAATATTCTCCGGCAAATTTATTAAACAAAGACCCCATCATTCTCTCTCCTCAGCTGCCGCCGCCGCCACCACAGCCCATCCACTAACGCTCACCGACTATTATACGGCTCGGCTAAAACACCACACAAAAATTTTCTACTTTGTTTTTTTTTTTTTTTAATAGATAAATTATCCTTAATTTTTTTATTTTAAAAATTATATTCCATTTCTTAAGATTTTTAATTTCATAATAAATTATTTTTTATTAATAAATTATTAAATCAATTAATAATTTTTTATAAATATTAGAAATATATTTTAATTAATAATTTAAATAATTTTATTATTATATAAAAAATCAATTATGAATTTTATTTTATTTAGTTAATTTTGTTAAAAAAAAAACAGTTGTACCAAATACCATCCTGTAAGTTTTTATTTCGATTTCAATTTTAAGAAAATATTTAAAAAATCTAAGTTTGTATATAATTATATATTTAGGTCAAGTTTGAGAAGACTAAATAAGTACACTTTTTGAATTTTTATGAAATATGGGTTGAATTTGGGTTGGGTTTGAAGTGATGTGTTAGAAAAGTGATGTGACTTAAATAAGATGATGTAACTTAAATAGGATAGTGACTTTTTAATTTTTAAAATTTTTTTAAGGATGTCAAACTTGGCCTTAGTACTTTAGTGATGTGGTGGTTATACATATGAAGAAAATAGTTAATTTCATTACTTTTATTTTGAGATTTTTTTTTATATTTAAATATTGACTCTTTTATCTTTAAAGTGCAATAGCTGTGGAAAAATTATTCAATATTATTAGAACATCAAGTATTTAGGCTCTGTTTTGGAAGAAAAAAGTTAGGCTTTTTTGATTAAAATAGTCACAAAAAATAAAATAAGCTTTTTAACCTTATAAGATAAAATATCGCATCCAATCCATAATTATTAAATTTTTTCTCTCACAAAAAAATTAAAAAAGCCAAAAAAATAAAAAAATCCTACTCAAACGAGAATTTTTAACCTCAGATTAAAATAATTAAAAAAATTAAAAAGACAACCCACTTTCCAAACAAACCCTTGTACTCTTTTATTAATTATCATACATCATACTTTTATGTTTTTCAATTACCGATACAAAATCATGTGCTCACCTTTTTATCAATTATAACAACTTAGACTACAACATGACCGTAGACGAAGAACACCCAAATGTGTGTATTTTTATAGTTGAGTTAGAGCATTATGATTCTTGATCCTTGATATGGGATCCGCTTAACATTCTATCTATTTTGTTTGTTTGTTTATATTACTTTAGTGTTTCGAGCATTATTATTAAATTATAATACATAAATAATTGGACAAATTAGACAGGTAAGCCTTATATTTTGTTGTTTATATCATTTTAATCATTACAGTTTCAATTGATTCAATTTTAACTCTTAATTTTAAATTTTACATCAATTTAGTGAAATTGATAATGTCATTAGAATTTTTGACAGAAAAATTTCATTAATTAGAACTTGTGTGCACATTTGCCTTGAAAATTACGAACAATTAAAATCAAATGGACCAATTTGAGATAAAATTAAAAATTCAGAGTTAAAATCAATCTAATTAAAATTACATGAATTAAAATGACGCAAGAAATAGAATATAGAGACTAACATTATAATTTGTCCTAAATAACTTGGTCAATTTTCTACCATTTAATTTATTATTATTATTATTGAACTTGCTAATTTTGGCAAACCTCTTTGCCATTCTCTAAAATAGCAAATTAATAACTAATTTTTCTAATCGCTCAGTTTTTAACGTAACGTTTGGTAACGTTTACGTTTTTGGTTTATGTTTATAAAAATGTCATAAACTGTTTTTTGTTTATTTTTAGAAAATCATAAACTACAAACGCGTCTGGTTTGAACAAAATATTTAAAAAAATTTAAAAACATAAACTAAAAAATATGCTTATTTTTAGACCTAAAATATTATATTTATTTTTTTATTATTTATGACATTGGGATCATACATATTATAATTGAAAAAAAATTAATTTTAAAAAATTTAATTGAAAAAAATTATTTGAAAAAAAAATGGTAGTCAAAATTTTAAATTTATGTTTAAAACTAACGTAAACTCATTTATCAAATTTATAAATTTTTGAGTTTACGTTTTTTTTTTAAATTTATAAACTTAGACAACTATTTATAAATTAAAAAAAATTATCAAATAAATTTTTATGACAATTTTTAAAATTTTATAAATATAAACTGAAAATTAAAAATGAAACAATTACTAAACATGCCTTAAATAAATAACTCTATTTTTGTTAAAAAAAAAGATGTAAATATAATTAATTAATTGGACGTGCTTTAACTTGATCTTGTCATTGGGCGGCGTTTGCAGGGAGTCCGGATTCTCGTCATTTTACCCTAAGAACTGCTCTCACGCTCCCCAAAAACGACGCTGCTTTTTGGGGTTTTGGTTTTTTTCTTTTCTTCTTCCTCGTTCATTCAAACAGAACCCGGAGGAGGAGGAGGGAGGAAGGAAGAAAGGGAAGGGGAAGAAGAGAAAGAGGAAGGGAGAAGAAGAGGGAGCCGCCAGTGGGCCGGACTGGAGGGGGCCATAATCACCGGGGGAGAAGGAGGAGGAGGCGGAGGCGGGCCGGAGGCGGAGGCGACGGCGGTGCAGCTGCTGCGACGAGCTAGATCGGGCGACGATCGGACGAAGCCAATGGCGGCTCGAATTCCGGTGAAGAAGAAGAAAAGAAAAAAAAAACAAAAAAAACCCCAAAACGACGTCGTTTTGGGGGGCTGCTGGAAACGGCCGCCGAGAAGGGCGGCCGACGATCCGAATTCGTTTGCAGGGGCGGCAGGAAGTTAGACCATCTCCAACGGTGAGTCAAATTTTGCATCAGATTTAAATTTTTGTGAAAAAGTTATTTTTTAGAGCTTTAATGGTTTTACCAAATTGGTATCAAAATGAGAATGGAACAAAAAATTCATCAAAGTGAGAACAGGTTCCAGATTTCACCATTTCACTGTGCGTTACTGTTGAGGTGGGCCAAACAGTCAACCGGTTCCCCTTCAAATAGGTAGGTTCAAACCGATCAAAAAGGTTCAAACAGGTTAAAAAAAAAAAAAAAATTTGCCTTACTGATCGATCGGCCAGTCAACCAACCAGTTGACCACTTCCCTTTTTATGCACGGTTTGAGCAAATGGTATCAAATTGAGAAAATTGACTTTTTTTGTTCAAATTTGGTGAAAATTTTGGTTCACCGTTAGAGATGCTCTTAGATAACCTTTTCTTGTTTTTATTTGGTTTATTATTATTTTTATTATTATTATTTTTTAAAAATAGAATTTATTTAAAATCATGGGCGACCTAAATGCTTTTGAAATTTCATGCAAAATCTCAAACGGAAACCTTTCGATATTTAGATATTAATTTAAATAATAATTATTTAATTTTAAAATAATAAAATTTCATATTTAAAGTTCAATATTTCTTACTTCTGAAGATGTAAAATTACTAATTAAAATTTTATGATGAAGATTAATATATTTTTTGAATTGATACTCTACTTTTGATCCACTTAGACTTATTTTAGGAAGTATGTTAAAAGTTAATTTAAATTTTTTTTAAAAAAAAAAAATAAGTGTAAAAAAATAAAAATGTGATGTGACCTAAAAAAAGTTTAAAAAAATAAAAAGTTCACTTTTAACCTAATTGTCAAAACAAGGCTTAGTAACTAAGATTTTGTAATTAATTTTAGAAAGAAAAAATTGTTGATCTTATTAGAAGATGTTTGACTTCCAGCAAACTTAATTATTTTCGAATTACATTAAAAAAATGTCAATTTTTATCTAGAACATTTGAGGACATACATTCTTTTTATTTTTTTGATTGAGTGCAAATATAGAAGGCAAAAAATACATAAATTTGAACATGTGACGCCTCATCAAATTCATTTTTAGGCGTGGAGAGATGACAGGTTTTTTTATTTATTATTTATTATTTATTATTTATATATATATTATTTTTAATTATGAAGGGACTGGTTTAATAGAACATTATATATTATTAAAGGTCTTAAAAATTTGGAGCTCTTTTCAAATATAGGGCTTTAAGAGGTTGTGTAATTTATGTAATGGATGCGCCACCCATGTCTAAAATTTTAAAAACTCAAAAAAAAAAAAAAAAAAGGTTTCACATATTTTTCAAAACAAGTTTTCACTCTTTTCTTCCTTTCCTCCCATCTCTAGCCACCGTTCGCCACTGTTGGCCACCATCACTAGCCACCATCAATTGTCATATGTTTACAAGCTCTGTCCACTTTTTTGACAACTCTCCATCAGGCTTCGAGGATTAGACAGTTATCATTTATCACATATGTCCATCCTATGACTTTCGACCATCAACTTTGATAGCCACTTCCGATTATCTTCTCTGGTAGCCACCACATTTGTCTATCCTCCACCGTTCACTATCACGTTTGGCACCTCACCATATATATTATTTTATTTGTGATTTCATTTATTATCATGTCCACTTTATCCTACATTATTGTTTGATTGACAAAATTTAGACAGAGATTAGAAGGGTTGGGAGATTAGTTGGACTCTCTCTCTCAAACACACGCATATATATATATATATGGATAATACTTGAGACCCCCTTTTGGGGCACCCCCTCACCCCCCCCCTTGCCATGTGTCAGGGGGTGATTGGATGTGCAGGAAAGGAGACCAATGAGAGAAGAGAGGGGGTCAAAAGGGGGTCTAAATCACCACCCTATATATATATATATATATTTATTTATTTTTGGTGTTCCTTAATTCATTCTTTGATTCGGTCTTGCAATTTGTTTTCGTAGTTCAATAATATTGTTATTTCTACGAAATGGTAGGATTACCAATGGAACACCATCATGCTATTGATAATCTCATGTCAGGTACATACACCACATTATTCTATTCAATGAATAAAAATAATTTTAAATAAACCTTGGTTTAAGATTTTAGTTAATTTTTTTTTTGGGTGTTATTTAATCAATCATTTATTTCAATTATGGTATTAGGATTATTAATCCAAACGGTATTGCTAATCCCACACCTACACTCAAAACAAACCTTGGTTTAAAAATGATGACACATCAGCATTGGATATACTTCAATAATAAAAAAATCTTAAATTACAAATTATGAAATTGTTTCAATAGACAATAGATGACCATATCATAATGTCTCCTTACACACACACACACACACACACACATATATATAATAATCTCAATTAGATGATTATTATGAAGTTTGTTTAATAGACAAAAGATACCTATTAAGATTAAGATCACATTTAGATCTTTTCATTTCAAGACAATTAATATATTAAAAAAGGATTGTAATTCGACTTCTTTATAATTACACTTCAAATTTTATTATTTAGTGCATATCTATTAAAAATAATGTTGTGTGATTTTTTTTTTTAATTATGTTGTAGAAAAAAAATTGATAGCCAAGACAACAGTTCCTATAAAAAAATTTAGATACATATTTTGAAATTCTAGCAAAGGCCAAACATAAACACATTCACTCAAGATATCTTCCATTTAATATATCAATTTATTGAAGATCATAGAGGAATATTATAAAAATCAAGCTAGGAGAAAATACATAGTTGTGAAATTATTCACTTTATTGAGGGTAATGAAGTTATTTATAATTGAAAACAAATTATTTTATAAGCCATTGATTAAATTGTTTTTAACCAAATTATAGTCATTTGCAACACAAAATTGAAATTTGAGGTTATATCATCATCATTATCTTTATTACTACAATTATCAATTATTATTTGTTTGAGTAATACTTAACAAATTAAAGTATATAATTTTTCTGTAAAATGATATCATATTTTATAATAATTTTATTTCAGGCCAAAACACATATTATTTTGATTAATAATTCTAAAATTAACCTTGTTACATCATTCTTGATCAGATCAATGTAAAAGTAAAAAATAAATTATTTGAATATCGATTTATTATCGCATATGATCAACCCCAAAGTAAATAAATAGTTAATAATTAATAATTCAAATCTTCTTATGCAATGTAAAACCAATAAATAAATATTAATAATAAATAAAATTAAGGCCAAGTTTAGAAAGACTAAATAAGTGCATTTTTTTGACTTTTCTGGTATTATGTGTAGAAAAAGTAGGGAGGAGATATTAATTGATGTGACCCAAAAAAGATAAAAAGATGAAATAAGTGTATTTTTTTAATTTAGCCAAACTTGACCTAAGTCAGAATTAAAACCGGTTAAATGTTTGGGAAAGATGTTGGGCTTAAGGTATGTTTAGTATTTGCATTTTTACTGACTTTTGTTAAAAAAAAATTTTATTTTTTGCTAAAAAAATTTAAAATTTATCAAAAAGTTTTTTTTTTTTTTGTTTTGGGGTGGGTTAATAAGAAGTTCGGTAAGTTTGGCAACATTAAATAGCAGTTAAAAAATTACTAAAAATGTCAAACACTAAAATAATTATACAAGAAAGTCAAAAAAATTTATTTCTCGCTATATTTTACATATTTTTTCGTAAAAAGATAAAAAAATCATTTCAAATCAACTAATTTTTTTCACCTTATATTTTAATAAAAAAATTATTAAACCAACTACTAAATTAAAAAGAGTCACTTTTTTTATTTTTTGTTTTTTTAATTTTTGCTTTTGTCTTTAGTTAACTTTTTTTTATATTTAAAAAAATATATTTTTAAGATCATTCTACACCATAATCCTAACAAGTAAAAAAATTGAAACAAATTTTTTTTAAAAAATTACTGAAAAAAAAAAATTGGAAAAAAACGGTGCCCCAAAATTTTCAAATAATCATATTTTTTAATTTATTAAAACTATTAGTGCTTGTTTGGTATGTACTAAAAAAATACACTTTTTTGCATGAATAGTAGGTATTTGGCATGTGTGCTAATGCTATTTTAGCATCTTATTTAAGTTATAATTATCTTATTTAAATCGCATCACTTCTTATTTGAGTCACATCACATTTCTATAACATCACTTCAAACTCAACTCATATTTTACAAAATTTTTTTTTTATATAAAATGTCTAAAGTATTTCCCAAACAATTCCATACATTTATTTAGATTTCAAAAAATTAACTTATTTATAACATTACAAACCACCGTATTATTACTTTTAGAGCATCTCCAACGGTGATTCAGATTTTTTACCAAATCTGAGTCAAAAAAGACCCATTTCACCAAATTTGATACTACTTACTCCAACCGTACACCAAATTCATGAAATGTGCTTCGGGACAACCGGGTGGTCGACCGGCCGGTCGACCGGTTATGAGGAATTTTTTTTTTTTTTTTTTTTCAAATTGTTTGTACCTTTTGTTGAAATGTCTGAACCTTTTTCGGGACAACCGGGTGGTTGACCGGTTAGAAATAATTTTTTTTTTTTTTTTTTTTTTCAAATTGTTTGAACCTTTTTACGAATCTGTTCAACCTTTTAAGGACAATCGATTGGTCGGCCGTAAGCAACCGGTTGGTCGGCAACTCTCTCCAACGGTCATGTGATGTTTTGGTGAATTCAGTATTCTGTCGTCGATTTGATGAATTGTTTGATGAATTATCGATTTGATATCAGTTCTGATGAATCGTTGGAGCAATGAACAGTACCTTTTTTCATCAAAATTTAAATTTGATATCAATTCTGATACATCATTTGAGATGGTCTAAAAACAATCCATAAGCATTATATTATAGGTGAGAGAGACAGACGGTACATAAATGGCGAAGATCTCTGGAAACTCTGTAGACAGTCTTCAAGCTCTGGGGTGTACTACGTGATCTTTCTTACCAACACAAACCCGCCTTCTATCTCTCTTCTCCAACTACATACATACATACATACTCTGTGTTTAAATCGTCTCTATCTGTCCTTGGATCGCTTTATATTTCTATTTTCTTTGTTTCCTCACAGTAGAAACTGCCTTTTGGGACCGTTCGAAAGCATAAGAAGAGCTCGGGACCGTTCATTCACTCTGAAAAACAAACCCAACGACAACTGCTTTGCTTTTCTTCTTCAACTACTCGAAGCTTCTCAATTTGAGGCAGACCCACTTTTGCAGAGACCGCTTTTGCCAGAGCAATTTGTGGATTATTTGTTGGTTTTCTGGGTTGAATCGATTGTTGCTTGATTTGTGGGTTTTTTTTGGTGCATGAAAAGAAGGGCTTGCATTAATTCTTGGATTTGATCAGCAAAATGCTCAGAAAGAAAAGTGATTCCCAGGTTCACAAAGCACTTCAGAGACTCTGCTGCAATTACGGATGGTCTTATGGTGTTTTTTGGCGCTTTGATCCCACAAATTCCTTGTAAGTTTGGCATCATCTCTCTCTCTCTCTCTCTCTCTCTCTCTCTCTGTATCCATGTATATATGTGCATGTGTGTTTGTGTGATTTTTCTTTTTGGTTTTTTTTTGGTTTTTGTTTTTTGGTTTTTGGGTATGGTGGTTTGAAGAATTTTGAACTTGAATTGTTTATTTATGTTATTTTCTTGTGCTTTTTTCTTCCTACTCGTGCATGTCTGTTTATATATTCTCTTTCGTGTTTTTGAATTTTATGTCTTCTTCTTCTGATTCTTTTTCTTTTCATGGTCTACTAATACTAGTAACTTCTACAAGTGGGCTTAATATAGTTTTCTTTATGAGTTTCCATTTCTGTGATTTTGTTTGTCTTTGTTGTTACAATGGCATGGATGTCTAGGATTTTATCAGAACCATAGGATTTTATTCTTTCTTTCTTTCTTTCTTCTTTTGTTTTTTGTCTCCTTTGTTTTTGTCATTCAGTTTTCTTTTGTTTTTGTGGGTTCCTTGGATTCATACAAGTGGGTTTAAGGAAAAAGCCTTGGGATTTTGGTTCCTTTTTGTTTTTGTCATTCACTGTCTATGTTTGCAAATTTGCTAACTACAAAAATAAGGTTAAATGGATTCTCAACAAAAAAAAATAAAATTAAAAAAAAAAGAAAAGAAAAAAAAGAGAAGAAGATTAAATCTAGTAGATTCCAGTCATTAAATGCATAAATACCCGGAGACTTCCATCCCATTAGTCACAATTACCATATTTTGTGTGAGATCTAACCTTTTTCCTGGTTTCTCTGAAGTTCAATATTATGACTTTCAGCATTGTAGAGAATGCATTGGTCTCTGATTACTCTTGAAAGTATAAGAAAGCTGTCAATTTGTTGAGCTCCAGATTGCTTTACACTGTGTTTGGTTCGAGGATTTGGGTAGTGATTTGGAAAGCGAAAGGAAAAGGTAGGTGAAATGTGAATTAAATATAATTACATTTCACACCCCTTTTTCTTTTTCCTTTCCAAATCCATAAACCAAACACAATCTTAGTTGTTCTAGGGATTTAGGTTTCTTTTAGATCATGTTCATTCTTAATGGTTCAATGAAATGCTATGATCACCAGATTGTTGACTATGGAAGATGCCTACTATGAAGAGCATGTTGGGGTCATTATCGACAACATGCTTCTGCAAGTCCACGTTCTCGGCAATGGGTATGCACAATGAAGTTTATAGTTTTTCTTATGAAATTTATGAATTGTATAAAAATTTTCAGCTTCTCTAAAGCTTTAATCTTGAAGACAATTTGTATCAATAATCGACACAGTAACAATCACAGAAAATAATAATGTCCATACACATCTGATGGTGGAGCCCGATGCTGCTCCCCTCACATTGTTCCACTAGTATTTTCTGTGGTCTGGTTCCGTGTCTAGAATTATTGTAATTTGTATTCAGTGACGCGTCTAAACTGAAAGCAAACTTTTATGAGGCTGATGTTGTTATTATTTTGTTATTTAGAATTGTTGGCCAATCAGCTTTTACTAATACGCACCGATGGATGTTCTCTGATGCTGTAGTTTCTATTGAGAATCATGATATGATCCAGGTATTGATGATGTTTCTACTTTAGAAATTTTGTTTACTACCCTTTTGACCATGATGAATTTGAACTACTGGTGTCTGGGAAACATTAGAGTCGATTACTATGCTGTAGCTTCCATTTTTTCATTAATTAAACATCTTTTAAGTAAAAAATAGCAATCATTTTTTTGTTGAACTTCACTATTATTTACTTAGGGAAATCAGTTGGTTAAACAGGACATTGGCAAGTTTTTGTCCACTTATTTGGAAGTTGGATTTTCATTTACAGGATAATTCCGAGATTCATCACCAATTTTCCTGTGGAATAGAGGTATCCTTATCCTTCTCTCAAGCATATCCAATTTGAAAAATATTAGCATGTGTACTATGATATGGTTGAGATTTTAGATTCATTTTATATTTTTTGATATATCGGAATGCAAATACACCCAAAGTGGGAGACAAGACCCACATGGAGGCCAGGGGAGTCAATTGATTGTCATCATCTCAATACAAGGCATAAGCCATACCAATTGATTGTTTAATCTCATTTTGCAGACAGTTGTTCTAATCTCCGTGGAACCACGAGGGGTGGTACAGTTTGGATCTACCCAGAAGGTTAGCAATTGGTTTACCTGTGTGACATTTTTTTTCTTCTTCTTTATGCAATTCTTCCAGCATGTTTTGCACTTGTTTGAATTCTTGGTTTTTATTTTAACTTTAGTTTTTGAGTGAGACAGTTCAGACAATGTTACCCCTTGAACCATTTGAGCTATATGACTTCATATTCATGACAAGCAATGCTACTGACAGGGATCACTAATTTCATTTTTTTTTAAAAAATAGGAAACATAAAGACCCGCATTCTGCCCTTATTTTGTTTAGTGCTCTTTACATATCAATTGTTATGGGCTAAATGGTTTGTTTCAATGTATTATTTTCCTCCAAAATTATAATGAGAAAGACTATTGTTATTAGAATATAGACATGCCATTATAGCCGATATCTATGTGTTGTCGTCCTACTTAAGGATGAGTAAATGTTCGTAAGTTTTCGTGTTTCTAAAAAGTTTTCATCTCTAACATTGAAGAAGTTTAATAGAAACCTCAATTTTGACGGCAGCATGGCTGTTCTCTGATTTTCAGCTATTGTTATCAGTGCTTTATTCTCATGTTCAATACTAAGCATTTATATTCATCCTTAGCTTAATTGATTTATGGTAACCTCTCTGTCATACTTGAAATACATTGCCTTCTACATGAAAAATATGATATTTAGAGATTATGTAATAAAGAACCTGAGGATAGTCTCATCTCATCAAACTCATGTGGACACCTCAATTTCAACTTGAGCTCATCTGCCAATTTCTTTAAATTTCATTTTTTTTATTATTTTAATTTTGTGCATAATACAATTTTAGTTTCTTTGACGGTACTGCTTCTTGCTGCTGCAGATTCCTGAGAGTATGGAATTTGTGGATCAGACGAAAAGATTGTTTCGAGAGATAGAAAATGGTGATATGGTTTTTTTACCAGACAACATCCCTTCATCTTCAAACAGTGAAATTTATGGTATGAGTGGAGGGTTGTTTGCTTCCTTAATACCATCTGGAAATTCCAATCCTGGGAATTTGAAACCTATTAATGATGCCAATTCTAAAAATTATGTGGGAACAACTAGTTCTTCAGCAGATCTTCCATGGTTATTCCCTTTCACTTCTGACCATGGAAGGACACACTCATCTCATCTTCAAAATCAGTTGCAAATGGCTACCACAGAAGCTCCACTAGTACAATCTACCACTTATTGCTCTGCTGCCCCAACACCTTGCATTAGTACATGGAGTAGTGGACAGTCAACTCTGACTTCATTTGAGCAGCAACTGCTATCTGAAACAAGGCTGCCGAGTTCTCAAAATGTGTCTCCATTTAATAATCTGGTTAATTCTGTGCAAAGTTCTGTCACAAATACATTCAATTCTGGTGGAAACAAAAAACTTTTTAATGATTTTAGTGTCGAAAACGAACTGTTTGATGGTTTTGGAGTAGATTTCGAGTGTGGACAGGCAGAGGATTTTTTAAACGAGATTCTGATGCCAGTAGTGAGTGCTGGTCACCTGGATTTTATAACAGATACATCAGAACGCGTCTCAGAGCAGTGTGTCGGTTCCATGGTTGGTCCCCAAGAAAGGTTATTCTCCAAATTAGGACTTGAACAGTTTTCGAGTTCTAATTCCATGGCCAGCTCTAGTTTTGGGGATGAATTATCCTCAACAAGTAAAAGAAAAATGGGAAGTTGCTCAGTTAGCGATAATCAAGTGCATTTGACAAGCCTTCCCTGCTTTAGTGGGAACATAAACTCTTTGTGTCCTGTATATAATCTTGAACCAAAGAAAGTGGTCAACCCAAAATCACTAGTGGGTTCGCGGATTGGCAACAGTTATAGCATCACTGGTGGAAGTAGCGTCGTTGTATCAAAACCTAAAAAGTCCAAGGAATCTGCAAAGGTTGGAAGAAAAAAGGCTAGACCAGGGTCTCGACCAAAGCCCAAGGACCGCATACAGATTGAAGAACGCATAGCGGAGTTGAGAAAACTCATTCCTAATGGTGTGAAGGTACTTGTTTTTCTTCATTACAGTGGCAAATAAAATTGGGAATCTGGTGTGACCTTGTATCGATTTCTTGTTTTTGGTCCTTCAAACATGAAAATAGTGGGAACTGAACTTTTCAGTGTTTTTGGTGCTGTGTTGGTTAAGATTACTGCTTGAATTGTTGGCTAATGTCTCTAATCGATTAATGTTACAGATGAGCATTGATTCTTTGTTGGCTCAAACCATTAAACACATGCTCTTCTTGCAAAGTGTGACAAAACATGCAGAAAAACTACAACAGGCTGATGAGCGAAAGGTAATAAAGTGGTCTGCTTTGGCCTGTTATATTTAGCTTTAACAATCAAGAAAGTTGTTTTCTCACAAGTTTTAACGATTGGTTCTTCTCCAATAGTAATAGCCTTGCATGATTGACCAGGAAACTGAATTGGCTCAGACAACGGTGGATCCGGTAGATGTTAAGGACCTTAGTCCCTCGGGCCAAAAGCTAATACAGGTATAGAAAAGAATGTACATATATATAGCCCTTTTCTTGCTGGAGAATTATATAAAATTACACAAAATTGGAACTAGTCAATATATTTTTACATTTTTTTGTTGCAGATGCTTTGTGAAGAAAATGGATTTTTTCTTGAGATAATTGATATAATTCAAAGTTTTGGCTTGACTATATTGAAGGGAGTGATGGAAATTCGTGAGAATAAGATATGGGCATGTTTCATTGTTGAGGCTGAGGTAAACATTGGATTAACAGATGAGAAGAGAGGGAAAAAAATAACAAATTTATATTACTTTTTTCTTAATAGAAGAATCTCTCAGCTGATGATTTCTTTCAAAACTGATTTTAAATGTCTTACAGGCAAACAGGCACGTAATGAAACAAGAAATATACATGTCACTCCATAAGCTTCTATATCAGAAAGCCACAAGTGAGATCAATGTTCTAAATGGAGGGACTACGCTATTCAACAATTACCATCAACATCTGTTGCCATTTGCGACTTCTCATCGGCTTGGCTGAGACACTTTTATGATCGAGCTTATTAATAAGACAACAAAAGATCAATTTTAAAGACATGACACTTTTATGATCGAGCTTATTAATAAGACACAACAAAGATCAATTTTAAAGACATGACAAGACGATCTTGGAAACGTGAAATGAGTATTATGTCCGGGATTTGGGGAGAACCTCTGAGAGAACTGCGAGTCATTTTTGAATACTTGTGCAAACTGTTCCCAGTTTAAAGCAAAAAAAAAAGTAATGCGAGTGTGTCAACTGCAATACGCTAAAACCATTCAATTGCTGTGGCCCATGTTTTTCTTTAGCTTCTGCTTTAACTTGTTCATAGTAGCTTTTATTTTTGGTAATTTGTTCATAGATTAGATTGAAGCTGCTAAACCAGTAAAAGGCTAACTGCTAACCTCTGTTCTCTGGGCTTTCCTGTCCTCATTTCACTAATGCAATGATCATACTTGTGCCCTCTCTCTCTCTCTCTCTCTCTCTCTCTCTCTCTTGTGGATTTCTATAGTTCATATTTTGCAGGCAATAATTCATTATGAAGTGTGTTAGTCTTTGTTTTTTGGGTGCTAAATTCCTCATGAGAGTAATTGTAAGAGTGTTGAACATCTGTGATCACTGTTATTAGAATATATCATTGGTGGTTTTGATCGACCAAAGATATGATATGATTGCTGACAAGGATTTATGTTTGAAAGAAAATATTCCCTCTCATCACATACTTTATGACCAACTAACTGAGTTATGGTTTAGAACTGATTCTTTCTGGCAGTTGGTTCTCAACCACAACTTAGAGAATATTTTGCATCTGTTTTGTTACTACAAAAATGAAAACACAGAGCCATGTACAAAGCCTGTTATGCTTTGCACTACTTTGTATTGGCCATTGCTCAAAAGTTTTTCCAATCTTTGCTTAATTTAATACAATAACCAGACACTTTTTTTTTTCTTTTTTGTCAATATTCTAGATAGTTGTATTTGTTAGTTTGTTAGCAAAGCTAGTATACTACTTAAAGGGCCGCCGCCACCAACTTGCCACAAGGGCATGGCCCAATCACTAGCTGGTTAATTGTTGTAGAATATCTCGCATTGTGCTAGTTAATGACACTTGTTTCACATGCAGTTGATTTAGTTAAATGATCAGGATGTGGCATGCAGTCACATTTATATGGATAATGTTTGATTATGTTTTCCTTTTATGTTTTAATTTTGAAAAAAAAACAAAAGAAAAGAAAAAACACAACTTGTTTGACCGTCACTTCTGGCTCTGGGCATGGACCAACGTGGCTATGGCTTAGGATTCTTTAAAATAGATTTGAAAAAGGGTCTCTTTCTGTTATGGTTTAGTGTAATATATTATATATGTTTTAAGTAAAAAAAAATTAAGGAAGACCTAAACTAACTTAAAATAAATTGACCCATTAAAAAATTGAAAGGCCCATTTAAAATAATTAGCATTGTTATCCATTGAAAATGATTTTGTAAAAAAATTAAATTAAGCAAGTATGATTGATTTATTTGTTTCTAAAAATGCAAAAAAAAACGAGGATCAAGCGACACTTATTAATTGTTGTAATGTAATACTAAGTATTTTTTGTAATTTTGACATAATTTTTTTGTCTTTTATCTTCATGTTTTTTCATTCAATGAAAAAAAAAAATGTAAAAGGCCTTAAAAATTTATTAGTTGATTATTGACTTTAAGTCCCGAAAATCTCAAGGCCGCACTTGTTGACCGTTTTATTGGAAATATCAAATAAATAAAAATAAATAAATGAATTTGAAATTCTAATTATTTTGATATTAATTTTACCTTAACAACAGCTTTGTGAGTAATTAGCATAACTAATAAAACAAAATGGTAAAATAGTTGGTATGTGAAGCATTACTACATTTTCAACAATGGAGATTAGCCAATCACAAAAGATGGTGCTTCATCTACTATTCAGCACAATTGCACTGGCTTGTGTCAAATGCAAGCTACAAATGAAATTATAAAAATTAAAAAAAAATAAAAAAAATCTACATTGACCTCTCCTGATATTTGAAAAAAATGCAATAAATCTCACGAGTTTAATATAATCATATTGCACTCTCTTAAAATTTTAATTGACATAACACTTAATTCCCTTTTCATAAAAAATTCTTTAATGACATGTTTGATTGGATGGATTAGAGTATGGGATTGGGATTATTAATCCGTAGGCCCAATTATCTTATGTTTGTTTTAACATTTTGGTTTAGGATTATTAATCAAATGGATAATTAATCTAACAAATTTGTAGGATTATTAATAATGGGATAAGGGTGTGATTATTAATCCAATAGATATTAATCCAATAGGATAGTGAATATCACACTAATTTAATAGGATTATTAATACTTCACTATTAATCTTATGAATCAAACATGACCTAAGATTATTATATTTTGTAGCATAAAATGTATGTTATCTTAAATGTAAATATTTATGGCAAATTTGTGTAAGATGTAAAAGTATACAATTTTTTACGACATATTTTTGTATGTCGTAAATATATGAATCAATTGTTTACATTATGTCATTATTGATAAAATATTAACGGCCTGCCAAAAAAAAAAAATGTTATAGAATATACTAACTATGACATACATACGTTTGATGTATGCCGTAAATATGAAATTGTAAATAATTAATTATGTTGTAGTGACATGAATAAAAAAACGATGTTGTCAACTTTTTTACATCAAAATATATAATTTGTTGTATTATTTTTTTTGTTTTGGTGTCACCTATATTAGTTCTAGTCCTTTTAGTCTTATTAAATTGGAGGTCAGTATAATTATGTTAAAATTATGAAACTTATTGTATTTTTTTTTTTTTTTATATCTTAGGAGAAGTTAACGTAAATTATCCAAAAGAAATGAACTCTGAAATGAGCATCAAGATTTACCTTTGCAAAATTGATATTTGTATTTGCCCAGTCATGTTGTCAACAAGAGGAGTCATGTTAGATTTTTTCTAGTGGTTCTCTTTGGAAAGTTCGTACTATACTCTGATCGAATTTTTGCTCTATTGGAGGTGATTGATGAGTTTCACTAGTATTTTGGTGGTGGATCTCTTTTTATGAGTTGAGTGAAATCAGACTAGCAACAGATTATCTCAGGACTTGGGTCCACAGATACCGTGATGATACCTCAAATTTTTTTTTGGATTGAAAAAAGAAAAAGAAAAAAAGAGGAGTCAACAATAACTCTCACTTTAATACTTAAGGATTGTTGGGGAATTGTTATATTAGCACACTTTTTTTTTTTTTTATATATATTCTTTTTTTCTTTTTTAAGTCATATCACATTTTTAATTTTTTACACATCTTTTCATAAAAAATAAAAAAATATACTCTCTCTGTCTCAAAATAATGGTCAATTTTGGGAAATTTAATTTTTTTTGGTAGTACAATTATTGCATTTAAAAAAAGTTGATTTTTCAAAATTACCCTTTTGATAGTACATTTTTTGGATATATCAATGTCATAATTATACTTTTTATATTATTTATTAATTTAAAAGAATGGTAAAATAGAAAATTTATATTATTTTTGTACTTGATTTTTTAAGAGGAATTAATATTTTGGGACAATAAAAAATAAAATAAAGGATTAATATTTTGAGACAGAAAAAATACTTATTTATTTTTTTGAGTCATATCACATTTTTACTTTTGTATATATATTTTTATAAAAAGTAAAACAAATAACCACTTGCAATGTATGTACCTCAACCCCTCGGTGTAGCCTTTATATAAGAGATACATGTCCGCAAAATTGATATTAGTACATGTCTAGTCACGTTGTCGACCGTAATGATAAAATCAGTATCAATTCTTTCGATAATACTTGAATGAAAAATGATTTGTGGCACTAAAAAGTTGGGTATTAATGTCCTTAATTTTTATTTTGGGTAACTGTTTTGTTTTGTTTTGTTTTATTTTATTTTTTTTTGCCTTATATGAAAATTAGGAGCATTAGTGCTTAACTTTTTAGTGCCACAAATCAAAACCATACTTGAATAGCACAAATATTAAAATCTATAGCTATAACTTTGAATATTAGAATGCATATTGACGTGGTTAGGCCTAGAAAGACCATAATTTACTATGAACAACTCAAGCCTACTACTTAGGGC
Source organism: Camellia lanceoleosa (assembly GCA_025200525.1). Taxonomy (NCBI): domain Eukaryota; kingdom Viridiplantae; phylum Streptophyta; class Magnoliopsida; order Ericales; family Theaceae; genus Camellia; species Camellia lanceoleosa. Next base: position 60,651,983 of record CM045771.1, on the reverse strand, counting down.
CCAAGACATAACCCAATTGATAAGGCCCAGCACAGTCGGAAATCAACATGGCGTGAAGGACTAATGATATTCAGACATGTGGCACGTAAAGGGCAAGCTACATCAGCAGACAAAGATCTGCAAAGTTATTATCACTGCACATCGCTATTAATGCAACCTCTCACAATATTTATTACGACAACACCTCTCCGTCGGGACGACATGCCCTCACCTTGAACAAGGTAAGCTACAGCATAGACCTGGGACCAAAGTGACAGATAGGACGGGACAACGAAATGATTATCAAAGGATATAAGCAGACGTTGGAGACAAGAAGAAGGATAAACTTTCTATCTCCAACCTCTCTCTACACTCTACTTCTCTTTCTAACTTGCTCGTCGGAGGGTTCGCTGGGGACTCCCCGTTCCCTGTTGAACTTGTGTGCAGGTTCTCTGGTGGGCTTGAACACTCAGTTACCAGTTGGAGAAGCATGGATTAGTCCGACCCATCCCTCATGGGACCCGTGATACCATAACTGTATCATTAGTTGGCGCCGTCTGTGGGAAAGGCTTACTCCGCGCGCCAGTTGTGCTCACTGTCGCCGGAGACCCTGTTCCAATAACCCTTTCTTGCTACCCATCAAAGTGTATGATCGCGACCAGATCCATGGCTTCTCACCAAAATGCTGCCAACCACCAGGTCGACCCCCCTAATCTAAACAACCCACCACAGTATTTCATCGAGCTTACCAACAGCATTAACCGTATGGCCAAGCAAAACCAAGCCCTGATAAATGCTCTACTCTAAAGAAACCTCCCTATGCCTCCTCCCCCACCTCTAGATATTCCACTCAACCGAACTCCTCAACATTCGACAAACCGAGGGGAAATCGCTATGCAGTTTCGTTACCCGCTTCAACACCGAAGCCCTGCAAGTAGCAGAAAATGATGACAATGTCATCCTCACTACTTTCATGGCCGGTCTGCGGTCGTCCGACTTCTTGTTCTCCCTCTCTAAAAACCCCCCGACCTCCATGGCCGCCCTACTCTCCAAAGCCCAAAAGTACATGAATACTGAGGATTCCCTAGCCGCCCAGCAAGATCCAATTTCCAAAAACCCGACCCCCAGAGAAAAGAGAAAAGACCCAGAACCCAGAAGCACCCAGTATAATACCCAAACACCGCACTATACCGACCAACCCCCCGAGCTGACCGGTCGGCACCAGTCCGACCGCCCGGTCGGTTCGAGCGATACACACCCCTTAATTCCCCCATGGAACAAGTCCTCAACCAAATCCAGCGGGACTACCCCCTTAAATGGCCCTAATCTTCACGAACCCCTTCAAATCGGAAAGACCAGTCCAAATATTGCCGTTTTCACCAAGACCATGGCCATAACACCGATGGGTGCGTTAATTTCAAAGATCAGGTCGAGACCCTAATATGTCAGGGATGTCTTAGTCGGTTCACGAACACCCGCCTCGCCAGAGGCAAATCTCGAGCCCCTCAGAACAACCCCTGCCCCCTCCGACAAATTTCAAACCTAACCAAGGCCAAGATCGTCCTCCACAGTAACCTCGGCCGCCAGGTAATCCCCCCCCACCTGTTGGAGAAATTAGAGTCATTTCTGGCGGCCTTGCTTGTAGGGGACCACTCCATTCGGCTCAGAAGGCAGAACTCAGAAAGATAAGGCAGGGCTCAGACAAAGCAGTTGCCACGGTCGACCGACCCTCCAAACCGCCCAAGCAGTGGACCGAGCCTATCACTTTTACGGATGCCGATTGTACAAGCATCCGTTACCCTCATGATGACCCTCTCGTCATTTCTGCCCTCCTCTCCAACTACAAGGTCAGACGAGTTCTCATCGACAACGGTAGTTCTTCAAACATCATCTTCCTCAACTGCTTTCGCCAGCTCAAAATTGAGGAGGAAAGTCTGTCTCCTCTCCAAACCCCTTTGGTCGGTTTCACAGGCGATCGGGTGATCTCCATCGGCTCCATCGATCTTCCCATCACAATCGGTGAATACCTACGGCAGACTACAAAGTTGCTCACTTTCCTTGTTATCGATTGCCCATCCGCCTACAACATCATCCTTGGCCGCACCGCCCTAAATGCCTTTCAAGCTATTACATTAACCTATCACCTTGCCATTAACTTTCCCACTGAACTGGGGGTCGGGACAGTAAGGGGAGAGCAGACTGTGGCCAGGGAATGCTATGTCACCTCGCTCAAAGAAGTCAAGCTGAAGAAGGCCATGATCATTGAAGGACTTGACGTCCGAGATGAGGACGAGCTGGTCAGAGGGAAACCTATAGAGGAGCTCGTTGAGGTTCCCATCGATCCCACCAACCCGACGAAAACCGCCAAAATCGGTAGCCAACTGTCCCCCCGAGCAAAGGCCGACCTTACCGCCTCCTGATCGAGCACGACAATGTATTCGCCTGGACCTACTCAGACATGCCTGGTATTGACCCCTCATTCATAACCCATCGCCTCAGCATTGAACCCCATTTTCGATCTTACCGCCAGAAACAGCGCATTTTCCATCCGGAGCGCAATACTCTCATTGCTACAGAGATCGACAAGCTCCTTGAGGCACAATTCATCAAGAACGTGAACTACCTTAGATGGTTGTCAAACGTGGTCCTGGTCTGCAAGAACAATGGTAAATGTAGACTCTGTGTCGACTACTCAGACCTTAACTGAGCTTGCCCTAAAGACAGTTATCCTCTTCCCCGCATAGACCTGCTGGTCGATGCCACGACCGGTCACCAAATGCTTAGCTTCATGGATGCCTTCTCTGGGTACAACCAAATTCTGATGCACCAATCTGATCGGGAACACACCTCCTTCATTATCGTCCGAGGCACCTACCATTACCGTGTGATGCCGTTTGGACTGAAAAATGCTGGGGCCACCTACCAACAGTTGGTCAATGCCGTTTTCCATCATCAGATCAGTCGAAATATGGAAGTATATGTCAACGACATGCTAGTTAAGAGTAAACTCTCTGCTAATCATCTGACCGACCTACGAGAGACCTTCGCCACCCTACGTAAGTACCAAATGAAGCTCAACCTAGAGAAGTGCGCCTTCGGTGTAGGATCTGGGAAGTTTTTGGGTTTCATGGTCAGTCAGCGGGGTATTGAAGTTAACCCTGAAAAGATCAAAGCCTTGATTGAGATGCAGTCACCCAGAACGGTCAATGAGGTTCAAAGACTCACTGGCCAAGTTGCCGCCCTCAACCGCTTCATTTCCCGCACAACGGACAAGTGCCTCCTTTTCTTCAAAGTTCTTTGGCAAACTTTTGAATGGACAACCGAATCCGAAGAGGCTTTTCAACAGTTGAAGCAGTGCATGGCCAACCCCCCCTCCTTTCACAGGCAATCACGGGCGAGCCCCTCTTTCTATATTTAGCCATGTCAAACACCGCAGTCAGTGCAATTGTTATCAAGGAAAACGGCTCTGTCCAACGACTGGTCTACTACATCAGTTGGGCTCTCAAGGGAACGAAGCAGAATTACCCACTGTTAGAAAAATTGTCTTTGGCCTTGGTCACTGCCTCCAAATGACTTCGTCTCTACTTCTAAGCCCATTCCATAGTGGTCCTCACCGACCAACCTTTGGAGAAGGTCATGCAGCAACCAGAACTTTCCAGCAGACTCATGCAGTGGTCAATGGAACTCAGCCAGTTTGATATCTTCTACCGACCTCGAACAGCAATAAAGGGGTAGGTTGTCGCTGATTTTATCCTGGAATTCACTAATCCTACCCCAACCACGGCCCCTCCACCCCTACCAAACCTTACCAAGCCAGAAGACCCTCATTCTTGGACTCTCAACGTCGACGGATCATCCCGCAGGGGAGGCAGCGGGGCTAGTCTCATCCTCATCGCCCCTAAGGGTGGCTATTTCAAATGTGCTCTCCGTTTCTTGTTTGAGGCCAGTAACAATGAGGCCGAATACGAGGCATTGATAGCAGGTCTCCGTTTAGCCAAGGACATCGGTGTCAGCCACATCCGGCTGTTCAGCGACTCCCAGCTCATTGTCGGACAAATTACGGGGGAATTCGATGCCAAGGAGGATACAATGCGAGCTTACAGGGATATTACACTCCCCCTTGTTCGCCTCTTCAATAACTTCCATATCAAGCACATTCCTCGGACGGAAAACTCTAAGGCAGATGAGATGGCCCAGCTAGCTTCTGCAGACCAGTCCGACCTCAGCCATGGTGTCCGCCTCGAATACTTAGCCCACCCTGCCATCTCCCTCGACCAGCAAGAAGTGCAGTTCCTCCAAAATGAACCCATTCCTTGGGCGTCCGATATCTTCCTATTTTTGACAACGGGGGCACTTCCAGATGACCAACAACAGGCTACCAAAGTCAGGGCTCGGTCGTCCAATTACATCATCGTCAGTGGCGTCTTATACAAACGTGGTTTTTCACGCCCGTATCTGCGATGCCTCAATCCAACTCAAGCAACTTATGTGATGCGAGAAATCCATGAGGGTATTTGTGGTAATCATTCGGGTGGCAGGTCTCTAGCCCATAAAATACTTCGCACTGGTTATTTCTAGCCCACTCTCAATCAAGATGCGACTGACTTCGTGCTCAAATGTGATAAGTGTCAGCGTTTTGCCAACATCCCCCATGCTCCTCCTACAGAGTTGATCACACTTTGCAGTTCTTATCCGTTCGCCAAATGGGGGATCAACTTTGTTGGTCCACTTCCCACCGGCCGAGGCCAGACCAAGTTCGCGATAGTCGCCATTGATTACTTCACCAAGTGGGTAGAGGCAGAACCCCTTGCCACCATCACCGAGCGGAACACAACCAAATTCATCTGGCAGTCGATCGTATACAGGTTTGGCATCCCTCAAGCCATCGTCTCCGACAACGACAAACAATTTGACAACGCCAAGTACAAGAAGTTTTGTGCAGACCTCCAGATCCAACCATGTTTCTTCTCCCCTGGTCATCCCCAAGCCAATGGCCAAGTCGAGGTTACCAACCGTTCTCTTCTGAAGATTATCAAAACTAAACTAGAAGCTGCTAAGGGACTTTGGGTTGAGGAATTACCGAATGTACTCTGGGCTTACCGTACTAGCGCTTGGACTCCCACTAGGGAGACCCCTTTTCGCTTATTTTATGGCGCTGAGGCGGTCATCCTAGTGGAAGTCGGTTTGCCTACCCCAAGGGTTTTACATCCGAATCCAGAAGTAACCGAAGAGCTCCGTTGAGCAGACCTTGACCTAATCAAAGAGCTCAGAGAAACCACTGCTGTCAGACTAGCCTCATACCAACAGAAAATGAGAGCACACTACAACCGCAAAGTCTGTCCAAGGGAGTTCGCCGTGGGGGACCTTGTCTTGTGCGAAGTAACTCTTGCCACCAAAAACCCGACTAAGGGCAAACTTGCAGCCAAGTGGGAGGGACCTTACGTTGTGAAAGCCCGACTACGTCCGGGCACTTACCGACTTCAGGACATGGAAGGTCAAGACCTCCCCCACCCATGGAACGCCGAACACCTGAAGCGTTATTTTTAATAAAATCCTACTTTTGTATTGCTCAGCTGTTTTATTTTCTTTTCGGAAAATTTACACGCTTGAACATTCTTGTTTTCCCCTCACATAATGTAACTTTTTGATCAACTGGGCTACACTTTCCATGACAACAATTTTATATCTCAGTTATCTATATGGCGTCTCCATAACATTTTGATTATAGCACTCATAAAAAGCCTCAACCAGACTGAGCACCAAACGCCTCGTCCAGACCAAGCGACAAAAAGCCTCAGCCAGACTGAGCATGAAGAACTCGGCCAGACCAAGTCATTAAAAGCCTTAGCCAGACTGAGCACCAAAAGCCTCAGCCAGACCGAGTCGTTAAAAGTCTCAACCAGACTGAGCACCAAAAGCCTCAGCCAGCCTGAGCACCAAATCCCTCAGCCAGAGTGAGCACCAAAAGCCTCGGCCAGCCTGAGCATGACAAGTCTCAGCCAGACTGAGCGTAAACGCCTTGGTCAATGGAAGACTGAGTTACTTCAAGCCATTGAATTATTTGCAAAGTCAGTGAATCATAGCTTACCCCCAACTGGGCACGCATACAGAGCTCAGTCAAGGCCATTCAAGCCAACCTCATGCTTGTGGCATTCGTAGACACACTTAGTCAAAATTCCAGGTCCATGTTTTTACACCACTTTTTGCTTAGTCAAATTCCAAACTAATCTTTTATTTACCAACACTCTTGCAACATGATTTACAACTCCATTTTTGGGCATAATTTGAAATTTCACATCTCTGACATTCTTACATGTTTCCTTTACAAGTCAGACTATTTCCTTATTTATCAACAGTTGTAAGTCAGCCTTTTTCTTTACAAGTCAAGCCTAAGTTTAGTAAACCACTCTCATTCACTTCAACAGTGTGGCAGACACACACTTATAATTTTATTACATCTTAACCTTCACTCTGCATTAAGTTTTTAATACAAGTTCGACTCCAATTTACATTGAGATTTTCACAACGATTTGTACACAAGCTTCATACACAAGCCACCATTCTCATTCATTTCAGATGCACAAGCAAGAACAATCGAATGAAAACACAACTGAAATTTTATTTATTCACAAACTTGTACATAAGTTCATTACAGCATTTCAAAAAAACAAAAAACAAAAACAAACACACAAAAACAACTCTAAGTACAAATTTTGTTCACTTCAATTATTCCTCCTCATTAGAAACGAGGTCTTCTTCTTCTTCAATACATTCATCCAGGGGGGTTTGGGCCACATCGTCTTCATCAATTTTTACACTACTGAAGTCTAAGTCTGGGAACAGCTCTTCAGCTTTACGCTTGAACATCTTCCAGCCACTGTCCCAGAACTCAGCAATTTCGTGCTTATAGAAGTCTGACCGCTGGAAGCTCTCAATAACTTCTGCCTCAGTCCTGCCCCCAGCGGTCATTCCTAACGAGCCCGCCCCCCTAGACACTTCCCTCACCAAGCTGCTGGCGACCGCGGCATCGATCGCCATCTGAAATTCAGTAGACCCCTTAAACTACTCAACTGCTGCGACGCATAGGTCTAGGTATGCCGCCCTTTTAGAGGCTGCCTTGGTCTTCTCTTCTTCCAACTCTTTCTCCAACCTCGCCTTCTCCTCCAGCAACTTGGCACGCTCATCTTCCAGCTCCTTCTGTAGCCCAGCAATCTTCAGGTCTGCATCTTCTTTTTCCTTGATCTGCTGGGCACGTAGATCTTCATTGCTGGTCATAGCCTCTTCAAATCGTTCGACGGCGACCGCGCAAGCCTTTTGAGCATCCCTCAACTTCTTCTGCTCGCTAGCAAGTTGGAACTCGACCGACACTATCTTGCGGTGTTCGTCCTCCAACTCCAACTTGGTTGCGAGCAGCTCAGCGTGGGCACAATCGGCAACATTCTTCTACACCACCGCCAACACTCCTAACTTTTCGCTTTTTCAGCCTCTTCCCAACTCCTGGCACACGCGCCTCGCGCAGCCTTCTTCTAGCTTGCACTCTCTCTCCCAAAACTTGCAAGTTGGGCCTTCACCTCCTCCAACTTGGCTTTCGCCTTCACCGTTGCCGCATTTCTCAGCAGAGCCCCTCATAAGGTGGTTACCTCAATTTGGGCAGAGCATAACCCCCTTAGCAGCTCAGCCTCATTGAACTTGGCCACCGAGCGGACGGCTGCATCATCCACTATCCCCACAAGGTGATCTGCAGCTGCCCTGGCTAGGCCTTTTTCTCCCTCTAGTCGCCCAGACACCGCGCGAGCGTGGTAGATGGCAGTCGTCAGCCTGACCCCCCCTCCTTGGGGCGCAGGACCTTCTGGGGCTGTTTCTCTTCCCTTGGCTCAGGGCCAGTTGCCTCCCCTCTACTTGAACTTTTTGGGCGATCTTCACCGCTACTGGGACGACCTCTACGACCTCTGAGGCAACCTCCACCATTTCTGAGGCAACCACCCTTCTTGGGACCTCCCCTACTCCCTCTTCCTCTGCCTCCTTGGCCATGGGGGTCTCTTCTGCCGTCACTTCCATCCTCCTATTCAAAGCAGGCTCCCCCTCACTCCTCTTCACCTTTCTTTTCTTCTTCCTCACACTGTCCATCTCCTGGTTGGCCCTCTATTTCAAAAGATCAATCGGGGGCAGTCGTGGCTCAGATTCACCCAAGTCTTTTTCCCCCAGCAATTTGGGGCGCGGTCGAATCCTCTCCCGCGCGATCGGCTTATGCGGTCGGTCTTCCTACGCCTCCTTGAACTTACTGGCTTGGGCGAGGATAGTCCTATCCTCTGCCTCTTGTGCATTCATTCTCGCCTCTAATTCCGCCCCGTCGAGGTCTCCACTGTTCGGTTGAGGACCCAACCTTGCCGCAGACAAGGCTGACGGCTGAACAAGCTCGTCCTACTTGGCCCCCTCCTTCTCCCGCCATTCCTTCACTTTCTTCACCCTCTCCTCCGCTGCTGCCCCCAGTCTTGGCTCCATCGATTTGGTGGGCACTTTCCAAACTGTACGCACCCCAACCCCAACCCCTCCATTAGCGGATACATAGAACCACCGCGGTCTCCACCCCTTGATCGATGACGGCAGCCCAGCCACCAACCCCTTCCCTGCTGCTGCCTGCAGGGTAACCCAAGTCTCCTACTACCTTGACGCCTTGTAGCACGCAAAAAACTCGTCCACTGTCATTTCAGCCCCCCCATTCGCCTTCGGCCATGCACTCGCACACGCTAGCAAGATCTTCCACGCGTTGGGCATTAGCTAGCCTAGGGCTACCTCCAACCGGTTCAGTACATCCACCATTATCCGGGGGAGGGGTAACCTTAACCCTCCCTTCAACGCCTCCTCGTACAGGGCGAACTCCCCCGGTCGAGCATCAGACGCCCTCTCCTTTGATTCCGGCAGTTTCAACTCTATCTCTGCGGGGATTTGGTACTTCTCCCGTATCCCCTCCAGCTCCTTTGCGGTAATGATCGACTTATCAGCCTTTGTATGCCAATGATCTAGCTCCACCTGGCTTATCGGTGTTGGGGCCGCCATCGTGGTGGAAGAATGAGATCGTACCACTGGCTCCCCTACCCTCTCCATTTGCCTTTCCGCCCTGTACTGCTCCGCCAACTCCACCACATTATCATCCCCAAGTGGATCAACCCTGGCGATTCCAGCTTCTTCTTGGGCCATTTCTGTGGTGTGTTTATGAATAGCTTTGGATGCGGGCGCAAGGAAATTCAAAAAATGTCGCAAAGGTATATCATCAGCAATAAAGGAGTTAACACTTGGAATGTTTTGATTTTTTGCAGAAAGGTAGGTAAATCGAATAATACCAAAGGCCCAAGGCTTGCCCGTATTCCAAGGGTCACAATTAATTTTTGCCAGTTTGAAAACTTTTCAAAAAATTCCGCCAAAACTATCTTTTCAACACCCACAATGACACTTCTGGCTCAACGCCTAACCTCTCTCACCACGAGATGCTGCCACGTGTACGACCACGATTCACTGCCCCCTCACCTTACCCCGTCTTTTCCACTTCAAATCACCACATGACACGCCGCCTCTCAAGCCCTGCACCCCCCCACCTTACCCTTCGGGGTCGGCCCCTCCACTCGGCCACCCTTCGCGGTCGGCCCTCTTCATGGTCGGTCCCATCCCCCTCGATGTATTCCAGACCATATCTCTCACCAAGGCCTTGGCTAACGGATCCGCAAGATTATCACAAGATCTTACATAATTCACAGTTATGATGCCATTACTCAAATAGGATCTCACATTACTTTGTTTCCTTCGAATAGGTCTGGATTTACCATTATAAAAATGATTGTTCACTCTACCAATAACAACAGTACTATCACAACAAATTAATACAAGAGGAATTAGTTTTTCCCAAAAAGGAATTTCATATAACAAATCTCTTAACCAATTCGTTTCCTTACACGCTGAAGCTAACACTATAAGTTTAGCTTCCATAGTAGAATTAGCAATTATCGTTTGTTTTTTAAACTTCCAACATATAGCACCACCACCCATGGTAAAAATAAAACCTGAGGTAGAGAGAGAATCACCTGACAAAGTGTTCCAATTGGCATCACTATATCCCTCAAGTACCGCAGGATACTTGTTATAAAACAAACCATAATTTTTTGTTCCAGATAAATATCTCATAATTCTTCCCATGGCTAGCCAATGATCTCGACTTGGCTTGCTAGTAAACCTGTTAAGTACTCTAACAGTATATGCAATGTCAGGTCTAGTACAGTCAGTAGCATATCTCAAACTACCAATCATGCTAGCATATTCCTTTTGATTGATTACTTCATTTTCATTTATTACAGCAGATAAATGTATGCTTGCATCAAAAGGAGTAGCAACATGTTTAGAAAATTATATTTCTTTAACATTTTCTCAACATAATGCGACTGATCAAGAAAAATACCATCATTAGTCTTGATAATTTTAATTCTCAAAATAAAATTGGCTTCACCAAGATCTTTCATATCAAAGTGGCTATTAAGCATATTTTTAGTCTCATTTATAATATGCAAATTAGAGCCAAAGATAAGTAGATCATCCACATATAGGCTAATAATCACATGTGCATTCTCACAAGTTTTATAATATATGCACTTGTCACATTCATTCGTCTTATAGCTATTCTCAAGCATGTAGGAATCAAATTTCTTATGCCACTGTTTAGGAGCTTATTTTAAACCATAAAGGGATTTAGTTAGCTTACACACCTTGCTTTTTTGGCCAGGCTCCACAGAGCCTTCGGGTTGGTCCATGTAAATCTCTTCATCTAGATCTCCATTTAAAAATGTTATTTTTACATCCATTTGATGAATTTTTAAACCATGAATTGCAGCCACTGCAATCAATAGTCTAATGGATGTAACTCTAGTAACCGGAGAAAAAGTATCAAAGAAACAAGATCAACTTGTTGCTTAAAACTTTTAGCGACAAGCCTCCCTTTATATTTATCTATAGTTCCATCCGGTTTAAGTTTTTTACGAAGGACCCATTTACACCCAATAGTTTTACAACCTGGAGGTAAATCCACTAGCTTCCATGTTTTATTTGAAAGTAGTGAATCTATCTCATTATTTACAGCCTCTCTCCAGAAAATAGTATCAGGTGATGATAAAGTTTCTTGCATCGTAAGAGGAATTTCTTCCACGTTGTAAAGATAATAGTCAGGGCCAAAATCTTTTTCAACTCTAGCTCGTTTACTTCTTCTTGATTGGATTTGAAAATTTTCTTTTTCTTAAAAAACTTAAGAAGGAGTAGAAGAGCTAGGCATAGATAAAATATTTTCAAAAGAAATTATTTGACCCCACTATTTCTAGATTTAAAAGGAAATTTATTTTCATGAAACATAGCATCACCTGATTTAAAAATAATGTTATTTTCCATATCAAAAAATCTATAAGCTGTACTATGCAACGCATACCCAAGAAAAGCACAAGTGGTAGCTCGTTCACCCAATTTAGGTCGTTTAGGATCTGCAAGCCTCACAAAAACTAAACAACCCCAAACCCTCAAATAACCTAGATTTGGTTTATGCCCCCGCCATACCTCATAAGGTACAATTTTAGTCTTTTTGTGTGGCACTCTATTTATCACATTGCAAGCTGTCAAAATAGCATCGCCCCAAAAATTTGAGGGAGCACCTGAATAAATAAGCATAGCATTCGCCAAGTTAATTAACGTTCTATTTTTTCTTTCAGCTACGCCATTAGATGAAGGTGAATATGGTGGAGTAGTCTCATGAATAATTCCCAAAGACTGAACAAAAGAGTTAAATCTAAGAGATTCATACTCTCAGCCTCTATTATTTCTAATTCTTTTAATCTTTTTACCGAATTGATTTTCCACTTCAAGAAGGAATTCTTTAAATTTCTTAAAAGCATCACTTTTATTTTTTAATAAATATACGTTTGTGTATTTTGAAAAATCATCAATAAAAGTGATAAAATATCGGTTACTACCCCAAGTTAAAATTCCTTCAAACTCACACAAATCAGTATGAAATAATTCTAGCAATTCGGTATTTTTTCAACACTTTTATGAGGCCTCTTGGTAATTTTTGTTTTACTGCAAACTTCACATTTCTCAAAAGTTTTTGTCACTTTAGGAATTAATCCTAAACTACTCATGATTTCCACATATTTACTGTTAATATGACATGAGTGAGCATTCCAAAAAATTAATAGAAGACAAAGTGTAAGCGGTGTCATAGTAATAATCATAAAATTAATCAGTAAGGAAATTTAAGAGATAAAATTGACATTTATACTTATCTGTATTGTAGGAAGCCACTTTTGCTTCATGTGCCTCGTAGTCTTCATCATTCATCTCCTCGGTTAGGATTTTGTTTGGATTCTTTTCAGTAAGAACATATACAATTTTCAAAAGGCTTAGGTAAAAAAGAAAATTTCCTTTCCACCGCTTAAAATGAACTTCTTTGAACATGAAAGGCTTGTTGAGATCTCCAATTCCAGCATTGGTTTTTTCTGGCACTTGTTCCATGTTTGATCTCCTTAAAATTGTTGGTGAAAATACTAGAAAAAATTATATTTTATTGATAAATGATTCAAAGAAAATGAGATACAAATAGATCAGGCTGAGGCACAGATATCTCGTTTTCTTTAAAGAGATTAAGCCACTGCGGTAGGAAGAACCCCAATACCGATGAAGCAGTCATAAAACTATGACTTGTCCCCTCCAGGATACAACAGCCCAATCACTTGTCGTATGGTTCAGGTCAACTTTGCACAAGATGGTGAACCCAAAGCTTCACCAAGAAAAACACCCTTCTTTGCTAGTAATCTTTCTTATATAGAAAATAATTGGTGTGTGTTGGTGTAAAAGAGTAGATGAGAGAGACTATTTATAAGCCATTATGACCTTACAAGTTACAAAAATAAAGATGATCATTAAACTAGAGTAAATGGAGTAACCCCAAAAATTAACTCACCACCAAGGTCATGAACTCTAATTAATCTCCATTCATAACCAAGATAAGAGGTTACCAAAGGAATGAAACTCCATTTATGTCCATTTATGACCAAGATATATAAATAAATAAATAAAAGATATTAAAATGGTCCAACCCTATGAAATACAATAATCATTGAACACAACAATAAAAATACCATATAAACCTCTCTTTAAAAAAAAAATATACTTTTATGATATACATTCATAAATACCATTTATGATAATATATATACCATGCAAATCTCCACAAAGAAATCGTAAATGTACTATAAAAATCTCCATAATTTTTTTTTTTTTTTTGTCTAAAATAAACATAATGATATATTCATACCATTAAATCAATGGTGAAATAGACATGAAAAATTGTTAAAATTTAAAAATAAAATTTTAGGGTAATGATGTTAAAAAATAAAATTGTAATGGTTAGAATTGTTAAAAAATAAAATTGTTAAAAAAGGGACAAAAAACAGTGGTGAAACCAATCATGAAAAAGAAGTGGGTAATGATGCTTTGATGTTGCTTCAATGAGACTTTAAGAAGGGTCTATAGAGTCTGCTTTCAGCAGACTGTAATGGTTATTTCAGTATTACACATTAGCATATGATAATGGCAAGGCATTATCAAAAAATAAAATAAGGGGCTGTGTGGTGTAGACAACTTTTGATAGTTGGGGTAGCCTTTCAAAATGGTACAGCTGTGGAAAAGTCTTCCAAGCATAGAGAGATAAGTGCTCTTTCCATTCTGCTGAAATCACCACGCACACAAGCCAATTTAAAGAACGGTTGGATTTCTCTTAGGCCTCCACATGTGTCCTATTTTTATTATTTAAACAGTTTACTTTATATAATTTTTAATATATATTATCTATACAAAAATTAAATTGATATGATAATTGTAATATTTTTATTTTATCACATTTGTATCGAAAAAATAATCAACAATTATTTTTTTAAAATAGATCATTCATTCTTTTTTTTTTTAAACATGATGAAATGAAACTGTTGTGATTATCAAATTTACTTTAATATTTTTCATGAATAATATATACGGAAAATCTTATAAAATAAATAATTCGAATTACTGAACACATACAATTGACTCCACATGCCTTTCATAATTAAATTTAAAAGAGTGTTGAAGCCCAAATGGCCACTTACAAAAAGATAAGGAAACCAAAGGGTTGTATTCATGACCCAATTCACCATGTAAAAAGTGGGGATGATGACATAGAAACTGCAAAATTGTGTAGTTTTTAAAAGAGTTAGACCAATTTTCAAATGAAATTTTGTCATGTCTTGTATTCACTAATGATTTATTTAATGTGTTCTTCACTAATGATTTTATTAACCATATTGGATTTTCCACCTGTGGTCAATCCCACTATTCTAATACTCATACTCTAATACATTGGCTACCATACTTTCTTTTGGGTTTAGTTTCAAGAAGATCATGAGTTCAATTCTCTTTAGGGAGGTCCGCAAGCACTTGGGTGCTTTGTTAAGGGTGGAGATATTTTCTTCCATAGGTATTAGTCTAACAACTAACAACTAACATTAGCCGAAAAAAAAAAAAAAAAACTAATACCTTGAAATAAGCTTCTAATTAGTTATGTTTCCATATTGCAGCTTCCACTTTTGGTGACGACCCACTACACAACACATACTACTAGTTATGTTTCCATATTGCCCTTGCCACTTTTGGTGACAACCCACTACACAACACACACTTCAATCTCTCTCTCTCTCTCTCTCTCTCTCTCTCTCTATATATATATATTGAAATTATATCAATGTGCTTGGTTACCAGTTTTCCAAAACACTTTTCAGAAAATTCTACTTTCTTATTTTCCGTATTTTTTTGTTTTTACTGAATTTTTTTAATATTTTAAGTAATTTTTTTACTTTTTAAACACACCTAACATAAATACACCTAAAAAGTAAAAAAATTGTAAAAAAAATCTTTTAAAAATTCACTAAATACCAAAAATACAAAAAAAATACAAGAATTCAGTATATTTTTGGTATTTTTATGTATTTATTAATTTTTTAAAATATTTTTTCACAAATTTTTTACTTTTTAGATACCTCTAACTAAGGTGCATCTAAAAAAGTAAAAAAAATGTTTAAAATTTTAAAAATATTCACTAAAAACAAAAGAATACGAAAACCAAAAAACTCAGTTTTCAAAAAACTTAATCCAGAAAACTCAAACCAAATAGATTGACTTATAAGCAAGTGTCGATAAAAATTTATATATTTTATAATTTAACTAATTATTTTTAACCTTTCATTTGTCTTCTATTTTGTATCTCACATTCTCCCCTCCTGCAAAAACAAAATCAATGGTCCCCCATATAGAGGGTATTATGTCAAGATCGACTACTAGTTTAGAACTCAATTTTTTAACTAAATACAGATTATGTTTCTAAGGCCATGTTTGCCCAAACAAACATGAACTAAGACTCTTACTTCCTCCCTTACCCTACGGCCTCCAATATACCCAATACATATATATATATATATATGATGGAGACCAAGACACAATGTCCACTCACATAGAAAAAAAAGAGTGTCCTGTAAAAGAACCAATAACACTGTCCTGTAAAAGAACCAAAACATTAAAATGTTTTTTCCTTTTTCATTTCGGAAAAGAAAGGAAAAGTTTAGAAATACAAAAATTGATCACATAATTGGACACAATCCTCTCATATACAGTCGTGTTCAATTTTGTAATCAATTTTTATGTTCCTAAAAAAATTAACATAAATAAATGTTTCATTCTGCAAGAATCTTGGTCAAGTTTTGGTTTTTTACGAAGATAAAGTACATGTTATTGTTACCATTTGGATTGATAATTGAGTGCACGAGGCTCTCGTAATATCTAGAAATGGTTGCCTTACCTAGCATGAGGTGAGATTGTTTTCGTGCTTCGAACCCAAATGACAAAACACAAATATAAGAAATTAGAATGCTTAATTATGTTTGAGATGGTGGCTGCCTGCCCATTCCAAGTTTTCTTATCCATGAGAGAGAGACGAGGGAGGAATCTAAACACAAAACAGAAGAATGTTTTGAAGACATAATTCAAATATAGCATGTAGATCAATCATGTCTGAAAACGAACAACGTTGAAACTCTCACTTGTCAGTGTCTTGTGACAACCGTTCATCCAAAGAATGGTTATAGTTACTGGTATATAATATTACACCACCTGATGTTCATCTCTTCTCATGAATGAATTTATTCCATATTCTTATCGAATAGAGAAAAGATAGGGATCATGAAAAAACTTTCATGAAATTGATCATGAAAAATTTATAACCTTTGGATTATTTTGATTAGTGTGTGATGTTTTATTTTAAGTGTAATTCAAGGGTCATAAATATTTTATAATCATTTTCATGAAAGTTTTTTCATAATACCTAGCATTGTTCTATGGAATATATCCATCAGATTGTAACTCTCAAATATATATATATATATATATTTCTCAACTTGCTCTTAATTAGATTCCCACCATACAATAATCAGAGGTTCTTATTATCACACATCTTTCATGCTTCGTACAAAATCATATTGTAAAAGAAAAATAATATTCATATATACAGAATTTTCTTATAAAGCTTTTAATAAGGTGATACATCTGTAATTTCACAGTTGTATTTTTGTATGGTTTGACAATTGAGGTGTGATTTTGATGGAAAGTGAAAATCTTTTAGCAATTTTAGACAGTGTGATGAAGCAATTATTGGATGTGCTAATTATTAAATATGAGAGGTATTATTCTAATACTAAAAAAAATTGACAGTCTATACTAACATATTCTACGTGTGCAATTGAAAATATCATGAGTGTGTAATGAGCTAGTTGTGAAGCTCTCTATGTATATCAATCTCCGCAAGTCTCTTTCTGTATATCAATCTCTTCATAATTGCTCTTGTGGGTATACATATATACACACTAGCAGTTTCAAAAAAGTAAAAATAAAATATTTTATTTATATTGTGTATCATTCAAATGGTATTTTTCTTCATCTAATCCAAGATTCAAGATTTGAGTCTCACTCCTCTCATTTATTTATTTTTTGTTTCAATTAAAAAAAAAGAAAAAAGTAGACACTTGGCAACGTAAAAGCCAAGTTTTAAGATATCATAAGAGGTGTTCATTTTATATATAGTATAGATATATTAAAAAAATGTGATAATTCATAACAAGTTAAGCTTTTACTTTATATGACAGAACATATAATAGAATAGATGATGTGACATATACATTTTTAAAATTACTAGTAGCAAGTGCCAACACGATGTGTTTGCAAATGAATATTACTAAGGAATGAAGAAGATAGAAGAGTTGAAATTTTGAGAATCTGAATAAGTTCTTTTACATATGTAGTTTTTAAATTATCGTGGTCATTTTCAAAATAGTAAAATATATGTCATCTGCATCAAATTTGGTGTTTGCTTTATAAAGTGATAAAATCAACACCTATAATATCGTTTTATATTGATTTTATGTATAATTTTTCTATTTATATATCAAAAATTATTATACATATATATACTTTTGTTTTTCACAACTTGGAAAATAGTTGGGATGTAGGACCTGACAAACTCCAACATAGAATACCTTGGCTGCCTCACATACTCAGGAGTACATGCATTTCACATGTCTAAATAATGTTTAATTTAATGAAGAATGCCAAAAATGGAACAGAGTGGAGAGAAATTATAAAATAAAAAGGGTAACATTTAAAATGGGATACATGTTATGAAAAATAGATGATTTTTCACCAGTAAATTAATTAATAGAAATAAAAATTAATACGAAAAAATTTAATCAATAACGATATAAGAATTTTTACGTGGTTCTCTCAATATGAGGTACGTTTATGAGACCGAAATTCAATTTCACTAGCAACCAAAAGTTTTCAAACGATTGCAAACGAGACACGAATGGTCTCACAAATCACTCATGGGTAAATCCCAAATACTTATAAATAAATAAGAGGAAAGATCTCACTAAATAGACGAATAAATTATCTTCAAAATAAATTATAAAGACTCAAAAATAATAGACCCAAATCAATCTCCACTAAATAGCCAAATATGCACCCAATGCACCAGAGACGTTTTGTGAGGAACAAAGACAGCACTAAGCCCTTGAATATGCCCCGAATTAATCGCACATCAAGCTTTGTATATCAAAACTAAAACCCACCAAATTGATTGATTACAAAGCACACACCATTGAAAATATGTATATCAGTTGCTGTCTCATACAAACTAAACAATACAAAAATAATATTGTTGATTCTTAAGCTTTTTATCAAAGTTCTAACTGTTACCAAACAGATTATTAAATACTCATTAAGCCTCCAAAAGTCAGATATAATATATAAAAAATTATATTATAACCAACACCAAACCAAATTAAATATTTTTAATAAACCAATTGGGTCTCATACTCCACTTACCAACTTTGGTGGAGACATCAATCATACCCACCAAAATTTGACACTTCAAATAATTGTCCTTCCACAAAGTCTTAGTCAACATATTCGAAATATTATCATCTGTGTGAACCTTTTTGAGTTGTAATTCGAATCTAACACATCATGAATCCAATGGTATCTCACATTAATGTGTTTCGATCTTGAATGAAAAATGAAATTTTTAGTCAAATGAATAGTACTTTAACTATCACAATAAAGCACATACCTTTCTTGTTTCAAACCCAACTCTTATAGAAATTTCTTCAACCATAACTATTATTTGCAAGCTTCTGTAATGGCGATAAATTCAGCTTCAGTAGTTAAGAGAGCAATACATTTTTGTAATTTAGATTGCCATGCTACAGCTTCCCTTGCAAATATCATTAAATACCCCGAAGTAGATTTCTTAGAGTCAACATCACCAGCCACGTCGGAATCTATGAATTCATCAGGCATCGACTTATCATTCTCAAAATACAAACACACCTTCGAAGTCCCTCGAAGATACCTTAGAATCCATTTCAACGCTGTCCAATATTCTTTACCTGGATTAGAGAGAAAATGACTCACCACACCAATGGTGTTAGCAATATCTAGCCTAATACAAACTATGGCATACATCAAAGAATCAATCGCTAAAGTATAAGGAATTTTCAGCATCTCTTTCTTGTCTTTTTCACTTGTAGAACATTGATTTGAATTAAGCTTGAAGTGACCTGCAAGTGGATAACCAACCGACTTAGTTTTATCCATTTTGAACCTCTCAAGAATTTTCTCAATGTAGCTTTTTTTAGACAACCAAAATAGTCCCTTTTTGCGATCACGAATAATTTTCATACCACGTATTTGCCTTGTCTGTCCCAAATCTTTCATAGCAAAAGATTTGCTCAACTCTAACTTCAACTTGTTAATTATGGTATAATCTTAACCCACAATTAACATGTCAATAACATAAAGCAAAAGAATAATAAATTTGTCATCTATAATTTTTTTTCACAAACACACAATGGTTTGAAGTGGTTTTAAAAAAACCATTATTCATCATAAAAGAGTTAATTTTTTTGTACTATTGCTGCGGTGCTTGCTTGAGGCCATACAAACTTTTTTTCAATTTGGAAACAAATTTCTCTTTTCTTTTTTTCACAAAACCTTCCGGTTGCTCTATGTAAATTGCTTCTTCAAGGTTATCATGAAGAAATGCAGTCTTCACATCAAGTTGCTTAACTTCAAAGTTCATACTTACGGCCATGCCAAGTATAACTCGAATAGAAGACATCTTTATAACCGGTGAAAAAATTTCATCAAAGTCAACACCTTTCTTTTATCCAAAACCTTTCACAACAAGATGTGCCTTGTACATTAGATTCTTGCCATTATTTTTCAATTTGAAAACCCATTTATTTTTCAGAATTTTCTCTCCTTAGGCAACTTCACCAAATCATAAGTGTGGTTTTCAAGTAAGGAATTCATTTCCTCTTTCATGGCTTTTTTCTAATTACCTTTTTTTGCATGCTTAATTGCTTTTTGGTAGCTCTCGGGTCCCCCTTGATAGGATATCAATACAAATTCATTGGGAGGATACTTTTTTGAAGATTGCTGGTCTTTTGTAGATTTTCTCAACTCAAGTTGAGGTGGTGGTTCTTGAGTTGGATACTCTTCCTCAATTTCAGACTCAACTTCATTAGGATTAGCATCATTCTCCACATTTTCAATAGGTAGCTGCACATCTCTCCCATTTTTATCATCCACTGAAGACGAAGGAGATGGATAAATGTTAATGAAATCATTAGTTTTTTGTTCTGGTTGATCACCTTTCCCAAAGTCTTCGATTGTTTGGTTTTCAAGAAACACAACATCACGACTTCAAATAACTTTCTTATCAATTAGATCCCACAATATATAACCAAATTCATCACGCCCATAGGCAAGAAAAATGCATTGTCTTGACTTGGTATCAAGCTTGGACCTCTCATCCTTTGGAATGTGAACAAAGGCTCAACAACCAAACACTCTCAAGTGCTCATAAGACACATCTTTGTCGGTCCAAACTCTTTCGAGAACATTACCATTTAAAGGATAGGGCGAAGACAAATTGATCACGTCAACTGCTGTCATCATTGTCTCACCTCAAAAGAATCTTGGCAATTTAGCATGTGAAAGCAGACACCTTATTCTTTCTACAATAATGCGGTTTATCTTCTTGGCAATGCCATTTTATTGACGAGTCTTCTTAACTGTCTTTTGGTGTCGAATGTCTTGACTGCGACAATACTCATCAAACGGCCCAATGTATTTACTACCATTGTCTGTTCGGATGCATTTCAATTTCTGTTATGTTTCTCTTTCAACCATGGCCTGAAAATGCTTAAACACATCTAAAACTTGATCTTTAGGTTTAAGTGCAAAAGCCCAAACTTTCCTTGAATAATCATTAATGAAAGTAACAAAATAAAGTGAACCACTATTTGTTCTAACTTTTAAAGGACTACAAACATCTGAATGAATCAACTCTAAAACATTTTCTTTTCTAGAAACAACATTTTTATGAAAATAAACTCTATATTGTTTACCTGCCAAGCAATAAACACAAGTTTTAAAATGCGTACCTTTTAAATTGGGTAGAAACTCTTTCTTGAACAAAACTTGCAGTCCCTTTTCACTCATGTGCCCAAGCTGCTTGTGCCACAATTTGGTAGAAGTATTATCCTCAAGTGTATTGACAATAACTTTACAAATTTTTCCTTGCATTGAATAAAGCATGCAAATCTTCTTACACTTAGCCACCTCTAAAGAACCCTTTGTGAGATTCTATTTTTCATTACCAAATTCGTTATTGTAGCCTTCATCATCTAACTTCCCGATAGAGATCAAATTGAGGCGAATGTCAGGAACATGCCTCATATCTTTAAGCAACAACTTGCAGTCCAAATTTGTTTCCAAGCAAATATCACCTATGCCAACAATCTTGGACACATATTCATTACTCATTCGAACACAACCATAATCTCCTTTGGTGTAGGAAGTAAAGAAATCAACCCGAGAAGTCACATGAAAAGAAGTACCAAAATTAATCACATAATTGCTCTCTTGGCCTACAAAATTGACACAATCATCTTCACAAACGACCATGAGATCACCATCGGTAGTAACTACCATTATTTCTTCTTGCGTCTTATCCACACTTTTAGCACGTTTTTTCTCATTGTTCTTGATTTTCAACATTTTCACTTCATGTGCCCTTTCTTATGGCAATAATGGCACTCAATGTCTTTCTTTGAAAAAAAATCATCTATTGATTTGTCACGGCTTTGATCATAACCATGAGGAGTCTTACTTCGCACCTTTGTTTTGCTTCGACCTTTCACAACAAATACTTTCAAATGAGAAGAACCCAATGATTTTCTTTTAGTTTCTTCATTCAACAAGTTGCTAGTGACTTGGCCCATTGTGACAACTTTATCGGGCACTGAATTACTAATTGTCACAACCAAAGTATCCCAACTTCCGGTCAAAGAACTAAGTAGCATCAAAACCTGCAACTCATCATTAAAAACAATTTTCATAGAAGTAAGTTGGTTAATAATACTCTTTATTTCATTGAATGTTCTGGGATAGGATTGTCATCTTTATATTTTAAATTAACCAACTTTTGAAACATAAAAACTTTATTTGTGACTAATTTTCTATCATAAAATTCTTCTAATTTTTTTCATAAATCATGTGCCAAAGTTTCAGTAGCAACATGATGAAATATACTGTCATCAATCTATTGACGGATAACACCAACGGCTTTTCAATTAAGCTTCTTCTATTCATCATCTTTCATACCCTCAGGTTTGCCACTAGCACCCTTAATGGGTCCATACAAATCTTTACAAAATAATAGGTTCACTATTTTAGTTTTCTAAGTTACCCAATTGCTTCTATTGAAGTAACTCATACGACCCATATTCCACTCTATTGATTTACACAAATAAACGAATCCAAATAAATCGTAAGCTCTGATACTACTTGTTAGGAAAAATATATGATTTCTCATAAGTAAATCAATCAATGGAAATAAAAATTAATGCGAAAAAATTAAATCAATAATGACATATGAATTTTTACGTGATTCCCTGTAACAACCCTGATCCCTGATTAACGTTAAATTATGGTTAATTATGCCTAATTAGTAATTAAGGTGAAAATTTGGATTTGATTGCATGTGTGTGTTGCATAAAGTATGTCTACATCTGTTTAACGTAGGAAAATTTGTTTATGTTTTTCTTTCGGTTTGCGAGTTGAAGGCCTTATCAGCATCCGAATTTGAAATTGGCTTAATTTACATGTTAATTAGGATTTTTAGAATGTTGTAGTAGATTTAATTAAAATTCGATTTTGAACGATTAATTAGATTAAATTAATGTCTACTACTTAACCTTAATTAAACACACTTTTGCTTAATGGCCTAATTAAGGCCTTAGTGGCCTCATTGATCATATACATTTCCCTACTCACTCTTTTCTTCATCTCCATGCATCTTTGAGTTCTCTAAGTCCCAAAACGTGAGAGAGAGTGAGAGAAGGGATAATTGGTTCAAGACTTGAGAATTTAAGCTCAATTAAGGGGAATTGTTGGCATTTGGAGAAGATTTGAAGGTCTTAACTTCAACTATTGTAGATTCAAGCCTCTAGGTAAGAAATTGAACTTTTCATTGAGTAATTGAGTTAGATTCTACAAAATTATTGGTGAATTAAGTGAATTCATATAGGAATTACATTAGAATTGGCCCATACCATGAATGTATGTACATCTTCTCACAAATTGAGCATGATTTCAAAGATTTCTTTCATGCATGTGTTCATCTCACTTACACTTTGGGAGTTCATCATGTTTTTCATCAATTTGCCAAATTTGATCTTGTTTTGAAGTGTTTGAATTCAAGGAAGTTCATGCATGTTGTATCCATGACATATTCATAAAGTTTATGTTAGAATTTTATGCAATTGGCAAACTCTTGGGCCATAATTGTGTGAAATAACCCTCAATTCTTCATGTTTTACAAGTTTGCTATGTTAGCTTAAGTTTTGGGGCCCAAAAGATGTGTTTTGAAGAGTTGAAATCATGGTTTGAGGCTTGGGAGCAAATCTGGAAAACTCAAAATTTTGCTTCTACGCTCGAGCGAAGGATCCTATGCTCAAGCGACCATGTTTGTTTTCATTCTTCCGCTCGAGCGACAGAAGGCTGGCTCGAGCGGAAATTGCAAGCTCTCAGGATTTTTGCGTGTGTAAAAGCACGCTTGAGCGACAAGACCTGCGCTTGAGCGAGGAACTGTGCCTCACGCTCGAGCGAGCATCGAGCGGAGATTTTCAGTAACCAGTAGTTTTTCACATTTTGCAGGTCGTTCGAGCGAAAGAGTATACGCTCGAGCGACCACTCACATTTGACATGTCCGCTCGAGCGAAGAAAGTCACGCTCAAGCAAGACCCCTGTTGCAGCAAAAATTTGGCTAAGTGTTTCAAGTACATTTTTGCATCCTCATTCCATCCTAAGCATTCCTAGGCCATGTTTAAGACTCCATAATGAGGTTAAAGGCTAAAACCACACTAAGAACAAACGAAGTAAGTTATGTATAATTCGAGCGTGTGTTTCAAGTGTGTGTTTCTATGTGTGTTCGTGTAGGTCACGCACCTCAGGATAAGTGAAGTGCCATCTTGCCATCTAATCAGGGCGACCAAATATTTGTGAGTAATAAGTTTGTAAAGTTATGTTCAATGCTAAGTAATTTCTGAATATTATGATATGAAGTAATTAGTTTTCTGAAATGCTATGCTATGTTTGAAAAGAATGAATGATTGTCCAAGGTTCTGAAAGTTATTCGTGACATCCTTAGCATCATATGATATACGTCCCTTTATGGGTCATCAGGTCCCTTCATGGGTCATCAGAAACGTTTCTGTGCGCATGAGTCATCAGAAAGCCTTCATGGCCGTCCTTCGTGGGTCATCGGATTGGTTAATGCTAATGGATGTGTCACGTGATATGATATGATATATGTTCAAGCTTGAATACAAATGTAACTATGCCTATGAATCTGCTCTGTTATGATAACCTATTATGTACAAGACTTTGTTTCTGTGTGGGCATCATTTAATAAACTCTTTACACTGTTATTATTCATTGGGCTTTAACTCACTATTTATATTATGTATGTAGGTGAGCAAGCACGTGATCAGGCCCAGAGTTGATGGCCTATACTTCAGTTTTGTTAGCCAACCCTTGTACCTCTCGAGGAGGTTCCGTTTGAAGTCAAGTTGCATGGCTGTTTTTGTAAACACTTTAGACTATGTTTATATTATGTTATGTTTGGTCAAGATGTCTGATGGCATGTACTTGGACTATGTGTAAATGTTGTATCTTGTTATAAAGAAGTTTTAAGTTATCTGTTCCATATATGTCAGTACAGCTCAATGGACTATATATTCTGTATGTTGCTTCCACAGCCCCTTGTTATATGCTATTATGTCATGAGGCCTTTGGTAATCCGAGGATTACTGGCCGGTTACGACACTAAACCTATGGGGGCGGGTTTAGGTCGTGACATTCCCTCAATGTGAGGTACGTCTACGGGATCAAAATCTAATTCCATTATCAATCAAGAGTTTTCAAATGATTACAAACGAGACACGAATGGTCTCACAAACCACCCTTAGGTGAATTCCAAATAATTACAAATAAGCAATAGGAAAGATCTCACCAAATAGATAAATAAATTATCTTTGAAATAGATTGTAAAGACTCAAAATAATAGACCCAAATCAATCTCCGCTAAAGTAGCCAAATATGCACTCAATGCACCAGACACGTTTTGCGAGGAACAAAAACAGCAATAAGCCCTTGAATATGCCCCGAATTGATCACACAACAAGCTTTGTATATCAAGAACTAAAACCCACCGAATTGATTGATTACAAAGCACACATCACCGAAAATATGTATATCAACCGTTGCCTCGTACAAACTAAACAATACAAAAAAAAATATTGTTGATTCTTGGACTTTTTATCAAAGCTCTAGCTGCTATCAAACAGATTATTAAATACTCATTAAGCCTCTAAAAATCAGATATAATATATAAAATAATATATTATAACTAATACAAAGACAAATTAAATTCTTTTAATAAATTAATTGAGTCTCATACTCAACTAAAAACGTATACCCAACAATACAGAGTCTACTCCTACACAGCCTGCAGGAATGACTCCCTCGTTAACACTTTGATCAAAAGTTTGAATATAATATGATATGATACATGAAATAATGTATCTTTTAACGTGATTCATTGTATTTGTCATGATCCACCTCTCAATTATTAATCTTTCTTTCTTGCTCAGACCATGGGTTGCCCACTCTCTTCAATTTACACATTAAGAAAGTAAATTGATTTTCATGGTAGTTCAATTTACACATTAATAACAAGGAAATTCTGAATCCTTGTTTTGTTGGGAATGTTGTGCTTGTTTTCTATAAGCTCAGTTTGTCTTTTGATAGAGTAATTTATCTTGTTTATTTTTATGCTCCCATCAAAAGCTGTGTATTGAATTTCATTGTATATCTTTCTTTTTTGACTATAATATATGACTTACTTATCCAAAAAAAAAAAAATCTACATGATTAGTGCTATGCAATTTTATGTGTATGTAGGCTTGTGTGGATGTATATTTAAAGGGAGAGAGAGGGTTTGATCTAAAAAGAGACTCAATGCACAAAGATTCTTACAAAAAATACTTTTAAGAAGAGTTGTATGCAGTCAAGAGCCGCGTTAGACAGTAATTAATCTGATCAACTGACCCCTTCATTTAGACTAAAATTTTTTTTAATTAAAATTATTTTTAATATTAATGCTGGATAATTATTTACAACTACTTCTTTTGTATCCATAAATTATTATATTTGCATCCAGCTCAGCCGTCTCCTACACAAATTTTACAGGTTAAAGGGAAAATACATCCCTTCTTGGTGAAATTATTTAGAGAACATATATATTATGCTAAAATTAGAATTTTTTTGGTTCAGTTGTGAATTTTATTTTATTTTTATTTTTTAAGTTGAATTATTGTTGGGTTTCTCATTGCACCCATTAGTCGCGGTTTTTTTTTTTCTTTTCTTCTTCTTCTTCAATAATGAGGTTATTATGCAAGACAATAGAAAAACTATAGATATTTGCATTTATTTTAATAAAAACTTGTTGAGATTTCATTTATATAGGATTTGATAATTAGCATCTAAGTTTTTGCATGACGTCATCTACAAAAATAAAAATTAAAAATTTGGAGCCGCTACATCCACTCCTGTTTTCGGGGATGGATGTTTTTGTGGAGTCAGGAGCCTCTCCTTGTAAGTCCCTCCTTGCGCTCCGTTCTTGTAGGTCTTCGGGCTTATTTTTAGGCCCAATTTATTAATCCGGTTTAAGATTTATTCAGTATATTATACCTGTAAAAAATTAAGTTGATCGGATATCAGAAAGTATGTGTTTGAAAAATTGAACTAAAAACTATTTTTTTAAAGAATTTAATAAACAGTTTTCTGAACATATGCTTTCTGATATCCGATCAACTTGATTTTTTACAGATATGATATACTGAATAAATTATAAAATATGAACGATTCGGATTATCAAAATTGGGCCTAAAAGTAGGCCCGAAGGCCTACAAGGATGGAGCGCTAGGAGGAAGTGCAAGGAGAGGATCCCAATTCGTTTTTGTGACTCAAACTTTTGTTACTAAAGACGTTAATAACAAGTTTTGTCATTGAACAAAGTAAAAATTGGGAGTACCTACCAATGAGTCCTATAAACTAGATTTAATTACCTGTAAGTTCTAACTGATAAATTTATTACTATAAAAATAAGAGATTGATAAATTTATCACTATAAATTTATTCATAAAAACAAGAAACTGATAAATTTATCAAATGATAAATTTATCAATAAAATTTAATAGATAATAAATCTCAAAAAGTAGAATCTATTAGTAATTTTTCTTAAAAATTGCCCCCTCCATAAAAAAATTATCTTATAGTTCTTTCATGTGTCCTATGTGGTCTGCCATTTCTAGTGTATTGGATCATGCAACTAATTTTTGCTACGTTTTCTCCTCATTTTAAATAAATTGATTATGTGTCCTCTTGTTATATAAGTTAGACACATAACTATTTAATAGGTCGCAGCTATAAGATAACTTTTCTTGTATAGAGAAATGACCTCACCTACTTAGGAATATAACTTGAAAAATAATTATAAATTAATGATAAATTTTATTAATATTAATAATTAAAATAAATTTTTTTTTTTTTCACTCATGTGTAATAATTTGTTCAACTTTCCACTAGGGGTAACTTCCCCATATTTTAAAGGACAAAGAATAAAGGACTTTTCTTAATGCTGTGTTTGGTTAGGGAATTTGGAGAGGGATTTGGAAAGGAAAAGAAAAAAAATGTGTGAAACTATGTGAAATATAGGCATGATTTATTCTTATTTCACCTACCTTTTCTATTTCCATTTCCAAATCCCTCCCCAAATTCCCCAACCAAACACAGCATAAGTGTGCAACCCTTGAGGGTTGCACACCATGTGTCACTTACACAAAAAGTGTAAGTAGAATGTGAAAACAAAAGCAGGTCGCTATGACAGAGAAAGATCCAAGAATAAAAGAGCCTCAAGCATCCCTATGCTATTGAAAATTATTTTTTGAGAGTATTTTCTCCTGAAAAGGAGAGTTAGGGGCCAACCTAGCTCTTTATATATAGGCTGCTACTGTCACTCCAATCCAATCAACTAAACCTTTAGCCTCTGCATGTTGTCTTTATCTCCTTTAACCACAAATTTGTGAATCTAAATTACCATATCTTTTCCATTTCAATCTAAATTACCACAGCCTTGCATAAAACATGAATGCCATAAAGGAAGCTCATGGAACACTTGAGTGGAGGAAAAGGGAAGCAAATGGCTCAACTGAAATCTTGCCACCGGAGTCGGGAACTGCCAAGAAAGCATGTTTAAAGGTATGGAATTTTCTGAAGAAGGCATGGGAGTTAGGGGCAGATGAACCTAGAAAAGTGGTTCATTGTCTCAAGGTAGGGATAGCTCTCACTATTGTCTCACTCTTCTATTACATGAGGCCTTTGTATGAAGGTGTTGGTGGGAATGCCATGTGGGCTATCATGACAGTGGTTGTAATCTTTGAGTACACTGTTGGTAAGTACTCAAAAAATTCATTCAAAACTTTTTTTAGAAGTTAAGTTTAACCCATCAATCAATATATTGTTTTAGCAAATCCAAAGAAGAACAATTTCAAAATATGTTGACTGACACTATTAGATTGTGTTGTAGGTGCCACAGTCTGTAAATGCTTGAACAGAGCTACTGGCACTTTTCTTGCTGGATTCCTTGCAGTTGGGGTTCACTGGATTGCTAATCAATCAGGCGAAAAATTTGAACCCATAATTGTTGGTGTCTCAGTTTTCCTATTAGGTCTGTATACATTCTTCCCTCAAATTTTAGGTACTTCCTCATGTGCATATATTGATTTTTTTTTTATTTTTAAGTTTTTTTTAATTTTTAAAATTATTTTGCAGCTTCTGCAGCAACATTCTCTAGATTTATTCCAGTAATAAAAGCTCGGTTTGACTATGGTGCGATGATCTTCATCCTGACTTTCAGCCTAGTTTCGATATCAGGTTACCGGGTAGAGAAATTGTTTAATATGGCACATCAAAGATTGTCCACCATTATCATAGGAACTTCTATTTGCATTCTTATAAGCGTTCTTGTCTGCCCCATTTGGGCCGGTGAGGAGCTCTATCATCTCATCATCCGTAACATGAACAAACTGGAAAATTCCTTGGATTGTAAGTGTTTATTGTATACATCCAATCCAGTACAACTTCTAATGTGATTGAAGTTATGCATATTAAAATGTTATGTATCTTTCCAACAATCTTTATAGGTTGCGTAGCTCAGTATTTTAACAATACTGACATTAACGAAGAGACTGAAAAAAAAATGGAAGGCTACAAATGTGTGCTGAACTCAAAGGCCACTGAAGAATCTATGGTATCCGAGAGGTTTTTAAGAATAATTAGTTAAAATCCTTTTATGTGAAATTATTGACTTAAAACCGAGACGGTTTTGAATTGTATAGGCTGGATTTGCTAGATGGGAGCCTGCACACGGGCGCTTCAGCTTCCAGCATCCGTGGAATCAGTACCTTAAAATTGGGGCATCAATGCGCAATTGTGCTTACTGCATAGAGGCACTCAATAGTTGTGTAATCTCAGAAAATCAGGTGAAATTTATGCAATTTTAATTAAAACTTCATTTTCTTCTTCCATATATAGGAGATAGCTTAATTTTCTTATCGTGACTGATTTGCAGGCCCCCGAGTTCATAAAGAAGCGTCTAAGTGATCTCTGCTTCAGAGTCAACACCAACTCATCAAGTGTCATAAGAGAGTTGGCAATAAAGATCAAGACAATGAGGAAATCAACAAAACTAGATGTCTTAGTTGAAGAAATGAATATTGCAGTAGAAGAGCTCCGAAATGATTTGAAATCCCTTCCTGGTTTACTCATTTCGCCACCCAAATCTCCTGAAAATGACAAAGGAGGACCAATTTTGACAACTAGTAGTACCACCACAGTTCCTCTTGTGGAAGTCATTCCACTTGGAACTTTTGCTTCTTTACTGATTGAAATCGCTGCACGTGTTGAAGCCATTGTTGACACGGTTGAAGAGTTAGAGAGACTGGCTGAATTCAAGCCAGCAGTTGATGATGATGACAAGCCCAAACAAAACCAACTTAATAATAAAATTTTATCTGATCAACAGAAAGATGAGGAAACCATGAAAGTCCTTGAGGAGGTCTGAATTTTTAAATTACCAGAAAGGCAATAATTAATCGTAAATTTCTTTGGGGAAAAGAAAATTGCAAGTATAAAACAGCTTACAGGACCACAGTGACAAGTTTTCGAGTCGTGCTAATATTTTCTTAATTTTGTTATAATCATGAGTTTGATTGTACTTTGGCTAATTGTATTGCTTTATGCAGTGACTTCAATTGCCAAGGGGAATTTTCCATTATGCAAATGAATTATTATAGCTTTCAAAACAAATTTTCAGGTATTATTAATATCTTTCCATGTTGTGCTAACATGTTCAATCAAACAACTTTCAAAAAACTGAATGGGACATGCACATCTTTCTATGTTGTACACTAATCAATTCAACTCAATTTGAATACATCAAACATATTCACAGTTTTTTGTTCATGTTTATAAAAATTTACTAAATTCTTGTTATAAAAAAAAAAGAAAAAAGAAAAAAGAAAGAAGAAGTTAGTTCTATTGTTTAGAAAATAAATTTTCAATTATTCCTCCCTCTTCCACCCCAACTGCTCATCACTATTAGTGGCCACCATATTTGGCAAAGATGTAATCCTTTTGCTAGAACAATATTGATTGAGATTAATTTTTTGAGTTTTACAATAGATTAATTAATTAATGCTACACTAATAGGGTCAAAGAATCAATCAGTTAAGATAGAGGGAGAGGATTACATCTTTGTCATTCATTGATTGAGATTAATTGATTTACACTGTATTTGGAACCATGGTGATTGCGATTAATGAGCTACCATGTCACATCCATTTCAATTCTCTCCCCATTATTTGTAGTGATTCTTTTCCATTTTGGGTTTGTTTTGGGAAAGGGCTAAGCAGAGAAAAGAGAAAAAAAAAGAAAAAAAGAAAATGATTGAGAGCTCTAGAAAGAGAGTTTTAGAGGTTCATATAATTTATCATCTTTTGGGAGGGTAGAAAATAAATTTTTTTGATATTTATTTTTGTTAAATTAGTTTCTACTTTTTCAAAAGTACCAATTCATTAAATAAAAAAATTCAAAATTAAAAACATTTCATATATTAAACCTATCGATTACACATTAAAGTCTTCATAACCATCCATTACATGATGACTATAAACAAAAAAATCTGTTAATAACAAATACACCATCTATTACATGATAACAATCCAAAAATATTAATAAAAACAACCACTCATTACATGATCATCATCTAAATACATAATAAAAATTAATTTGGTAAAAAAATACAAGAATAAAAATGTAAAAGATTTATTATTTTTATATAATTTTATCTTTGGTGGGTAGAAATAATTTTTAAAAATTTTAAAATATTTTTTTGATATGTATTTTTGTCAAATTAGTTTATATTTTATCAAATTGATAACTTTTCCCTTGAAATGGAGCAACAATGTCTTCAATTGTCTTTATTTGGAACGAGCAAATTTCAAGGTCAAATATATCACAATTGAAAGATTTAGGACTAAAGTGACACAAGCCTCAAATTACAGTGATTGTTAGTGTAATTCGTCCTACGTAAAAACAAAGGAAAATTTAGCCAAAACTCCTCTATTGGATTCTTATTTGGTAAAAAAGACAATCCAATTTATTTTGCTTCATAAACCCTCTAAGGAGGAGGTGCATATATATTTTTTTTCTTGGACAGTATTGTCAAAATAACATATTACTATCAAACAGAATAATATATTACTGTTTATATCAATTTCGACGTTAATAATTTTTTTTTAGGGTTAAGAATTTCATAGTCAACATAGATCTTATTTGATAGATCTTGATGAGAGGATTTTAAAAATGTTGATTTTATTAAAAATCGACATTTAGATCAAAAATTATATTATTTTAAAGTTTAATATTTTGGTAATAATGGTATATGTTGGACTTTTCAATGTAAACTTTTCAAGAAAAACTTTTTGTGCTTGTCTTTAATGCATTAAAATTTTATTTCGATGGTGCTACATGCACCAATTAGTGTATTAACTAGTGTACCAACATTAGTTTTGACATCATTATAGAATTCACTCATTATACAAATTACAAATACAAAAAATATCTTTAATTATGCCACATCATCATTTGGTACACAAGTTAATACACTAATTGGTGTATATAGCATTATTCTTTTACAATGAGGGATTTTGACCAAATTCCAAAAACCTATCATAATAAAATTTTAATGCATTAAGGACAACTACAAAAAATTTTCCTTAAAAAGTTCAACAAATATCACTATTATCAAAATATTAAACTTTAAAATAATATAACTCTTGATGTAAATATTGGTTTTTAATAAGATTAATATTTTTAGAATTATCTCATCAAGATCAATGTAAATTATGAAATTCTTTTTTAAAAAAATTTATTACTATTGAAATTGATGTAAACAGTAACAGTAACATGTTACTCTGTCTCACGGGAACATGTTACTCTATTTGACAATGGTGTGTTTGGTTAGGGGATTAGGGGGGGACTAAACACTGTTCGGATTGTAATCCGATGGAATTTTTTTATCCGGCGTTTATTTTTTTTTTAGTCCGCCGGACATGGAGTCCGGCTGGACTCCATATTTCTCATATGAGGGACTATTGTATCATAGAGGGGGTGAGATTATTTCCATAGGATAATTTACTGTTGGGATTAGATGGTGAAATGACTATTTTGACCCTCTACTATTTAATTATGTATTACATTTAGTAAAACTCAATAAAATTTAAATGTCTCAATTTAAAAATAAAATAATTTTATTTAAATTTTTATTGATGTTTTATTTATTTAATTTTTTAAAATAATTTTTTATAGATATTTTATTGATGTTTTATTTTAAAATTTTGTTTATATTTTATTTAATTTTATTATTTAAATTTTAATAGATGTTTTATTTAATTTCATTATTTAATAATTATTATTTTTTAAAATAAATTTATTTAAAATTTTTATTAAAAAAATAACATATATTTTTATTAATATTTGTGAGACCATGAAATATCCTCTCACATGGATGTTGTGGAGATCCAACAAAGAGAAGAGCTGCACTCCTGTAGATCTGCAATGAGGAATATAGTCGGTGCCACCCAACCGGGGCTGCCGGCCGGGAGTACTCCGATGATGAAGTCAGTCCCTGAATCAAGAAATAGTGTATATCTATATTAGAAGGGGTGTGTGTGTGTGGTGGAGGGAGAACAGACATACCTTTCACTTGGGATGCCTCCCCTTTATATAGATGGGGGGTGTTGGGCTGGACCTTTGTAGGCTTTGTTTGGGTTGGGCCCAATAAGCTAATACCTATAATTTTCTAGCTCCCACAATTGCCCCAAAACTTTCATTGTCTGTGGTAGAAGGAATGAGAGTTTTTTCTTGTCAAGTTACGCTATTCAAATAGCTATTAGGTTTTTTGATAAAGAACACTTTGGATAAATGAATAAAATGTATGAATGGATGACTGCATGTATGCTTGAATGTATGTATAAATGTACGTATGTCTTGAATGTATGTATAAATGTACGATGTACGTATAAATGTACGTATGTCTTGAATGTATGTATAAATGTATGATGTGCGTATAAATGTATATATGTTGATCGTAAGATGTGGGGGGTTGAGCTAAAACCCAGAAAGGAATACAAATAAATCATAATGATAGGCCGCGGTATTCTAACCCCCGAGCATGGATGTAGGCCGCGGTATTCTAACCCCCGGGCATGGGCGTAGGCCGCGGTATTCTAACCCTCGGGCATGGGCGTAGGCCGCAGTATTCTAACCCCTGGGCATGGGTGTAGTATTTCGTCAAGTGCAAAGATTGCTTCCAAATATGGACTTTTATGCCGAGCTAGAAATATTTCTATAGGCCGAACACGGAAATGATTACTTGAACCAAATAAGATAGATTAAATAAGGTAGATATATCAGTCCAAAATTGGACCACGGTATTATTACCCCCGGGTGAGGGTGTAGACCTGTGGTATTATAACCTCGGGCAAGGGTGTAGGCCTTTGCTAACGGCGCTCTGTGTCGAGTGCGAAGATTGCGCTGTACTCGGAGACTTTTGCTGATTTTAAGTGGCAACTAAGTGCCAATGTGGCAAGGACTTTGAATAATGTATCCTGTACCGAATAAGGTGGACGTGTTAATCACCAATAATATTGCTCCGCTTGTATGGAATTGCCAAGTAGATATTGGGCCAACTATTTAATTGCCGAATTGCTCGGTTTACATTTAGTCTAAGGTAGACTTGCCCCATTGCTTTCGAATGCCAGGTGTTAGTCGGAAGGAATGTAGATTCCCATTGCCCTATGTTGCAGGGAAGGTTCGGCTTTGGTAAAATGACGGCGCGCAAAAATATGCAAACTGTTGTCTGCCAAGTGTGTAATGTATTGCCTCAAAACGGACGCTTGCTTGAAGCTGTGTGAAAAGGAGCAGAAGTTGGTAACTCAAGTAATCGTCCTTGTAATGTTTATACCAAGTTGGCCGAGTATTCATACATATCAAAGGTGCCGAGATGATGATCGATTGATGTGCCCCAATTGGAAAGCGGAAAATTGACTGATATCCCAGTGGGCAAATGTTTTGCCAAATAATGTTGTTAGGTGAATAAAGTTGCCGAATACTGTGACCAATGTTGCTGCATAAAGTTTGACGATGCATAAAGTTGACAAATAATGTTGCTTAACCGAATAGCGTTGATGCACGGCCGAATAATGATCATGCATAATGTTGAATTTAATAATGGTCGAATAATCTTGCCAGGTAAAGTTGATGCATTGCCAAGTAACTAGTGTCAAAACATCGGTGTCCGTTTACACTTGGGTCGGCGATTGTGCCAATCGTTTGGTCGGCGGCGTATCGGCATTCCTTCGGGGTTAGATTTGCTAAGAACTTGGTCGGCAGTGGTTGCCAATTTAGTGGAGTTGAGCTTCTTGTCCAACGTATATTTGCCCCATTGCTTTTGAATAAGATTTGTTATTCGAAAGGAATAAAATTGACTTGGGCCAAAATTGCCGAGTAGGTCGATAATGATTTGAAACGGATTCCGTGCCCTTGTTCGGTGCCGTGGCGATATGCCGAGACAAAGTAAAGTGCTTGGTGATATCGGAATCAAATCTGCAATTTATTTGCTTGGCGTAATTGTAGCCAAAATAGATTTAACGGCTTAGATCAACAGGGTGTAATGCAACCGCGAAGCACATGATTATTTCTTCATAACTTGCTGGATCATCTTCTCCAGCGAATAAATTTATTTTATGGGCAAACTTTGAATGGCCCGTACGGCTACGTTTGAGCTCCGATTTTGACGCGGTTTGTTGCGTTGGAATCGTCTCAATGAGTACTTCATGTTGGTATAAGCAAAACTTGAGTTTGACAGCTTCAAAAATTTCAGTTGTCAGAAAATGTGAGCCGTATTGCAATTTTCGGCATATTTGGGTTACTTCTTGACTTCTCGGGTTGGTGGGTTTGGACCCTTTGAGCCGATACAAATCCTCTAATATGTTCAGATGTGGATTTCGGTAAGCCAAGATGATAGTTCTGAGCCGAGATATTAGTGCCGAATAAGACATAAAGTTGCCGATTATTTGATGCGGAATATTGCGCTGGTTAAAGAATGTGCCGAATAAGAAATGTTGGCGGTGTAATGTTTTCAAATACTTGCCGAATAAGTTGCCGAAGAAGAGATAATATGTAGAGAACTAATAGTTGATAAGATGCCGAATGATATGCCGAATTTGCGGAGTTTGATAAGCAATGTTGCCAAATAGTAGCGCTGAGCAATTTTGTACTTCCGAGAAGTGATTCATGAGATTTTTGCTGGAGGTGAATAAATTAATAATTGTAGTTGTTCCGAGAACGTCCAATGTTGTGGAGTGGACGTATGTGTGGCCGAGTAGGATTGCCGAGAAAGGTGGAAGAGATGCCGAGTAGCTTTGTATCTTTGCCGAGCAATCCTTTATGAGTTGTAATACTGTAAAAATGCACATGCATGGGCTCAATAGCCAACTGATTCTTCAGAGTGGAGAAATTGTCGAGGCTTGCGAGATAAATTGTGGCTGAGATAGGTGGGTCGGCAACTATTTTGGCTTGCCGAAACACATTGGTCAGCAACTTAGTTTGAAACACTTGGTCGGCAATTCCTTTCGGTTGTGCCAGCCGGAATACTTGGAAGGCGACTTTAGCTGGGTGCTTTGGCAGAATATCACTTCGATTGAATTGAATCACCCTCGAGATTCACATTAATTCGAATTTTGGATAGAAATTGCATACATTCATCGGCAGTGTGGTTGCTGAGGTGTCTTTGTTCAGAGACAACATTGAAACCCATTTGATTCTTCTCAAAAGCACCTACAACTGAAAAATGTTTCGCAATACATGTAATGTATAATATATAAATAA
Source organism: Camellia lanceoleosa (assembly GCA_025200525.1). Lineage (NCBI taxonomy): Eukaryota > Viridiplantae > Streptophyta > Magnoliopsida > Ericales > Theaceae > Camellia > Camellia lanceoleosa. Next base: position 60,615,200 of record CM045771.1, on the reverse strand, counting down.
ACTCTTAGATTGCCAATTCACAAGTTGCACTACTACAATTGGTTAACCTTGGTTCTTTAGTGAGAGAAAGTAATTAATTACCGAGCAATATGTTTGTTGAAAGGTTTTCCAGCAAGATCAACTAATAATATAATATTTCGACATGAGTGCATTCATATATGTAGAAGCATAAATGAAAATAAGTTCTTTGGAAAATGATGGCTCTGTTATATATTTTGTCAACCAGTGCTATTCAGAGTCTGACATAATATTTTTTTTATCAATTCCTAGAGAGAGAAAACATACAACCCATAATTTTGTGACATATATATATATATATATTTCATCTATGCTCATGCTTTTTGGGTTTGATTAAAAAACTAGTATACACACATATAAGTAGACTAGAAATATACAAATAAATTCTTTCAAAGAGAAAAACAGCTTCCCTTATTCAGTGTAGGCCGACTTGTAGCCGATCATGTGGTTGGAAACTTTCCTTAGCTTCATGATGTGCCGAATCACTTGGTCGACATCTCTTTGAATTTGGCTTTGCTAAGAATGTGGTCGGCAAGACTGCGTTATGCATGCGACACCTTTGATCTTTGGTTTTGCCGAGATTTGGGTTGGCATCAACAGAAACCATTAGAGAAAAAGTGAACCCAACTTGTGTACATGTGCATATATATGAAGAATCACCTTCAAGATATGTTTTGTGAAACAAAGAATAAATAAATAAATAAATAAATAGACACATGTATTAATTTAGCCGAGCAGATGTGTTGACTTGCCGAAAAGATGTTCGTACCAATAAAGGTGTGAAACCCATTTTTAGAGAGAGAAAAATAGCTACTAACCTCATCTTGTTTTGACAACCTTTCTAAGCAATATTAATACTCAACGATGTTTTGATCAAATCTGTGAGCATAAATAGATACATACATAGATGTGTATATATATATATATATATATGTATACCTGAACTTTAGCAAAAAACATAATCAGAATGAAAGAAGCCAAAAACCCAGTTGTGGGCCGTATTACTTGGGATTGGTTTTGCTTTTGTAGAAAGTGCACTAACCTCAAAGCAACCAATATATGTTTACTTACAGCAGTATATTTGTTGTGTTCTTCGTTGATCTCATTTAGTCGTTCCCACAGACGGCGCCAATTGTGAGACCATGAAATATCCTCTCACATGGATGTTGTGGAGATCCAACGAAGAGAAGAGCTGCACCCCTGTAGATCTGCAATAAGGAACATAGTCGGTGCCACCCAACCGGGGTTGCCGGCTGGGAGTACTCCAATGATGAAGTCAGTCCCTGAATCAAGAAATAGTGTATATCTATATTAGAAGGGGAGTGTGTGTGTGGTGGAGGGAGAACAGACATACCTTTCACTTGGGATGCCCCCTTTATATAAATGGAGGGTGTGATATTTATTTGGGCTGGACCTTTGTAGGCTTTGTTTGGGTTGGGCCCAATAAGCTAATACCTATAATTTTCTGGCTCCCACAATATTTTATTTGTTTAATTTAAAAAAAATAAATTTATTTAATTGTGTAAAAAATAAATTTTTTTATTTAATCTAGCTAAAAATAATTAAAATATTAAAGATATGTTTAATATTGCTATTACTTAGTAAACAATTGAAAAAAGGTAAAATAGTCTTTTGCTCATTTATCCTATCCAGTCCGTCTAACCAAACATTGGATGCACTAAAAATAATCATTTCCAGATATCTAATCCCATAAGAAAACAAACACATGATACATATCTAATCCAACCAAATAGTCTGGGGGATTCACAGTTCCAAGATTCAAGTCTGATAGATTTTAATTCCCCTTATCCAGTCTGTCCAATCAAACACACCTTACTCTATTTGACAGTAACATGTTACTTTATCTCATAGTAATATGTTATTTTGTTTGACAGTAACATGTTACTCTGGTTCACAATAACATGTAACTCTTTTAATATTGTTCAAAAAAAAAAAAAAAAGAAAGATATTTTACGTTGTCTTTATTTAATTATGTGTTTTCTCCTTAGAGGGTTTATGAAGAAAAATAAATTAGGCTATCATTTTCACTAAATAAGGGTCCAATAGAGGGGTTTTGACTAAATTTACCTTAAAAATAAAAATAAAAATTGACATATTGATCCACAAAAAAATAAAAATAAAAAGAGGGAAATTACAAATTGGTGACATTTAAAAAAAAATAATTACATATTCCTGATAAAATTTATAAATTTAATTATTAGAATTTGTAAAGTTTATCACTAATTTGTATAAAAAAAAAAAAAAAAAAAATTCAAACTTGCACTGATTTGTTATTTTTCCAATAAAAAAATAAGGAGATTAACCAATAAGTCTCATATTTTGGACTTGTGATCTATATAGTCTCATATTTTTTCTTGTGATCCATTACTCTTTTTGGATGTGTAATGACTTATTTGCCTGTCACATTAACAACATTTGTGAAGTTACATTACGTTAAAGTATTACGTTTGAGAAAAGTACACAAAGATTTTTTAGTGTGTTACGTTTTTTGAGTGTTATATTGGGGTGTTACGTTTGGAAAAAGTACATTAAGGAGTCTTTTTAGTATCGAGTGTTACGTTTGGAAAAAGTACACTAAGAAATTTTTTAATGTGTTACGTTTTTGGAGTGTTATATTAGAGTGTTACATTGTGGAAAAACACATTAAGGAGTTTTTAATGTTGGAGTGTTGCGTTTGGAAAAAGTACACTAAAAAGTTTTTTAGTGTGTTATGTTGGAGGAATATTATGTTTGGAAAAAATATACGAATGATTCTTTTTAGTGTTATGTTTGCATTAAGGAGTTTTTTAGTGTATTACGTTAGAGTATTTTTTTAGTGTGTTACGTTGAAAGAGTGTTACGTTTGAAAAAAATACACTAAGAAATTTTTTTGGATTGTTACGTTTGATTTTTAAGTTGGAGTATTATATTAGAGTGACTGAAACGTGATCCAAAAATTAGATTCAACTTTCCCAAGATGACATCTTCCAATGAGAAAGGGTAAAACCGTTCATCAAATCATATCAAAATTTAAAATAGGATCTCACGATAAGATTGTCAAAACAAACAAGATGTGATTGGACTAACTAATTCCCATATGAGACTTTCTAATAATTTTTCCTAAAAAAATACTAACAAATCATACTAAAAACATGTACCTACTTCAGTAGGTAAAATTTTGCTCTAAACTTCACTGGAAATGCTAAAAATTTTCCATTGATGCGAATCTTTATAGGAAAAAAGTTGCATACCACACCCTATGAAGAGATTAACCATTGCATACCTTCCATTCCAATATAATTAAATTAGTAAATAATAAATAAAAAATTATAACAATTCAAAGTTGTATGAATCTTGGGAAATATGCTTAAATGTTAGGGATCATCAATTTTTTTTTTTTTTTTTTATATCAAACATCTAACATGAGTGTGGAACTCATGCACATGTGAGTTTGTGTGAATTCTACATTTATATAAAAAGTTTGATAAAAGATTTAATAAATTATTTAAAATTCATAATATTTTCTAATTGGCTCCCCTACACACTGATCAAGCGCTAGAAAATGACAATGCTAACATGTATTGCTAAATTCAAATGAGTAATGTTATACAAACAAACTTTTCAAATAAACTTTTTTTACAAACTGATGTGTCACCTAGAATATTAGTGAGTTGTGCCTCATTTCACATTCCAAAGTTGTATCACTTTATGCCATATCAGTTTGTAAGAAAAGTATGTAAATTTTTTTTGTTTGTATAACACCATTGTAAGAGTAGTGTGATAATACACTGTCAATTATAAGGACTGAAGTTAAACAGGAATTAGGATGCTACTATGCCTTAGCATCCTATTGTGAGGTTTATTGAGAACCTTCTTTTGGATATATTTTAACTAGCCTATCATCCATACTATGCACGAGATAATTATAGATATTTATATTTATTTTAGATTTTTTTAATATATAAATTATGTTTTTTAAGATTTTTTATAAAAATAATTTAACAATCTTATCACTAACCATAGTGTATGAGAGAAGTTGAAAAGGGTACTGCAGTAACTATACACGGATTATATCTATAATTATTTGTATGAGGGGATTTTAAATGCTGATAAGGGGATTGTATCAATAAATGTAAGCATGTGGATTGAAAAAAGTTAATAAATGTTGATCAGGAAATTTTGACCAAATCAATAAATACTAAGTTTTTTTTTTAAATAAAAAATTTAGAAAATTCAAATTAGGATATTGAAGCTCCTACAGGCCTTGGGGGTTAAAAATCTCTTTTTACTTAATATATAGTATAGATAATTATACAGATTGTAAAATTTATCGAGTAAATTACACATGTAAAAAATCAGATTAATTAAACATCTATAGGTTCATAGAAAAATGATTTGTCCCCCGAAATTCTTCCCCCCGAATCCCCCTTTGGCCATTTTTTTTTTCTTTTCTTCTTCTTCTTCCATTTCGACTTTGAAACGCAGGAGGGAGAGGGAGAGAAAAAGAGAAGAAGAGGGAAAGAGAGAGAGAAGAGAGCCGTCGTCGCCTCAAGCTCGTCACATTGTTGGTCATCATCTGCCCTAGCATTGTTATGCCTCTGCCCGATCGCCAAATTTCACTGCCAGAGCCTCTGCCTCCTCCCCCTGTGATTATGGCCCCCTCCAGTTCTTCCTCTCCTCTTCTTTCTTCCTTCTTTCTTCCTTCTCTTCTCCTTCTTCCTTCTGATTTTCTGCTTTTGAAAAAAAAAAAAAAAAAAAATTTGAAGCATTCGGGGGAGCTATTTTCGGGCTCCATATCATTGCTCAAGTTTATAATAAGATCACATTTATTTTAAAAAAAAGTAAACAATTAAAATATTTTTATAATTTTTTAAAAAATAATGAAAACTTGATCATTAATTAATTAATTAATTTTTTTTTATATAAATAATCATATAAATAATTTAAATAATTAAAATATGTCCAATGAATCTCATCACATCAGGACCGCTGTGCCATAAATAATGGAAGTGTTGTTTGTTATTTATGAGAGGTAGTCGAGGACATTTACGAATCGACATACTCCAGAATGAATCAAATCAGTTGATCATCATCTCATCATCATCGTCTCTCTCGTCCTCGATCCCATAAACCCCAGCACCATTACAAAGACAACAACCTTCTACTCTGTTTGTTGATTTGAAAGAGAAAGCACTGTCTCTCTCTCTCTCTCTCTCTCTCTCTCTCTCTCTCTCTCTTATCAATCAATATTTTGTGTTCTTCTCCAAACCCTAATTCCATCCAATTCTACAATTTTCTTCAATTCAAACTGAAACACACACATATATACAGAGATATGGTTGATGTAGCAGACAAATTAGCTTATTTTCAAGCAATCACAGGCCTCGAAGACCCTGATTTGTGCACCGAAATCCTCTCCGCCCATGGTTGGGACCTCGAACAAGCCATCTCCAGTTTCACCTCCGCCGACAACAATCCCTCCGCCGACAACAATCCCTCCGCCTCTTCCACCACCACCACCTCCGCCGCCGCAACCACCGCCCAATCCAACACAGAAGGAACAGGACTAGTCGCTCGCGGCCCTTCTCCTCCTGGCTTGGCATGGAAGCTCATCACTCTCCCTTTCTCCATCATTTCTGGTAGCCTAGGGTTGATTTCTGGCGCAATTGGTCTCGGCATGTGGGCCGCTAGTGGTGTCCTCTCCTATTCTCTTAGCATGATTGGATTGAATTCGAGTCGTATTGGCAATTCTTCTTCTTCGGCTCCGTTGGTTTCGGTGTCGGCTTCTGCGTCCGAGGCGATGGGTTTTGTGGATGGTTTCGAGAGGGATTATGGGGCTACTCGTCCGAATTTCGTTGCGGAAGGGTTTATGGATGCTTTAAATCGGTCGCGACATGCGTTTAAACTGTTGTTTGTGTATTTGCACTCGCCTGATCATCCCGATACGCCTTTGTTTTGTGAGAGGACTTTGTGTTCTGAATTATTGGCAGCATTTGTGAACGAGAATTTCATCGCGTGGGGAGGGAGTATTCGGGCTAGTGAGGGGTTCAAGATGAGTAACAGCTTGAAGGCCTCAAGGTTTCCTTTTTGTGCTGTGGTTATGGCTGCCACGAATCAGAGGATTGCCCTACTTCAGCAGGTGTGAATCTCAAATTTCAGACCAATTTTAGCATTTTCTCTTAAATTACAGTTGTTTGTATTGGTTGATTTGGAAAGAATAGAAAAGAAATGCATTTCTCTTTGTTCGTATCACTTGTTTGGCTTAGTAAAGAGGAGATAAATGGGTTGAAGTGGGAAGAAATGGAGAGAAAAACCCATTTCTCTCTCTAACCCTCATTTAATCTCTCCAATAGAAACCAAAGCTTAGAATGCGAGGTGCATAGAAGTTAAGAATCTTAGTCAAAGAGTTTTAAGCCTCTATTGTTTATTGATAATGCTCTTGCTGGACCAAATTACAGTTTTTTTGGGAACACAAGAACACATGATGGTTTATTTTTTTTGGCAGTTGATGTGGAATTAGTTTTGTAGAATCTTGAACTTGGACTTTTTGGTGAAAAAGTTGGAATCTCCCTTTTCTGTTAATATGGTTATTTGTTGGACCAGCCTAGAGTTCGTGTTATTCACCCAAAAAACCTAAGACTTTGTGTTATTCACCCAAAAAACCTAAGACTTTGTGTTATTAACATAAGAACAGTCAATGGTTTATTCATCTTCAGACATTTGATATGCAACTATGTGGGGGGCATTGAGTGATTTTAGTTTTCCCAAATACTTTAGCATTGTCTTATGATGCTCCTATCCTATCTATATTTTCTGGTATTTTGTAGCTTTGTCTCATGCATTCGTATCTGTATTTTTATGTTCTTTTGTCAATGAGTTATCACTTTATGATTCCAATCTCATTTTGTAATTCTTCTCTTGTGATTATACAACTCGAGTGAATTTTAAACACACGAATATGGATGTCATTTTTTAGTTGAACATGCACAGGTAAACACAATTATTCGTATTATTCATTAGGGAAACTCTCTCTCTCTCTCTCTCTCTCTCTCTCTCTTGTGTGCACTCACACATTCATGTAGGTTTTGTAGCATCCGGTCAGTAAGTCTTCAATGACACTCTCTCAAAGGTGTGTTAAGAGGTTCATTTTCAATTGGTTTGAATTTGCATAACCTCATAACATGAAACATGCTTTTAGGTTAGGGGAATTTTTGTTAGCGCATGGAACCACTAAGCATGAAGATAAAAATAGGTGGTATCTCTTTGCACTGATGTTTTATTAGAAGGTATGAACGGGATTAAGATGGAAATAAATGATTCAAATGTAACTTATTGGCATCTAATTGTAGTTCTTTTGGACAGAGCCAGTCTTTATGCATGAATGGCTTAAAATTCAATTGCCTCAAGCTCTATGGTTGATGTGAGAGGTGATTTTGAATCTGGGGCACAACATAAAATTACTTGGATTTATTTATACCTAAAAAGCATGGGGAATATATGGAATTTTGTGAATTTTGGGGAGCTTATGGGCCCCAACGACCACCCTTATCCGTCTGCTGCTACTCATAGCCAATATCTTCTGACTTGACATTGCTGAATGAATGCAAGATTTAGCCACAAGGATGTGATCTGGTCCCCTTTATAAAAGGGAACAGAGTAGAGCACAACAATGGTTGGTTTTATGGTTTAAGGAAGTAAGAATGTTCTTGGTTTTCCTTTCCATTTCACAGATTAGAGAAGATTTATTTGAGTGATTAGTGATGGGTGCTTGGTTGATGATATTGGATGCTGAATTTGGATTGATAAGGTTATTTATACTTACAAGTTCAATATGAAATGAAAGGTTGATATTGCTCCTTCTGAAATATGTTCACTATAAAATAATGGCAGTTTTTGCTCTTTCTGATGGAAAGGACAGCATTGTTCCTTTCCTAGTAGTTTGAATACTCTACCACATGAAGGTAATTAGATTGTATTGTAGAATATCTCAGTGCATGTGAAGATAATTTTTCTTGAAGGTAGCATTGATTTATAAAGCATAGTGGGATCAAAGTTGGCTGGAAATGGAGCATTGAGTAAACCATATGGATAATTTGGATTATTTGATATATTCAAATGAGTCCATTTTAGTCTTTTAGGTCCTCATTCATGGGATCCATCATTCGTTCCAAAATTTTCATGCATTTTGGCAATCAATGTAGTGTGACCACTACGATTACTTATTCTTAATATCAGATGAGAGTTTTGTATGCAGTCTAGTTATGCAAGATTATCGTGAAGATAGTTAATTGGGTTGTTATAATTCTATTAGAAATCCTTATAATTGCATTGTGCATTTTCTTATTTTAGATGGACTCACAAGAGCATGTCTTTTGATTGCTATAGTTTTGCTAGCTAGGATGTTTGTTGGAATAATGTTGCTGAGTTTTGATGTTCTTAAGAGTTTATATGTTATTTTAAGAGTAAAATCTAATGTTTTATTTGTTACCGTATGGGGTAGGATGAGTATAAGTAGTGTTTGTGTGGTTTGTAGGGTTTTATGAAGCGGATAAATTGCTCCTAAATGAATTACCTCTTGGAGATGAATAATATTTGAAGAAAATTAAAGTGTTAGAAGACGCAAGATTCTCTCTTTCATGTCTTCTTGCACCTCTCTATCATTTTTTCTGTTTATCTCTATCCTTCAACATATGTTAAATAAAAGAACAAAAAATGTTGACATATTTTTTTATCCTATCCCATGTTTGAATGAATACTTGTGCGGGCTAGGTTACATCAACTTGGTATCAGAGTGAAAGATCTATTGCAAACATCAATACATTGTTATAGTCTATTCAAACTTGAAGAGTCTTGAAACTGGAGGTTGCGCTCTCTCCAAAAAGAGGGGATTTATGCAATTTAGCTGTGAAAGATTGCCATGAAGATAATTAATGAGTTGTTTGACTTCTAGTAGGAGCCTTTTTAATTTTGTTGTACTAGTTTTTTATGTTTAGATAGGGTGCCACTGGTATAGTGATTAAAATTTAAAACTTGGTCTATCAACCTTGAGGTTGTGAGTTCGAACCCAAGGGTTGCCATTTTGTGCAAAATGTCAAAGGTTAGGCTTGTATCCAATCTACCTCTCCTAGACCCCCATCTAATGGGGACTAAACTAAGTCTACATTTCTTTTTAGTTTCTTATGTTTAGATGTTTGTAGGGTTTTAGGACTGAAATCATGTTGTTTAACTTGTTGCTTGTTAAGTTGTTACCATATGCATAGCCATAGGTTTGTTTTTCATGGCAATTACTTGTTATTAAGTTTCATGAGTCATCTAGAATAGCTCTCTCCCCTCCTCCTCCTCTTCTATTCTAGGTCTACGCTCTCTTATTTTCTGCTGCTTTTTTATATCTCTCTCTTCCTCATGATTCCTTTTTCGTATTGCCTTCTCTTCTCATGTCTACCTCTTGGATGTGTATTCTTACTCCTCTCAAATCTTGTGTCTTCCCTCCCCTCTTGTCCTACCTTCCCTCCCTTGTCTTCTTTTTTATCTCTTTTCTTGTTCTATCTCTGGTTCATCATATATGAAAAGTAAATGAATAAACAAATTCATCATGCTTAATTTCCCCATCATGTGTTTGAAGAAATTGTGCCATCCAATTCACAACAAGCTCTTGAGTATGTTAGGGTTGTAAAATTGTGTTTTGAGAGTTATTACATAAACAATTGCTGGCTAATGCTAGGTTGTGGAATGCACTAAGACGTATTTCATGAACATTAAGTTAGCATTTGAGCTTACAGTAATATTAGTTAAATATCAATTTTTTTTTCATAGCAAGGTAGCGAATCTGGCAGCAAATGTGCAAATTGGAGAGCAATGCATCTACCTACACATTTTGGTCTTCCTAAAGGAATTGCAATTGATTCCTCATTAGTGGGGTCTGGTAACGGAGAGACATGAGACGAGGCTGATCACAACTGGGAGTCACAAGGAGCTTTTATTGGTCTATTGTCTTTCTCTTTACCTTTGTAGACCTTTGTTGTTCTCAAAATGGAGGTCTGATCAGAAATCTTGCATGTATTGTTATGGTGATTGTGCACAGGGCTAGTGCTCTAGACTTGCCCCCCTTTTACAAGTTTATGTGGTAAGGAAGTGGTGGTCTTTTTTTAAACTTGTTGTTTCAGTTGTATTTTTTTTTTTTTTTTTGGATTAATACCATTTCTCGATTTGTGCAAAAAGACCATTATCACTTGAAGCACATATTGTAGTTTCAGTTGTATAGTAGGACTCTTCTGTTGTATTGTAGTTTGATCACTGGTTTGTGCCATCTAAGTTAATATTTTGCCTGTGCATTCTTCTGTTCCCTCTGTTTAATCTCTTCACAACATCTGGGACATGCTTTTCATCCGTAAAAATCTGTGTATTTATATATAGGGAGTCTTTTGTTTTCTCCAACAGCCAGGGCTACCATTTTAATCTAACGACTGGTATCAAAAAAATAGTGTAATAGCAGTCATTATATTGTATGTGGGATCAAATAAGCATCAACATTGCTAGGGCTTCTCACTCTAAAGACACTTAAAGTTACAGGTTAACCCCAACCTTGTTTGTGCAGCTGCAAAGACCCCACCAACCACCCCAGCAGCCACTGCTGCGAGTGCCACCTTGCACTGCCAACAAACTAGTTAAATTCCTGTTCCAGCCCACCATTTGCTATCTCTCAGCACTTTCTTGAGTTCTCTCTCTCTCTCTCTCTCTCTCTCAATATATGTGTACAGAAGTTTGTGAACACCTGGGCTAGATACATGTGTTCCAGTGTTATTAAAGGCGTGCTTAGGTGTGTGCCTAGGCTCAAATCTCATCCAGGCCCAAGGTTTGCGCCTTGTAAGTGTTCCAGGCCGACTTCGATAAGGCACGCCTAGGCCCAAGTCCCGTCTTGTAGTGTTCTAGGCCAGACGACTATGATAAGGCGCTTGATTGGCCCAAGGCTTGCATCTTGAGGGTTTTTTTTTGATCAGCTTGAGGGTTTTTTTTTTTTATTGTTGCTTTAATTGATTTTGTTTAAAATCTAACCATTGATTTAATATGGTGCAGCTACAGAAGATCCCTACTCGTATTACAGATGCCAATACATTGGGCATTCAACCCCAAATCAATGATAGAAGAAAAATTAGCCCTAATTTCTAATCTCCAAGAAACACTAAATGTTTAACATTTCATTTTGTTTATGTTGAACCCTAAATTATTTACTTATATTAAATTATATATTTTTTTCCTGTACAAGGTGTGCCTCACTTTGGTGAAGCCTGCGCCTTGAGCCTAGGCCCCAGGAGACCTTGGCACCTTGGTACGCCTATTGCCTTTAATAACACTGATGTGTTCAAATGGCAACAATCAAAATGTGTATATATGTATGTCCATGTGTGTATTGGTTCTTTTAATTAATCTGTCTATGAAGCTGTTCTTACTCTTCTTTTTTCTTGTCTTTTATTTTTCCTTTTTCTGAGCATTAAAGTGTTCAATAATCAGAGAGCATTACTTTTTGAAACTCATCTCGTCATTGTAAAAATTTGGGCTACAGGAGCTTAATAATTCTAATATTGGTCAACCCAAGCAAAATTAAACTCATTTTTTTAAACTTGGGTTGGGCTTTGGTTGGGTGGTTGAGCTGGGAGTTCGGGCTAGGGCAGTCCCCAGTGCACCTTGGGATGAGCTTGGACAGGTACCTAGTCCGATAAACCTGCCTGAGTTGCAGCTGACAGCTTTGGATTGTCAGATTTGTGTTGCCACTGTACTCTTTTTACCTTCATCTTTTCCTGGCTGCTAAATTATTCTTTTGTGTTTACTCATGCATAACATTGTAAAATAGCAGCATTTTAATTAGTCTATATCTTGTCTGTGAAGTATTCTAGAAAACCCCATCTGAAACAAAGCATTTAGTATTTTGCTATTGTAGGAAGACCCTAAGAAGCATGGATACAGACACACCAATATGGCAATTTTCAAAAATTGTAAGACATGACAAGTGGGGGACATGTCCAAAATATGTTAAATGTATGAATATTTCCTTCAAAGTGAATAAAAATATGCAACGTAACCACTGGATCTGAAATTATTTTATTCAAACTTGTAATGTGTTCCATATGTGTCTAAACAATGGATAAGTTTGTCTCCCAAGTATCCAAAGTGTGTCCTTGTCTAAAAAAATTTGGACAGTTAGAAGTGTCTCCCAAACACATATCGGTAAGTGTTCGACAAGTGTCGGTGTCTAAAATGGACACAACACCTTTTTAGAAGTGTCTGTGCCTCATAGAAAGACCCAGCCTTTTCCATTTTAAGTCTGTTTATTAACAGCAGGGAAAAACATCTGTCCTGCTTATAACAACAAAATATTATGATGGACTTCCCTCAAAATTGGCCTTCAATCTTATTAATTTGTTAATAAACTCTGTGGTTCAAATCTCTCTCTGTTTCTCTCTCTCTCTCTCACTCACACACACACACACACACACACACACACTCACTGACAAGAACAGCATAGTCACAAGCTTGCTTTAGATATCGTCTTGAAGGCAGAAAGTCAGTTGTTTTATTGTTTTTAATTATTTTCTTCCTCTGATCAAGCAGGTTGAGGGGCCCAAATCTCCTGAGGAGATGCTGACAATATTGCAGAAAGTGCTTGAAGAAAGTGCCCCTGTTCTTGTTGCTGCGAGGCTTGATGCAGAAGAAAGAAGAACCAACGTGCGTTTGAGGGAGGAACAAGATGCTGCTTATCGAGCAGCGCTTGAAGCTGATCAAGTGTGTCAAATTATTCAACTTCTTATTTTCTTTATCCCGTTCTCAGTCCCCAAAGCTTATGCTTTATAATGAAATATTAGCATATTGTGATGCCACATGGTCTTGATGAGGTTTCTCTACCCATCTCAGGCTAGGGAACGCCAGAGGAAAGAAGAGCAAGAGCAGCTGGCAAGGGAAGCTGCTGAAGCTGAAAGGAAGCAGAAGGAAGAAGAAGAGGCTCGTGAAAGAGCGGCACGTGATGCTGCTGAGAAAGAAGCTGCAGTAGCTAGAATGCGGGAGGAGAAAGCCCTTTCACTTGGAGCTGAACCTGAGAAAGGACCTGATGTTACTCAAGTAATGCCCATTTTTTGTTTGTAATTACATTTTGTGCTCCTCTTTAGAACTATTTCACTCATCACAAAATAGCTCACCTTTTGTATTTCTAAAGGCACATAAATTATGCAAGCTTGTTGATGGAATTAGATGAAGAGTTCAGGAAACTGAGAATAGCGTGAATCACATTTTCTTAAACAGTTGCACCGCATGGATAGTATTATCCATTTCTTTCTCTCTCCTTCTATGGGATAGAAATTAAATTGCTCTCAATCTGATACATTTTTGTTTGTGATGTTTTGGACCATTTAGGTTCTGGTGCGGTTCCCAACTGGAGAGCGCAAGGGAAGGAGGTTCCAAAGTACTGCAACAATTCAGTCTCTGTATGACTATGTTGATTCGTTGGGTTGCTTAGAAGTCGAAAGTTACAGTCTTGTCTCCAATTTTCCCCGTGTTGTCTATGGCCCAAAGAAGCTCTCTATGTCCCTGAAAGAAGCGGGATTGCATCCACAGGCCAGCCTTTTTGTGGAGTTCAACTCTTGAGTGGCAACATCTCTTGCACAAACTTGAATTCGTAAGCTTGAATTCATTCGAGTAGTCTGAGATTGAACCCCGCTAGTAGGATGTTTTGTGTTGACTCAGTTATATTTCAAACTGATTTAGTAAATGACACAATGAGAGAACATTCTTGCATATGCCTAACATGTGGATGTCAGATCTTTTGTGCTGCAGATTCGAGTGAACAAACGATCCGAGTAGAGAATTGGTTTTAAATAAATATGTTGTCCTAAAAAATGATTTCAAAAGAAACTATGAGTGCATTTATTATTGATTGATCTATGCTACAGAGGGATTTTGTTTCTTGTGGTAATTGTCTAAAATGTTCAATAGATCCAGGGGCATAGATATATGTTGCAGTATCACCACCAATTTTAATGGAAGCTTGCCTGCCTGACCCTCACTCAAAAAAGTATGATAGTTATCATTCCTGTTAAAGTTAACAGTAACAACACAAACTTTAACTGCATTGTTCCAACCAACTTTCCGGTCCCATTCCACGTGAATTTGGCAATTTGACAAACTTGCTTGTACTAGAAATGGATGACAACCAGTTTTCTGGCAATCTCCCAAAGCTTTGCCAAGGTGGTAAACTTGTATACTTCACTGTGAACCACAACCAGCTCACAGTTACAAGTCCCCAAAGTTTGAAAAACTGTTCAAGCTTCCCCGCTACTGCTTTTGCATAAGATTTTAAGAATTGGAGCAGACTTGTACAAATTAATTAGGGTTCATGGAAGATGTTCTCCTCAATGACCTGTCTCCTTTTGAACACCCAAAATTGTTAGGATAGTGGCTTATGAAATACAATGACCCAATTACTGTGGCTTCTGTTTTTGCCAAACAATCTGGCCCTGGATGGCAGAAGTTTGATCACTGCCTCCCTTAATACAAGACCAGTTTTTCAGTACATTTCTAGAAATGCTCACAATTATTCTGTATGACATGATGGCCTTGTGGATGAAGATCAGTACACTCACTCAGGTTGTTGAAATCCACTGAGAAAATGTTGGATAGGGTGACAGCAAATGTTGTAGGGTTTCTTCCAACAAGGGGCTCTGGGTCAACTATTCAATCAAAGTTAGAACCTAAAAAAGCCTAGAAGCTAAAAGATTACTCTGGTATTCAACCATTGGAGCTGCATGCCTGACCCGCCTGTAAAATGAACAACTAGGCATTCTGCAAATATCATTGCCTGCGTGCACAAATTTTATCTTTTATATATTTTATCTTTACAGTCATGGATGCCACAGTTTCTCTGTAAAAGAAGAGCCTGAATCATAAGATTGTAAACAAGATTTAGTACATGATATTTAAATTTTCCAAAACATATGAATTATGTTTTGTTTAAATTTTTCACAACCACTGGCTTCTTTCAATTCTTTGCAAAACCTCTCTCTCTCCGAATCTGCTCTAGACAACCTCTGGTAGATAGCATAGATGTAGTTGAAGGGAACAAGAGACGGTATGAATACTTGGAAGACCTCGACCACACATGAGCCTATGCAACCATCTTCCGGAGGCAAATTCCAATTTTTTTAAGACAAAAAAGAAAAATGCATACAAATTTGTAGCAAACTATTTAATATCACATAATCTCGGTTAGAAGACAATCTTTTTAGGCCTAATAATGATGTGTTTATAAGTGCCAAGCAAGAGACGATGACCACTAATCCAAATCTCTGTCTTCAAACTTGAAGCAGAGAAGATTGGACAATTTTACAGAATAGTAAAAAAAAAGAAGTAATAGTAAAAAAATATTTTTTTACTGAATAAAGAGGGGATTCCCACATAACCTCGCTACAAGATCATTCTACTAAAATTACTGAACTCATCAAACTGTCAAAAGCTACCCAGCTATGGTTAAGCTATAGGTAATAAAGAGAGAAAAAAGATAGGACTAATAAATAAGTCGGGCTCTGGCATCTCCCAAAGCTGCTTCTAAATCAGCAAGTTGTGCAGATTGCTCCGAAGAATTAAACAATGATGCCAACTCGAGCCCATCCATGAGATTAGAGGCATTTGAAAGCTCCTTCGAGGTGTGCTCCAAATTACTCTTGATGTTACGAAAATAAGCATCTTTGGACTCCCTCTCCCCTTCGAGAACTGGAAGCCGAGATCTCAATGGCTCAATTTCATCGTCAATGGCTTTTAACCCTTTCTTAGCATCCAACCATAAAAGCTCAAGGCTATTGCACTCTCCAGTCAAAACTTGAATACGATCAAAAGTTTTCTCCAACAATTGAGTGTCGTTGAAATTTGAACTGCACAAATTCAGCTCTTGTCTTGCACGTGCTAGCTCATAAGCTTGAACAATAAAGTCCTTCACCGAGAAGTACAAAGAATCAACATCGAATGGAAACTGGGAAAAAAACTTCAGACAAGGGTTAGCAAGTTCAATCATTTCTTTTGGTGCAAGGGGATCCATGTCAACCAATTTCTTCACAAAGTTCTTTATGGCCAGAACACAAGATCTTAATAGTTTTATCCATTCTGATAAGATCCTTTGCACATTCAAAGTTGGTTGGATGTTCTAATTCCTTTATAATCTCATCGATTTTGGGTAGTTGCACATCTCTCTTCTCTTCACAAGTCGAATTCTCAACAATACTAGACCAATTGGTAAGGGAAGAATCATTGTTGAGAAACAATGCATATGAATCAGTTGCTTTCAAGGAGGAATAACCATCTGATTTTGTAAATTCTTTGGGACTTGGATTGGAAGTTTGACTGGCTCTGAAAGAAGATTGTCTTGCTGAGCCATGAAATAAAGCGAGGATGTCCACTGGGGCCTTCATAACATCCACTCGAATGCCTAAATCATTACAATACCTGCTCACAAAATATGTCCCAGTTGCTAATGCTATGGTTGTACCCATACCAGCTCCAGAAACTAGCCACTTCATGACTTTGCAAGTACCAGATGCCAAGATTGGAACCTGAAACACAAAAGCTTGTCCGTTCCCTCCAATAATGCATACAAGTCCAGTTTTGCAGTACATTGCAAAATGCTCACAGTTATTACGCACAACATTGTAGTCCCCGAATCCATGTTGAAGCAGATACATGGACTTGTGGATGACTAGTTCTGGCGGGTCTGATTCTGCAGTGGTGCACGTGCCACCTCTGAGTTTGAATAGGAGCTTGGCTTTAGAGACTCCATACTTGAAGTGATACAAGGACCCATTAGCAAGGAAACAGTCCAAGCAAGAGAGCACCACCCCACTGTTAGGATGTCGAAATCCACAGTAAGGAAAATTTGGACAGGTTGATAATGGGTTCGAAGTTGAAGCACTGAATCCGAAAGAAGACCATGGAAAGGGATAAGAGGAGCGGCCAAATGTGCCTGCAAAATGAACGACTTTGCTTTCTCCAATATAGATGCCTGCATTCACAAATTTTATTGTCTTTACTGATATTATAATTTATAAGATACTACTATATATATCATCAGACATAGCTGATGCCACTTCACAAATTTCTAACCAGGACTAGCTAAAAATGAAATCAACCCTGGCATGATTTGGAACATGTAGGAGATTAAACTTGGGTTTTTGCCCAAGTTGTGATCTTGAATGGTTATCAGTAATTTTGTTGGAAATGAGAAGTTAGGTGATTTGAAGTTCTATCAATGTCTGAATTTTTTTGATAAATTTGAATGAGGTATGGCAGAATTGCCTTAAAATCAATAAAGAATTGAGGTATGTTGAAGTTGAAATCAATAAAGAATATTACATAGCTCAAGAATTGCCTTACTTAACATAGCAGATACCCATGATGCAATGCCAGCACAGAGAGAGAGAGAGAGAGAAATTTTTTTAAATCACTGACCATGGTGGGAATAAGTGAAAGCAGCTCTCCAAGTGTAGATATGATCACCCGCTACAAGCTCACTTCTTTCAATTTTTTGGGAGAGAAAACCCATCTCATAAACTTTCTCTATGAATCTATCTGAATCTGCTAAGTACCCAAACACCAGTAATTAATTAATGTATGAATGTAGTCGAAAATTATTTTTATTTTTTAGTTCAAAACACAGTACTTTTTTTTTTTTTTTTGTTACAGGAAAATCCTTCCTACTCTCCCGCAGGTCCAAGGCAGCGCCTCTTGCAGAGATCACCAAGGTGTCTTGTTAGCCATTCCGAGCGAAGAGACTATAACCTGGGAACTTGTCCCGACCTCCCAAGACAAGTTCCGCTTAAGTTAGGACTCGCACAGCGGGGGAGTATTGAACCTCCTGTTAGCCGTTCCGAGCGAAGAGACTATAACCTGGGAACTTGTCCCGACCTCTCAAGACAAGTTCCGCTTAAGTCAGGACTCGCACAGCGGGGGAGTATTGAACCTACACCAAGTGCTGACTAGACAACTTGAGGTCCAACCTCCTAATCAATAGTGCTTCGCCCAGAAGATTGGCTCAAGGAAAAAATTGAACTTGTGACTTTGGAGCTTAAAACCCAAGACCTTACCACAATGCCACAACCCCTTGGGTTAAAACACAGAACTTCATTAAAATATCAGATAATGGAGTACAATGAAAAATGCCAAGCACAGAATGTACAGACCTGGGAGAAGATCACAAAACCAGAACAACAAGAGAACCAACAAAGCCCAGAGTACACAGCCAAGTCCTACAACATGGCAGAGAGACAAAACACACGCACACACGCACACACAAAAAGAAAGAAAGAGAGAGGTATAAATACATGGAACTTGGAACTTTCCCCAGGCAAAATTGAAAGAATCTGGCTGTAGATATACCTTAGAGAGAGAGAGAGAGAGAGAGAGAGAGATGTATAAATACATGGAACTTGGAACTTTCCCCTGGAAAAATGTGGCTGTAGATATGCCTTACACTCATTGACACATATTTGAATGAGCAAACCAAATATGCCTCTTCATTTTCCATTTTCTTTAGCCAAATTTCAATTTTAACCCATCCTTTAAAAGAAGGTAGAATATCCATTTTTGTCAGATATTGTTTAGATGCACAGCCCCTTTTTTTTAAAATATAATGGTTTTTTAGCTTGTAGGATGTTATAGCTACCCATTTTTTGGTTAAACTCTGTCTGACAGAAACTGCGATCAAAAGCAGTTAGATTGATTGCTACAAAATCACTTTCTAAGCATATATTTTTGTTCGGAATTTGATATTCAAATAACACAAATGTATGTACTCACTCAAATAAAATGTGGTGGGCAAATATTAACTATATATTTGAAAAATAATTATCTACTATGTTTAAAAAATTCATGGCTTCAATTTTTTTTTTAATTATAAATTTTATTTTTAACCTAATAATAATATAATGACCAAAATTATTTAGGGCCTATTTTTTAAACAACATTTGGGGCTCAAGACCAGCATTAATCACTTTGCCCTAGGTTGGCTCTACTGGTGGTGGTGATGGTGATGGTGATGGTGGTAGAGGTGGGCTAGTCAAGGGCAGTGGGAGGGGGGATTATGGCCCCTGCAAGGAAACCTCATGTTTATCTGTATGTTATAAAATATAGATATTTCAAAAAACATACTACACCCATATCGGATATTTACTAGCGTCTAGTACTTCTGTCTATATACCGGATACATAAAACACGTATTAAATTTTTTCTTCTTAATTTTTGACGTATCCAGACGTACCTTAGTATATACTCAAGTCGTACCATACCGCAATTGAAATAATATTTTCTTTTACTACAGAGATAAAATTCTTTTCATTAGACTTTTTTTTTTAATTTTTAATTTTTATATTAGTATGATTTTAAAATTAAGCATTTGTAAGTTATTTAATGGGAGAGGCTTTTCTCCAGTTCACATTGTATACTAGAACGTACTGTTAGGCTCATGGGGCCCACAACGGGTTATGTTTCGATAATCCGAACCACTTCATATGTAGAGTTCGTCGAGTACTTCATACTTGCAAAAAATTAAGTTGATCGGATATTGGTAATCCCTTGATCGAAACACATTTTTGTCAATGGTAAATATGATTTTAAAAATAAATTATTAACAAAAATGTGTTCCGATCAAGGGATTACCGATATCCGATCAACGTGATTTTTTGTAGGTATGAAATACTCGCTGAGCTCTACACATTGAACGGTTTGTTGCATCAAAACAGAATCTGTGGTGGGCCCCACGGGCCCAACAGTAAGCTCCAGTCCACTCCTCTCCTTATTTAATGTATTGATATTTAGTTTTGATTTATACTTTTACTTTTGACATTAAATGTTAATTGTAGGTTAGATCTTAATAAACTTAATCATTTAATCAATTTTTATATTATTCTAAATTAAAAATAAATACTTTTTTACAAATATACGAAGTCATATCCATATCTTATTTTTTTTTTAAATTTTATTATATCAATAAACTCGCATTGTACTAGTATTAATAATATACGGCTTCCCATATATGTTTGGCCCCTGCAAAATTTTGACCCCAACAAAAATAAATCCTTCCCACATAAAATAGAATTGAGCCTAGTCCAGATAAAAATCACGACTTATAGAAGTGTGGCAGTAAGTAATATTTGGTAGTAGTTTGAATGGATTTTTTTAATGGGTATTTTAGGGCACATAATAAAACTTTTACAAGATTGTACATTTTGAATGAAAGTGTAATAAAATATACAATTTATCTTTACTAACATGTCTTAAAGACAAACACTAACAATTCGATTTTTATTAAACTAATAAAAGAATTTAACTCTAAATTTGGATTTTATAATTTTGTTTTTAAAATTTGACTACTTAGAGAGTATATATTTAAGTTTTTGAGTCAATAATTTTTTATTTGGGCCATTGTAAAAAACTTGTTGGCAAGTAGAATTTGTTTTAACACCACAATAAAATTTTGACCAATCTATTGGGATTTGTTTTCAAAATTTTAATGCTACACTTGCCCATTATCTTAATAAATTTATATAATATTAATTTATATATACAAAATTATAAAATAAGTGGAGAAAAATCGTGATAAATTCAATTTGGAGAATGTCTAAGGTATTAGATCCAGTAAATATTTTTTATTGGTGAGAGGTTCACCTTTTGTGAAATAGTTTGGTGATAAGTCATTTTATTTGTTTTAAAAGACATTCTGTTTTCAATTTTACCGCTTAATTTAGTTGTTGACTTTTTTTTTGACTATCTATTCAAATTTATATCTATATGTTCAAATTTTTTTCTATCTGTTTAATTTTTTTTGACTATTTGTTTAATTTTTTCCCCTTATCTGTTCAAATAGTTATCCAAAATTTATTGCTTGTTCAATTTTTTTATTTATCTGTTTAAATCTATCTATCCCAATTTTATTATCTGTTCAAATTTTTTTTATTGAATTTTATCTGTGAAAATTCTATCTGTTGAAATTTTAATCATTATATGTTCAAAAACTATGTGTGTCAAATGTCATATGTTTGAAATTCTTATTCTAAGTTCTCCTATCTGTTGAAATCTATCCGTTCACATTATTTTCCAAGTAGTGATATGATATGTTCAACAACAAATCTATGCAGATTTGAGCCATTGTAGATTTGTTCAATGCTATTACAGATATGTTTCATGATCAACAACAATACTCATGAACAACAACATTCATCATCATTAACAACAACAAGAAGAACCAGAACAGATCAACAACTACCAAAAAAAAAAAAGAACTGTTTAAATAAAAAAAAAAAACCCCCAATAACCAACAATCGATAGCTACCAAAAAAAAAAAAAAAACACACACACACACACATATACACATACACAGACACATAACATTTTGAGAAAATTTTTTACTGTCATCATAAATACAGATTCGGTTCTAAGTGAGAGAGGGTTGTCGATGATGAGTTAGGGTTTCAAAACCCTAATCGATGATGGAAACTCTATGTTCCTCCTCCTCCATGATATCGTCTTTTCATCTCTGTCCGTACTCTTCCTTATCTATTTCAACAAAACGGTTATGAGAGAGACCGTTGGATATAGTGGATTGTTGGAGATAGACTATCGGAGATGGCGGATCGTCGAAGAGAGAGTGAGGAAGTGCGAAACCCTAACCCTTGCCATCGCCTTCTCGTCGTTGAACAGCTCAACTCGTCGCCTTCTAACTCTAATTCTCTATCTTCTCTCGCCGAGTTCACCTAGATCTTGACAATAATCGATGTTTGGATTGTGAGATAGAAGAGAATAAAGAGATGAGGGGTCAATCTGGAGGTCTTTGGTGGCGATGCCATCGGAGGAGAATGTGGGGTTGCCGGAGGCGACAACGTCAAAAGAACGAGAGGTGATACCAAAAAGGAATGAAGAGAGAGAAGAATTGGATTAGGGTTTGGAGAGAGAGAGATTTAAGGGGAGAGAGAGAGAGAGAGAGAGAGAGTTTTATAGAGCTTATGAGTGAGGGAGAAAAAAATAGAGAAAATGATAAATAGTAACACACGCGTGAGAAATGGTGAAGGGTATTTTGATCATTTTGTAGAGACCTGCCTTTATAGATATAATGTTTTAGAGTGGACGTTTGGAAAAAAAATAAAAATCAATTTTAAACTTATGGACCAAGTGTCCAAATAAGTAATGAATTTTAAGTATTTTAAATAATCTTATTTGAGTAATTCAAAAATTTATTGTAACTCGATTGGAATAAATTTTCCATATACCATTCTTATCCATTTGTCTCCTCCCACCTTTATGATCCTGGCTCCGCATTGGCGCTAGTAGTTCTTGTTATACTAAATATTAAAAAAATTAAAAAATAAATGAAAGGAAAATAACTTTTAAAGAAAAATGTAAATAAATGGATAGAACAAATAGAAAATTAGTGGGAAATAAAAAAATTACAAAATATATGGAACCATGAAAAATAATTGCAACATAATGGAACCTTAATTCATCAAAAAGGATTTGGACTAAAAAATCCCTTCCATATAAATTCAATCTCCCAACTCTCTTCATCTCTTTCTCTCTCTTCGCTCTTATATCTCAACTAACTATTGCCACCATCGCCGACCACCACTACCTCCCATTCACCTTCTCTATTTAGCCTTAACAAGTCCTTCCATCCACTTCATTTCTAGTTAATCTCGACCTTTCTCCATTCCATTCTCTCTACCTAGCCTTAACCACATCCTTAATTCAACTACCTATTTACCTCGACAACCACCCACTGCCTTCACTTCGATCCCAAGTGGCTCGATCACCGTTTTCCTTGCTAGTTATCGCAACTACTTGTGTGTGTGTGTATGTGTGTCTGTGTGTGTGTGTGTGTGATAATGGTTGATTTTGTTACCCAAAAAGCAACCTAAGAAGGGAGGTGAATTAGGTTTTTACAAATTAAAAATAATAATTCGCCAATAAAAACTTACTAACTAGTATAGTAGAAATTGATCAAGCAAAACTTAACACAATAAATTAAATGGCAGTGGATTAAGCTAACACGGTGAATGGAAACAAATATACAAGTTAGCTAGAGTAATAGAGTAAAGAGATAAGAGAGAAAAATGTAAACATGATTTATAGTGGTTTAGCTTCAACCAAGCCTACATCCACTTCTCAAGCTTCACTTGAGATTTTTCACTACCTTTTGGCTTCACAGGAGTGCTAGCAATCTCATGTACATGGAGCAATCCTCCACAAATTTTCTAACTTCACAAGGATGCTAGTAACCTCATACACAGCAATCCTCTACAGATTTTCTCTAGCTTTATAGGCTTTGCTAGTTACAAGATTGGAAATGTGTATTTTTGCTTTCAAAGAAAGCTATAAAAATATCTCGCACAAATATATATACAATGTTGAAGCTCAGAAGATATATCAGTAAACCTCTCAAAGGTATATATACTTAAGGCTTAGGTTCAGTGTTTGTTTTCTGAAGAAAATGAATCAAACAAGAATGGAGAATACTTCAGATAACTCTAAGGATGAGTTTGAGACTGATGATAGAATCAAAGAAATTTTCTTGGCTCAAGTCTCTCTGATTTTTCTGATAACCTCTTGTAGGTAGATAAGCTTAAGGCTAAAAGCTCAGTGTTTGATTTTTTGAAGGATGAATGTAATACTTAGATGAAGATCACTTTAGGAACTCAGAGAAGATGAAATATGTGAGTGATGAATGATAAGAAAATATTTTTCTGTTGTCTCTGTATACTCTTTCTTCAACATGAGCACTTCTATTTATATAAACAGAAATTCATCAACCGTTGTCTGTTGCGTGTGTTGAAAAGATTGAGTGAGATTTTGGTCAAATCTACTCTACTCAAACTTTCATTTCCTATACATGATTAGATGTTGAAGGAGTTGAAAGATGGGTCTGACTGTTGACAATTATTTTGAAAATGAGTCATTGCAGCATAGAGTGGTTGTCCACTCGAATGTCCTAAATGAAGATTTGTTCTTGGTGGTCAAGTCTTGGTCATTAAGGATGTCATCTGCGGTCACCGAGCATATTGCTGGTCTGATAGCTGGAGTGAAGCTGGACTGAACTGGAGTGAAACAGGCTAATTTTGGCCTAGCTGGTCATCCCCCGGACGTCCGCCCGTCCGGACGTCTACCCAGTGTATTTTCAACCTTTTTTGTTTTGGCTACTTCTTCTGCTGCTGCTACTGCTTGTTGCTGCTGTTTGTTGTTGTTATGGGACTTCGTTAACACTTGTTTAAGCTTCTTTTTGGCCTTAAAAAACATAGCTAAGTACTAAGAGAATCTTAGATTATAATGATTTAATCAAACAATAAGTTTTCAATTATAATCCATCAAAACAAAATCAAAACAATGTTTTTCCTGCTGCTGCTGTTATTGTTACTGCTGCTTGCTGTTGTGTTCTGCTACTTGGTTCTTGCTTGTTTGAGTTGAAATTTTGGCCTCTAATAAACATAAATAAGACAAAATGAGGATGAATTATGATCATGAGCACTTCTATTTATATAACAGAAACTCATCAACCGCTGTTTGTTACGTGTGTTGAAAAGATTGAGTGAGATTTTGGTCAAATCTACTCTACTCAAACTTGCATTTCCTATACATGATTAGATGTTAAAGGAGTTGAAAGATGGGTCTGATTGTTGACAAGTATTTTGAAAATGAGTCATTGCAGCATAGAGTGGTTGTCCACTCGAATGTCCTAAATAAAGATTTGTTCTTAGTGGTCAAGTCTTGGTCGTCAAGGATGTCGTCTGCGGTCACCGAGCATACTGCTGGTCTGATAGCTGGAGTGAAGCTGGACTGAACTGGAGTGAAACGGGCTAATTTTGGCCTAGTTGGTCATCCCCCCAAACATCCGCCCGTCCGGATGTCTACCCAGTGTATTTTCAACCTTTTTTGTTTTGGTTGCTTTTTCTGCTGCTGCTACTGCTTGTTGCTGCTGTTTGCTGTTGTTATGGGACTTCTTTAACACTTGTTTAAGCTTCTTTTTGGCCTTAAAAAACATAGCTAAGTACTAAGAGAATCATAGATTATAATGATTTAATCAAACAATAAGTTTTCAATTATAATCCATCAAAACAAAATCAAAACAATGTTTTTCCTCCTGTTGCTGCTGCTGCTTACTGTTGTGTTCTGCTACTTGGTTCTTGCTTGTTTAAGTTGAAATTTTGGCCTCTAATAAACATAAATAAGACAAAATGAGGATGAATTATGATATTAAATTAATTATAAGATTTCAAACAATTTAACTCTTTAATTAAATCAAAGCAAAATCATCAAAATTAATATGTCTAATAGATTTTTTTTTTAGGTCTTAATTTGTGTAGTGGTTGATTAGGTTATATTAGTGGTGGATTTAGGGGTGGAGATGGCAATGAAGGGACTAAATTGGTGGTGGTTGTTGGCTTAATGAAAGTGGTTAGTTAGGTTGGCGGTGGCTGTGTAAGTGGAAATGGCAGTAATGTTTGGGCTTTTTTTTTTTTTTTTTTCCTTTTGTAGATAAAGGAAAGGGCGATGATGGTGGTTGATCGTGATGGTGAGAGAGGCAAGGTGAAGAGAACAGTGGTGGTTAGGGGGCAAAAATGAGATTGCAAGAGAGGGTGCTAGTTAAGAAAGCTAAACTATGGTGTTAATGGCCATGTATGGTGGTATTATGGCGATGGGTAGTAGTAGTGGTTTTAAACAGTGGCATTAGTAGTGGTTATGTGACGAGACTTGGTGGTTAGAGAGAGAGAACGAGAGAGAGTGTGGCCTGGAGGAAAAGAAAAGGCGAAAAAGGGCAAATTTAATTATCTTTACAATTATTTTTGAATTTGTCCACACACACACACAAAAAAAAAAAGTTGTTTCCACTCGTTTGTTATTTTATTTTATTCTTCCATTTATTGGCAATTTTGTTAAAAAAACCTAAGGTTGACTAATGATTATGAGTCATGACACAAAATTAATCCTTTTGATTGTAGTTTGGATTTTCCATACAAATTAATCCCCAATAACCTTAATGATCAATAGGCTTCTGTATTTATAGACATATGACCCATCTAAATAATACCTAACATGCTAGAATTCTCCAAAATAAAAGGGAAATTCGGATAGAATTATTCCTAGATTTTTTGACTCATCTTGCAGGAGTAAATGTCAGAATTGGAGAATTATTATTTCACACAAAATTGTAGCCCATTAATTTAGCTTTCCAATGCTTTTTGATTCACCTTAATTCGATATCAACTAAGAGAGATATGTCCAAAATACCAAATGTTGTACAGAGTGACTCTTCTAGTGGGATTGTATCAAATCTAACTTCTTTTTTTTTCCAAACGTCATAGGGTTGGGCTTTTCTTGCTTGATTAAATTTTTTTAGATTTTTCTAGGCCTTCAGAATTGAGTTGGAACTTGGTTTCTGGTTTCAATCCAATTTTTACTCATAAGCCTGAGTGACCAGCACATACACAAACATATTTAAATCAAGTAACAATGATTGAAGGACCTAACAAGTATACTTCAAGGGGCCTAAATGTGTACATTTCGGTAGCTATCAAAGACAAATAATATTTGAAGAAAATTAAAGTGTTAGAAGATGCAACACTCTCTCTTTAAAGTCTTCTTTCATCTCTCTGTTTATCTCTATCCTTCAACATATATATTAAATAAAACAACATAAAATGTTGACATGTTTTTTTATCCTATCCTATCCTGTGTTTGAATAAATACTTGTGCGAGCTAGGTTACATCAATTTGGTATCAGCGTGAAAGATCTATTGCAAACATCAATACATTGTTTTAGTCTATTCAAACTTGAAAAGTCTTGAAACTAGAGGTTGAGCTCTGTCCAACAAGAGGCGATTTATGCAATTTAGTTGTGAAAGATTTCCATGAAGATAATTAATGAGTCGTTAGAATTCTAGTATGAGTCTTTAATTTTGTTGTAGTAGTTTCTTATTTTTAGATAGGGTGCCACTGGTTTAGTGGTTAAAACTCGATCTATCAACCTTGAGGTTGTGAGTTCGAACCCAAGGGTTGCCACTTTGTACAAAATGTCAAAGGTTAAGTTTGTATCCAACCTAGCCCTGATACATCCCCATCCAATGGGGACTAAGTCTACATTTCTTTTTAGTTTCTTAAGTTTAGATGTTTGTAGGGTTTCAGGAGTGAAATCTTGTTGTTTAACTTGTTACTTGTTAAGTTGTTACCAAATGCAAGGCCATAGGTTAGTTTTTCATGGCAATTACTTGTTATTAAGTTTTGTGAGGCATCTAGAATAGCTCTCTTCCATCCTCCTCCTCCTCTTCTTCTTATATCCTCTCTCTTATTTTCTGCTGCCTTCTGATATCTCTCTCTTCCTCATGATTACTTTTTCATATTGCCTTCTCTTCTCATGTCTACCTCTCGAACGTCTATTCTTATACCTCTTAAATCTCGTGTCTTCCCTCCCCTCTTGTCCTACTTTTCCTCCCTTTTCTTTTTTCTCTGTTTTCTTGTTCTATCTCTGGTTTCATCATATATGAAAAGCAAATGAATAAACAAATTGAACAAGCTTAATTTCCCCATCATGTGTTTAAAGAAATTATTATGTCCTCCAATTCACAACAAGCCCGAGTATGTTAGAGTAGTAAAATTGTGTTTTGAGAGTTATTACAATTGTTGGCTAATGCTAGGTTATGGAATCCACTAAGACATATTTCATGAACATTAAGTTAGCATTTGAGCTTACGGCAATATTAGTTGAATCACAGTTTTTTTCATAGCATGGTAGTGAATCCAGCAGCAAATGTGCAAATTAGAGAGCAATGCATCTACCTACGCATTTTGGTCTTGCGAAAGGAATTGCAATTGATTCCTCGTTAGTGGGGTCTAGTAATGGAGAGACATGAGAGGAGGCTGATCACATGAAAAAGCCAACTGGGAGTCACAAGGAACTTTTATTGGTCTAATGTCTTTCTCTTTACCTTTGTAGACCTTTGTCGTCTACAAAATGGGAGGTCTGATCAGAAATCTTGCGTGTATTGTTATGGTGATTGTGCACAGGACTAGTGCTCTAGACTTGCCCTTTTTTACGAGTTTATGTGGTCTGTGGTAAGGAAGTGGTGGTCTTTGTTAAATTTGTTGTAGTTTCAGTTGTATAATAGGACTTTTCTGTAGTATTGTAGTTTAATCACTGGTTTGCGCTATTTAATGTTTGGCCTGTGCATTCTACTGTTCCCTCTGCTTAATCTCTTCACAACATCTGGGACATGCTTTTATATATAGGGAGTCTTTTATTGAGAAATGTTTGGGAGTCCCCTTTTTTTTGGGGTTTCATGACCCCCAATTTGATCTTGGTCCTCAATGTGTGTGTGGGGTCCACTCATGTATGTGTAGGCCCACATTATGAGTGGTTAGGATGAGAGTGGGGGTTGTGAGGGTCATGTATGTTTGGGGGTCTCTTATTTTCTCCAACAGCCAGGGCTACCATTTTAATCTAACGACTAGTATCAAAAAATATTTTAATACCAGTCACTAGATTGTACACAGGGGATCAAATAAGCATTAACACTGCTAGGGCTTCTCACTTTAAGGTCATGTTTGTTTGGGTGGACATGAGCTTGGGATTGGACTAATAGTCCAATAAAATTATCAATCCGATGTTTGATTAAACAATTAAAATACGGACTAATTATTTTAAGCTTGACTATTAGTTAAGATAGGATACATAATCCAACGAATTTATAATCCTAGGACTATTAGTCATGGGAATGCTAATCCAGTCCGCCCAAACAAACATGGCCTAAAGACTCTAAAAGGTACAGGTTAACCCCAACCTTGTTTGTGCAGCTGCAAAAAACCCACCAACTGCCATAATAGCCACTGCTGCAAGTGCCACCTCGCACTGCCAACAAGCTAGTTAAATTCCTATGCCAGCCCGCCATTTGTTATCACTCAGCACTTTCTTGAGTTTGCTCTCTCTCTCTCTCTCTCTCTCTCTCTCTCTCTCTCTCTTTCTTCTTTTTTCTTTTCTTTTCTTTTTCCTTTTTCTGAGCATTAAAGTGTTCAATAATTAGAGAGCATTACTTTGTTGAAACTTATCTCGTCATTGTAAAAATTTGGGCTACAGGAGCTTAATATATATTCTAATATTGGTCAACCCAAGCAAAATTAAACTCATTTTTTTAAACTTGGGTTGGGCTTTGGTTGGGTGCTTGAGCTGGGAGTTCGGGCTGGGGCAGTCCCCAATGCACCTTGGGATGAGCTTGGACAGCCCTATGGACAGCTTTGGATTTTTAGATTTGTGTTGCCACTGTACTGTTTTTACCTTCATCTTTTCATGGCTGCTAATTATTCTTTTGTGTTTACTCATGCATAACATTGTAAAATAGTAGCATTTTAATTAGTCCATATCCTGTCTGTGAAGTATTCTAGAAACCCCATCTGAAACAGAAAGCATTTAGTATTTTGCTGTTATAGGAAGCCCCTAAGAAGCAGGGACACAGACATGCCAATGTGGCAATTTTCAAAAATTGTAAGCCATGACAAGTGGGAGACATGTCCAAAATATGTTAAGTGTATGAATATTTCCTTCAAAGTTAATAAGAATATACAACGTAACCATTGAATCTAAAATTATTTTATTCAAACTTATAATGTGTTCCATATATGTTTAAACAATGGATAAGTTTGTTCCCCAAGTATCCAAAGTGTGTCCTTGTCTAAAAAAATTTATAAAAAAAAATTGGACAGTTAGACGCATCTTCAAAACACATATCGGTAAGTGTTCAACAAGTGTCGGTGTCCGAAATGGACACAACACCCTTTTAGAAGCGTCTGTGCTTCATAGAAAGACTCGGCCTTTTCCATTTTAAGTCAGCTTATTATCAGCAAAGGGAAAAACATTTGTCCTGCTTATAACAACAAAATATTATGATGGACTTCCCTCAAAATTGACCTTCAATCTTATTAATGTGTTAATAAATAAACTCTTTGGTTTAAATCTCTCTCTCTCACGCGCGTGCGCACACACATACACACGCGCGCACGCTCACACACACACACACACACACACACACACACACACTCACTGACAACAACAGTATAATCACAAGCTTGCTTTCGATATCGTCTTGATAGCAGAAAGTCAGTAGTTTTATTGTTTTTAATTATTTTCTTCCTCTGATCATGCAGGTTGAGGGGCCCAAATCTCCTAAGGAGATGCTGACAATATTGCAGAGAGTGCTTGAAGAAAGTGCCCATGTTTTTGTTGCCGCGAGGCTTGATGCAGAAGAAAGAAGAACCAATGTGCGTTTGAGGGAGGAACACGATGCTGCTTATCGAGTAGCACTTGAAGCTGATCAAGCATGTCAAATTATTCAACTTCTTATTTTCTTTATCCCTTTCTCAGTCCCCAGAGCTTATGCTTTATAATGAAGTATTAGCATATTGTGATGCCACATGGTCTTGATGAGGTTTCTCTACCCATCTCAGGCTAAGGAACTCCAGAGGAAAGAAGAGCAAGAACAGCTGGCAAGGGAAGCTCCTGAAGCTGAAAGGAAGCAAAAGGAAGAAGAAGAGCCTCGTGAAAGAGCGGTACGTGAAGCTGCTGAGAAAAAAAGCTACATTAGCTAGAATGCGGAAGGAGAAAGCCCTTTCACTTGGAGATGAACTTGAGAAAGGACCTGATGTTACTCAAGTAATGCCCATTTTTTTGTTTGTAATTACATTTTGTGCTCCTCTTTAGAACTATTTCACTCATCACAAAATAGCGTGAATCACATTTTCTTAAACAGTTTCACTACATGGATAGTATTATCCTTGAACTAAGTCTCTGACCTGACAAAGTCTATCAGCACAAATCCAATGTACCCGGGGAATAGTGGAGCCTTCTGAAGCTATGATTCCAGGACTACCTAGCAAAAGAGAAAACAGACAGCATCTCAGCTCAACTTCACTGGAACAGATACGAGCAAAGCTGAACGACTGTATTCTATTACTTATCACTATTCCCCGAAATCACTGCTCCAAATCTGAATCTGATACCCGCAGATATGACTAATTCTCAAAATACTAATACTGGTGCCCGCAGGCCGGATATCCAGGCCCACAAATTGGTATATGCATTCCCTGTAGAGATACACTCTAAAAGCACATAGCAAGTAAAGAGAGCCAAAACACCCCTATGTTGGGGTAGGGTTTCCCTGTCCTATTTTGTCAGGAGCTAGGGTTTCACTACACACGCAGCGGTTTCAAACAACCTATGATCGGGTGAGCAACCTGTCCTAGCTTGGAATGGTCACTACGGATTTCGATATGCACTAGATCGAATGGTCGAAAAGGGTGCCCCGGTAAAACCGGGGTTTGTGTTCCCGTACTGGCAGAGCCCGCAACCGGTCAGCCTTATGGTCATGCCTTGACAAGACAAGCCTCCAAAGAAACCGCCAGAATAGCAGATGGCCAACACGGTGTCCTAGGCGTACCAATGCACATGCAATGCAAAGAAACACATAAGTGTAGTCAAAACAGGATATCACGAGTTCGAGTCAAGCTCTCTAAAATCCCCAGTAGAGTCGCCAGAAACTATAGCAGCTCCCGCGAGGGACCTCGCTACAGTTCGGACTCAATTTTGTCACGGTTCTAAATCTGAACCAAAGAGTCCAAATCCGGCAAATCGTTTTTGAGAAAACAGATTTTTGAAAGAAGTGCCAAACATGGACTGCTTTGCCAGATACAGAGTCGCCACCTAAATATTTTTTTTTAAATGGGAAATTTAGGAAACCCTGACTCGGTGCCGAAGGCCACGTGTCCGTCATCACCAAAGTTGTCTTGGCTCGGGAGCTTGGGTACGATCGGGGAAGGTCAGCTATGAGCACCCCCTTTCGCCCAGTTCAAAGACCGGCCTCTACTAACCATGATATCCGATTTCGAAAACGTTATGTGTTCTTATTCCGGTTATTAGCCTAAAATTACTATGTTATGCGCACGGCAAACAAGTATAGACTAGATTGCCTAATTTGGAAATAAGCATTGCATATCCGATTGTTTTGAAAGGCGCTTTGGAATTTGCTACTCGCAAGTAGGCTAAAACACGGATTTCAACGAGTTTTTCCAACTCAAACAATCCAACCTCCACCCATAGGCATTCAAACAGTTTATCTCGTATAAGCATTTAGCCACGTGGTAATCCTACTGTCATGTTAACATTCACACGTATGCGATATACTAAAGCATAAATACTTACATCGTACTCCGTGCCAAAACAATAAACTAGTTAGCAAACATGCATGCCCTAGTTCATGTTAGAATGACTAATGCATCGCATGCAGAATGTGATTAGGATAGGCTCGGCTAACCCTAAAATGGCATGTGAAATGCAATCATTCGATGCACGTATTCAAGTTAGATTTGAAAATACAATGCGGTTTGTATGATGTACCGAGCCCGGTGCATGTAAGACAAATGTATGTATGCACGCATGCATAGCATAAGGTATGCTAAAATAAACGTGCCCTAATCTACCATCGTAAGCGGGTAAATAAAAGGGAAGAAAGAAGTGGGGGTTGGAAGACATGCACACCACTCACACACGCTTATTACAAATTCGCCCTCGCTCGGAGGGACTAAAAGAATATACAAATTAATTAACTACGCAAGCTAATTAAATATTACAAATTAACTAAATTAACTGAATTAATTAATTAATCTAATTAAAGCCCTCGGGAAGCGGGTCAGATGCAGCGCATGCTCGGGACTTGCTTTAATCGCACCGCCAGCATAGTCTCATTGCTTTCCTCGCTTTGCTCCGAAACTGCCAAAGTCTCAGGAATGCCTCTCTGGACACTGGAGAATACCACCGGCTAAGTAGAATGATCACCGGCACTAGGATGTGGCCATTGGCACAAAATTAATCCATCGGCTGATTATTTACTGCCGGCCGGCAATGTATACTGCCGGTCGGCAAACAATGCCTGCAGAACCTGCAACTCACAGCAGCAGAGGGCAAAACTTGCATGGCAATTCAATTCAAACAATGTATGCACCAATTATGCTCCCTATCATGTTTGTGACTCAAAGGGGGCATGTGCCCCGATTCTTGGACCACCAATCACGCATTTCCATGCATGATGGCCTAAAGAATCAAGTGTGCACTTTTATGTCAAATGAAATACAAACCAATCAAACAAAACAAGGCCCAATTCCTATCACCAAATCAAGGAATAAGGCATGCATGCAAGATGTATTGCAACCTAATCATGTTAGCTAAGGATGCAACATGAGCATGTGAACAAACAATGCACACTAGGCATGCAACCTATGCAAGCAAACTTGTGAGTCATGTGGCAAGGCAAACCAATGAAAAGATGGACTTAGACATGATTTAGGCAACTCCAAATAGGCCTAAACAGTAGCCAAAATGCCCAAAAATGAAGGCTAAACACATATGCACACATGCAAGTAAGTTGGACCAACACTTAGGCATTAAACAAGCAACTCCAAAGCACACTTTAACGAGGCTAAATATGGACAACTAGCATGCATCATAAGCTCTAAAAATCATGCTAGAATGTGGTGCCAAACCAACTCAAATGAAGCAAACATTAGCATGCAAATGGCCCAAGCATTCAAGGCCCATCAAGGAGGCAATGAACTACACTTAGTACAACCACACATGGCAATACTTAGGCGACCAAAAATGGAGTTTTAACACATAAAACTAAGCCCAAAAGACCACTTAGATGACATCTAAATGGTTCAAATTCAAAGGCATGCACAATGGTCAAAACATAGAGCACACAACACATGCTTTTAAGGCAACAAAGGGGGATCCAAGGCAAGCATATGAGCATGTTAAAGGGACTGAAATGACATGAGAAATGACTTCAATCCACTAAATCAAAGCAAACAAAGCATGCTATACACTTACATACTTAAGGCCAACAAGTCCAAAAATGCAAAGAGGCTATATAATGCATGCTAGGGTCGACTCAAACAACCTAAGACAGACCTAAAGCATGGCAAAATAAGCACAAAAGCTTCACAAATCTAAGCCTAAAACATGCTAAAACAAAGGCACACAACCTAAGGCATATTAAGGCAATCACAAGGCATTACAAGGTAGGTATGCAAGGCATGCATGGTGCACCAAAACCAACTTAAAACCATGTTATATTATGGCAATATAAGCATGAAAAATAGTCATGGCATGTCAACACATACTTGAACAAAGGCTTCCTTAAGAGACCAAAAATGGTCCCTTTCAAGGACAACAAGGAGAGGGGGTGGCCCTCCCCTTCTTGGGACTTCAAAGCATCACCTTCACCACTGAAATCCCTCAAGATTTCAGTGGTGAAGAGACCCAAACACCAAAATCCCGGAGCTCTCACAAGATGGCACAAAATGGGGGCCTTTCAAGGCCTAAGAGGGGTCAAACTTCCCCAAAGCACAAAACACTCTTAATAAACTATCAAGAGGGCCTAAAAACAGAACATTTTTGTATTAAACACTAAGCACAAAAACATTTCTAAGATAGGCAAAAATAAGATGCAAGAAAGGGGTAAAAAGGGAGTAAAGTGGTTACCCTTGTAGACCTTTTCACAAATGGTGGTTTTGTGGCCTCCTTGAGCTCCAATCTAGCTAGGAACAGCAAGAATAAGCCCTTAGAACCTCAGTAGCCAAGGGAAGGTGAAACACTAGGTGCTTGTGTGCAATAGTATGGACTAAAACACACACAAGAGTAATATAGAGATAGGATATGTATTGAACCCTAACCCTAAAACCAGAGCTTCCTCTGTATTTTCTAAGCAAAAAGCTCTAATTTTTCTAACCCTTGAGTAAGGGAGAGGAGGGCTCCTCTTATAGAGGAGCCAATCTTGTAAACTTACAATGTAAGCTAACAAGAGGGGCATCCCTCCATACACGTGTATGGAGGGGAAGCAAATGCCAGCCAGCTGTTTCAAAATATCTCCAAAAGCAGCTGAACAGTAGTCGGCCGGCCAAAAATGTCATTTTGACAAAATTGACTGCCGACCGGCAATAAAGTGTTCCGACCGGCAACATACATTGCCGGTGGCAACAAAAACCAGCCAGTGGCCTCTAGCCACTGCCGGTGGTGTGTGGGGATACCTCACAAGGCATTCCCTGCCCCTCCAAGGAAAAACACAAGTGTTTGGTGCAAAACCAAACACAAAACGGTCGAGTTCGGAGATCCTGAGACAAGGCGCGTAGCCGAGAACTCCGGGAACTCCAAACGAACACAAACATGGATAATCACCGAGTGTTCAAATGGTGACGTCCAAGTCTTGAGGACGGTCAAAAATGGGTTGTCTACAGATATGTAATATTTAAAATGATTGTAATAATTTCCCCACCCCGCTCCTTTCTATCACATTCTTTAATCGCTTTCCCTACCTGTACATATGTATATATTTGACATGCCATGCATATCCATGCTTTACATTCATGTCTCATGCATTAAGATTCGGCTAAATTCCTATTTGTGGATTTCATCAATTCTTATGTGATTCTATGTGCTACCCCATGTTTTTGAGATTATTCACATGTCATATCTTAGAAGCCGAATCTTTAGTCGCATCTCATGAGTGAATTGCATTAGGATTATGTATATAAGATCATGCATATTTTACTAACTTTGTTTTGTAGCTGTTCGAGGGACGTCGGTAAATCTGTGAGTTTTTATGCTTTAGCATCCCATTTGTGTGTGATTTTCTTATTATGTTTAGCATCCTACCATGAGGCTAATTGATTAAATGGTAAACTGTTTGAATGCATGTGGATGAAGGCTTGTTGCCTAAATTGGAATGATTCAAAGATTGTACGTTTTAGGCCCACTTTGTAGTGGCAAATTCACAAACTTTAAGCCCACTTCGTCAAGTGACAAATTCAAACCCTTTTCGAAAAACAAACATGAAATTGAATTGTTCCAATTTGAGCAAACTAGTCTATAATTGTATGCTTCACATAGTAAATTTTAGGATTTATTAAAATAATCAGAACATGAACATATAAAGAAAATAAAAGTCATATCATGGTTTAGTAGAGGTCGATCTTTTGATCGGGTGAGCGGGAGTGCTCATTATTGACCTTCCCCTCTCATACCTAAGGTTCTGAGCCAAGCATCCTTGGTTACGACGAACAGTGGCCTTGGCACCGAGTCATGGGTTTCCTAATTTCCCAAAATATTAGGTGGCGACTCTGAGATCTGATGACGCAATCCATTTTGACAAAATTGCAATAAAATGGATTTTCAATAAAAGTTGCCAAATCTAGACTCTCGTCTACGTTTCACATTGCACTCGTGAGACTTGAGATCAAAGAGATCTCGGGAGTCCGAACTGTTTAACGCGCGCGAGTACCCCCCGGGCATGTTATAATTTCTGGCGACTCTGCTGGGGATTTATGAAACCTTGACTTTAACTCCATGATATGACTTTTATTTTTAATTATATGTTTATTGCATTGCATGCATTAGTGCACTTAAAGTTCCTATGTTGCCCAGATACTGGTGGGAACACAGGCATACTTTTTGTGACACTACACCTATCTCTATGTTACTTTGGAGGCCTTGTGTTATAAACTTTTGAGATCTGAAAGTTCTCAGACTTTGAAGAGAGGCTAATATTGACTCTTCTGAGTTCCTAAGATCTTCATTGGTTATGACCCAAAGGACTCTTTGGTAATGTCACCTTGACTTCAATCCCTAAAGTAGAGCTAACCTTGTACATATAGTGAGCTATAGTACCTTTCAAACTTAGGACAGGATGCTCTCCTCTTTCTAGGATGTGTGATACCACTTGTCTGAATAGTGAAACCCTAGATCATTTCAAACTAGGACAGGATAACCCTACCCTCCATAGGGGTGTTTGTTCTCTTTCTTGCTATGTGTTATGTGCAATGTATTGGATCTATACAGGGTTCTCAAATTCGAGTAAGTGGTTCAGGCATTTCAGTTTGTGGGGTTCAGTGTGTTTTTAGTGAGGGCATAATTGGAAGTTCAATTTTGTTTATGTAATTGGGGAGTGACCACCTGTTGATTGCACGGGCTTTATTTTGAATGTTATCGATGGCCCACACTGTGACTGGCAATTTGAGAATGGTTTTATTCTGAATTCTGAATTGAGTATTGAGTCTAAGTTTGATTCCACCAAGTTTGTAGAGTTGGGATCAGACTCGAGTCATTCTAGTGAGTCAGAGTCTGTTGATTTCGAGAGTGCTAACCTAGACATTTCTGTCTTGTCTAGGTCTTCTTTGTCATTTTCTTTTGAGTCTGTGTCATTGCTGAGTCATAGTCTCTTTTCCAAAAAAAAAAAAAATTCAAAAAAATAAAATATAAAAAAATGCCATAGAGTCTACCTACTTCTCTGTGCCTTTAAATCATTACATTGACCAAAGTTTTTCAAAACTTTTTCCAAAAACTCTGATAAAAAACAAAGAGGAAGAATTTCCTCGGGATTTGCAAATTTTGATCAATTGAGAGGAAGAGAGGTGCACTAAGCCTTTGATGAATAAAATAATTTTTGTTAA
Source organism: Camellia lanceoleosa (assembly GCA_025200525.1). Lineage (NCBI taxonomy): Eukaryota > Viridiplantae > Streptophyta > Magnoliopsida > Ericales > Theaceae > Camellia > Camellia lanceoleosa. Next base: position 60,577,631 of record CM045771.1, on the reverse strand, counting down.
TGTGGGTACTGAGAAGGATCCTGGCTTGGTCCAAATTGGTTCTATCTTATTTTCGTAAAAGTACGAATGATTAGTCACTTTGTGAAAAAATTTCAAAAACTGTTTTTGCGTGGTCCTACGAAAACATGCCTGGAATTAGTTATACAGCATAGGATCCCTCTTGACTCGTGGTCCAACCTCCTTAGCTCCTTAGCTTTCCAACCTTGATTCGAAGTATTCAATGATCATTCAAAGTGTAAGGCTTGCATAGCCGAATTGGAAATCGCCCTTGAACTAGGGGCCATGATGTGATTCAAATGGAGGCAGCCCTTCAACTAGGGGCAATAAGGTCGAATATGATTTAGATTGGAAATAGTCCTTGAACTAGGGGTAATGATGTGATCCAGATTGGAAACAGACCTTCAACTCAGGGCAGAGAATGTGGTTTCGATTTGAAACAGCCCTTGAACTAGGGGCAAAAGTGTGAGGCTTGCATAGCTAAAATGGAGGCAGCCCTTGAACTAGGGGCAATAAGGTACCACCCTTGAGAGGCTCGCTGGGTTGAAAACCCGGAAGGGCGACCCAGGCAAAAGTTAGAGCACAAAAAAAAATAAATAAAAATAAAAGAAAAGAAAAAGAAAAATGAAAAGCTCGCAAGGTTAAAAACCCGAAAGGGTAGCTTTGGCAAAAGTTAGAGCGTAAAAGGAGAGTGTCAATACCCGAGTGAACCTTAGCCAAAACTATGTAGGGCCTGTGATTCAGATTGGAAACAACCCTTGAACTAGGGGCAAGAAAGTCAGATGTTATTTAAGATTTGAAGTAGTCCTTGAACTAGGGGCAAAAGGTTGGATGTGATCAAAGAGTTAAAACTGAATTGTTTCTCAATGAAGACCGCCCAGAAAGGCAAAACCCAGAATTTGAGAGAATGAATTTTATTATTGAAGGACAGTCGAGGTCCTATCCACTACACTAGGGGCAACACTAGAGGCAAATTCAGACCCAATTAGTCTAGTCCCTACATCATCATATCTACTGGTCAAGTGTAGCAGTCGTTCTTATAGATAGCCTAGAGATCTCACACCCAATCAACATGGACAAATTAAAACCAAAAGTACCATCCTTGAGAGGCTCGCTGGGCTGAAAACCCGGAATGGCGACCCAGGCAAAAGTTAGAGTAGAAAAAAATTTCAAAAAAAAAAAAATGAATGAAAAAAAAATGAAATGAACAAAATAAAAATTAAAAAAAATAGAAAAATGAAAAATGAAAAGCTCGCAAGGTTGAAAACCCAAAAGGGCGGCTTTGGCAAAAGTTAGAGCACAAAAGGAGAGTGTCAATACCTTAGTGACCCTCAGCCAGAACTACGATGGCATGATTCCTATCTTTGGGATACGTAGGTAGCTTCATCTCGAAGTTCGGCCCTAATAATTTTTTAACTCATTCATCTCGTCCATGTTTGCTTGGTGTGTCTTTAGTCGACTTGGTTGTCCTATCCGTGTTTGATTGGTGTATCTTCGTTCTGCTCAGTTCAATTGGTTCGATTTAACTTGGTTCAATTCGGTTCGATTCGGTTTGGCGGTTCGGTTCGGTCCGGTCCAGTTTTGCTCGACTTTATTCAGTTCGAATTGGCTTGGTTTGGTTGGCTTGGTTCAAATATCACCTTTGATTACCTGGTTTGGGACTATGCACACCAATGGTTAATTCCATGTTAGTTGAGTAGTGGCCATTTGCAAAAATAGGTTTTGATTAATTTGAATGAAGCTGACTAATTTTTCTCAAAAATTGTTCTATTTTTGCAAAACTTAGACCATTCTTTGGATTTGAAAAAGGAAAATTTTCAGTGCTCACAGCTTAGCTTACGTGATTTCAAAACAGAAAATGGAATAAGTATGCTAATCTGACTCTTATGTTGGTCAAAACATTTTTTACAAAAAAAATCAAGAGACAAAAAAAGGGGTCAAGGCAATGAACTAGGGGCATAGTCAAGTCAGTGATTCTATCTTCTCCCCTGCTCGAGTCAACTCGTTAGTGTATATGAGTGTGTATTCATATCAGTCAGTGTACTTATACCAGTCAGGGTATTCATACCAGTCAGTGTATCGAAGTGTGTATTTATACCAGTCAGTGTATTTATACCAGTCAGGGTATTCATACCAATCAGTGTATATAAGTGTGTTCCTTTCATACCAGTCAGTGTATTTATACCAGTCGGTGTATTTATACCAGTCAGTGTATATAAGTATGTTTGGATTGTTTAGCTTCATTTTTCTTTCGTTAAGTCATTCTGTGATTTAGGTCAGTATGGGTCAGTATAGAATCAACGTCCAATTCAGAGTTCAAATTTCAATCAATCTCAAATTCGATCAAACAAAAGTATTTTCAGTCACATCATTGAGATACAAAATTGAAACTTTTTATACAGTCAGGGGAGGACATCCCCGATTACAGAGACTCCAAAAAAAAACAACAAACAAATAAACCCAGAAAATACAAAGACTCCAAAAACAAGAAGAAAAAAAAAACAACAAAAACAAAAAAACAAAAAAAAACAGAAAATACAGAAAAAAACAAAAAAGAAAACCATAAATACAAAAAACAAAAAAAAAAAGAAAAAATAAATAAATAAAAATAAATAAATAAAGAGAAAAACAAAAACAAACAAAAAAGAGAGGGATCTTTTTTTTCTTTCTTCTCCAGTGATGGCGACGCACCAACTTCACTTACTCGGCTCTTCCGTCGCCGAGCTCTTCCGCTTTTTGTCGTTCTTTTTGTCGTCAACCTTCGAAGGTCCTGCTCCAGTGCTTCCACCGAGAACCACCACAGTGTTTCCGCCGATAGAGTCGGCTCCCCGCCGGCCATCAAAGGCGAGGTATGAGGAAGCCCCAAATCGGGCCATGGAGGTGGTTTGTCGTTTCAGCTCCTTGTTTTCAGCCTTCAATGCACAAATCTCAGCCCGCGCATCTTTGTACATACACTGGAGTAAAGAGAGTTGGGCGTTGACCTGGTATACCTCACACACCTTGTTTTGCAGATGGTGAGACAAGTTAGTGACTGCCGCCACTGTCTCCATGCAGGACCTCAACGTGTAGTGGTTGGCCTCGATATCATTTTGAGCAGCCATCACTTGCTCAACTATTAGTGTAGGAAGACTAGAATGAGTAAGAGCAGGGGCGCTTGGCCTAGAGGAGCTCAATGGATCATTAAGATCTGGAAAGAGAGAGAGAGGGCGAGACGAAGCCATGTATAGGAAGAGAGAGGAAAGAAGAGAGCCACAAAGGAATGACAGAAAATAGAAGAGGAAAAGAAGAAGGAGGAGGAAGATAGCAGAGTGATGGAGAAGAAGAAGAAGAAGAAGAGAGTGGTTAAAAAGAAGAGGGAAGATACTGAAGAGAACAAGAAGACGAGAGAGAAAGACAAAGAGAGGGTGAGAGCCGAGGCGAGCTTACATCAAGGCGGCCTGCTTTTGTCGGCCAATAACGCAAAAGCAGGCCGCATGGCACGCGTTTGCGAGAAAAGAGAGAGACGCGAGAATGAATCGAGTATGCATGCATGTATATATGTATATATATTGTATAGCTATGTAATATAGATATTTGTTTGAACATTTGGGTCACAGGCGTGGCTTGGGTACAGTGATTTTCGAACCCCACATCGAGTGTTTCTTTTGGTTTGTTTTGATTTTGTGTATATATGTCTCGTATATGTATATATATTTGTTTGCATATCTTGTCATAGTCATAAGAGTGGAGTGGCTCAGTGGTTGAGTACTCGGAGGCCAAGCTTGAGGTCAGGGGTTCGAAACCCCATATCCCCACATCTATGCATTTTGTGTTTTTCCTTTCTTTTTGCGTGTTTTGCGTACGTGTGCTGACGTCAGCAAATAGAATATGCCTTCTCAGTAACGGCATCTTCCCATTGATGGTTGCAAGCAGAATATTCCCCGAGTCTGTATACGTATACCGTATGTACATGTCAATGTGTATGTTCGTATTTGTGTATTTTTTGTCTATATATATATGAGTGTGTATACTGTATATATCTGTATCTGTCTGTATGTTGTCTGTATATGTATATATGTATACCGTATGTATATATCTGTGTGTATTTTTGTCTATATATGAACATATGTATACCGTATATGCATGTCTGTGTATATTGTCGTATTTGGATATATTTTGTCTATACATGGTATATGTATATGGTATTTGGTTCGAACGTATAATTCCTTCTTTCATTCTGTGCATCTATCGCACAATAATCTCACTTCATTCACCTACCACACAAATTTCAATTTCAATTCCAATTCCATCGCACTATTTTGTGAAATCCTACGGTGTCTAGGAGACATTAAATCCTACGGTCTGGGAGACCTTAAATCCTCTGGTGTCTAGGAGACCTTAAATCCTACGGTCTAGGAGACCTTAAATCCTACGGTCTGGGAGACCTTAAATCCTCCGGTGTCTAGGAGACCTTAAATCCTACGGTCTAGGAGACCTTAAATCCTACGGTGTCTAGGAGATCTTAAATCCTACGCGGTCTAGGAGACCTAAAATCCTCTGGTGTCTAGAAGACCTTAAATCCTACACGGTCTAGGAGACCTTAAATCCTACGGTGTCTAGGAGACCTTAAATCCTACACGGTCTAGGAGACCTTAAATCCTACGGTGTCTAGGAGACCTTAAATCCTCTAGTGTCTAGGAGACCTTAAATCCTACGCGGTCTAGGAGACCTAAAATCCTCTGGTGTCTAGGAGACCTTAAATCCTACGCGGTCTAGGAGACCTAAAATCCTCTGGTGTCTAGGAGACCTTAAATCCTACGGTCTAGGAGACCATAAATCCTCTGGTGTCTACGAGACCTTAAATCCTACGCAGTCTAGGAGACCTTAAATCCTCTGGTGTCTAGGAGACCTTAAATCCTCTGGTGTCTAGAAGACCTTAAATCCTACGGTGTCTAGGAGACCTTAAATCCTCTGGTGTGGAAGACCTTAAATCCTACGGTGTCTAGGAGACCTTAAATCCTACGGTCTAGGAGACCTTAAATCCTCTGGTGTCTAGGAGACCTTAAATCCTATGGTGTCTAGAAGACCTTAAATCCTATGGTGTCTAGGAGACCTTAAATCCTACGGTCTGGGAGACCTTAAATCCTCTAGTGTCTAGGAGACCTTAAATCCTACGGTCTGGAAGACCTTAAATCCTCTGGTGTCTAGGAGACCTTAAATCCTCTGGTCTAGGAGACCTTAAATCCTCTAAAGGTGCAATTCCTTTGGTGTTTTTCGTGCCCGAACGACTTCAATCGGTCTGGTATAGTCACCTGACTGTGTTTGTAATGAGTTCCTAGGAGATCAACTGAGACGGTGGAAACTAGAGTTCGAATGGCGATGCCTAGAACGCAAAAGGTTCGGGATTTCCGAGACTAAAGTCTGGTTTAAATACCCAGGGGTGTATCCCCGGCTTGAAATCTGTATGGCAGCCCTATAGGTTTAGATAGTTTGTATGCGCCTCAACTCTGGAAACTGAACCAACCTAGTCTGTCACCCTGTTGGAGAATAGGGAAAGTTGCAAACATAGCCAAGTAGAAATGTGGCTTGCGTCGTGTGTTTTACACAAAGCTTGCCACCCATGTTGCCATCTTCATAGCTTTATCATCACTCCATGACATTGCATTGCATTGCACAAATCATGAACCATCTAAATCGGCTTCGCGTAAGCATATAAGTCCAATTTTCAAACTGGCTTCGCGTAGCGTATAAGTCCAATCTTCAAACCGGCTTCGCGTAGCGTATAAGTCCAATTTTCAAACTGGCTTCGCATAGCGTATAAGTCCAATTTTCAAACCGGCTTCGCGTAGCGTATAAGTCCAATTTTCAAACCGGCTTCGCGTAGCGTATAAGTCCAATCTTCAAACCGGCTTCGCGTAAGCGTATAAGTCCAATCTTCAAACAGGCTTTGTGTAAGCGTATAAGTCCAATCTTCAAATCGGCTTCGCATAAGCGTATAAGTCCAATCTTCAAACCGGGTTCGCGTAAGCGTATAAGTCCAATCTTCAAACCGGCTTCGCATAGCGTATAAGTCCAATTATCAAATCGGCTTCGCGTAGCGTATAAGTCCAATTATCAAAACCCAAATCGGTTAACAACAGTCAGGTGCGCCTGTCTGTTTACACCACCCCGGTTAAAATACAATCAAGTGCACTTGTCTGTTTACACCATCTCGGTTAAAAACATCAGGTGCGCCCGTCGTTTACACCATTTTCCTCCTTTCGCGTGAGACGTGTTAGGATGTTGGTTTCTCTTGGTTGAGGTCTTCCCTCTCTTGCATGATCATAAGTTTTTCAAAAACAACCGGCTTCGCATAGCATATAAGTCCAATCTTCAAACCGGCTTCGCGTAAACGTAAAAGTCCAATCTTCAAACCGGCTTCGCGTAGCGTATAAGTCCAATCTTCAAACCGGCTTCGCGTAGCGTATAAGTCCAATCTTCAAACCGGCTTCGCGTAAGCGTATAAGTCCAATCTTCAAACCGGCTTCGCGTAGCGTATAAGTCCAATTTTCAAACCGGCTTCGCGTAAGCGTATAAGTCTAATCTTCAAACCGGCTTCGCGTAACGTATAAGTCCAATTTTCAAACCGGCTTCGCGTAAGCGTATAAGTCCAATCTTCAAACCGGCTTCGCGTAAGCGTATAAGTCCAATCTTCAAACCGGCTTCGCGTAGCGTATAAGTCCAATCTTCAAACCGGCTTCGCGTAAGCGTATAAGTCCAATCTTCAAACCGGCTTCGCGTAAGCGTATAAGTCCAATCTTCAAACCGGCTTCGCGTAGCGTATAAGTCCAATCTTCAAACCGGCTTCGCGTAGCGTATAAGTCCAATCTTCAAACCGGCTTCGCGTAGCGTATAAGTCCAATTTTCAAACCGGCTTCGCATAAGCGTATAAGTCCAATCTTCAAACCAGCTTCGCGTAGCGTATAAGTCCAATCTTCAAACTGGCTTCGCGTAAGGGTATAAGTCCAATCTTCAAACCGGCTTCGCGTAGCGTATAAGTCCAATTTTCAAACCGGCTTCGCGTAGCGTATAAGTCCAATCTTTAAACCGGTTTCGCATAGCGTATAAGTCCAATCTTCAAACCGGCTTTGCGTAGCGTATAAATCCAATCTTCAAACCGGCTTCGCGTAAGCGTATAAGTCCAATCTTCAAACCGGCTTCGCGTAGCATATAAGTCTAATCTTTAAACCGGCTTCGTGTAGTGTATAAGTCCAATCTTCAAACCGGTTTCGCGTAGCGTATAAGTCCAATCTTCAAACCGGCTTCGCGTAAGCATATAAGTCCAATCTTCAAACCGGCTTCGCGTAGCGTGTAAGTCCAATCTTCAAACCGGCTTCGCGTAAGCGTATAAGTCCAATCTTTAAACCGGCTTCGCGTAAGTGTATAAGTCCAATCTTCAAACTGGCTACGCGTAAGCGTATAAGTCCAATCTTCAAACCGGCTTCGCGTAAGCGTATAAGTCCAATCTTCAAACCGGCTTCGCGTAAGCGTATAAGTCCAATTTTCAAACCGGCTTCGCGTAGCGTATAAGTCCAATCTTTAAACCGGCTTCGCGTAAGCGTATAAGTCCAATCTTCAAACCGGCTTCACGTAGCGTATAAGTCCAATCTTCAAACCAGCTTCGCGTAGCGTATAAGTCTAATCTTCAAACAGACTTCGCGTAAGCGTATAAGTCCAATCTTCAAACTGGCTTCGCGTAAGCATATAAGTCCAATCTTCATACCGGCTTCGCGTAGCGTATATGTCCAATCTTCAAACTGGCTTCGCATAAGCGTATAAGTCCAATCTTTAAACCGGCTTCGCGTAAGCGTATAAGTCCAATTTTCAAACCGGCTTCGCGTAAGCGTATAAGTCCAATCTTCAAACCGACTTCGCGTAAGCGTATAAGTCCAATTTTCAAACTGGCTTCGCGTAGCGTATAAGTCCAATCATCAAACTGGCCTTGCGTAGCGTATAAGTCCAATCATCGAACCGGCTTCGCGTAGCGTATAAGTCCAATTACCAAACCGGCCTCACATAAGCGTATAAGTCCAATTTTCAAACCGGCTTCGTGTAAGTCCAATGATCAAAACCGAAATCGGTTAACAACAGCAGGTGCGCCTGTCTGTTCACACCACCCAAATCGGTTAACAACAGTAGGTGCGCCTGTCTGTTCACACCACCCAAATCGGTTAACAACAATAGGTGCGCCTGTCTGTTCACACCACCCAAATCGGCTTCGCGTAGCGTATAAGTCCAATTGTCAAAATATTCCTGCATATCATTTGCATTCTGCCCCTGAACTACGCTGGTTTGATTCCTTGCAAAGGGATACGTAGGCAACCTTCGGGTTCAACCACATGCATTGCATTCTGTTTGATTGCCCAAGTCTTACGACCTTGTCAAAAGGGTCGTTTTTGAGCTTTGACATTCACTCACGTTATTTCATGACTTCGAGCTCTGTCAAAGAGGGGCAACTGTAGACACCCCATTTTGACCGACCCTAAAACTTGGGCACTTTATTTTTGACCACCCTCACCAGAAAAATCAAATTGAAATTTTACTCCCAAACCTCACCCATTTTTGGTCAAATTAAAATATTTTTATATGAATTTGTAATCTTTTATAATTTTATATAATTTTTTGTGTTTGTACAAACTTTTTAGGTGTGTTTATATAAATTGGCATGTGATATTTTTATAAATAAAAAATGATAAAAACAAAAAAAAAAAGAAAGATAGAAAGTAAAAAAAAAAGAAAAATATGGTCAGAATGTTTGTTTTTTTTGTGGGTGGGATGATGGTAACATAAAAAAAAAATGAAGAAAAGAAATGGGGCGGTGGCAGAGAATATCTTTACAGAAAGAAAGAAGGAAAGGGTGAAATCTTAATGTGTTTGTTTTTTTTAGTGGAATGGGGCTGGAGAATGTAATCATAAAAGATGAGAATATATAGTCATGGGTGGGACATTAAAAAAAATGAGTGGTGTTGATAGGGGGACTCTCTCTCTCTCTCTCTCTCTCTCTCTCTCTTGGGGGAGTGATAAAATTTTCAGAGAAAGCTTTGGGCTCAGGCTGGGGGCTGAGAGGTTTTTTCAGAGAGATGGTAGAGTGAGGCATGGAGTGAAACACAGCTTTTTGGGTTTTTAGGAGATAACAAAAACAATACATGCATGGGCTCCTTCTTGGTGTGCATGAGGATGGTGGGTTTGAGTTAAAAAGAAGGATGCACTACTCTCTCTCTCTCTCTCTCTCTCTCTCTCTTGGGGTTTGAGTGTTGAAGAACAAAAAAGAGATACACACAAAAGATGCACTGATCTCTCTCTCCCCCTCTCTCATTGGATATGTAATATTTAAAATGATTGTAATAATTCCCCCACCCGCTCCTTTCTATCACATTCTTTAATCGCTTTCCCTACCCGTACATATGTATATATTTGACATGACATGCATATCCATGCTTTACATTCATGTCTCATGCATTAAGATTCGGCTAAATTCCTATTTGTGGATTTCATCAATTCTTATGTGATTCTATGTGCTACCCCATGTTTTTGAGATTATTCACATGTCATATCTTAGAAGCCGAATCTTTAGTCACATCTCATGAGTGAATTGCATTAGGATTCTGTATATAAGATCATGCATATTTTACTAACTTTGTTTTGTAGCTGTTCGAAGGACGTTGGTAAATCTGTGAGTTTTTATGCTTTAGCATCCCATTTGTGTGTGATTTTCTTATTATGTTTAGCATCCTACCATGAGGCTAATTGATTAAATGGTAAACTGTTTGAATGCCTGTGGATGAAGGCTTGTTGCCTGAATTGGAATGATTCAAAGATTGTACGTTTTAAGCCCACTTTGTAGTGGCAAATTCACAAACTTTAAGCCCACTTTGTCAAGTGGCAAATTCAAACCCTTTTCAAAAAAACAAACATGAAATTGAATTGTCCCAATTTGAGCAAACTAGTCTATACTTGTATGCTTTACATAGTAAATTTTAGGATTTATTAAAATAATCAGAACATGAACATATAAAGAAAATAAAAGTCATATCATGGTTTAGTAGAGACCGATATTTTGATCGGGTGAGCGGGGGTGCTCATTATTGACCTTCCCCTCTCATACCTAAGGTTCCGAGCCAAGCATCCTTGGTTATGACGAATAGTGGCCTTGGCACCGAGTCATGGGTTTCCTAATTTCCCAAAATATTAGGTGGCAACTCTGAGATCTGATGACGCAGTCCATTTTGACAAAATTGCAATAAAATGGATTTTCAATAAAAGTTGCCAAATCTGGACTCTCGTCTACGTTTCACATTGCACTCGTGAGACTTGAGATCAAAGAGATCTCGGGAGTCCGAACTGTTTAACGCGCGCGGGTACCCCCTGGTCATGTTACATTGAGTTGCTTAGAAGTCGAAAGTTACAGTCTTCTCTCCAATTTTCCCCTGTTGTCTATGGCCCAGAGAAGCTCTCTATGTACCTGAAAGAAGTGAGATTGCATCCACAGGCCAGCCTTTTTGTGGAGTTCAACTCTTGAGTGACAACATCTCTTGCACAAACTTGAATTCATAAGCTTGAATTCATTCGAGTAGTGTGAGATTGAACCCCAGTGGTAGGATGTTTTGTTTTGACTTGATTATATTTCAAACTGATTTAGTAAATGACACAATGAGAGAACATTCTTGTCTATGCCTAACACGTGGATGTCAAATCTTTTGTGCTGCAGATTCAAGTGAACAAATGATCCGAGTAGAGAATTTGTTTTAAATAAATATATTGTCCTAAAAAATTGTTTCAAAAGAAACTATGAGTGCATTTATTATCGATTGATCTATGCTACAGTGGGATTTTGTTTCTAGTGGTAATTTTAAGAATCGGGGCAGACTCGTACAAATTAATTAGGGTTCATAGAAGATGTTCTCTTTAATGACCTGTCTCCTTTTGAACACCCAAAATTGTTAGGATAGTGGCTTATGAAATACTATGACCCAATTACTGTGGCTTCTGTTTTTGCCAAACAATCTGATCCGGCCTTAAAAGGGTATACAAAGTCCCAACTGTGAAGATTTATAGACCATGAATGGCAGAAGCTTGACCACTGCCTCGCTTAATACAAGACTAGTTTTGCAGTACATTGCAAGAAATGCTTAGAATTATTCTGTATGACATGATTGGCCTATGGATGAAGATTAGTACCCTCACTCAGGTTGTTGAAATCCACTGAGTATAATAAACAACTAGGCATTCTGCAAATATCAATGCCTGCGTGCACAAATTTTATCTTTTATATATTTTATCTTTACGATCATGGATGCCATAGTTTCTTTGTAAGAGAAGAGCCTGAATCATAAGATTATACACAAAATTGAGTACATGATATTTAAATTTTCCAAAACATATGGATTATGTTTTGTTGTTTAAATTTTTCACAATCGTTGGCTTCTTTCAATTCTTTGCAAAACCTCTATCTCTCTCTCTCTCTCTCTCTCTCTCTCTCTCTCTCTATGAATCTGCTCTAGACAACCTCTGGTAGATAGCATAGACGTAGTTGAAGGCACTAAGAGACGGTATGAATACTTGGAAGACCTCGACCACACATGAGCCTATGCAATCATTTTCCCGAGGCAAATTCCAATTTTTTTAGGATACAAAAAGAAAAATGCATACAAATTTGTAGCAAACTATTTAATATCACCTAATCTCAGTTAGAAGACATTCTTTTTAAGCCTAAGTGTCATGACCCAAACCCGTCCCTACGGATTAGAGTCATAACCGGCCAGCAATCGCGAGATTACTTGTGGCCTCAGTCAGAAACCGAATCACATTTAATAATAGGGGCCCAAATTGTGGAAGCAAAATTTACAACGATTGTCCAATGAGCTATGCATACATGCCTTAACCAAAATATTTTTATATCTATATAATAACTCACACCATATGAACATTCATATTAAGTATGTAATACACATGTCTAGGATCATTCAAGTCAGTATTAACAAAAACCAAGCTTATGCACAGGGATGGTCATTCATGACCAAAAAAGATCAAAGGCAAAAGATCAAGGGTCAAGTAAAACAAAAGTAAGGCCTCTTGCGTGAGGCAACCTTCGTTGATCTCTCAAGACTTGGCTTCTCATTGCCCACTGGGGTTGGGGCTGGACATCCCGCTACTCATACATAGATAGAAACAGTGTGCTAACGCCCAGTGAATAATATCAAAAGAAAGGAGTTCTTGAACAAGATTCTTATATCACAGTTTATTATCACACTTAGTACTCAATGATAAAGCAGAACGACCTCAGGTCCTTTACATCATATCCCAAGTACAAAACGATCTTGGGTCCATGTAACATACAGAACGGCCTTAGGTCCATCATAGGCAAAACGACCTCAAGTCCAACTTACGTATTAAATGACCTTGGGTCCATTATACACAGAACGACCTTAGGTCCAATACTCACAGAACGACCTTAGGTCCAATAATTACACACATTCATTGTGTGCATACATTTAGTCTATGATCATATTCATTCTCATATCTAGAAGAACCTTAGGTTCATATCTTTTTCTTATCTCAAACGGCCTTTGGCCCATTTAATAACCATACATAACGGCCTTTGGCCCATTTCATACTCATACGTTGATAGCTTTGTATATCTCATTCCAAATTGAGTGATTGGAATGCTCGTTCATATTATCACTTTGAAGGTTTAGAACCTTACCACATAGGCATTGTTTAGAAAAAATGTGAATACGAAAACATCCTCGCTAAGATATTACTCACCGTGTTCTGATACCATTCAATTCGTTCTTTAGTTTGCTTAATGCTCTTAGGCTTCTTTCGTGTCCTTTAATTCATTTAGAACGTCCAATGCATGCCTAAGAGTGCTTAGAAATGAAAGAGAACGGAAAACAAATCATAAAATGGCTTTTCAAAATTTCTGAAATAGGGCTCTCTTGTCGAACGCAGCTGTGGCGGCTCGAGCGGATTACAAAACTCTATAAAAGTACTGGTTACATGAATTTCACGCTCAAACGAGATTTCTGATGCTCGAGAGAGGAGTCTTGCAAAACAAGGTTCGCTCAAGCACAGAGTTTGCCGCTCGAGGAGCCATGTAAATTTCTGTAAAACTTTTGGGAGCTCGACTTTCAAGCTCGAGCGACGTTTTCCTCGCTCGAGCGGACACGTCAAATTTTGGGTTTTCCAGAACTCTGTTTAAAGCTCAAAACTCAATTCCAAAGGTCCAATTCGAGTATAACTCACTCAATTATGCAAGAATACTCCCAAAAACATATGTTTGAAGAGAACCTTCAACCATAATTCAAAATTCTATGGGTTTAACAAATTTCAAACCATAAACTTTATATATACACAATTCATGTTTGTATCTTACATGGATAAGCTTCAAGGCTTGAAATCAAGCTTCAACATATGGAGATTCTTACATGCATGTGTCAAACAACCATCAATACAACATGATTAACATGCTTCATATACAAACATGCAAATTTGTGGCTAATTCTCACATGCATGTACATATCAACTTCAAATTCATTACAATCAACTCAATTCTTGTTCTTAATTACATATCATGCTAGAATTCATGTAATTATGGACTTAAACTCAAGAATTTGAGTTCATTACTTACTGAGAGGGTAATCTGTGAACAAATTGGGTCGAGCTAAGACGAGTCTTCTCTAGAAGTTGGGCCGTGCAATAGGCCAAGGAGGTATTTTGTATTTCGGCTTTGGGCCGAGGTAGGTACCAGAATGGCTGGATGTGTTACTGGAATTGGGACCTATCTACCTTCTGACCGAGATAATAGCAAGGCAATGGGCCGAGCTAGGTATAGCTCAGTAGGATGCCAACCTATGGCAGGGTCATCACGGCTCGCCCATGTTGAGCACGAAGCCGAAGTAACTTGGTTGACTACAGTGTCAGCCAAGGTAAAGAGTTCAGCCATCTCACTTGGCTTACAGTGATAAAGATGTTTTAGGGATAATCATTATCCTTGGGCTTGAGACTCCTAGGAGGACTCTACTAAGGAGAGTAGAGTCCTACTAGGATTGTGCAAATCATCTCACTTGGTTGGTAGTGAGTAGAGTGTTATCAGGATAGACACTCTTCACTGGAAATGTGATTCCTAGGAGGACTAGGAGAGTTGGAATCCTACTAGGATTGTGCCAGGCAGAATCTATAAAAACTCATAGCAGGACCTATGTACAGGTATCACAATTCTCACTCTAGAATACACAGAGTTTTTGTGTCTATTGTCTATTTGTTGACTTAGGCATCGGAGAGGTTTCCGGTACACACCCGCCAGCTAGCTCACGTTTGTGTTTTCAAGTGGCAAAGTGACGACGTTTGGAGGAGTGCAAACTTGATCAACAGGATTATACGAGAAGAATATTTTTGTGCTTGTACAATTGGCGCCATCTGTGGGAAACGCAATCACAAAGAACGAACCTCTTGATTAAGTTTTCTTTCAACTGATTTCAAAAGCGCACAATGAAGACTTGCCACACTCTGCCATTGATGGGCAAACCCCGGAGGGGGCGAAAGGCGCGAAAGCTTACCTTTTATCCCGCCCATGGTAGAGTTAGATCCCCATTGACGGAACCCGCGGAAGGATACCCCATGTAAGAAGGGGCTCTAGTCCTCGTCGCTCCCAAAGCCCTGAAAGACAGAGGCGAAGGTTGGATCCTCAGGTTCTAGAAGAACAGGTAAGGGAGCAAGACGAATTGATATGGAGGATGGCGGCAGACATGGAGACGATGAAACGCTAGATAAAAAGTAAATGGGTGGCAACAAAAGAGGGGCGCAAAAGCAACACACGCTTTTTTCACTCAGAAGATCGTGACAGACAAGTCATACTATCACGTGCTGAAAGTAGAAGCCTCAGGTCAGGCGATACGCAATCAAGGATTTCCAAGACTCGTTAATCCAGGTCTGAGAGAATAAGGACTGAAAGGTCTTACACAGAAGGAAGCAGTTATCGGCCCTCACATTCACACCAAACGACATCTAGGCATACGGAGTTGTCTAGGTTGGCGAACCTGCGGACAATGCTTGAGAAAAGGGCTCAAAGAAGAGAAGACACTATGGCTCGTGACCCCCGCAGAGTCTCCGCACTACAACGATTGGTTCCTAGAACACATGGGAGTGTCGAGGTAGGAATGCCAGAGCCGCGCCTTGCCTATGAACCAGCGGACAAAGTGTTAGCAAGGTTGCAGAGCTCGTTGTTTGTTCCGGCAATTGAGAACGCACCATTACCCTTAGGCTTCCATCAGTCTAAATTCACAACTTATGAGGGGAAGTCAGACCCCTACATGCACTTAAGCCACTTCCGCCAAGTCATGGCGGTGCATCGGCGAAATGAGGCTCTAATGTCTATCCTATTCCCTTCCAACGTTGGTGACCTAGGTCTAACATGGTTTGAAAGGTTGCCAGAAGATAGCATAGCTTCATGGGCGCAACTAGCAGAAGCATTTATATCCAGATTCAAAACAAACACCAAGACACCGGTGGAGATTGACCAGCTACTCTCCATAGATATGGGCGAGAAGGAAACATTGAAGTCTTACAACAATCAATATTGGGAGACTTTTAATTAGATTAGAGATTGCCCCCATAAACCTAGCTATCGCACAGTACAAACGAAGTTTGCCAGCAGACAATAAATTGAGAGATTCAATGATAATGACGCCACCCCTTACTATGGAAACCCTTATGGAAAGAGTGAACCAACACATCTTGGTAAAGGAAGATGGGATGCGCACCAAGGCAAAGTCCGATACAAATAGTGATGTCGAACAAAACACCTTTGGCAAAAGTTAACACAGTCGACAAGAAGGACCGACCGCGCAAAATCTTTGTCCAATTGGGGGCAAAGTGGGTTGGCAGGTTTGACCAACTCTTTCTAACAAATCTGTGCCCAACAGAGGGCAAAGGCGGTTGGCAGGTTTGACCAACAAAACTTTTTTGCACCCTTCAACCGAGATCAGGATCTAGGCTAAAGGCGGTTGGCAGCTTTTACCAACAAAAATTTTTAGATTCCTTGCCCAACTGGAGGGCAAAGACGGTTGGCAGGTTTGACCAACAAAACTTTTTTGCACCCTTCAACCGAGATCAGAATCTAGGCTAAAGGTGGTTGGCAGGTTTGACCAACAACACTTTTTTCCTCTAGCCGAGATAAAGATCTAGGCTCAAGAAGGTCAGCAGGTTTGACCAACACTTTTTCATTTTTCAGCTGAGATAAGGATCTAGGCTCAAGAAGGTTGGCAGGTTTGACCAACAAAACTTTTTGCACCCTTTTCATTTTGTTGAGCTAGGGAAATAACATTGTCCCACCAGCCTTTGAGTTGTCCGGTAAAGCCATTGCTAACCAAATAGGTCATCGGCACAACAAAGTGCTGGTCGGCCAAACATAGTGCCGACCGGCCATTGTTTTTAAGAAAGCAAGGCCGGTGGCACACAGATGCAGCCGGTGATGGTAGGGGAGGGCCGGTGGGGGTGTGGGGATGGCCAACAAGCCATTCCCTGCCCTTCAAGGCAAAAACACAAGTGTTTGGTGCCAAAACCGAACACGGAGCAGACGAGTCAGGAGGTCCTGAGGCAAGGCGCGCAGCCGAGACCTCCAGGAACTCGAGACGAACACAAACATGGATAATCACCGAGTGTTCAAGCGATGACGTCCAAGTCTTGAGGACGGTCAAAAATGGGGTGTCTACAATATTATACTCTGATTGTGTTTAATCTTTGAAAGTTGGCCTTCGGTAATTACGAGTTACTGGCCATCACGGCGCCATTCTTGAATACAATTAAGATCAGCACCAGTATCAATAAGAGTAATAACTTCGAATTCAAAATCATTAATTACTAGTTTAATTTTGGAGTACCATTTTTGAATATGTATTTTATTGAGAAGATTTAATCTTTTGTTTTCATGATCAGAGGAATGAGTGGATCGATTATCAAATAAAAGATTATTAGGATTAGTATGTTCAGATTCATTATCAGATTCTTCTGGGGAAATGGCATCATTAGCTTGGAAATTATCTAAACTTTTATTAATTTTTAAAACAGTAATTTCATCTTCTAATAATTTATCTTTATTTTGTAAATCTTTGATTAAATGTTTGATGTGATTAATCTCTTGTTGTAAATCTTGAAGATTAATTTCTTTTGATTTATTTTTAAATCTTTCCAAAGTTTTAGATAGACTAATAATTGGTTTGTCAGGTTTCAATTTCTTATCAGTTAATAAAGATTTTAATTTAGCAGTATATTTCTGTTTTAATTCTGGATCCTCTAATCGACTAATTAATTCAATAAAGGCAGTTTCTTCTTGATATTGTTTGGTAAGGACAACGAGTTGTTTAATTGGTTTACAGCAAACATCATTACATCCTAATTCAATATTATTATCAGAATTATTACTAGATGAATGGTAATCAGAAAATGTATCTTGAGGATTACTAGAATTATTATCAGAATTACTAGCAGATTGGTTTAATTGGAAGATTTCAAGTAATTGATTTTTTGATTCATCATTGATTTGGAGTTGATTAACTTTTTCTTTTAATTTTTGTTTTTCTTTGCATTTATTAGAATAATGACTCTTTTTACCACAATTATAACAAGTAATATCTTTAGTAGATTTAGATTTTGGATGATTTCTTATAATATTTCTTTTTGGGTTTAGTATAAAATTTATCAGTTGATTTGGAAGGTGAATAATTCTTTCTATATTTAGTAGAATATTTTTAAGAAGACGTATGTTTATTGTATTTATGTTTTTTACGACGAGAAGGTGCTACAGCATGTAAACCATATTGTTCGCAAAAGTTACCTAATTCATATTTAGCTTTATGTTTATCTTTAGCAGCTTTTTGACTAAGTTTAAGATCAATATACATTTTTAAACCTTCTTTTTGAATAGTACTAATAATATCACCATAAGTTAGATTATTATATTCAATAACACCTGTAGGTTGACTAAGTATATCTCTAATTTTGTGGGCAAAGAGACTAGGTAATCCATTAATAAATTTTTCTTTCCAAAATGATTTAGTACAATCTTCTCTTAACATAACTCTAGAGGTAAATACATCTTTATACCATCTAAAATCACTTAATGTAGGACAAGTAAGATTACTAATGAGCTAGGGAAATAACATTGTCCCACCAGCCTTTGAGTTGTCCGGTAAAGCCATTGATAATAAATTTAGCAATAGCATGATCCTGGTTACTGTATTGTCTACATACAGTAGCAAACATTAACATCTGATGCAATTTCTTGAGAATAGCATATTCAGAGTCTCCATCTATATTCCATTCATAGATGGTTTTTCCATGATAACTTTCCTGATTCGGGATATATGTTTCTTCATATAACAGATTGGGAGGAGTAGGCCTAGCATAATAATTTCTGGTGTAGGGAAGGAAGTGTGGTCTACTAGAAGTGTATGAATGTAATTTATTAAGATGAGACGGTTCTTGAAAATTGAGTTGGATTTCATTAATCTGCTCTGGTGATAATTCTTCACCAATACAAGGTTCGGATCGCAGCATGTTAATAGTTCCACTAGTGGATTCTTGTGGAGGTTCTGGAGGGCGAACATTTAAATGTTGCATTTTCTGTAAAAGAGTATCCAAAAATTCTGTATCAGGAGCTTTAAGCTTAAAGTTGCTGATTTCTAATGGTAGTTTAATGGATACTGGATGCAGAACAGAACTTCCCGATACAGGTGGAGCTAAGCTTCTATCTTTAAAGGTAGAAACTAGATCTTCAATTCTGGTTAACTGTTTGCTCATAGTTTGACAAATCAGATTAGTATAATTATGTTGGCGGATAGTCATACTGAAATCTTTAAGCTGAGCAAACTCATTTTTCACAAATCTGCCAGATTGTGCATCAACATATGCTGTGGCTACTAGAGGCTGCCTAGTGGTTTCTCCATTAGGAACTAACTCTAAAGCCTGAGGAGGTGGATGGATAGAGTTAATAACTTGACCATCTGCAGTGGTCCAAGTTTTATACTGGTCTTCTATAGCTGTTATTTTTGGTTGAGTTTCAGATTGAAACCATTCCTTAAAGAATATTATTTGCTGATGTAACTCAAGATGTTGGTAATATTGAGTTTTATACTGGTTTACTTGCTCTGGAGTATGAGTGGTGAAATACCATTCTCTAAATTCTTTATTGTTATCTTGATAAAACTCCTGGTTTATTAATTTTCTATTTTCGCTATTTGGTGTAAAATCCATCAAATTTCAAAATTCATATCGCTGGCCGTTGGACTATCTGGTGGTTGAATTGGTGCTGTATAAACACCATGAGGTATCCTATTTTTAGATAATCGAATACCCTGTATTTCTGATGTCATAGGGTCTAGCTGATCCTCTTGAGGATCACTAGAAGGTCTACTAGGTGGCCGATCTGGTATCTGTAAAGAGTCTACAGATTGTCGACTAGATTCTGGTAAATCAACCCTATATGGCGGAATTGATCGAAAACTGTTATTAGAAAAGCTTCGGTTAGCTGTTCTAAAGCTATTATTGGATAAACTCTGAGGAGCGGTTCTAAAACTAGCATTAGAAGAGGTGCTCCTAATTAGCTGGGGTCTCTGAAATTGGAGATAAACATTACCTCCTTGTGTCTGTATGACATCATCAATATTATGCTGAACTATCGGTTGTGGAGGGACAGCATTTGGAATATGCCATCGGTCTGGAAAGGTTATCTGTGACCATGGAATTTGTCTTGGTACAGCAACCTGACTATTATACAGATTAGTTTCAATTAATACTGTTTTACCATTTTCAGTTTTCTTTCGAACATAAGGATTTAACGTTGTTAAAGCCTTTATGTAAATTCTGGAATGGACCGAAAATGGAGGAGATCCTGGTTTATACTCATACCCATGAGTAAGAACTCTAAGTTCAAGTACATCTAATATATTAGCATCTGTCATAGAGATGCTTAAATTTGGATAAACATCAAAATATACTGGTCCATGGGATAAACTGGTTTCTATGGCTCCCATGAGGGATGCTCTCCAATTAAGACATCTTCCATCTCGGAGAGTACATTGAATACTGGTATTTTGACCTAGAAGAGTCAAAGGTTTAAAAGCTATTTGTACTAATCCAATATGGATGTACTTATAGTCTTTTACAAACGGAACAAAATCACTGATATTTATTAATCGGATTATTTCATCATTATTTTGAATGCAAGATGCATGTTCAAAAGTTTTAATAATGGTTTTACTGAAAAATTGAAATCTACCTCTTTTGTAGATTGTTTTTGGATCTACTAATGGAATAGTCCACTTGTCTAAAGCGTCCTTTACATCCTGATAAGATACCATCTCAGCGGCTTCTGCTAGAGAGGATACTGTATTTCCTCCAGAGGTTACTGAGTCATTTTCTGGTATGGCTACGGTATTCTCGTGTGCTTCAGTCATGGTGTATAGTGGTCATATATGTATAATTTGTTTAATTTATACTAGTATCATGCGAATACTTAACCTGGCTCTGATACCACTAAAGGTGCTCACTAAAGGTTTTGACTTGAAAATGGTTAGCACGTCTGTCAACGATTTACAGGCATCAACGGTCCTCACGCACTCTGCACTTGGCCTAACCTAACGCGACTTGGGTGACGTCCCACTAACCTCAAACTTTAACAATTAATTAACCTTTCATTAGCACAAATCCAGGAATAAATATGCACATGATACAGGTATAAAGAAAATAAATTACAACATATATGACCTCATATACCTTACTGTTGAGGAGGCGGTTGAGACCTCTGCCGCCTGTGCCACTACATTCTTGGATCACCTCTGGATTGCTATACCGATCACACTCGGCTATACGAGCAGCAATATACGGTTGGGTATAATAATCTACAGGTGTATTAAGATAATGATTTCTCTGATTTTTCCAAAATTCTAAAAGCCACAGATACTGTTCAGGGCATCGACAGAGGGCATACATAAGAAAACCAAATTTTATTGAGAAAGTAGGAATATTTTACAAGAGAGATCGGGAGAAGACAATATTACAAAGAAAATATAATTTAAAACTGACTCTGACTCTTCTGCCTCAACAAGGGTGAGAGCTTGCCCTTTTATATTACAAATGCTGATAAAAGAGGGGACAGGTGTTGCATATTGACTCGACCGACGATATTACACCTTATCCTATCTGCTGATGTCATGCATGACGTTTGCTGATATTATTATGAATCGGATAATGGGAATCTGCTTTTTGCAAAGTCCTTTGTCCTGATCTGCCGACACTCAATCATGTCGTTTTCCCTTTCGGTTGCTTTTGGCGAGTTTCTCGGTGAGGACATCTGTCATAGCATCCCAAAAATCACCAAAGTGGGTGTCATTATCTTCATCATCGGGTAGTTGGCTTTCTCCAGCTAACACGTGTTCGGCTGGATCAACATCTGGTTCGGATGGAGGCTGACTGGTTCCTGACCTCATGGAAACATCATCCTCTGGAGGCACAGTTTGGAGGAACTGTTCTTTGAGATAATTCATGCTTTTGATAATGATCTCATGTTCAGATAAATCAGGATACTGATTTCTTAATTCCTTTTGAATTTGGAGGATCGGATTTTGTGATAATACGGATGGAGCAACAATAGATGGCTGTTTAACTGTTTCTCTACAGGCCTGAGCATGCTCCTGGATTTTAGTAACTGTTTCACTGATAATCGGATTCATGCCTTTATCCCACCATTTTACAAAGAAAATGCGTTTAAGGCGAGGTACTTTATTCTGGTAATCGCAGGCAAAATCCCACTTCCATATCCAAGGGATACTGAATCGGATTGAAAAATGAACCAATGATTTGCTGATTGATAAGTCTCTGTTTTTATTTAGATAAGCATAAGCCCTGGAATAGGCATAATGCCAATCATTATATGCATGTCGGATTTCTTCTGGTAAGATGTCAAGAGATAACCCAAATTTATCCCACCACACGAGGAACCAATTTGGGACATCGTGTTTAAGGACATCAGGGCAAATCCGGATAAACCAAGAATGGGAACGGATAGGATTCTGATAGTAAAACACCTGGGTAAAAGCATCAATATAATCCCAGTATGTATATTTGGTCTGTTTGTTACGGAGATCAAGATCCCGTAAGGTATGTGGATGAATACCCCAATTAACAAGAGGCATAACATTACGGATGGTAATTTTGCTAAAGGAGATGGGACTGGTAGATTTATGCGGATCATGAAGGTGATGCTTGAATTCACAAGCTCCTGTTTCAGTTAGAATTTGTTCATAAATGTACCGGTACTGGTCAAAATGTGGTGGTGACTGTTGAGTGGTTAGATAACGCTTTTTAAGCTCCCATGGATCTTGCATCCATTGTTCATCGGCTGTATCAATCCAGAGAACTGTTTCCTCTGTAATACTGTTTGGAGTATACGGATCTTCCGTTTTTAGAAGTATATCCTTAGCGGATTTATCCTTAGCGGATTCAGTACTGGTTTGCCCTCGGGAGAGAGCTGGATATTCTGTTTCATAGCGTGGGGTGTGACCACCACGACCACGTCCCCGGCCTCGATGGCCCCTACTGGTCATGCTCCTCTGCAGGAGCAGATTGCTGTAGATATTCCCTGGTCAAAAAGTCAGGCAAAGAATTATTTTCACCTTTGATATGCTCAATATCAAAATCAAAATTAGATAAATAACTTTGCCATGTAAGGAATATCTGTTTAGATGTTAAATTTTTTACATCTTTTTTAAAAATCTGTTTTGCAGCAGAGCAATCAACTCTGATTAGAAAATGCTGGTTTAAAAGGTCATCCTGGAATTTTAAAACACATTTAACAATGGCTAAGCATTCCTGTTTAATTGTAGGATAATTTAAAGCAGCTTTATTCCAATGACCAGAATGGAATCTTAACAATTCTTCCTTATGGGTTTTAGGATTAAGCTGTTTTAAAATCCCACCAAATCCTTCATTGGAAGCATCGGTTTCAACAATTTTCTTCCATATAGGATTGGGTAACTGTAAACATGGTAACTGTTTAACTTTAGCTTTAATTTTTTGTACTGCAGTGGTATGCTCGGGACCCCAAGGAGGCGGATTTTTTCTGAGTCTGGTAAATAAAATACTGCAATCAGCTGCAACATTAGGATAATAATCACGGATGTAATTAAGACTTCCTAAGAATCTTTGTAATTGAGTTTTATCCTTAATTTCATCAGGAAATTTAGAAGCAAACTCAATACTACGGTTAATTGGAATAATACTTCCATTGGAGATATTATGTCCTAAATATCGGATAGTCGTTTGGAACAATTGCATTTTTGGTGCTGAAAGCACCAAACCATTCCGGTGAATAACATGCTTAAAAATATTAAGATGTTTAATATGCTGTTCTATCGATGAAGAATAAATTAACACATCATCAATATATGATAAAGTGAATTCAGAAAACGGATTAAAAATGTCATTCATAATATGTTGAAATTCAGATGGAGCATTTTTAAGACCAAAAGGCATTACGTTTCACTCATAATGTCCAAATGGTACTGTAAATGCAGTTTTATAACGATCCTGTTCAGCAATTTCAATCTGCCAATATCCAGATTTTAAATCAAATTTGGAAAATATGATCGCATCCTGTAAACGGTCTAATAAATCTTTTTTATTAGGAAGAGGATATCGGATCCATTTTAATTTATCATTTAACGGTTTGTAATTGATAACAAGGCGAGGAACTCCTCGTTCAATTTCAGCATTTTTATTGACATAAAAAGCAGTACAACTCCAAGGAGATTGACTAGATCGGATTAGCTTTTTATCTAAAAGATTTTGAATTTCTGTTTTACATAATTCCATATATTCCTTTTTCATTTGACTAGGGCGAGCTCTAGTTGGAATATATTTTTCATCAAAATCGGGTTCATATGGTAAAGTAACTGTATATTTTTTTCTATTCCAGAACGCATTAGGAATAGTACCACAAACTTCTGTTTGAAATTCTTTTTCAATAATTTTAATTTTCTGTTGCAAAGAAGGTTGTTGTAACCTTTGTTCTGTTGTCAGGAAGGAAACTTCCTTGGCTAAAAAATTGATTTGATTTTGTTTAAAAGTAACTAGATCTCTAATTTGATCTAATTCTTTAGTGTACGGTTGTGTAATAAATTCAAAAATAACAGATCTTCCCTGTAATTGAGAATAAATTCCTGTTGAGTCGATTTTGTCAATAGGCATTAAAAGACATAAGAATGGTGTGCCTAAAATAATATTTGTAGCAAGATTTCTGACTAAAACAAATGATGTTGGAAGACAGAGATCATTATTACAAATATAAGCTTCTGGTATTTTATATCTGATCTGCATAGAGTTACCACTGGCACTGGTTAAACTCTGAGTAGTTTTTTCAAAATATCTGGTTGGAACTATACCTTCTTGGATACAGTTCATATCTGCTCCACTATCGACTAAAGCAATAGCATCCTTGATAATAAAATCGGGTTTAATCATAAAAGATATTTTGATATACCATTTCTGAAAAGTCACCTGGTTTACAAGTAACAAATACTGATTAGATTCTTCCCTTGTTTCAAGTTTTTGTTCGGTTTCTTGAATTACTTCTTTCTGTTTTTGTGGTAATTGTGTATGAAGATATTTAATATCTTTTATAGCAGCTGCAGTAGCGGTTTGCAAATGTTTTACTTCTGTTTTTAATATATTTATTTCCATTTTCAAATCTTGGATAGTAGTTGGTTGGTTACTAACTGATTTTATGGTTTGAATTCGATCAACCACATGTTTTAGGTTGTAAGAATAATCAGGTATGTTTGGTGTTTCTGGTGCTGCTTGTTGGTGTTCATAACACATTTTTAAATATTTTAATTTGATTTCTGGATCTTGAATTTGATCTGCTACAGCAAGCATATCTCGCTGAGTGTCGGTTAAAACATTAATACTACTGGGTTCTCCTAGGTGTAAACCATTCATTTCGACTATGGATTTCCAGTAGTTGATTTCTGATATTTGACCCTGGTTGGTACTACAGGGGCAGACTTCTGTTGGTTCGTCATCACTAGTAGAGGATGTAGAATATAACTGATTAATCTCATCTTCTGAGGGAGATTCATTACTGGAGGAATTTTCTTCTTCTTCTAAGGCATTAATTAACTGTTCTTTAAGAGTTTTATCTAAGACTAATTCATTAATTTTAGATTTAGCTTTTGATTTGCATCGATTAGCATAGTGTCCTGTTTGTCCACATTTATAACATTTGACTTCGGATTTATTTTTTCTTTTCCCTGTGGATCTACTGGTAGAAGATTTCTTAGAATAAAACTTCTTATTGGTTTTAGGATGGCTAGTCCTATGTGATTTGCGATAGGGTTTGGTAGATTTCTTATGAGATATTCGCCTAGCTTTCTGTGGATATTGGACCACTGGTTCATAAGCAAATTGATCACAGAATTCGCCTAATTCTTTTCTGCCGGTTAAATTCTGTTGTTTCATTTGGTAATGAAGCTTAAGATCATTACACAAAGAAAGTCCCTCATCTGTTATAATAGAACAAAGTTGTCCATAAGTGTACTGGTCGTAAGGAATAGACATCCGGTCATGGCGGTCTCGAAGTTTTTTCCGAACTCGTTCGGCAAAAAGGGTAGGAAGGCCATCAACAAATTTGGCTTTCCAATGTTCACTGTTAGCATCAGGGCGTTGCATGACCTTGATGAGGAAAACATCCTTATACCATCGGAAATGGGTAAGAGATGGACACCGTAAATTCTGGAGAAGTTCACGACTTCGATCTTGTGAACTAGTACTGGTACCAATAAAATGAAGGATGATGGTTTGGATAAGGGTATAAACAGCATCTTGCTGTTGGACCTGTTGATGGGTACTAGGATCTATTTCAAATTTAACGGATGTTAAAATTTCATTTTGTTGAGCTAGGGAAATAACATTGTCCCACCAGCCTTTGAGTTGTCCGGTAAAGCCATTGATAATAAATTTAGCAATAGCATGATCCTAGTTACTGTATTGTTTACATACAGTAGCAAACATTAACATCTGATGTAATTTCTTGAGAATAGCATATTCAGAGTCTCCATCTATATTCCATTCATAGATGGTTTTTCCATGATAACTTTCCTGATTCGGGATATATGTTTCTTCATATAACAGATCGGGAGGAGTAGGCCTAGCATAATAATTTCTGGTGTAGGGAAGGAAGTGTGGTCTACTAGAAGTGTATGAATGTAATTTATTAAGATGAGACGATTTGTGAAAAATGAGTTTGCTCAGCTTAAAGATTTCAGTATGACTATCCGCCAACATAATTATACTAATCTGATTTGTCAAACTATGAGCAAACAGTTAACCAGAATTGAAGATCTAGTTTCTACCTTTAAAGATAGAAGCTTAGCTCCACCTGTATCGGGAAGTTCTGTTCTGCATCCAGTATCCATTAAACCACCATTAGAAATCAGCAACTTTAAGCTTAAAGCTCCTGATACAGAATTTTTGGATACTCTTTTACAGAAAATGCAACATTTAAATGTTCGCCCTCCAGAACCTCCACAAGAATCCACTAGTGGAACTATTAACATGTTGCGATCCGAACCTTGTATTGGTGAAGAATTATCACCAGAGCAGATTAATGAAATCCAAGATGAGGAACAAGGCTAAAGGTAGTTGGCAGGTTTGACCAACAAAACTTTTGCATTCTTTGGCTGAGATGACAGTTACCTCGGCCAAAACAGGTTGATAGGTTTGAACAACAAAATTTTTGCACTCTTTGGCCAGGATGACAGTTACCTCGGCCAAAGTAGGTTTGCCGGTTTGACCAACAAATTTTTTCGAACTCTTGGACCAAGATGATTATCTCGGCCAAAGAAGGTTGGTAGGATCAGGTAAGGCCAAGCTAATTAGTTCGGCTAGGCATGCAGTCGGAATGATACAAAACATTGAAAAAGAAACACAATAACCGAGCAAAGAGTTCGAAATTTTTCATTAATTGGAAGATGATTACAAAAGGTGGGACATATAGCCCGGTTACATAGAAAGAATGCCTTCTCATGCGATTGCGAACTCGAAGGGTATAAATGTTGAAGGCAAAAATGCGGGGCTGTTCAAAATTTTGGAGGTACATGACGGTTGTAACAGGAGAACGAGGATAATGGGGGCACACCACGTATCTTGGGAATGACATCATGCCAGATTAGTAGAAGGACATGTTGAGCAACTGACAAGACTTATTGGGGCCGAATGAGCTGTGAAACCGAACAACTTTTTTAGCTCGGCAGAGTGGGGCGTTCTTAGCTCGGTTGGAGGAAAAATAATCTCAATCATGCTACGCAAATGGAATTAAGGGGCAATTGAGAGGGAATTTGTGAACAAATTGGGCCGAGCTAAGATGAGTCCACTTTGGAAGTTGGGCCGCGCAATGGGCCAAGGAGGTATTTTGTATTTCGGCTTTGGGCCAATATGTTGCTGGAATTAGGACCTATCTACCTTCTGACCGAGATAATAGCAGGGCAATGGGCCGAGCTGGGTGTAGCTCGGCAGGATGCCAACTTATAGCAAGTTCATCATGGCTTGCCCCTGTTGAGCACGAAGCCGAAGGAACTTGGTTGACTACAGTGTCAGCCGAGGTAAAGAGTTCAGCCATCTCACTTGGCATGCAATAATAAGGGTGTTTTAGGGATAATCATTATCCTTGGGCTTGAGACTCTTAGGAGGACTCTACTAAGGAGAGTAGAGTCCTACTAGGATTGTGTAAACCATCTCACTTGGTTGGTAGTGAGTAGAGTGTTATCAGAATAGACACTCTTCACAGGGAGTGTGATTCCTAAAAGGACTAGAAGAGTTGGAATCCTACTAGGATTGTGCCAGGCAGAATTTATAAAAACTCATAGTAGGACCTATGTACAGGGATTACAATTCTCACTCTAGAATACACAGAGCTTTTGTGTCTATTGTCTATTTGCTGACTTAGACATCGGAGAGGTTTCTGGCACACACCCGCCGGCTAGCTCACGTTTGTGTTTTCAAGTGGCAAAGTGACGACGTTTGGAGGAGTGCAAACTTGATAAACAGGATTATATGAAAAGATTATTTATGTGCTCGTACACTTACCGAGGAGCTCTAATCTTCCAATTCCTAGCTAATTCTTGAGTTATCTTTTTCAATCTTCAAGCTCCTTCCCTAACTCTCAAATTTTGCTTCACTCTCTCTCTCTAGAGACGTCTCTCACTCTCTCTCTAGAGGGTAACTTCAGATTTTGAGCTCATAATAAGAGCTTAAGTGTGTTTGGCCCTTATATATAATAAGTGGTTAGTTTAAACTAATCCATCTTAATTAAGGTTAATCAATTGTACTTAATTTAATCAATTTAATCTAATTATTTTGATCCGAATCAGTTTTCAATTAAATTTCACCATAGGGTCTAAAAATTATGTTGAATGCAAAAACACAGTCAATTTCAATTTCTGTCGCCTTTACGGCTTTCAATTTAAATTTTATGACGGAAAGTCAAACAGATTTTCCTACGGTGAACATATATAAATTCACAAGCACCCATAATCATATAATTAGCACTCAAAATCATATTAAGCTCATAATTATAAGCATAATTAAGATTAATTAGCATAAACTAGAGTTGGGTTGTCACATTAAGAATGATGTGTTTATAAGTGCCAAGCAAGAGACAATGACCACTAATCCAAATCTCTTGTCGTTTAGAAGATTGACGATTGCCATCCTTCATGTGCCTTTTCGTCGAAATCCAGAATCAGGGAAAGTATTAACAGATTGACGAGACCCCCAAACTTGAAGCAGAGAAGATTAGACAATTTTACTAGAAAGAGCATTAAAAAAGAAGTAATAGTAAAAAAATATTTGTTTACTGAATAAAGAGGGGATTCCCACATAACCTCACTACAAGATCAGACTAATAAAATTACTGAACTTATCAAACTACCAAAAGCTACCCAGCTATGGTTCAGCTATCTATACTATATATTAAGCAAAAGGGGGTTTCTAACCCCCAAGGTTTGTAGGAGCTCCAATATGTCAATCCTAATTTTCTAATTTTTTGTTTTAAAAAAAAAAATTAACCTCAGCATTTATTAACTTCTCTCAACCCACAAGACTTTTTGACTTCTCTTATAATTACTGCAGTACCTTTTCCAAAACAAATAATTTGTATATTAAAAAAAATTTAAAACAAATATAAATATCTATATCCATATCTATCTATTTATTTATATCTATCTCTAACCCACAAGTTTTGTGGGGGTTCCAATATCCTAATCTAAATTTCTTGATTTTTTTTATTTAAAAAAAAAAAAAAAACTCTTAGAATTTATTAATTTCTCACAACCCCCAAGCCTTATCCTTATAATAACACTTTAAGATTAAGAATAAGTATAAAAAAAAAATTCCTTGAAAAGTCCAACATATATAAATTTCTTGAAAAGTCTCAACACATATGATTATTATCCCTCATAATAACACTTTAATGCATTAAGAACAAGCATAAAAAAAAAAAAAAATTCCTTAAAAAGTACAACACATATAATCAAAATATTAAACTTTAATATAATATAAAAAAAATAAGACATTTAATTCATTGAAAAGTTCAACACATGATTATTATCAAAATATTAAACTTTAATATAATATAAAAAAGAAAAAAAAAAAGACATTGAAAAATCACAATTCACATATATATCCCCTGATCAGCATTTATTACCTTTTTTCAATCCACGTGTCTTTCCACATGCCTTTCCACATATTTGAAATCCCCTCATACAGATAATTATAGATACAATCTGTTCATAGTTACTGCAGTATCCTTTTCAACTTCTCTCATACACTATGGTTAGTGATAAGATTGTTAAATTATTTTTATGAAAAATCTTTAAAAACATAATTTATATATTAAAAAGTTTTTAACCCCCAAGGCCTGTGGGAGTTTTAATATCCCAATCTGAATTTTCTAAATTTTTTATTAAAAAAAAAAAAAAAAAAACTCAACATTTATTGATTTGGTCAAAATCCCTTAATTAGCATTTATTAACTTTTCTCAATCCATATGTCTTTCCACATGCCTGCATTTATTGATACAATCTCCTTATCAGCATTTAAAATCCTCTCATACAAATAATTATAGATACAATCCGTATATAGTTACTGCAGTACCCTTTTCAACTTTTTCTATACACTATGGTTAGTGATAAGATTGTTAAAAAATCTTAAAAAATATAATTTATATATTAAAAAAAAATCTAAAACAAATATAAATATCTATAATTATCTCGTACATAGCACGGGTGATAGGCTAGTCTATATCTATCTATATCTATACTATATATTAAGTAAAATGGGGTTTTTAACCCCAAGCCTTGTGAGAGCTACAATCTCCCAATCTAAATTTTCTGATTTTTTGATTTAAATTTTTTTTAGCATTTATTAACTTCTCCCAACTCTCAAGTCTTACCCTCGTAATAATACTTTAATGCATTAAGAACAAGCATAAAATTTTTTTTTGAAATTCAACACACATGAATTCATTGAAAAGTCCCAACACATATGATTATTATCCCTCATAATAACATTTTAATGAATTAAAAACAAGTATAAAAAAATTCTTGAAAAGTCCAACACATATGATTATTATCAAAATATTAAATTTTAATATAGTATAATAAAAAAACATTTAATTCCTTGAAAAGTCCAACATATATAATTATTATTAAAATATTAAACTTTAATATAATATAAAAAAGGGAAAAAAAATAAGACATTTAAAAAAAAAATTTTAAAATCACAATTCACATATATGCCTTGTGGGAGTTCCAATCTCCCAATCTAAATTTCCTGATTTTTTAATTTAAAAAAAAAATCTTAACATTTATTAACTTCTCCCAACTCTCAAGTCTTACCTTCATAATAATACTTTAATGCATTAAGAACAAGCATAAAAAAAATTCTATGAAATCCAATACATATGAATTCCTTGAAAAGTCCTAACACATATAATTATTATTCCTCATAATAATACTTTAATGCATTAAGAACAAGCATAAAAATTTTTTTGAAAAGTTCAACACATATGATTACTATTAAAATATTAAACTTTAATATAATATAATAAAAAAAAGACATTTAATTCCTTAAAAATTCCAACACATATGATTATTATCAAAATATTAAACTTTAATATAATATAAAAAAGGAAAAAAAAAATAAGACATTTAAAAAAAATTTAAAATCACAATTCACATATATAGATAATTGTAAATACAATCCGTGCATAGCACGGGTGATATGCTAGTCTATCTATATATTAAGGAAAAGGGTCTTTTAAAACCCAAGGCTTGTGGAACCTCCAACATGTCAATCCTAATTTCTTGATTTTTTAATATTTTTTTAAAAAAAAAATTGACTTGGTGATTGGTGATTGGTTCAAAGATTGTAATAATTACACTATTGATTACAATAAACACTTAATTTATAATAATTACACTTATTAAATGAATAACGCAATAAATGAAATCCTAATTTTCTTACTTTTTGCATCCCCAAGAGACCCATGTAATTATTGTGTAAATGCCTCTTAAATAAATAAATAAACACTTATTAAATTCTTTCAAACTCCTCGGTCAAACTCCATGTATTTAATTTATATATTAAAAAAAATAAAAATAAATATAAATATCTATAATTATCCCGTGCATAGCACGGGTGATAGGCTAGTTATATATTACGCAAAAGAGAATTTTTAACCCCAAGCCTTGTGGGAGCTCCAATCTCCCAATCTAAATTTTCTGATTTTTTTATTTAAAAAAAAAAAAAAACTCTTAACATTTATTAACTTCTCCCCACTCCCAAGTCTTCCCCTCATAATAATACTTTAATGCATTAAGAACAAGCATAAAAAAAATTCTTTGAAATCCAACATATATGAATTCCTTGAAAAGTCCCAACACATATGATTATTATTCCTCATAATAACACTTTAATGCATTAAAAACAAACATAAAAAAAATTCCTTGAAAAGTCTAACACATATGATTATTATCAAAATATTAAACTTTAATATAATATAATAATAAAAAAAGACATTTAATTCTTTGAAAAGTCCAACATATATGATTATTATCAAAATATTAAACTTTAATATAATATAAAAAAAGAAAAAAAGAAGACATTTAAAAAAAAAAAAAACACATTTAAAAATCACAATTCACATATATAGATAATTGTAAAACAATCCGTGCATAGTACGGGTGATATGCTAGTATGATTATTATCAAAATATCTATCTATCTATACTTCTATACTATATATTAAGTAAAAGGGGGTTTTTAACCCCAAGCCCTCCAATCTCTCAATCTAAATTTCTTGATTTTTTTATTTAAAAAAAAAATCTTAGCATTTATTAACTTCTCCCAACTCTCAAGTCTTACCCTCATAATAACACTTTAATGCATTAAAAACAAGCATGAAAAAAATTCTTTGAAATCCAACACATATGAATTTCTTGAAAAGTCCTAACACATATGATTATTATCCCTCATAATAACATTTTAATGCATTAAGAACAAGCATAAAAAAAATTTCTCGAAAATTTTAATATAGTATAATAAAAAAACATTTAATTTCTTGAAAAGTCCAACATATATGATTATTATTAAAATATTAAACTTTAATATAATATAAAAAAGGAAAAAAAATAAGACATTTAAAAAAAATTTAAAAATCGCAATTCACATATATGCCTTGTGGGAGTTCCAATCTCCCAATCTAAATTTCCTTATTTTTTGATTTAAAAAAAAATCTTAACATTTATTAACTTCTCCTATAGCGACCCCGGTCTTTTCCCATTTGATTATTGTATCCGGACTTAGGTTCCGTAGATCCTAGCATAGTTTAATTGTTGTTGTCGTTCTTTAATTTCTCATTTGGAATTATAGGATGTTTTGGGCAGGTCTGTTTCAAGTTGGTTGGGTTCGGAAACCAAATCTTGCTGTCCAGTTTTTGAGTTCGTCGCCCGAGCGAGGGCTTGGTCGCCCGAGCGAGGGTTGAGTTTTGTCTCTAGTGGTTCGAGCCAGAATTTCTTCGCTCGAGCGGCGATGCGTCTAATCTGAGACACGAGAGCGAGTGTCTTCGCTCGGCGATCTTTCCTTCGCTCGAGCGAGCTAGGTGTATGTTTTCGAGTTCTTCGCTCGGCGAGCATTCATCGCTCGAGCATGCTTCTGGGTTGCAGACCTGAAGCATCGAGTTCTTGGCTCGAGCGAGCTTTTCTTTGCTCGAGCGAGTGTTTATTGTGTCTGGTCGTTCGGCGCCCATGTCTTCGCTTCGGCGAGCTTTGTCCAAAGATTTAAACGCAGCGGCGGTTTTAAAACGTCCTTTTTCACAATTTTGATCCGAAACCCTAGTTCGAGTTTCTTCTCTCTCAACTCATCTTTTCCTTGGGTTTGATCTATCTAGAGGGCGTTTCTAACCTAGTTCCTTCATTAAAAAGGTAGAGGAGAGTGAGGGCTCTCATTTAATCGGAGAAATTGTTGATTTGGAGCACTTGGGGTTTTGAGCATCATCTTCTTCTTCATCTTTTGGGTTCTTCTGTTTAAGGTAGGGATTTCCTACTCCATTTATACGCTTTAATCATAAGTGTTGGTATTTTGGTATATGGGGGGGTAGTTTGGTGATTTTGGGAGAAACCCTAGGTTTTGACTTAGATTAATTTGTGTAATTAATTTAAGGGAAGTATGTAGAATTGAGTTTAATTCATGAAATTGAGGGATTATGGGATAAATTGATGTAGTTGGATATTTAATTACTTATGGAATTAGGATTGTATATATTGTATAATTATTTCTGCTTAGAAATAATTGTTTGGGCTATCGGTGGAGGATGGCCAGTGATTGTTGTAGAACTTGCATGTGGCTTAGGTATAACTGGAATTGAGTCAACTATTTGGCTGTTGAATTAATACAGAACATTACTTGTATTGATTATGTGTTGTATATTGCAAGTATTGATTATGTTGCATTTGGTTTTGGAGGAGATAGGGGATGGACTCCCGGTTTAGGGAAGAAAGGGATGGACTTCTAAACCGAATTTGTTGGGGTTTAGGGAAGAAAGGGATGGACCTCTAAACCAGTTGTTGGGAGGAGAAAGGGGATGGACTCCACTAGCATCACATATATGTGCGCTATTTGTTAATAGAAGTATTTCTATTTATTGTTGATATGATACATCACCACTAGGTGTATCAGTTGGGAAGTATGGAAGTGAATGTGGTTGTGATTGATACAATACCAGCATGTATAGTTGTTATGTTATAGAGAGGTTTAACTTTATTTGTTATCCCTGTTAAAGCATTGAGAGATGGGATTCAGATCGCTGAGTTTTTGGCTAGGTTTTGAGCCATAGATGGAAGGTAAGATGTGCCATAGACAATGTGTCATAGGCAATATAGATATTCGTGTCATAAAAATTGTAATTGGAATATTGTGTGTTAACCATGTATCAGATGCTAATGCTTTAGTTAATTCTTATACTTGGTTTAGTATTTCTCTACTGGGCTGTGGCTCACCCTATATGGGAACTTCATTTTTCAGGTGCAGATGGTTCACTACCTCCAAGGACTTAGCTTGTGAGGAATTGGAACTCGAAGATTTGTTTTTAGTTTATTTGCTTTTATATGTAAACACTCAAGCCTAGGGCTTTATTTGTTTCTGAGTTAGAACTCATGGATTTGTGTCCAAGTATTGGCTTGGCAAGATGTAAGCCCGTAGGGCATTTATTTTAATGTTTTATTTCTTAAGACTCTGATGAATGGAATTATATTTCTTGTTTTTATATATTGGTGCATGTTAATATTATTTATTATGGGTTAATTTTGAGGGCGTTACAACTTGGTATCGAGCGTCTTAGGGTTGAATACTTTGGAGTGCGTGGGAAGTGATTAGTATCACAATGGGTTCGTCTCGTTTGATAGAGACTTAGTGTAATGATTGCATGCTTATATGATAACATGTTTATGTGATTATGTGGGTATGGAATGTAGTTTCTGGGATATTGATTGGACCCTTGAGTCTCTGAAAGTCTTGTTGGAAAGGCACTTGATCAATGTTGTTTCCAACCGGAACTTTAGTGACGTCTCGGGACTATCACTATCCAGAAATGAAATTCGTAAGTGCTTATGTGATTATGTGCTTACGTGGTGTGATTTATTGTTATCCAATGTGTTAGGACGCGAGTGTCATAGTTTTGGCATATTATTTAGAGTGCTAACGTCTTTGTTTCCTTTATTAGGATGTCAGGACGAGGACGAGGTCGTGGTAGGCGTGGTGGGCAGGCCAGGCAAGAAGTGCCTATCTGGGAGAAATTCCGGTTCAGAGGTGTTAGCGAGCCAATGTGGCCGAGCCAAGAGGGCAAATGGGCGCTTTGGCCCAAGAGATAGCGAGGCATTTCAGCGTCGATGGACATTCGAGGGTGCGAATCCACAGTTCGGCCCATGAATTCTTTGCGCAGATCAGGCCTTCTTTTACGAAGAGGAATTTTTCCGGTCTCAACCGGAAGTGTTTGTAAGTGACCCTAGCGAGCCGCAAAAGGCGCGACGAATGGCTCGAGCAGGACTAAAACGTTTGAGATGCTAGGCATCGAAGGCGAGACCTTGAAGGTGACCTTGGCATCTTTCGGCTAAAGGGGATGCGGGTCAATGGTGGAAGTTCACTAAAGGCGTATTGGAGGTGCGTGGAAGGCGTTTGTTGGCGCCAGAGAAGTATTTGTCTTCACCGCCCAGAGAAGTGAGAGATCGATTCTGCCATCTTGAGCGAAACGGTTTATCGATGGCGAGTTTGAGGCGGCATTCACTAGTTTGTCGAGGTTTGCACGGAGTTAGTAGCGGCGAGGCGTCGTTGTATTGAGTTTGAGAAGAAGTTGAGGCGTGGCCTCAAGTGAGAGTTGTCGGGTCTATGATTCGGGATTTTGGACGTTTGGTTGATGCGTGACCCATACCGAGGTTATGATGCGAAGAGGGGAAGGCGAAGGCTCCAAGAGGAGTCGGGAGGTCGAGTGATGGCGAGGCGAGAGGTTTCACTCTCGGACCTCGAGTAGTTTTCTAGATCCACATTTCTGTGCCCAGTGCTAGTTACGGGAAAGGCGTCGAGGAGATATCACTTGCTTCAAGTGTGGCGGTGAGCCACAAGTCTTGATTGTCCTCGAAGGGAGGAGTCAGAGGGCGGCATCTTCTTGGCTCGATCTCGAGCGAGTCGAGAGTAGAGGCGATCGCTCTCTTGTTTCAGTCACGGTCATCCGGGCACTGAAGAGGTTCTGTCCGATTGAGTGCACACAGTGCGTCTGGTTTGAGTTGTTTTCGATGTGGTCACCGGGGCACTGAAGAGGTTTTGCTTACGGTGGCACATCTAGTGCATCTGGTTTGAGGCGGAACTCGAGTCGGCCGATTCGATCCGTTCGAGCCTCGAGGCTAATCGAGGCTTCATCGTCCCATTCGGTCGGCAGATCTTATGCTCCTAGGGGTGAGCGAGTTGATCGAGAGGTCATCTGGTAGCGTGTATCTTTACTGTGAGAATCTTGTACCGCTCCGTCGGTTGTGAGAGGTACCTTCTTGTTTTGCAATTCGATTGCTAGTGTTTTGATCGTCTGGAGCATCTCATTCTTTTGTGTCTGCTACATTTGCATCCATTTTGGAGTTAGAGTTAGCTCGATTAGCGTCTCCTATTTGTGTAGTGTCACCACTTGGGGTGAATTGATTTTGAAACAAGGTGTTAGGGGTTGTGATATAGAGGTCGATGATCATAGAATCCCTTTTTCTTTCGTGGTTATGCCCATGAAGGGCTTCGATGTTATTTTGGGTATGGTGGTTATCGTCATAGGGCATTTATTGATTGCTACCGCCGAGGGTCACTTGTTGTCGTTAACGAGAACGCTTTCATTTTCTCGGGGATAGGGTTGGTAGTGTTTTGCCA
Organism: Camellia lanceoleosa; assembly: GCA_025200525.1. Classification (NCBI taxonomy): domain Eukaryota; kingdom Viridiplantae; phylum Streptophyta; class Magnoliopsida; order Ericales; family Theaceae; genus Camellia; species Camellia lanceoleosa. The sequence continues at coordinate 60,540,612 of CM045771.1, read as the reverse complement.
CGGTATGATCCATGAGGCGAAGTGAGCTTAGTAGTCTACTTGCGAACCTTCGATTAATGAGGATGTTGAGACCCAGTTGTGTTGCGAGTAGTTTGTGAGTACTCGGACGTCTTTCCGAGGATCTTGTTAGTTTGCCACCTCATCGAGAGATTGAGTTCTCTATTGACTTAGTGCAAGACGCGCCGATTTCTATGGCACCTTACCGTTTTGCCCTGCCGAGTTAGTTGAGTTGAAGGTTCGACTCCGAGTTGTTAGATAAAGGTTATATCCGTCCTAGTGTTTCACCGTGGGGAGCGCCAAACCCTTTTCGTTAAAAAGAAAGGTGGTGCTTTGAGGTGTATAGATTATCGGAAGTTGAATCGGGTTACTGATTAGAACAAGTATCCTATGCCTCGTATAGATGATTTGTTTGATCGGTTGAAGGGTTCCGTTGTTTCTCTAAGATAGACTTGAGATCGGGTTATCATCGGTTGAGAGTCGAGGAAGAGGATATTCCAAAGACGGACATTCCGTGCAGTATGGCCACTATGAGTTTCGGTGATGCCGTTTGGGCTCACCAATGCACGGCAGTGTTTATGGATTTGATGAACCGGATCTTCCGGAATTCTTAGACCGTTTGTGGTCGTCTTCGTGGGCGACATTACGATTTACTCACCTTCGGAGGAAAAGCACGAGGAGCATTTGAGAGTGGTGCTTGAGTTACTTAGAGCCCATAAAAGTATGCTAAGTTTGGGAAGGGTGAGTTCTGGGTAGAAGAGGTGAAGTTCTTAGGCCATGTAGTTTGGGGGAAAGGAGTGTCTGTTGATACAACCAAGGCGGAGGCAGTGCAAGATTGGGCACAGCCTAAGAGTGTATTTGAGATCCATGATTTCGGGATTGGTGGGTATTACCGTCGGTTTGTGAAGGATTTCTCGGGTTAGCTTCACGTTGACTAGATTGACTCGGAAGAGTCAAATTTGTATGGAGTGAGACTTGTGAAAAGTCGTTTGAGTTGAAGGTTAGATTGACCACCGCTCGGTCTTGATTATTCGGAGAGAGGGTTGGGTTATGCGATTTCTTGTGGCGCCTCACGAGAGATGCAGGTTGTGTGTTGATGCAAGAGGAAAGGTGGTTGCCTATGGCTCACGTCGATTGAAGATTCATGAGAAGAATTACCCTCATGATCTAGAGTTAGCATTTGTGATATTTGCCTTGAAGATTTGGAGGCATTATGTTTGGTGAGAAATTTGAAGTATTCTCCGATCATAAGAGTCTGAAATATTTGTTCACAGAGACTTGAATCTGAGGCAGAGGAGGTGGATGGAATTTATGGAGGATTATGATTTGAGTTGCATTATCATCAGGAAAGGCCAATGTTGTGGCCGATGCCCTTAGTAGAAATCTGTTGGTGGCGTTGCTAGTATAGCCATCCGAGAGTGGGAGATGTTGGGTGCAATTGGGGAGTTTGATTTGCTTCGGGTGAATCCGTTGAAATTTGACCTTGTTTTCTATTGTTGCGCAGCCCCACCCTTGTGACTCGAGTGTTAGAGGCTCGGAGGGGTGATCTTGAGGTAGAATCTCTCGAGAGAAGATTTCCAATGGTAAGATTGAGAAGGGCTTGACGGTGTATCGACTGAGTGTGAGATACCAAGACCGTCTGTTTGTGCGAGTCGTGTCGAGAGGAAGTACTCAGAGTTTCATCATTCATATGCGGTGCATCCGGAAGCACCAAGATGTATCGGGATTTGGGTCGCCATTTGGTGGCGGGGTATGAAGAGATGTGGCGACTTCGTATCTAAGTGCCTTATTTGTCGACAAGTGAAGGCCGAGCATCGAGAGGCCGCGGGTTTTGTTGCAACCCTTGCCTATTGCCGAGTGGAAGTGGGAGCATGTCACTATGGACTTCGTTGTGGGTCTTCCGAGGACTTCGGGTAGTGATGCCATTTGGGTGGTGGTAGACCGGTTGTGAAGTCGGCGCACTTCATTCGATGCGTGTTAGAGATTCGGTAGATCATCTTGCCGATTTGTATATCCGGATATAGTGAGGTTGCACGGGGTCCCGATGACGATCGTTTGAGATAGAGATCCTCGTTTCACCGCTTGAGGTTGTGGCGAGTTCTGAGTGCTTTAGGTACTAAGTTGACTTTTAGCACGGCTTATCATCCTCAGACTGACGGGCAGTCCGAGCGTACTATTCAGATCCTTGAGGATATGCTTCGGGGTTGTGTTCTCGACTTTAGTGGGTCGTGGGAGAGGCACTTGCCATTAGTGGAGTTTGCCTACAATAACAGTTTTCAGTCTAGTATCGGTATGGCACCATTTGAGGCCTTGTATGGTCGACCGTGTAGATCTCCAGTTTGTTGGGCCGAGGTGGGTGATGCACCTTTGATAGGTCCGGAGTTAGTGAGGAGACGACGGAGAAAGTTGAGCTTATCCGTAGGAGACTTGTTCTGACCAGTCGTCGAAATCTTATGCGACCGTAGGAGGAGACCTTTGGTGTTTGAGGTAGGGGATCATGTCTTTGAAAATCTCACCTAGGCGAGGTTTAATGAGGTTCGGGAAGAGTGGGAAGTTGTCCCTCGGTTTATTGGTCCCTTTGAGATCCTTGAGAGGATTGGCGAAGTTGCTTATCGTTTAGCTTTGCCACCAATTGTCCGGAGTTCATGGCGTGTTTCATGTGAGTATGCTTGAAGTATGAGCGATCCGTCACATGTCTTTGGATTGGTGATTTAGTTGTTGATGAGGATGTCTCATATGAGGAGAGACCAGTTCGAGTCTTGGATAGGCGGGATCAAGTCCTGCGTGGCAAGACTATCCCTTTAGTGAAGGTTTTGTGGAAGCATCACGGTGGAGGAAGCCACTTGGGAGCGTGAGTTAGAAGTCCGTGAGAAATATCCGGATATGTTTATTGATTTGTAATCTTGTATCTAGATTATATAATATTGTGGAACTTGAGCATTTTATATATGTCTTAAGTTGGAAAACATTGAGAATGTTTTGGTTTTGTGAGATTAATTTAAAAAAATTTGTTTTGGAAGTTTAGTGGAACATTGCATATGTTGGTTTATTATTGAATATCATGGAATTGAATATGATATGAAAATGGGAATCTTGTATTTCAAAATGTTAAATTTGAAAGGAAATTGCATCTTTATTAATGCATTTGAAAGATATCTTGTTTTTGTTTATATTGTGAGATGCCTCTTGATAAAGAGATGAAGTGACGGTATTGGGTCAAGTTGTTTATTGTTGTTTTATATATCATTGGGAATGAAGAAAAGCTTGTTTTACAGACTCATGCTAGATTTCGGGCACGAATCTCTTTTAAGGGGGGGAGGTTATGGCGACCCCGGTCTTTTGCCATTTGATTATTGTATCCGGACTTAGGTTCCGTAGATCCTAGCATAGTTTAATTGTTGTTGTCGTTCTTTAATTTCTCATTTGGAATTATAGGATGTTTTGGGCAGTCTGTTTCAAGTTGGTTGGGTTGGAAACCAAATCTTGCTGCATCGATTTTGAGTTAAATCGCTCGGCGAGGCTTGGTCGCCGGCGAGGTTGAGTTTTGTCTCTAGTGGTTCGAGCGAAATTTCTTCGCCGGCGGCGATGCGTCTAATCTGAACTGAGCGAGTGTCTTCGCCGGCGATCTTTCCTTCGCCGAGCGAGCTAGGTGTATGTTTTGAGTTCTTCGCTCGGCGAGCATTCATCGCTCGAGCATGCTTCAGGTTGCTGAAGCATCGAGTTCTTAACTCGGCGAGCTTTTCTTTGCTCGGCGAGTGTTTATTAATGCGGTCGCTCGGCGACCATGTCTTCGCCGAGCGAGCCTGTCAAAGATTTAAACGCAGCAGCAGCTTTAAAACGTCCTTTTCACAATTTTTGATCCGAAACCCTAGTTCAAGTTTCTTCTCTCTCAACTCATCTTTTCCTTGGGTTTGATCTATCTAGAGGCGTTCTAACCTAGTTCCTTCATTAAAAGGTAGAGAGTGAGGGCTCTCATTTAATCGGAGAAATTGTTGATTTGGAGCACTTGGGGTTTTGAGCATCATCTTCTTCTTCATCTTTTGGGTTCTTCTGTTTAAGGTAGGGATTTCCTACTCCATTTATACGCTTTAATCATAAGTGTTGGTATTTTGGTATATGGGGGGGTAGTTTGGTGATTTTGGGAGAAACCCTAGGTTTTGACTTAGATTAATTTGTGTAATTAATTTAAGGGAAGTATGTAGAATTGAGTTTAATTCATGAAATTGAGGGATTATGGGATAAATTGATGTAGTTGGATATTTAATTACTTATGGAATTAGGATTGTATATATTGTATAATTATTTCTGCTTAGAAATATCTGTTTTGAGCTATCGGTGGAGAATAGCTATGATTGTTGTAGAAATTGCATGTGGCTTAGGTATAATCTGGAATTGAGTCAACTATTTGGTCATTGAATTATCTGAGAACATTACTTGTATTGATTATGTGTTGTATATTGCAAGTATTGATTATGTTGCATTTGGTTTTGGAGGAGATAGGGGATGGACTCCGGTTTAGGGAAGAAAGGGATGGACTTCTAAACCGAATTTGTTGGGGGTTTAGGGAAGAAAGGGATGGACCTCTAAACCAGATTTGTTGGGAGGAGAAAGGGGATGGACTCCACTAGCATCACATATATGTGGTCTATTTGTTTATAGTAGTATTTCTATTTATTGTTGATATGATACATCACCACTAGGTGTATCAGTTGGGAAGTATGGAAGTGAATGTGGTTGTGATTGATACAATACCAGCATGTATAGTTGTTATGTTATAGAGAGGATTAACTTTATTTGTTATCCCTGTTAAAGCATTGAAAGATGGGATTAGCGTTGAGTTTTTGGCTAGGTTATGGGCCATAGATGGAAGGTAAGATGTGCCATAGACAATGTGTCATAGGCAATATAGATATTCGTGTCATAAAAATTGTAATTGGAATATTGTGTGTTAACCATGTATCAGATGCTAATGCTTTAGTTAATTCTTATACTTGGTTTAGTATTTCTCTACTGGGCTGTGGCTCACCCTATATGGGAACTTCATTTTTCAGGTGCAGATGGTTCACTACCTCCAAGGACTTAGCTTGTGAGGAATTGGAACTCGAAGATTTGTTTTTAGTTTATTTGCTTTTATATGTAAACACTCAAGCCTAGGGCTTTATTTGTTTCTGAGTTAGAACTCATGGATTTGTGTCCAAGTATTGGCTTGGCAAGATGTAAGCCCGTAGGGCATTTATTTTAATGTTTTATTTCTTAAGACTCTGATGAATGGAATTATATTTCTTGTTTTTATATATTGGTGCATGTTAATATTATTTATTATGGGTTAATTTTGAGGGCGTTACATCTCCCAACTCTCAAGTCTTACCTTCATAATAACACTTTAATGCATTAAGAACAAGCATAAAAAAAAATTCTTTGAAATCCAATACGTATGAATTCTTTGAAAAGTCCTAACACATATAATTATTATTCCTCATAATAATACTTTGATGCATTAAGAACAAGCATAAAAAAAAAATTTTGAAAAGTTCAACACATATGATTACTATTAAAATATTAAACTTTAATATAATATAATAAAAAAAAGACATTTAATTCCTTAAAAATTCCAACACATATGATTATTATCAAAATATTAAACTTTAATATAATATAAAAAAGGAAAAAAAATAAGACATTTAAAAAAAAAATTAAAATCACAATTCACATATATAGATAATTGTAAATACAATCCGTGCATAGCACGGGTGATATGCTAGTTATATATTAAGCAAAAGGGGATTTTTAACCCCAAGCCTTGTGGGAGCTCCAATCTCCCAATCTAAATTTTCTGATTTTTTATTTAAAAAAAAAAAAAAAAACTCTTAACATTTATTAACTTCTCCCAACTCCCAAGTCTTCCCCTCATAATAACACTTTAATGCATTAAGAACAAGCATAAAAAAAATTCTTTGAAATCCAACATATATGAATTCCTTGAAAAGTCTCAACACATATGATTATTGTTCCTCATAATAACACTTTAATACATTAAAAACAAACATAAAAAAAATTTCTTGAAAAGTCTAACACATATGATTATTATCAAAATATTAAACTTTAATATAATATAAAAAAGGAAAAAAAAAAAAAGACATTTAAAAAAAATTTTAAAAATCACAATTCACATATAGATAATTGTAAACACAATAAAATAAGATCTCCTCCATGTCTACACGTTTTTTTATAAGATCTCCTCCATTATAATAAGATAGCACTTTATTTCTCTCATTTTATAATATCAATACTATATATTAAGCAAAATGGGTTTTTTAACCCCAAGCATTGTGGAAGTCCAATCTCTCAATCTAAATTTCTTGGTTTTTTAATTTTTTTTTTTTAAAAATCTTAGCATTTATTAACTTCTCCCAACTCCCAAGTCTTACCCTCATAATAACACCTTAATGCATTAAGAACAAGCATAAAAAAAATTCTATGAAATCCAACACATATGAATTCCTTGAAAAGTCCCAACACATATGATTATTATCCCTCATAATAATACTTTAATGCATTAAGAATAAACATAAAAAAAATTTCTTGAAAAGTTTAACACATATGATTATTATCAAAATATTAAACTTTAATATAATATAATTAAAAAAGAAATATATACTATATATTAAGCAAAATGAGATTTTTAACCCCAAGCCTTGTGGAAGTTTCAATCTCTCAATCTAAATTTCTTGGTTTTTTAATTTTCTTTTTAAAAAAATCTTAGCATTTATTAACTTCTCCCAACTCTCAAGTCTTACCCTCATAATAATACCTTAATGCATTAAGAACAAGCATAAAAAAAATTCTTTGAAATCCAACACATATGAATTCCTTGAAAAGTCCCAATACGTCTGATTATTATCCCTCATAATAACACTTTAATGCATTAAGAACAAACATAAAAAAATATTCTTGAAAAGTTTAACACATATGATTATTATCAAAATATTAAACTTTAATATAATATAATTAAAAAAGAAAAGACATTTAATTCCTTGAAAAATCCAACATATATGATGATTATCAAAATATTAAACTTTAATATAATATAAAAAAGGAAAAAAAAGAAGACATTTAAAAAAAAAATTAAATCACAATTCACATATATAAATAATTGTAAAGACAATTCGTACATAACACGGGTGATATGCTAGTGGGTAATAAAGAGAAAAGGATAGGACTCTAAGAAAGGAGTCGGGCTCTGGCATCTCCCAAAGCTGCTTCTAAGTCAGCAAGTCGTGCAGATAGCTCCAAAGAATTAAATAATGATGCCAACTCGAGCCCATCCATGAGATTAGAGGCATCTGAAAGCTTCTTCGAGGTTTGTTCCAAATTACTCTTGATGTTACGAAAATAAGCACCTTCGGACTCCCTCTCCCCCTCGAGAACTGGAAGCCGAGATCTCAATGGCTCAATTTCATCGTCAAAGGCTTTTAACCCTTTCCTCACTTCCAACCATAAAAGCTCAAGGCGATTGCGCTCTTCAGTCAAAACTTGAATACAATCAGAAGTTTTCTGCAACAATTGAGTGCCGTTAAAATCTGAGCAGCACAAATTCAGTTCTTGTCTCGCACATGCTAGCTCATAAGCTTGAACAATAAAGTCCTTCACCGAAAAGTACAAAGAATCAACATCGAATGGAAACTGGGAAAAAAACTTAAGAAAAGAGTTAGCAAGTTCAATCATTTCTTTTGGTGCAAAGGGATCCATGTCAACCAATTTCTTCACAAAGTTTTTCTTTATGGCCAGAACACGAGATGTTAGAGTATTATCCATTCTGACAAGATCATTTTCACATTCAAAGTTGGTTGGTTGTTCTAATTCCTTTATAATCTCATCCGATTTTGTAAATTCTTTGGGACTTGGATCGGAAATTTGACTGGCTCTGAAAGAGGACTCTTTTGCTGAATCATGAATAAAAGCGAGGACCGCCACTGGGACCTTCATAACATCCACTCGAATGCCTAAATCATTGCAATACCTGCTCATAAAATATGTCCCAGTTGATAGTGCTATGGTCGTACCCATACCAGCTCCAGAAGCTAGCCATTTTATGACTTTGCAAGTACCAGATGCCAAGAATGGAACCTGAAACACAAAAGCTTGTCCACTCCCTCCAATAATGCATACAAGTCCAGTTTTGCAGTACATTGCAAAATGCTCACAGTTATTACGCATAACACTGTACTCCCCGAATCCATGTTCAAGCAGATACATGGCCTTGTGGATCACTAGTTCTGGCGGGTCTGATTCTGCAGTGGTGCACGTGCCACCTCTGAGTTTGAATAGGAGCTTGGATTTAGAGACTCCATACTCAAAGCGATACAAGGACCCATTAGCAAGGAAACAGTCCAAGCAAGAGAGCACCACCCCACTGTTAGGATGTTGAAATCCACAGTTAGGAAAATTACAGGCTGATAATGGGTTCAAAGTTGAAGCACTGAATCCGAAAGAAGACCATGGAAAGGGATAAGAGGAGCTGCCAAATGTGCCGGCAAAATGAACGACTTTGCTTTCTCCAATATAGATGCCTGCATTCACAAATTTTATTGTCTTTACTGATATTATAATTTATAAGATACTACTATATATATCTTCAGACATAGCAGATGCCGCTTCACAAATTTCTAACCAAGACTAGCTAAAAATGAAATCAACCCTTGTAGGAGATTAAACTTGGGTTTTTGCCCAAGTTGTGATCTTGGATGGTTATCAGTAATTTTGTTGGAAATGAAAAGTTAGGTGATTTGAAGTTCTATCAATGTCCGAATTTTTTTGATAAATTTGAATGAGGTATGGAAGAATTGCCTTAAAATCAATAAAGAATTGAGGTATGTTGAAGTTGAAATCAATAAAGAACATTAGATATCTCGAGAATTGCCTTACTTAAAACATAGCAGGTACCCATGATGCAATGCCAGCACAGAGAGAGAGAGAGAGAGAGAGAGAGAGAGAGAGTAGTTTTTTTAAATCACTGACCATGGTGGGAATAAGTGAAAGCAGCTCTCCAAGTGTAGATATGATCACCAGCTACAAGCTCACTTCTTTCAATTTTTTGGGAGACAAAACCCATCTCATAAACTCTCTCTATGAATCTATCTGAATCTGCTAAGTACCCAAACACCAGTAATTAATTAATGTATGAATGTAGTAGAAAATTATTTTTATTTTTTAGTTCAAAGCACAGAACTTCATTAAAATATCAGAAAAAGGAGTAAAATGAAAAATGCCAAGCACAGAACGTACAGACCTGGGAGAAGATTACAAAACTAGAACAACAACAGAACCAACAAAACCCAAAGTACACAGCCAAATCCTACAAAATGGCACAGAGACAAAACACACAGAGTGAGGTATAAATACATGGAACTTGGAACTTTCCCCAGGCAAAATTAAAAGAATCTGGCGGTAGATATACCTTACATTCATTAACACATATTCGAATGAGCAAGCCAAATATGCCTCTTCATTTTCCATTTTCTTTAGCCAAATTTAAATTTAAACCCATCCCTTAAAAGAAGGTAAAATATCCATTTTTGTCATCAGGTCTTGTTTAGATGCACAGCCCTTTTTATTTTATTTTATTTTATTTTTATACTATACATAATGGTTTTTTTTATCTCGTAGTATGTTATAGCTACCCATTTTTGGTTAAACTCTGTGTGACAGAAACTGCGGTCAGACGCAGTTAGATTGATTGCTACAAAATCACTTTCTAAACATCTATTTTTGTTCGGTAGTGCTATTTCTGCAGTTGATATTTCCACAACATAAATGATTTGTACTCAAATACAGTGTGGTGTGTAAATATTACATATTGATGTTGTTGTTTGTACACCAAAATATTTTATTTAAAAACAATTACTCTATAGAATAGCGGTTAAGACTACGTGTTGATCCATATGGACTAATGATCAATAATTTAATTTAGAAATTTAAAATAAAGTGTTCTGAATTTTTGGAATGAAAATTAAATTAGTAAAATAAGCAATTAATTAAACAAGATGAAATAAATATCTTAGAATTTCAAATCTACCACTAACTTCATAATTAAGAGTAATTGTACTCAATCCTTAAAAAATCATCGATTTGGATAATGTCATGTAAGTTGATCAAAAACATCGTCAAGAAGATTTGTATATCAAAACTAGAAATGCATGAATCATCTTCGCTTAGCATAGACCGTCACCACTAACTACGGTTTGATGCACGACCCGTCTTACTAGGTATGACTCGTCTAATAATTCCAATATACAGCGGTGAAAATCATTATATAAGATGATTTGAATAAAATATCTATTACACAAAAGATCTGAAAGTTATATAACTGTATCCAAATCAAATCAAAACTAAAAATATTAAATATGACTTGCCCCAATTATTTAGTCTGGGCTTCAATATTTACAAAATAAACACTCTTGGCCTTTGCCTGGAGCTGGAGCTCTCCCACAAGCTCTGCTCCTCTTTTCCTCACCCCCAAACTCCTCTTTTCCTAATGCATCATTATCTCATGTGCCAACCAAATCAAGTGGAGTCCGGCAAAGCAAAGTAACAAAGAATATAAAAAAGGAAAGAAAAGTGAAGTCCTACAAAGCAAAGCAACAACAATTATGCGTTGCTTTTCTTTTTCCTTTTTTTATTTTATTTTATTTTATAATAAATATAATATAATATATAATGATGAATAATTTAATTTAGAAATTTAAAATAAAGTGTTATGAATTTTTGGAAAGAAAATTAAATTACTAAAATAAGCAATTAATTAAACAAGATGAAATAAATATCTTAGAATTTCAAATCCACCACTAACCTCATAATTAAGAGTAATTGTACTCAGTCCTTAAAAAAACATTGATTTGGATACTGTGATGTAAGTTGATCAGAAATACATCGTTAATAGGATTTGTATATCAAAACCAGAAATGCATGAATCATCTTCGCTTAGCATAGATCGTCACCACTAAACTACAGTTTGATGTACAACCTGTCTTACTAGGTATGACTTGTCTAACAATTCTAATACACAGCAATGAAAACCATTGTATAAGATGATTTGAATAAAACATTTATTGTACAAAAGATCTGAGAGTTATATAACTATATCTAAATCAAATCAAAACTAAAAATACTAAATACAATTTACCTCAATTATTTAGTCAGAGCTTCAATATTTACAAAATAAACACTCTTGGCCCTTGCCTGGAGCTGGAGCTATCCTGCAAGCTCTGCTCCTCTTTTCCTCACCCCCAAAATCTGGCTGAACCTTGTTGCCTTCTGTGGGCAACTTCCTAATGCATCAATATCAAATCAAATGGAGTCCTGCAAAGCAAAGTAACAAAGAATAGAAAAAAGGAAAGAAAAATGGAATCCTACAAAGCAAAGCAACAACAATCATGCGTTGCTTTTCTTTTTCCCTTTTTTAAAATTTGTTTTTTTATTATAATAACCCACCACCTCTTTCCACTTTTCTACCGCGGGAGACATGACGATGACTCCGTATGACTTTGCTATGTTCACCGACATCGAGATAGGAGGGTCTGAATAAGTGTCCAAAAGTTTGAACCCGAATGCACGAGAAATGGTAATTAAATATTATAATTATATATCTGTCATCAATATTAAAATATATAAAAATATATAAAATCACACAAAACTATAAAATAATATAAATAAATAGGCTAATAAAGTATATATTAACGGGTTAAACATATAACATTTAGGTACTGATCACACCTCACAACTTACACTTTGCTAGCCCTCGAGCAAAGTAAAACTAAAAATAAAATAAAATAAAATTTATCTATGTCGTTTTCATAGGAAACACGATTGCATTTAACGTATGCAACTAGCCTTGGAGCCCATAAGTTACCCTTAGTGAACGAGTTGCAATCCCATGAGGGTTTACAGTGAATATACCTACAAAATTCAGAATTTTTTTTTTAAGAAAATATTCATAGAGATAATTGTTAATTTTAATATATTAGTAAAAGAATTATCAGAGTTCAGAATACTACCAATTAGTAAAAATAATTTTTCTCTCTCTACATTCGGTGTTGTGCAAATTATAGCCGACAAAAATATTAGTTAATCTCTAAATGAAATAAGACTATAGTTCTATCAGAAGCATGCTTCGACTCAAATTTCACAGATGTTGCACTTAACAAATGAATCATTAGATATGGTGCAAATTTGTGTAGTCTTAACATATGCGAGTGGAATTAATATAAACAAAGTAAAATATCTTGCATATAAGTTATGAAAGACGCTAGCATGAAAAAATACAATCTCTTCAAAAGAATGCTAAATGTTGAAAATTTACACTAACACCTCTATCCATCATGTCTGTATCTAAATTTTACCAACTTTGGGATCAAATAGGACTTTTATTAGGTTAGTCAAACAGGGTTAGGGATAGGTAAAAAAATGGGTAAGAATCAATATCTCCTTTTGAGTGTAAGAGAATAGTCAAAATTATTATTTCATGTTTTCAACATTCTCTTTCTTCAACAATATGTATCAGTATAGACTTATTTCCATAATCTTACATCTTTTTTTCTTTTTCTTTTTCTTTTTCTTTTCCCTTTTTTTCTTCTTCTTCTTCTTCTTCATTTTTTATTTTTATTTTATTTTTTATTTTTGTTGTTGTTGTTGTTGTTGTTGTTGTTGTTGTTGTTTATTCTCTATCCTCTTCCTTATCAATTCCTTCATTATTTTGCTCCTAAAGACAGTGGTTAGTTATCACCAGGGGTTTATTGAATGAAAGGTTTGGCATGTAGGCTCAAATTGGTTTCTAAGGATTTTTGACTGTAGAAAAAAATGTTAAAGCTCAAATAATACAAAAATAGCCTAAATCATTTCCCAGAATTTGGCACAATTTTTCAACTTTCATGATTTTTAGAGGGTGTAAATGCAACATGATTTCTCAACATTCAACCAAAATGAAAAATGTGAGACTGAACAATGAAATAGTGCGCTTCCAAATGAATAGTTAAAAAGAATGATAGGCTCAAAATCTCATACGGGTATAAAGTCTCCACATTAGTCATCAAGATATTCAAGTCTAAGTCCAAAAATTAATCAAATAATATTTAAGCGGCTATGTGTATGTGCTGATCATCCAAATATGAGACAAACAATTATTTTTAATCAAAAGATAGTATAATAAACTAAGATATAATAAAAATGCTAAGGCAACAAAATTAACAATTAATCACATGATTTTTTTATTATATTTTTTTAACACAACTCCCACAAAATAAAACATTTTTTTTTAACAACACACAACAGCACACAAACAAAAACATTTATTTTTTAAACAAAAACAAAACCACACACAACGGCGCACAAAGAAAAATTTATGATTTTTGTTTTTATTTTCTAAACACGATAACAACAAATAAAAAAAAATTTTGAATTTTTTTTTTTCAAAACATTACTGAAAGTAAAAATAAAAATAAATACACAAAATAAAACGCAAAACCCTTTCCCCAAACTTAAATGACATTGTTCTCAATGGCACATGTCACAAAGGACTAAGAAGGAAAACACAAACAAAAATAAAAACTTAGCCTTTTATAGTTAGATTCCAAGACATTTTAGGGCTGAAAATTTTATCCTCCGTTAAGTAACCCATCTCAAACCAAATGTCTTTGTTCTTACTCAACGGTTCCCTTAAAAGGTGTACTTATCTATTTTGTCCAGACACACAATACTAAAAACACACAAAATTATAAAATAATACAAAAAAAAAAAAAATGAACTAATCTATTTTACCTGGGTACATTCCAGTTTTTTCGCTTCTTATGATTTATGAGATATGGGTCAACTTAGCAGAAATTATTTAATCTGTCCAAAAGTAGACAAAAGTGATTTACAAAATCATATTTTAATAGAACATGAGTAATATATGCAAATAAAGGGTATGTGTCTTTTAGTAGAAAATCATGTAAACAGATCCTACGAACAGAGATCAAAAGATCTAGATCATCGCCAATCATGAAATCCCAGTCCAAATCATTTTCAAATCCACTCAACTCACTCATTATTTTCTCAGACACTGGATTATTAGGTGGAGGAGTATCCATGGAGATAGTCTTGACCCTATCTAAAAACTCATCAGTATTTCCTGAGGATAAAGGTTCTAACTCCAAATGGGGTACTTTTTCCACACAAGATGGAAAAAAATGGGGTTGAGAGTGGATCATCCTTAATGGAAGAAAAATGTGATTCTTTGAAAGGGGTAGACAACGGCTCATCCATATCACTGTTATCAAAATCAAAATGAGCTAGAAACTCTCCTAAAGAATTTTCTATTGGAAAATGGGAGACGGTCTCTTCTTCCCTATTGAGAATATTAGCTATTTGCTCTAAATGGGCTTCCATTTTGGCAATCGATTGACTCTGGATATGCAACAACTCATAGGTGGACTCTAAGCTGCTTTGAAGAAATATTAACACTCTACCCTCGTGATCTGAATTTTGTTGAGATGGGACTTGGGAATGCAACAATTGTGTGTTGGATACCATAGTTTGAAGAATTTGCAACAATGTCTCTTCAAAATAGGATGAATATTGAGATGGTGGAGTATAATGTTGATATTGAAAATAATCAAAATGGGTTTCAAAATAATCGACATACTGACTCTAATACTCCCAAAAACTATTTCCAAAATACGCCATAACTCCACTATACACAAGGCTTCAAAACACTAGATAGTTCAAACTTTTACTTCTATCAAAAAGATATTACAAAAATGCTCAACTCACTTCTTTTTTCTTTTTTCTTTTTTAATGTACAAAAACACACATAAACCAGCGAAGTAGGCGGCAGTCTAAAAAAATATAATAAATTAAAGTGCTATAAAATAAAAGGGGGTATAGGACCTCCCTAAAAAAGAAAATAAATTTACAAAAAAAAATAAAAATAAAAATAAATTAAATAAATGTTAGCAGTCAGAAGTCTTTATTTGTCCTCCAAGTTATATGTCCAGCAGAGGTAATCAATCCATAAGTCTGAAATGCCATATTTTTTTATCTATTAATATTTTAATGAGTGGTATAAGTAGGTTATTATGATAGTTTAGTGGTGCGATTCTTAGACGGTAATCTAAATTAAATAATTTATTTGTATGTATTTTATCTCTTTCATATCTACCTTCGATTCCCTTTTAAAAATAAATTTGATCTCCTTTTTCCCCACCTTTCCTATCTCCTTTCGGTGGAAAAGAATAATAATAATAATAATAATAATAATAATAATAATAATAATAATAATAATAAGGGTTAATTACACTTTTACCCCCTAAACTATCACCATTTTGTTTATGTAGTCCCTAAACTATTAAATTTGTCTTCTTGGTTCCTCAACTTTCAAAAACTCATGTTACTTAGTTCCCTATGGTAAATGACGTTAATTATTTAACAGAAAATGGGATCATGTGCACTGCACATGAGCTACAAGGATGGTAAAAGGGCTAAATTAGACATTTTGCATATATCTCCATTAAAAATAAAAAAATTAAAAAAAAACATGGGCATGACTTGTTTTTACGCATATATTTGATTTATGGTGGGCAATACAGTTCTGTTTATGGATCTACTCTCTTTTTTTTTTTATCAGATGGATCTACTACTTTGAGCAAGTCAACATGTTTTTGGAATGAATGCCAAAGGAACTGGGCCATGTGCTTTGTTCATACAAGAACTTTGGTTTGATTTGAATTTGATGAGCTATCTATCTATTTATGAAACTGGCAGGAAAGTTTCCCTCCTATTGATTTTCTTCTTCTTTTTTTTTTTTTAATGGAGATATATGTAAAATGTCTAATTTAGCCCTTTTACTATCCTTGTAACTCATGTGCAGTGCACATGATCCCATTTTCTATTAAATAATTGACGTCATCTACCATTGAGGACTAAGTGGCATAAGTGTTTAAAAGTTTAGGGACCAAGAAGACAAATTTAATAGTTTAGCGACTACATAAACAAAATAGTGATAGTTTAAGGGTTAAAAGTGTAATTAACCCTAATAATAATTGCCAAGCATGGCAGACATGAGAAATTCTATTTCCACACAGCTACTTACCTAAGTACAGACTTATTAATTTGGTTATTGATTATTCTTCTCATTTCACACACTTAATGTTTCAATTATACCCTAACTCATATTCTTCTACACACACTACCTAAACTCTCCTTCCACACACCTTTACCCATTTCGGTGTCCTCTTCCACACACCTGATGTATCAACATGACACATGAAGAAGCATTGAAGAAACAAAGGAGAAGCAGTGGTGATAGAATGCATCGAGTGGGCCATATTATGAAATTCGGATATATATTAAAAATTAGAACATTGAAGTTTAGTGCTACTACTTTTTAGGGGGGGGGGGAGGAGTAATTAACAAGTCAAATGCAGACATGACAAATATTCAACAAAAAAAAAATACGATATTATGAAATCAGAAAGTTTTTCTCAAGGCTTTGTTTGATTCTCAGGAAAAAATGGAGGGATAGAGACGGTCACTATCTTTCTCATCATTTTTTAATACTTTTCATTTCTTTTTCGATGAGCTTGACTGAACTGGAAAAAAAATGGAAGCTATGAGGGTACTGAGAGAAGAACCCTTTAGTTTACCTACGGAGAGAATGTGCAAGGGTTCGTAATCGTTCATTAACTAATGAAGTTATGGATTGCAACATTACAATCAAAAAGGTCAAATTTCTGTTTTTTAATGAGAGAGACAGAAGATAAAAAGGAATAATAAGTTCTAACTTGTTGGGGTTTTGGAAGAGACTAGCTTCGCAATGTTCCTCCACATAACTATGTAGTTCTTTAGGTTTGGTTGAAAATTTGTGAGTTTATCAAGATGTGCACTGAGATTTTTTTTGTTTAAAAAAGATGTATATAGAGAAAATTCGAATATAATATTAAGAGTGTGTTTTGATATCTGTTATAGTCATTTTACTTTAGTGTGTAATTTTCATTATAATAATATTTCATTAAGTGTGTCTACTGAGGTAAGTAGGTGTGTGAAAATAGAATTTCTCGGCAGACACACCATGCCCATTCCTTTCTTTTCACTTTCTTTTCTTTCTTTCCTTTTCGTTTGTTTTCATTTTTCCTTCTTTCTATTCTATATATTTTAGACGTATGTGGGGAGAAATCCTCACTACTTCTTCTTCTTCATTTCTTCTTCTTTTGTGTGTTCTTCCTCTCTCTTGGTTTCATATCTCTCTCTCCATTTCGTCTCTCTCTCTCTCTCTCTCTCTCTTTCTCTCTCTCATACACACACACTAGATTTTATTTTGAGTTTAGTTTGGAAGTGTTTAGAGTGAGAGTTAGTATTTTATAAAAGATGAGAGTTGTAGATTTTGTCAAACCTTACATATCTTATGCCTTAGAATTTTACTAAGAGTTATTTTGGAGATCCATGGAGCAAATTCAGATTTATGGTGACAAAGGAATTATTTTGAGGTAAATTCGGGTGGTATACAATATGCTTCTTTTAAATCTCTTTGCAAAGAGTATTATTTTAATTATTCCCAACTTGTAATCCTCTTGATTATTGTGATCATTGATAAATTCTTTGAAATTATTTGTTATTGATTCGTTGATTATTCTGGTCATTTGATAAAAATCTGTAAAGATATTTGCGTTAAAAATTGTGATTTGTCTGACTGAATGACGTGAAAATACTTTGTATATGGATCGAGTGGACTCTACCAATATGCTCTGTATCAATAGCCCGCATAAGTGATTGTGCTTGGGTGAGAAGGGTGAGGTCGGTCACTGGTCATGTACTGAATAGGATTGGGTATTTGGTCCTAGATAAATTATCATATGTTGGGTTGAATTGTTGTGCAATTTGGTAAATTGTTTGATTATCATATCGTTGGTGTAATGTTATAAATTGTTGGATCCTTATTAATTTATTCTGTATTCGAGCCTTGTATTCTTATTGTATTGTATACTTCCCGAATTAATTTATTTTTCAGGTGTAGAATAGATTTTAGTGGAGATCAGAATTGAAATTATAAAGGGTTATTTGAGATAGAGATTTTGGGTCCCACAACTGTATATATAAAATATTGGTGATAATTGTACTATAGTATTTTTTGAGAATACTGTATATTTTGGAGACATTTGTGTAATTATATTTTTGGGGGCAAAATTTGAATATTTTTGAGGTTGATTTAGTGTAATAACGGCCCGGAAAGTGGGGCGTTACAACAAGTGTCCAACAAAGGTAAATAGTCCACAAATTATATGTCTAGTATGGGTATCTCATTTTTGTGTCACGGTATCAAAATTTTATTTTTCTTTTTTTATTTTTATTTTTATTTTGGTTCATGCTGTCGTTTACACACCAAAATATTTTATTTAAAACCAAGTAATAACTACTATTCCAAAGTATAGCTATCACGACCCAAACCCACCCTTATCGGTTTAGTATCGTAACCAGCCAGTAATCCTGGGATTACCAAAGGCCTCTGAACAAATTAAACAAAATACAGGGGCTAGCGGAAGCAAATACAAACATATAATGTTCATAGTACTGTGTAGACATACATGAGACAGAAAATTTAAAACTTAATTTACATATTGACATCATCCCACGTCACCATATATATATATATATATATAGACAACGAAAAACATGTTCAAACTTAACAAAAGAAATACAAAAGATCATTAACATAGTTCACAAAAACTTGACCACTTCTCAAAAGGAACCTCCTCGAGAGGCACAGTGGCTGGCAAACAGACAGAACTCTAGGTGATCAACTTTGAGCCTGGTCACGTACCTGGTCACCTACATACATAAATAATACAGTGAACTAGAGTCCAATGAATAATAACAGGGTAAAGGTTTTAATGAATGATGTCCATAACAAAGTCAGAAATTAGAAACAATTCATAATCAAAAACAGATTCATATTCGTGTTCAGAGTTCGCATATTTCATATGATCATACATGGTACATCCATTAGCGCTAACAGATCCGATGACCCGTAAAGGGACGGCCATAAAGGCATTTCGATGACTCATGTGCACAGAAACATTTCCGATGACCCATAAAGGGATGACCATAAAGGCATTTCGATGACTAATAAAAGGATGGCCATAAAGGCATTCCGATGACTCATAAAGGGACGCATATCATATGATACTAAAAATGCCACGAATACATTTCAGAAACTTGGACAATCATTCATTCATATAAAACATAGCATTTCAGAAAGCTGATCATTCATATCATAATGTTTAGAAAATATTTAACATTGAACATAGCTTTACAAAGTTATTACTCACAGATGGTTCCAATAGCAGATCAGACGAATCAAACAAACCAAGCAACTAAGGCATGTGACCTACACAAACACATAGTGGATACACATTGAAACACATCTATCTTTTTGTGTTTCTAACTCTTATCCTCATTATTATGTCTTAATTAAGACTTAAGAATGCCTAAGATGCAATAAGGATACCAAAATACACTTCAGAACACTTAGTCCAATTTTCAAAAACAGGGCAGTCTGCTTGATCGCAATATTAGTCACTCGAGCGGTCTGCAAAGTCTGCAAAAGTACTTGTTGTTAAATTTTTCCACTTGAAGGACGCTCGACAGTCGCTTGAGCCAAAAACTAAGTAAACGAGCGGTGATGTAGAATTCTGGAATTTCCAAATTGATGTTCAAGATGCAAAACTCAATCTCAAAGCTTTAAAACATATCTTTTGGGCTCAAAACTTGAGAAAACATGTCTAAACTTGTAAAACATCAAGAATTAAGGATCATTTCGCAAAATCAAGGCCCAAAAACTTGCCAATTATACCAAAACCAAACTTGAAGCTTTGAAAGCATAACATACATGAGTTAATATGAACTTCAATCTTCCGAAACATGATCAAATAAGGTAAGATGATGGAAAAGATGATGAATTCTCAAAACTAAGTTCAAATTGTTGCATGCATGAGAGAATTTCTTAGAAAACATACTCAAAGTGCAATGAAATGTACATGCATGCATGAATTGATTCTTAATTCCATTTTTTAGCTTAATTCTCAAGTTAATTCACCTCTTTCACTTGATTCCATGCATTAACCAACTAAATTACAAAACTAGAGGCTAGGATTCTTACCTAAAGTTCTCAATTCTTTAAGGAAGGTTTAGAGATAATCTTGAGCAATTCTCCAAGTCCTAGCAAATTCTTTCCAAACCTCAAGCTTGATCTTAATTCTTCTAGTCTCTCACTCTCTCTCACGTTTTTCTCCACAAGGAATGATGAAATGAGAGTGTATCTAAGGTTTATAGAATCCTTTGGCCTTATATAGGCTCAATTAGTGGAGCTTAATTAACTTGAGTTAAAGATAACTAATTGGGATTATTTTATTCTAATTATTTGATTCCGAATTGAATTTCAATTAAACCTACCTTAATGTTCTAAAAATTCCAAATAACATATAAACTGAGTCAATTTCATGATCGGATGCCAATAAGGCCTACAATTCGCATATCGACTCAGAAATACAGACAGATCTTTCTACAACAAACAGATATAAATACAAATACCATATAACACGTGCAATTTAACATAGAATTTCATCTTAATTACTTATTAAGTATTCTCAATCATGGATTATAGGCTAATCACAAGTCGGGGTTGTTATAATAGCGGTTAAGACCAGGTATCGATCCACATGGACTAATGATGAATAATTTAATTTAGAAATTTAAAATAAAGTGCTCTGAATTTTTGGAATTAAAATTAAGTTACTAAAATAAGCAATTAATTAACCAAGATAAAATAAATATCTTAGGATTTTAAATCCACCATTAACCTCATAATTAGGAGTAATTGTATCCAGTCCTTAGAAAATCATTGATTTGGATACTGTGATGTAAGTTATCAGAAATACATCATCAAGAGGATTTATATATCAAAACTAGAAAGGCACGAATTGTCTTCACTTAGCACAGACCGTCACCACTAAGCTACGGTTTGGTGCACAACAGATCTTGCTATGTATGACTCGTCTAAAAATTCTAATATACAACAGTGAAAACCATTGTATAACATGATTTGAATAAAACATTTATTGCACAAAAAGATCTGAGAGTTATATACTTGTAGCCAAATCAAATCAAAACTAAAAATACTAAATACAATTTACCCCAATTATTTAGTCAGGACTTCAATATTTACAAAATAAACACTCTTGATCCTTGCTTGGAGGTGGAGCTTTCCCGCAAGCTCTGGTCCTCTTTTCCTTACCCCCAAACTCTGGTTGAACCTTGTTGCCTTTTGGAGGCAATTTCCTAATGCATCAATATCTCATGTGCTAACCAAATCAATTGGAATCCTACAAACAAAAGTAACAATATATAATTAGAATAGAAAAAGAGTGGTACTATTAGCACCTCATGAATTATTTCGGACTGCCCATTTCTTTGGGCCCTTACTTATAAATTTTAAAACCCTTAAATTTCTTCATCGCTCTAGGACTCCATCAGTGCTTGAAATTCTTCGAGTGTGCGACATGTTTCTTGCACTCTAAAGCGAAATACGTGAGTAACCAGGAACATCGAACAACAGCATGAATTATTTTGGACTGTTTTGGATTAAGCCTCGTGTAATGAAAGCCTACACATTTGCCTAAGTACCTGTGCATGGCCAAAACGGGGTTGGGGCATAATTTCCTTATCGCTCCAGGACTCCATCAGTGCTTGAAATTCTTCGAGTGTGGGACATGTTTTTTGCGCTCCAAAGCAGAATACATGAGTAACCAGGAACATCGAACCGCAGCATGAAGAAATGGAAAACAAAGCAAAGTGCGACTTAATGAAAAAAACACGGTTATACCAAAACCCCTGAAATTTGCCTTTTTCGTGCCATCCAAAGTGGCTATCCAATTCTTGAATGTCTCGACAGGGAATGTCTCCATTTTTTAGAAAAAGCAACAGCAAAATGAGGTTCTGTCGAAGAAGCAGTGAAGGAAGACCTTTTATGGGGGATAAGGTATTGTGAGTGGATGCAAGTTGTCAACTTCCTGTCCACTCACAACAATTGGTCGGTCGGCCACTTTTTATGGCCGACCATCCCTTTAATTGGCCGGCCCTTTAATTAGCCAGCCGACCGACTCTGTTGGCCTGGCAGCTGTTTTATGTCTATTTGTTCTGATTCTTTTGTTTAAGGTCTTGTTTTGAGTCTTTTAGTCTTAGCAAGTGTAAATCCTAGTTTAAGTTGTTTCTTTGCTTGTTTCCTATTTATCGAGTTGTTTTTACATTTTGGTCATTTGTCAGTTTACATCTGGCTATGAACATCATTTACAATACAAGCCTCCTTCAATTTCAACATTTGGGACTCAATTCGTTTCATACATACATACATACAAATGTGGTGGCAATCCGGAGATGTTGTGCAAAACCAAAAACTCTTTTTATAAAACTATAAGGTTTTACCTCAATCATTGTTGTTTTTAGAAAAGAGTACAACTTTTTATGAACAAAAAAGTAAGGGCCTATCTGAAGTTATACAAATGCTAAAAAACCAAAATAAAATAAAATAAAGCAAAAACACAAATATCTGCAGTAGGCACATCAGTCAAGCTCAAGAGGCCCTCTTTGTCCTCTTTTGGAGAGGGAACTCAAGCGCATTGTCTCCATCAGCACCACTATCGTCAAAGGAATAAGACTCAGAGCCAGAATCATCTTCTCTGCTCCCCGACCTAGAGTTGGCGTCATCATCCTCACTCTCGGATCTGAAGTGTCTTCTCGTCGCCTCTTCGGCACCACTGGACTCGGTTTCATCCTCACTCAATGGCAGCTCTGGAGATGAAGAGGTCTCCTCAGTCTCAGGGTCGTTGTTCCTGCTTCGAGCTCCTCTACCTCTACCTCAACCTCTACTCTCATCTCGGCCATGTGTTGGGACTGGTCTACCTCTCCTCCTCACTACCGAAGGAGATGTTGTTGATGTCGTTGGTACTGAAGGTACCACTAGTGCAGGTGGAGGTTAAAAGCCAAGAAATAGGGAATCAGTATGATACAAAATAAGGGCAGAACAACACAGAGTATCAGACTAGTATGACGCAGAATTTGTATAGACATGAATCAGTATGGGCATAAATCAACGCAAGTCAAAGTATGAGGACATGGGAAATACCTGAATACCGTAAAGGACAAGTAATGTCTCCCTTCACTGCACTATCTGAACTAGGGAGGCAACTAACTCGAGAAGGTTGTCTATATACTCCAAAGGCACCTACAAATGAGTTTGAACACCAATACACAAAAAAGGGAATGTGAATTAGAAACTACGAGGCAAAGTGGCCAAGTAGATACCTGTTGTACGGTGGGGTCTCGGACGTATCCGTGCTCTCCCTCCGGTGGATCAACTGGAACTTGATAGGCCGTCCCGGTCGGCCGCTAATACATGATCCTGGTCGAAATCGCAAGCAACCCAACGATGGGCATGGCAGAAGGAGTGTCACGACCCAAACCCGGCCCTATGGATTTAGCATCAGAATCGCGGCGATGTCAAGAATCCGAGATTCAAGGCCTCTGTAGCGATGTCTGATTAAACAGTCTGAGGCTGGCGGAAGCCAATACAGTAAGTAACTAGTGTCCTTTGAGCCGTGTAGATCTGTATGCCAAACACATTATTCATACATTTATACAGTTTTAAAGCGACAGCTTTATACAATCATTTACATCGAAGACAGGACCTAATCCTTGGTAACAAGACAAGAAACAAAGAGATGCCTATACAAAACAGTAAGGAGACCGATGGGGACACAAAAACACCCCAAGCCATAGCATGGCAATTCGGAACCTCGCAGTGAGGCACATAGGTTGGCTTGACAAAACTGGGGACCAACCCACGCTCCTAGCTCCGTCATTGCGAGAACCTACATATATATATATATATATAAACAAAGGTGAGCTAAAGCCCGTGAATAACATACAACAGTAAAGAGGTTATGAATGAATGTCCTTCTGATAATGAAATCAGTTCATTAAACAAGATTTGATCTTCAAGATTTCATCAATCGGTCATATGTGGTACACCCATTAGCCTATAAATGAGAGGTCCAAAAGGACCGAGTCTTAATGCATCAACAAGTAATGATGGCCATCGATCAAGAACAAGATGGCTCCACAAGGGGACCGACAGCGGTAATATGATAACGATCAATGCTAAGGATGCCACAATACTGATTCGAATACAGACATACATTCATTCATAAACAATATCGATTCGATAATAAACAATTGATTCGATTCAAAAGATAACCATTTTGAACATATCTTTACACAATTGTTACTCACAGAGATTGGGCTAATAGCAGCTAGAGCGCGTCCCCGAGAGCCAACCCTAAACAGTTAACAAATAGAACACATATTAAGTTTCACAGTCGGAAGGATGATAATTAAATCCCTAAATTTCCTCGGTGTGGTTCTATGTCTAAATCCTCATTAAGTTGTCTTAAACTAGGCCTAAGAATGCCTAGGATGGGATGAGGATGCAAAAATGTGCACATAAATCAGTTTTAGAATTTTCAGTGAAACAGGGTCTCCGCTCGAGCTCATGTTTCCCCGCTTGAGCGGACAAGCAAACAAAGGTCCCCGCTCGAGCGTACATTCCACCGCTCGAGCGGACTGATGAATGGTGCAAGATGCTGGATGCTCGATTTATCTGCTCGAGCGTGAAACACTCCGCTCGAGCGGACTGTAAAACAAGTCAAAGAAAATGCTGGGAGCATGAATTCCCCGCTTGAGCGGCACTTCCCCCGCTCGAGCGGACATCAAAAATCTAGAAAATCCAGGTTTGTGTTCCAAGTTCAAAACTCAAGTTTGATGCTCCCAACTCGATCCTTTTGGGCCCATTTTCTGGAAAACTCTTCCAAACACATAGAATAGCACGTTTTAAAGCTCAATTTAAGAAATCAAGGCCCAAGGGTGTTTCAATTAAACTCAATTTCAAACCCAATTTACATAAACATGCATGAACAACATTCAAACATGACATGCATGCATTCAAACCAATTTAAAACTCCAATGTGATGCTCTAATGAGCTCAATACTTTGAAAACATGATGGTTTCATGAACCTTAACTAGAACTTGTACATGCATGCAACAATTAGCTATGAATCCCACTTTAAACTCAACAAAGAACACATGCATGCAAATGTTAAGCTTCAATTCAATACTTGAACTTAAAACAGGGCTTAGCTCTACCATGATGCATGAAACATGCAAGATTTAGCTCAAGACAACAAGAAGAAGATGATTTCCTTACCTAGAGTGTCAATTTCAAGATGTGGGAGCTAGATTATGCCAATTATACTTTAATTCTAGGCAATCTCCAAGGTTCCAAGCCAACATACAAGATGAAATCAACTCTCTCTATTCCCCTCTCTCTAAGGGTCAGTTGGGCTCTCAATTTGGTTGAGGAAAAGTTTGATCAAGTGTTGTATCTAGTGCACCAAGCTCCAAAATATTGGTGTAGTGGCCCACTAACAAGGGCAAAGTTGTAAATAAGCCAAACCATGTAATTTAACTTATTTTAATCTAATTTAAACATACCAAATCAATTTTCAGATAAATATACCATTAAATCACAAATATTCTACTGATCCCAAATCTCTAAACGGTTCCTAATTCGGCCGCCGATAAGACCTTCAATTAGCAGTTTAAACACATAAATTCAAACAGATACTCAATCAATCAAACAGATGCAATATGCAATTAAATAGGTAAACTTATTCAATTTCAGTTTCGATTTCAATCAGTCCATTTAGTACTTCAGTGAATTCAATTATCAGTCATTATCGGTTCAGTTTAACAGTAATCAGTACGTAATTCAGTGGTTAATCGGTAATCAATACGAGGGTTGTTACAAGGAGCCCCGCCAATATCAACCTCAGCTGCGCGTGTGGCGTCTCTAGCCGCAGGAGCGTCTGCAGCGGCTCTAGCACGGATTCTGGACAAAGGCGACATCAAATGAGTCCTGATGAAGACTGCATAGTCTTCATCATGTTAAAAGTAATCAGTATCCTGCCCTACCATGTACTAAATAATCACCTTAATTGGGATGCTATCGGCAGTCCTTATAGATACAGGAGGCGGAACATAAATAATAGAGGTAGGTAGGCCCGGAGTCTGGTGCACAAACCGCTTGCTTAGATACCAAACCCAGTAGAAAGGGCCCTCTAATAGAATCCAGAATCAGGAGATACCCCAAGACTCGGCGTACTGGTCCCGTATCCTGCTAGGCATCATCGCCCAAGGCTGCCAGGTGATCTGCAAACAATCGTTATCAATTGTTAGTGGCAAAGATTGGGGTAAAGCAGTATGCACAGAATGGAATAGGTATGAGGTCTAGACTACCTCTCGGGCTATCACCGTGTCAAAATATTAACGATAATATGCAAAAGTCATGACATCATGGCGTCTGGAGTGGCATCTATCATCATGTCGACGGGAGTAAGGTACGACCGATGTCACATCATCTACTGGCACTGGGGCAAAGGCCGAAAAATATGCATATACCCAGAGCTGTGAAGAAGAGATCAGTTGTGTAAGCACAGATATAAATAATATAAAGGTAGAAAGTGAAAAGAAGAAAACACATAAAAAGTGCAAAGCAGAAAGCATAGGGTATAAAGGCAGAAAGTGCAAAACAAAAAACACACAGAAAATGCAAAACAGAAAACACAGGGTGTAAAAACAGAAAATGCAAAGCAGAAAGCATCGCGGTAAAGACTATAATGAAAGCACGCCGTGTACCTCCAAAGCTCTCCAGTGGCCTCCGACCTTGTTCCCTTTTATGCGGGAACCAAAGCTCATATATCCGTAAAGTATGGCGAGGCCGACTCCACCCAGTCATAAAACTGGGCCCCAGGCAATGTCACAAGAGCACCCAGCAGGTACAAGTCCATAGTATTCCACATGTTCGCAAACAAGGTGGTACCGAGAAGATACATCAAGAAGCCCCGAGCATAATGCTCTCTCTCCTCCTGAGTCGCGGGCTGGCTCCCCCAAAAGTGCTCAATGAACCAGCTATACTTGACCATAGTTGGTCTGTCTTGAGGTGGGCGCGCTCTGAGCAAGTAAATCCAGGCCACCTCCCACTGGCCCATGTCCATGTCAAAAGGGATCAGATCACCCCTACTATCAACCCTATGATCATGGAAAAGTCGTAGGGAGTCATCGTCATCTCACCGGTGGAAGAGAAGTGGAAGGAGTTAGTGGTGTCCCAACATCTCTCCACTAAGGCCTCGAGTAAGCTCTGGCCGGCTTGAATACGTGGGAGTCCAAAGCAGAACAAACCGAAGGCTGCCTCGTCAACAAGATTGTGAACTCGAGCAGAGAGCTCCTGGTACGAGTCCCTCGCTATCACTGCTCCATATCCTCTCCAAGACCAGACATCACTATGTGTTTGCAAAGAAAAAAAGCATCAGTTGTGTAACAAAATGGGAAGTAGTAAGGAAATGCGGTATTATCACAGAATGAAAGTGTAACAACCCGCATCGCATCGATTAATGACCGATTGATTCTCGATTCTTTAATCGAGATCGATAATGACCGATAATCGGATGAATAAAATCGAATCGGTCGATGAAATTGAACCTAAATTGATTGAGTATATTTATTGTATGGCATATTCTATCTGTTTGATTGATTCTATATATATCTGTTCGTGTTTTATGTTTAAACTGCTAATTGAAGGCCTTATCGGCGGCCGAACGGTAAACTGATTGATGTTTTAGGATCACCATAATTTATGTGATTTTGTGGCATATTTAATTGAAATGTGATTAGGTATGATTAAATTAGATTAAATATTGATGAATTACAAGAGTTGCCTTAATTACTATTTTGCCACTTAGTGGCCCACTAGCTTAAACTTGTTGAGCCTTATCACACTCAAAACACAACATTTGCTCAGCCATTCTCCTTGCTTCAACCGACCATAGGGAGAGAGAAATTGAGAGAGTTGAATTTGTCTTGAGTTTTGGCTTGAGAACTTGAAGAAATTGAAGGGTAGTTGCTAATTGAGGTCATAAACCTTGAATACAAGACTTAGGTAAGGATTTTACCTTCTTAATGTTGTGTTTAAGCTAATTCTTGCATGATTCATGCTTCATTGTAGAGTTAAGTCATGTTTTAAGTTCTAACATGTTGAATTAGAACTCCATTGTTGCATGCATGTACTTATCTTACATTATTGAGGTTATTCTCCAAAGAATTTCACATGCATGTCCATGTTAATGTTAAGAACCATGATTTCACCTTGTTGTGAAATCAATGAGCTCATTAGAGCATGTTTTGAAGCCTTAAATTGATTTAAAGTCTTGCACGTTGTGTTTGAGTTTCATTCTTGAAAAATGGTTTGAAATTGGGTTTGAATTAAACACCCATGGGCTTTGATTTCTTAAATTGAGTTTTGAAACATGTTATTCTAGGTGTTTAAAAGAGTTTTCCAGGAAATGGGCCCAAGATGATCGATTTTGGTGTTTGAAAACTTGGTTTTGAACTTGGAGTTCGAATCTTGGTTTTCCAGATTTTGGTCTTCCGCTCGAAGCGAAGTGCCGCCGGCGAAATCAAGCTCAAAGACTTTTGACTGTTCTGATCGCCGAAGCAGTGATGATGCGCCGAGCGGAGAAATCGTACATCCAAGATTGCCTTGTTCATCGACCGCCGGCGAAATGTACACTCGGTAGTCTTTGGGTGGCCTTCAGCCGGGGACCTTTGTTTGCTTGTCCGCTCGAGCGGGACTCTATTTTCTGAAAATTTCTGAAACTGTTTTCTGTGCACATCTTTGCATCCTCATCCCATCCTAGGCATTCTTAGGCCTAGCTTAAGACATCTTAATGAGGATATAGATGTAGAACACACCGAGGCATAATAGGGAGTTAATTATTCCATTTCCCAACTGGGTAACTCAGAGTGTGTTCAATCATTAACTGCTTAGGGTTGGCTTTCGGGACGCCGCTTAGCCGCTATTAGCCCAATCTCTGTGAGTAACAATTGTGTAAAGATATGTTCAAAATGATTATCTTTTGAATACTGAACTGAAATGTTTATTGAACTGATATTGTTTACTGAATGAATGTATGTCTGTGATTCAACTGCATCTTGTGGCATCCTTAGCACTTTCATCTTTATTACAGAGATCTCTGTCGGTTCCCTTGTGGAACCATACTGTTTATTGATTGATGGCCATCACTACCGTTGGGTCTGTTAAGACCTGGTCTTTAAGACCTACTGTTTACTGCACTGATAGGCTAATGGATGTACCACATATGACTGATTGACTGAAATACTGAAAGACTGAAATACTGTTTAATGAACTGATTTCATTACTGTAAGGACATTCATTCATAACCTCTTTACGCATTATGTTATTCACTGGGTTTCAGCTCACTGTTTATATATATATATATGTAGGTTCTCAGCAGCCAGACCGGAGCTAGAAGCGTGGGTTAGTCCCCAGTTTTGTCAAGCCAGCCTATATATAGACTGTATTGTTCTAAACTGTTGAATGCATGAAAATGTTTTTGGCATACAGATTGTCACAGCTCAATGGACACTAGTTATTTACTGTATTGGCTTCCGCCAGGCCCTGAACTCTGTTTTCTTTGTACTCTTGACATCGGGCCTTGATAAACCCATAGTAGGGTTTAGGACGTGACAGAAAGGTATTGAAATGCCTTGGAAGTATAAAAGGAAAGTTCTTACCTCCGTGGCACCATGGGAAAGATGGAAGGCTCGCTCCCTCAACAAAACATCATCGGACACGTCTATCATAAAGTCCTCAAAACGCTGCATGCCGCCGAAGGGCATTGCGTGCATCCGAGGGTGGTAGGTGTCTTGGTCGAATGGCCTCAACTACAGTGGTAGTGGCTCGGGCTCAGTCCCTAGAGGGTAAATCTCCTCGAAATCAACGGCAATATCTTCTATCGACCTGTCAACCTTATCAACTCTTGGCTCCTTGACCTCTGCAGCAGGTGAAAGCTCTGGTATCTCAAGTGGGGCACCGTTATGCAGAACATCATCCGCCATGAAGAATGTGGGTGAAATGTAGTAGAAAACGAAGAAAATGAGGGAAAATAGCGAAAAAACCAAAAAAAGTTAACCCCGAGAGATAGAAAAAGAGGGAAAAAGTCAAAACCCAAGAAAGTGTGTGAAACTCGAGAAAAACATGAGGAAAATAAGTCCCAAGTGATGAAAAACCTAAAAAATTGACGGAAACAAAGTTCAATCGATTCAAAATGTAGAGAGCTGCGGGTGTTTCGCAAATAAAGTGTGCGTGGGGGTGCGTAACTCGAGCAAGAAGGAAATCTAGAGAGAATGAGTGCTTAGAGGGAGAGGGATGAGGGTTTCGGATGGTTGGGTGTGTGTAAAATGGAACCCTATTGGTCGGCCATCTCATTTTTGTGGTCGGCCGACGACTTTTGTGGTCCAGTAATGGTTTTTGCTATGCTCATGCCTAAGCTGTGTGTGGGAGACTGATTAAGGTCGAATTGTACATCATTAAGGCCGTTAATTAGAATCTCTTAACTTCACTTGCTGGTCAAACTGTATACTTTATGTGTGTTAAATGTCAATCAGGTTATATATCGTCGGAGCATAAAATGGGCAAAACAACAAAATTTGGACAGAGTTGACTTTTTTTAGAAAAGTCAAACCGATGTTTTAAACCTGTTTGGAAGTGAGTAGAAGTATAAAAAGAAAAGGAAAAGGCTTTTCTAGGGTTCTGAAATTGTTTTAACCAAAATGGAGAGGCTAGGGTTTAGAAGGGAGTCTACCAAAGCTTGAAGGACACTTCCATGGAGGTTTCTTCCTCATCTTCTTCCTCTTTCCACTCCTCCATGAGTGGCTAGTCGTCTTTTCTAGGGTTTTGATGAAACCCTAGCCATGTAATGGAATTTTTCATGAGTTTTAATTGTAAATTGGTTTGAATAAATGTATGGATGTTTTAGAAGTTTATAAATAATTGTTTCATTCTTCTCTTCAAGAATTTTACTCTCTATGATTGTTTAATGCTTTCCATACATTAGTATTCTTTGTGTTTGTATTCAAAGTATGAGACGAATCATGCTATGAGAGACGGGTCATTTTGCTAACTTAGTTTAGAGCAAATGACTCGTACTACTTGAGATGATTCGTGCCTGTACATTGAATGCAACAACCCTCTTGATCAATATTTCAAACTTGTAGTTGTGAAATATTGGGTTGTTCAAACCGAATTGCGATTGGTGGTTGATGTTAAGTCTCATTCATGTGGTTAGTGGTAAATTCTCTACCCTAGGATTTTTCCCCCAATTTAGTAAACCCAATTTCATTTATTATTGGTAATTTAATTCCTTAGTTTAATTTATTCGTTATTAAATTAGGTTATAAACAACCAATCTTTTTATCAAAATTAATTCAGGAATTTGGCAATTAAATTAGTTTAATTTCACAATAGTCCCTGTGGATCGATACCTGGACTTGCCATTATTCTAATTGAATTTGGTATAGTTTAGTATTTATTTTTGGTGTGTTCAATGACCCATCAGAGACCCTATAGGCACATTGTTTCTCTAATACGTGAGCCTGCCTTGACCATAAGTCGAAGTAAATTGCATTCTTTTTTGTGTGGGCAGTGGAAGATCTCACTAGAGGGTTTTGCAAACATATGGGACTTGTTCCTCACTCTTTAAGATATTTGAAACATATGCTTTTGGAAGTAATGCTTTTTGTGCATCTATTACATTGCATGGAACATGCATTGCATTGTTTTTATTATTACATGTTGCAGCTTGCATCGCATGTTATCGCTTGTATCACAGCATCGTATTTATGTGCATCGTACCCATTATATCAACTCTTTTCTATGTGAGACGTAGTTTGGATTGCATTTTCGACTCCTTTCTACGTGAGACGTAGTTTGGATTGCATCTTTGACTCCTTTCTACATGAGACGTAGTTTGGATTGCATCTTCGACTCCTTTCTACATGAGCCGTAGTTTGGATTGTATCTTCGACTCCTTTCTACGTGAGACGTAGTTTGGATTGCATCTTTGACTCCTTCCTACGCAAGACGTAGTTTGGATTGCATCTTTGACTCCTTTCTACGTGAGACGTAGTTTTGATTGCATTTTCTTT
Organism: Camellia lanceoleosa; assembly: GCA_025200525.1. Taxonomy (NCBI): domain Eukaryota; kingdom Viridiplantae; phylum Streptophyta; class Magnoliopsida; order Ericales; family Theaceae; genus Camellia; species Camellia lanceoleosa. The sequence goes on along the minus strand of CM045771.1, from coordinate 60,508,415 downwards.
GACTCATTTCTACGTGAGACGTAGTTTGGCTTGCATTTTCTTGTTCCCTTTCTAGGTGAGACATAGTTTAGCTTACATTTTCTTATCCTCCTTTCACGTGAGACGTGTTTGGATGTTATTTGCTCACTTCTTTCTGTGTGAGACACGGCTTGATTTGTTTTGTTTTAATTTAAACTTTCTTTCAAATGTTGTTATCCTGTTTTTACTTATTGTATTGTTTCATTGCGTTGTTTTGCATGATCATGAGTTGTCAAAAGTAGCCAACATTGTGTGTTGTACAAGTCTAGCTGGTTACATACTATTTTCATATCGTCCCTGAACTATGCTGGTTTGATTCCTTGCAAAAAGATACGTAGGAAACTTTCAAGTTCAACCATTGTATTTGCATTTGATTTCTTGCCCAAGTCTTGCGGCCGTGTCAAAAGAGTCGTCTTTGGGTTTTGACATTCACTCACGTCATTTTATGACTATGAGCTCTATTAAAGAGGGACATTTGTAGACACCCCATTTTTTACCATTCTTAAGACTTGTGTGCCTCAGGTTGATCACTCGATGATGAAATGTTACGCTTTGTACGCTCAAGTTTCTTAGCAAGAGCTTTCGTTTTCCAAACTTTAGAGCCTAAAATTGTGCACATACTTGATCAAACTTGTCTTGGTTTCCAAAAACCTGTTTGTTTCATACCTAAACCATACTTGACTATCTAGAGGCCTGCAGGCCAAAATATAGTGGTCGGCCGTCCATAGGCCAAAATATAGTGGTCGGCCGTCCATTACATGGCCGGCCGGCCATGTTTTCTGGCTAGTAGATATTTTGTGGCCAACTGCTGCCAACTGTCTCCCCAGGTGTATGCACTGCATCAGTTGTCTCTATATGGATATTTCTGACTTAGGTTCATGTTTTCCTATATATACATGACAACCTCTCTTGGAAAAAGGGTTAGAAATAATTCCAAACTCTAATACTTGCATAGCACTCTCTCTCTCTCTCTCTCTCTCTCTCTCTCTCTCTTGCAACCTACACACTCTCTGTCACTTCCTAAACCAAAAATTTGGCTCTTCTTGTTGAGATTCTTGAGCTCAAATCTCAGCCCTTGAGAGTGAAAACTTATGGGTTTGTTAACAAAAGAGTTACCTTGCTTCAAGAGGTATAACTTTGGCCATCTTTACACTACTTCTTTTCCATCATTTATTGTTATTTTGTACTGTTTTCCACATGTGTTTATGGGCTGACATTTGTGATTTAAGGCCATTAAAGGTAGAGGGATTAACCACCCTTCTTTAAACCTTTCTTTCTAGGCTTTTACCCTTGTATTTCCCATCTTTTCATCAACTTTTTTGAGCTTTTTATCACTGATTTTCAGAGGTTTTCAGAGTCTAAAAATGTAGTTTTGAAGTCCCAAAAATTGAGGGGTTAGCCTCCCCTCCTTATGTTTGTTTACTATCTTAAATTCCTCAATATTCTAGATAAATTTTTTCAAGCTTTTTCATGTGAATTTCAGTACTGCTTTTACTTACTTTAGGACTATTTTAGGCTGGTTATTTCATCTATGCTTTGTATAGCATGCTTGTAGTGTAATGGTCTTCATAGATTTAGTGGTTTAGGCCTTAGCCACAAACCTATTGGAGTTGATAACATTTATTTCATGCTTTTCATACTTGTGTTCATGTGTAATCACCTCTGCACCGTCCCTCCTTTCTTGGCTCTTTATTGCTTTGAGAGTTGCTTCAACCGAGTGTTGTTTAGGCTTGAGAAAGGGACCATACAATGCTAAATAGTTTAATCTCTTCGGAGGTTCATTACCAGGGCATTACCTCTCTCTCATGCCCAAAACAACTTCTTGTTTGACACTCTTCTCCATTTAGTGGACTTAACTATCATTTTGGAACTAAAATGACTAAGGAATGGAAAGGTAATGAAATAAAGTAATAAAATTGGGGCTAAAATGGGACAACATAATAATATCAACTTGGGTTCAATCGGATGTTAATTGAACCTCTTGAGTCTTGAGTCGTTTCATACTTGTTAGTGATGAAATGGTTCACGTTTCATAGTCAACCATTTCCCTTGATCAAAATCATGATACGGAGGGGTTTTTTTGTTTGTTTGTTTGTTTGTTTTTGTTGGTCTTTGCTTTTCATATATTAAACTTTGTCCCATCGACTCATTGATTATTACGCAATAACTTTGCATACTGATGGTTTGTGAATCGATTATGCCCCTCCTTTGACCTGCCCAAATGATAAGGAGAGGCAAAATAGGCAAACACATCTTGAAAACACTTTGTTTGTATTCTGTCTCTTTTTTGTTGCAGCAGGGCTAACCCTTAAAATAGTGGCCGGCCGGCCATCAACCAGTCGACCGACCATCTTCTCTTGGCCGGCCGATCATTTGTTTTAGACTAGCAGTGTCCTATTTTGGCAAAACAGAGCAGAGGTTAGGGGGGCAAAACAGATCTTTTCTTTTGACTGCAAAACAGAATGGTTCCAACAGCAAAATAGAGAGGTTTTTGGATGAAAATCTAAAGTCATGCACATACATTCCATCACTTGTTCATACTTTTGGTTTAATTGCTTTAGTAGCAATATGTTGTCATTTAATTACCTACCTACTTTCTTTTAAACTCATTGTTCTTAGTTAATTTAGCACCTTAGTTGGATTTGTAATGATGGGTTAGGTAGGACTAGCTAATTGATGTTGTAATAATTAGTATTAGCACATTTATTTGAACCATCTTGTGCGAGGGCAAACTTGTAATAACGTGTATGTCTTCCAACCCCACGTCTTTCTCCCTTTTATTTACTTGCTTATGATAGATAGCATAGAACATCATGTTTTTTTTTTAGCATTTTCCATGTTTGCGTACACTCGTCTCACATGCATTTAGAGTTTGTCTCATCATACTAACCAATGTCAAATTCAAATTCTTACTTGAATACGTGATTTATCATGTCTTGGATTAGAACATATAGTAGTCGAGCCTATTCATCGCATCTTGTATGTGTCGCATTAGCCATTTTGCATTAGTTAGAGGTGTGAATATTTTCTAATTATTTTGCTTTGTTTGTCTTGCCTTGGAGTACTAGGTGAGCGTTTATTACTTTAGCATATCGCATGTGTGTGGTTGTTATCATGTCAAACATATTTTCCATAAGGCTAAGTGCTTAAGTGATATACTTGTTTGAATGCATGTGGATAAAGGCTAATTGCTTGAATTTGAATAATTTGAGTAATGTACATACGAGCCCACTTTTTCAAGTGACGCGTATTCAAAACACTTTTCAAACAAACATGAAATCAAATGTTCCAACTTTTGCAAATTAGTCTATACTTGTGTGTAACACATAGTAATGTTAATTTAAACTAATAAATCAAAACAAGAGTATATAATGTAAATAAAAAATCACATCATGATTAGTAGAGGTAATTCTTTGATCGGGCGAGTGAGGTGCTCAATTCATGACATTCTCCTCTCGTATATAAGTTCCCGAGCTCAGACACTTTGGTGATAACAGATAAGTGGCTTTTGGCACGAGTCTCAAGTTTCCTAAATTTTTCAAAAATATTTAGATGGTGACTTTGTAATATGGCAAAATAGTCTATTTTTTGGCATTTTGATTTAAAATCGATTTTCCAAAAGAATTACCGGATTTGGACTCATTTGTGTTTATCTATTTCACATTGCACTTGTGAGATCAGATTCAGAACCACGGGAGACCGAACTATATGGTTAATTGTATCTGAAAAGAGCACGAAAAGCAAGCTACAGTATGCTCTCTCTCTCTCTCTCTCTCTCTCTCTCTCTCTCTCTCTCTCTCTCCCCCCCCCAATATTTATATATACACATAAACAAATTTGCCCTCTATATTCTATTCTCTAGCAACTGACAACAAAGTCAACACCTATTGTTCTGTTTTCTCTTCCTCTCCAATTCTCTCCAATTCTCTGTTTGGTTTGACAATCAGTTCTCAATGATGAGTGAATTTATCGGTAGCGCAATGGGGATTTGCAAGCTGTAGTTAGAGGATTCAACAATGACTTCACCATGTACAACCCATCTATAACATGCTTTGCTTCTAGAACTACTATACAACAAGATATGATAACTTTGATTTCAGTGTTTTTCCTAATTTATTTGAAACAATTACTAGTACTATTACAACAGTTTTAGATTAATTAGATGAACTTTACAAGCCCTTTTACCCTATGTTGAATTTGAATCCTCTCTTCTCCTCCACAAATCATCCTTTCTTCTTCTTCATCATCTTTTAAAGGGTTTTTAAGGTTTTGAGGGTGAATAGGTTTTGAATGTGGGATTTGAAAAAGATGGGTGAATAGTGATGGAGGTGAGTGCTCTCATAAATCATAATTCATGATGTAATAAGTATATATGTTTAATTGTGAGATGAGATGTCTCAAAATTAATAATATCTTTTTTAATAATTTTATTTGAAATTATTATTATAATAAAAAAAAAGTTAAAAATTAAAAGATCCAAAATAACTTATAAAGTTCTAATAACATCACTTTAGAAAAAAGGAAAGGAAAGAAAAGTGGAGTCCTACAGAGCAAAGCAACAACAATTATGTGTATAGAATGATTGAACCAGCGGTGGCCAGCTCTTGCTTTTCCTTTTTCCTTTTTTTTTTTTATTTATTTATAATAAATATAATATAATATATAAAATATTTAAAATATATTATTTACAATAATTTATGTAAAAACACTAAAATATATACAAATATATAAAATTATACAAAAATTATAAAATAATATAAATAAATAGACTAATAAAATGTATATTAATTGATTAAATATGTAACATTTAGGTATCGATCACATATATATTTACAAAACAATCATCTATTACTTTTAAAATATTCACCGCTTCAATTGCTTTTTTATTATAAATTTTATTTTTAAATTAAAAATAATATAATGACTAAAATTATTTGGGGCCTATTTTTTAAACAAAATTTGGGGCTCAAGACCAGCCTTGATCACTTGCCCTGGGCCGGCTCTGCTGTTTGTGGCGGTTGTGATGGTGGCCAAGGTGGGCTAGTCAGGGGCGGAGGGAGTGGGTCAGGGGGGTTGTGGCCCCTGCAAGGATTTTAGAAACCTTAGGTAAGTATGAGTATTTCAAAAATCATGCCGTACTTATATCAAATATTTACAGACATATAATACTTCAAGATAATGACGATACATAAAACACGATCAAATTTTTTTTCTTTTTATTTTAGTATACCCAAACATACCTCAAGATATACCCAACTGTCTATATTTCAATTGAAATAATATTTTCTTCTACCACTAGACTTCTTTTTTATTTTTTATTTTATCCTTAGTATGTTTTAAAATTAAGTTATGATTTATAAGTCATTTAATATATTGACATTTAATTTTGATTTATATATTTAACTTTGACATTAAATATTAATTACAGGTTGGATCTTAACAAATTAAACTATTTAATCAATTTTCATATTACTCTAAATTAAAAATAAATATTTTTTTACAATCATATCAAATTATACCCATATTTTATTTTTTTTTAGATTTTAGTATATCAATACATCCTTATTGTATTAGTATCATTATTCGTACAAGTATCCATGCTTCATAATCTACATGTGATGCAATAATATGCCGCTGTTCATGTATGTTTGGCCCCGGCAAAATTTTGATCCCAACAAAAACAATCCTTCCCACGTAAAGTAAAATTGAGCCTAGTCCAGATAAAACTCAAGACTTATAAAAGTGTGGCAGTAAGTAATATTTGGTTAGTGTGAATGGATTTTATTAGGACGAATTATATTAATGTACCAGGAGTTTGAGATTCGTATTATTTTGGTTTTTGATTTTTTAATTATGATATATTTGATTTTAAATTTTGAATCTCGTTTTAAACATGGATAATTGAAGATACCATTGCTCCATTTCGAGAGTAAAATCGTCAATTTGATAAAATATAAACTAGTTTGACAAAAAAAAAATATGTAAAATTATTTTTAAATTTTAAAAAATTATTTCTACCTACCAAAGATAAAATTATATAAAAATAATAAATCTTTTACATTTTTATTTATTTTTTATTTTTTTACTAAATTAATTTTTAATATATGTTTGGATGATGATCATGTAATGGATCGTTGTTATTGTTGATATTTTTGAATGGTTATCATGTAATAGATGTTGTATTCGTTGTTAACAGATAGTTTTTGATAGTTATCATGTAATAGATGGTTATTAGGCTTTAGTGTGTAATCAATATATTTAATATATGAAATATTTTTAATTTTGGATTTTTTGATTTAGTGGATTAGTTTAAGAATCACATCAAATTTGTCTCCATGTTTGACTTTTGAAAAAATAGAAACTAATTTAACAAAAATAAATATCACAAAAAAATTATTTCTATCCTTCTAAAAGATAAAATTATATAAAAATGATGTGTTTTTAATTTTTTTCACCAATTTAATTTTTAGTTTTTTAGAAATTTTTTCTGAAAATAGATTCTTAAAACCAAACCAAACAAAACTTTATAACCAAGAAAGTTTTAACATTATTTATTAAAAAAAAAAAAGCATTACATTTCAAACAACATACAAATTAACCAAGAAAATATCTTTGATTGTCCTTGTTTGAACAAAATTCAAAATTCACAGTCAAATATATCACAATATCACAAGAGTGATGCTAGGGATCCCAAATAATCTACCAAATTTTCTACCAAAAATCTCACATGGGTGTGGGATCCACACACATGTGGGTTTGTGTGGGTCCCACACCCATGTGAGAGGTTTTCTGTGTGTAGGTCTCACATCTATATGAGATGTTTGGTAGATTATTTGGGATCCATAGCATTTTCAATATAACAATTAAAAGGTCAGGGACCAAAATGAAACAAATATCAAACTATAGAGATTGTTCGTATAATTTGCCTATTTTCTTAAAGATAATTTTTTTTAAGGTTCCTGATATTAAGATTTTATAAGATAAATGATATACAATATTTTTTTAGGGATAATCATTATCCTTGGGCTTGATACCCTTAGGAGGACTCTGCTAAGGAGAGTAGAGTCCTACTAAGATTGTGCAAACCATCTCACTTGGTTGGTCGTGAGTAGAGTGTTATCAGGATAGACACTCTTCACGGGAGTGTGATTCCTAGGAGGACTAGGAGAGTTGGAATCCTACTAGGATTGTGCTAGGCAGAATTTATAAAAACTCATAGCATGACCTATGTACAGGTATTACAATTCTCACTCTAGAATACATAGAGCTTTTGTGTCTATTGTCTATTTGCTGACTCAGGCATCGGAGATGTTTCTAGCACACACCCGCTGGCTAGCTCACGTTTGTGTTTTCAAGTGGCAAAGTGATGACGTTTGGAGGAGTGCAAACTTGATAAACAGAATTATACGAGAAGATTATTTATGTGCTCGTACACTTACCTAGGAGCTCTAATCTTCCAATTCCTAGCTAGTTCTTGAGTTATCTTTTTTAATCTTCAAGCTCCTTCCCCAACTCTCAAATTTTGCTTTACTCTCTCTCTCTCTCTCTCTCTCTCTAGAGACGTCTCTCACTCTCTCTCTAGAGGGTAACTTCAGATTTTGAGCTCATAATAAGAGCTTAAGTGTGTTTGGCCCTTATATATAATAAGTGGTTAGTTTAAACTAATCCATCTTAATTAAGGTTAATCAATTGTACTTAATTTAATCAATTTAATCTAATTATTTTGATCCGAATTAGTTTTCAATTAAATTTCACTATAAGCTCTAAAAATTATGTTGAATGCAAAAACACAGTTAATTTCAGTTTCTGTCGCCTTTACGGCCTTCAATTTAAATTTTATGACGAAAAGTTAAACAGATTTTCCTGCAGTGAACATATATAAATTTACAAACACTCATAATCATATAATTAGCACTCAAAATCATATTAAACTCATAATTATAAGCATAATTAAAATTAATTAGCATAAACTAGAGTTGGATTGTCACATTAAGAATGACGTGTTTATAAGTGCCAAGCAAGAGACAATGATCACTAATCCAAATCCCTCGTCGTTTAGAAGATTGATGATTGCCATACTTCATGTGCCTTTTCGTCGAAATCCAGAATCAGGGAAAGTATTAACAGATTGACGAGACCCCCAAACTTGAAGCAGAGAAGATTAGACAATTTTACTACAAAGAGCATTAAAAAAGAAGTAATAGTAAAAAAAAATATTTGTTTACTGAATAAAGAGGGGCTTCCCACATAACCTCACTACAAGATCATACTAATAAAATTACTGAACTTATCAAACTGCCAAAAGCTACCCAGCTATGGTTCAGCTATCTATACTATATATTAAGTAAAATGGGGTTTCTAACCCCAAAGTTTGTGGGACCTCTAATATGTCAATCTTAATTTTCTAATTTTTTATTTTTAAAAAAAAAAATTAACCTCAGCATTTATTAACTTCTCTCAACCCACAAGACTTTTTGACTTGTCTTATAATTACTGCAGTACCATTTCCAAAACAAATAATTTGTATATTAAAAAAAATTTAAAACAAATATAAATATCTATATCCATATCTATTTATTTATTTATATCTATCTCTAATCCACAAGTTTTGTAGGGGTTCCAATATCCCAATCTAAATTTCTTTCTTTTTTGATTTTTTATTTTTAAAAAAACCTTAGCATTTATTAATTTCTCACAATCCCCAAACATTATCCTTATAATAACACTTTAATGCATTAAGAATAAGTATAAAAAAAATTTCTTGAAAAGTCCCAACACATATGATTATTATCCCTCATAATAACACTTTAATGCATTAAGAATATGCATAAAAAAAATTCCTTAAAAAGTACAACACATATGATTATTATCAAAATATTAAACTTTAATATAATATAAAAAAACAAGACATTTAATTCATTGAAAAGTCCAACATAGGATTATTATCAAAATATTAAACTTTAATATAATAGAAAAAAGGAAAAAAAAGGACATTTAAAAATCACAATTCACATATATATCCTTTGATCAGCATTTATTACCTTTTTTCAATCCACGTGTTTTTCCGTATGCTTGCATTTATTAATTTGGTCAAAATTCTCTAATCAGCATTTAAAATCTCCTCATACGGATAATTATAGATACAACCCGTGCATAGTTACTGCAGTATCCTTTTCAACTTCTCCCATACACTATGGTTAGTGATAAGATTGTTAAATTATTTTTATGAAAAATCTTTAAAAACATAATTTATATATTAAAAAGTTTTTAACCCCCAAGGCTTGTGGGAGTTTCAATATCCCAATCTGAATTTTTTAAATTTTTTATTAAAAAAAAAAAAACTCAGCATTTATTGATTTGGTCAAAATTTCTTAATTAACATTTATTAACTTTTTTCAATCTACATGTCTTTCCACATGCCTGTATTTATTGATACAATTCCCTGATCGGCATTTAAAATCCCCTCATACAAATAATTATAGATACAATCCGTATATAATTACTGTAGTACCCTTTTCAACTTTTTTCATACACTATGATTAGTGATAAGATTGTTTAAAAATCTTAAAAAACATAATTTATATATTAAAAAAAATCTAAAACAAATATAAATATCTATAATTATCTCGTGCATAGCACGGGTGATAGGCTAGTCTATATCTATCTATACTATATATTAAGCAAAATGGGGGCTTTTAACCCCAAGCCTTGTGGGAGCTTCAATCTCCCAATCTAAATTTTCTGATTTTTTGATTTAAAAAAAAATCTTAGCATTTATTAACTTCTCCCAACTCCCAAGTCTTACTCTCATAATAACACTTTAATGCATTAAGAACAAGCATAAAAAAAATTCTTTGAAATCCGACACATATGAATTCCTTGAAAAGTCCAAACACATATGATTATTATCCGTCATAATAACACTTTAATGCATTAAAAACAAACATAAAATTTTTTTTTTGAAAAGTCTAACACATATGATTATTATCAAAATATTAAACTTTAATATAATATAATAATAATAAAAAAAAAGACATTTAATTCTTTGAAAAGTCCAACACATATGATTATTATCAAAATATTAAATTTTAATATAATATAAAAAAGGAAAAAAAATATTTAAAAATCACAATTCACATATATAGATAATTGTAAACACAATCCGTGCATAGCACGGGTGATATGCTAGTATGATTATTATCAAAATATCTATCTATCTATACTTCTATACTATATATTAAGCAAAATAGGGGTTTTTAATCCCAAGTCTTGTAGGAGCTCCAATCTCTCAATCTAAATTTTCTGATATTTTGATTTTAAAAAAAAAATCTTAGTATTTATTAACTTCTCCCAACTCTCAAGTCTTACCCTTATAATAACACTTTAATGCATTAAGAACAAGCATAAAAAAAATTCTTTAAAATCCAACACATGAATTTCTTGAAAAGCCCCAACACATATGATTATTATCCCTCATAATAACACTTTAATGCATTAAGAACAATCATAAAAAAAATTTCTCGAAAAGTCTGACACATACGATTATTATCAAAATATTAAACTTTAATATAATCTAATTAAAAAAAAAACATTTAATTTCTTGAAAAGTCTAACACATATGATTATTATCAAAATATTAAACTTTAATATAATATAAAAAAGGAAAAAAAGAAGACATTTAAAAAAAAAATTAAAAATCACAATTCGTATATAAATAATTGTAAACATAATAAAATAAGAGGACATTCATGTCTACACGTTTTTTTATAAGATCTCCTCCATTATAATAAGATAGCACTTTATTTCTCATTTTATAATATCTATACTTACTATATATTAAGCAAAATGAAATTTTTAACCCCAAGCCTTGTAGAAGCTCCAATCTCTCAATCTAAATTTCTTGATTTTTTAATTTTTTTTATAAAAAAAATCTTAGCATTTATTAACTTCTCCCAACTCCCAAGTCTTACTTTCATAATAACACTTTAATGCATTAAGAATAAGCATAAAATTTTTTTTTTTGAAATCCAACACATAAATTCCTTAAAAAGTCCCAGCACATATGATTATTATCCCTCATAATAACATTTTAATGCATTAAGAACAAGTATAAAAAAGATTTCTTGAAAAGTTTAACACAAATAATTATTATCAAAATATTAAACTTTAATATAATATAATTAAAAAAGAAAAGACATTTAATTCGTTGAAAAGTCCAGCACATATGATGATTATCAAAATATTAAACTTTAATATAATAAAAAAAAGGAAAAAAAAGAAAACATTTAAAAAAAAAATTTAAAAATTACAATTCACATAGATAATTGTAAACACATCTCATGCATAACACCGATAATATGCTAGTAGGTAATAAAGAGAGGAATGGATAGGACTCTAAGAAAGGAGTCGGGCTCTGGCATCTCCCAAAGCTGCTTCTAAGTCAGCAAGTCGTGCAGATTGCTCCAAGGAATTAAATAATGATGCCAACTCGAGCTCATCCATGAGATTTGAGGCATCTGAAAGCTTCTTCGAGGTTTGTTCCAAATTACTCTTGATGTTACGAAAATAAGCACCTTTGGACTCCCTCTCCCCCTCGAGAACTGGAAGCCGAGATCTCAATGGCTCAATTTCATCGTCAAAGGCTTTTAACCCTTTCTTCACTTCCAACCATAAAAGCTCAAGGCGATTGCGCTCTTCAGTCAAAACTTGAATACAATCAGAAGTTTTCCGCAACAATTGAGTGCCGTTGAAATCTGAACAGCACAAATTCAGTTCTTGTCTCGCACATGCTAGCTCATAAGCTTGAACAATAAAGTCCTTCACCGAGAAGTACAAAGAATCAACATCGAATGGAAACTGGGAAAAAAACTCAAGAAAAGAGTTAGCAAGTTCAATCATTTCTTTTGGTGCAAGGGGATCCATGTCAACCAATTTCTTCACAAAGTTTTTCTTTATGGCCAGAACACGAGATGTTAGAGTATTATCCATTCTGACAAGATCATTTTCACGTTCAAAGTTGGTTGGTTGTTCTAATTCCTTTATAATCTCATCGATTTTGGGTAGTTGCACATCTGATTTTGTAAATTCTTTGGGACTTGGATCGGAAGTTTGACTGGCTCTGAAAGAGGACTGTTTTGCTGAATCATGAATTAAAGCGAGGACCACCACTGGGACCTTCATAACATCCACTCGAATGCCTAAATCATTGCAATACCTGCTCATAAAATATGTCCCAGTTGATAGTGCTATGGTCGTACCCATACCAGCTCCAGAAGCTAGCCATTTTATGACTTTGCAAGTACCAGATGCCAAGAATGGAACCTGAAACACAAAAGCTTGTCCACTCCCTCCAATAATGCATACAAGTCCAGTTTTGCAGTACATTGCAAAATGCTCACAGTTATTACGCATAACACTGTACTCCCCGAATCCATGTTCAAGCAGATACATGGCCTTGTGGATCACTAGTTCTGGCGGGTGTGATTCTGCAGTGGTGCACGTGCCACCTCTGAGTTTGAATAGGAGCTTGGATTTAGAGACTCCATACTCGAAGCGATACAAGGACCCATTAGCAAGGAAGCAGTCCAAGCAAGAGAGCACCACCCCACTGTTAGGATGTCGAAATCCACAGTTAGGAAAATTACAGGCTGATAATGGGTTCAAAGTTGAAGCACTGAATCCGAAAGAAGACCATGGAAAGGGATAAGAGGAGCTGCCAAATGTGCCTGCAAAATGAACGACTTTGCTTTCTCCAATATAGATGCCTGCATTCACAAATTTTATTGTCTTTACTGATATTATAATTTATAAGATACTACTATATATATCTTCAGACATAGCAGATGCCGCTTCACAAATTTCTAACCAAGACTAGCTAAAAATGAAATCAACCCTTGTAGGAGATTAAACTTGGGTTTTTGCCCAAGTTGTGATCTTGGATGGTTATCAGTAATTTTGTTGGAAATGAAAAGTTAGGTGATTTGAAGTTCTATCAATGTCCGAATTTTTTTGATAAATTTGAATGAGGTATGGAAGAATTGCCTTAAAATCAATAAAGAATTGAGGTATGTTGAAGTTGAAATCAATAAAGAACATTAGATATCTCGAGAATTGCCTTACTTAAAACATAGCAGGTACCCATGATGCAATGCCAGCACAGAGAGAGAGAGAGAGAGAGAGAGAGAGTAGTTTTTTTAAATCACTGACCATGGTGGGAATAAGTGAAAGCAGCTCTCCAAGTGTAGATATGATCACCAGCTACAAGCTCACTTCTTTCAATTTTTTGGGAGACAAAACCCATCTCATAAACTCTCTCTATGAATCTATCTGAATCTGCTAAGTACCCAAACACCAGTAATTAATTAATGTATGAATGTAGTAGAAAATTATTTTTATTTTTTAGTTCAAAGCACAGAACTTCATTAAAATATCAGATAAAGGAGTAAAATGAAAAATGCCAAGCACAGAACGTACAGACCTGGGAGAAGATTACAAAACTAGAACAACAACAGAACCAACAAAACCCAAAGTACACAGCCAAATCCTACAAAATGGCACAGAGACAAAACACACAGAGTGAGGTATAAATACATGGAACTTGGAACTTTCCCCAGGCAAAATTAAAAGAATCTGGCGGTAGATATACCTTACATTCATTAACACATATTCGAATGAGCAAGCCAAATATGCCTCTTCATTTTCCATTTTCTTTAGCCAAATTTAAATTTAAACCCATCCCTTAAAAGAAGGTAAAATATCCATTTTTGTCATCAGGTCTTGTTTAGATGCACAGCCCTTTTTATTTTATTTTATTTTATTTTTATACTATACATAATGGTTTTTTTTATCTCGTAGTATGTTATAGCTACCCATTTTTGGTTAAACTCTGTGTGACAGAAACTGCGGTCAGACGCAGTTAGATTGATTGCTACAAAATCACTTTCTAAACATCTATTTTTGTTCGGTAGTGCTATTTCTGCAGTTGATATTTCCACAACATAAATGATTTGTACTCAAATACAGTGTGGTGTGTAAATATTACATATTGATGTTGTTGTTTGTACACCAAAATATTTTATTTAAAAACAATTACTCTATAGAATAGCGGTTAAGACTACGTGTTGATCCATATGGACTAATGATCAATAATTTAATTTAGAAATTTAAAATAAAGTGTTCTGAATTTTTGGAATGAAAATTAAATTAGTAAAATAAGCAATTAATTAAACAAGATGAAATAAATATCTTAGAATTTCAAATCTACCACTAACTTCATAATTAAGAGTAATTGTACTCAATCCTTAAAAAATCATCGATTTGGATAATGTCATGTAAGTTGATCAAAAACATCGTCAAGAAGATTTGTATATCAAAACTAGAAATGCATGAATCATCTTCGCTTAGCATAGACCGTCACCACTAACTACGGTTTGATGCACGACCCGTCTTACTAGGTATGACTCGTCTAATAATTCTAATATACAGCGGTGAAAATCATTATATAAGATGATTTGAATAAAATATCTATTACACAAAAGATCTGAAAGTTATATAACTGTATCCAAATCAAATCAAAACTAAAAATATTAAATATGACTTGCCCCAATTATTTAGTCTGGGCTTTCAATATTTACAAAATAAACACTCTTGGCCTTTGCCTGGAGCTGGAGCTCTCCCACAAGCTATGCTCCTCTTTTCCTCACCCCCAAACTCCTCTTTTCCTAATGCATCATTATCTCATGTGCCAACCAAATCAAGTGGAGTCCGGCAAAGCAAAGTAACAAAGAATATAAAAAAGGAAAGAAAAGTGAAGTCCTACAAAGCAAAGCAACAACAATTATGCGTTGCTTTTCTTTTTCCTTTTTTTATTTTATTTTATTTTATAATAAATATAATATAATATATAATGATGAATAATTTAATTTAGAAATTTAAAATAAAGTGTTATGAATTTTTGGAAAGAAAATTAAATTACTAAAATAAGCAATTAATTAAACAAGATGAAATAAATATCTTAGAATTTCAAATCCACCACTAACCTCATAATTAAGAGTAATTGTACTCAGTCCTTAAAAAAACATTGATTTGGATACTGTGATGTAAGTTGATCAGAAATACATCGTTAATAGGATTTGTATATCAAAATCAGAAATGCATGAATCATCTTCGCTTAGCATAGATCGTCACCACTAAACTACAGTTTGATGTACAACCTGTCTTACTAGGTATGACTTGTCTAATAATTCTAATACACAGCAATGAAAACCATTGTATAAGATGATTTGAATAAAACATTTATTGTACAAAAGATCTGAGAGTTATATAACTATATCTAAATCAAATCAAAACTAAAAATACTAAATACAATTTACCTCAATTATTTAGTCAGAGCTTCAATATTTACAAAATAAACACTCTTGGCCCTTGCCTGGAGCTGGAGCTATCCTGCAAGCTCTGCTCCTCTTTTCCTCACCCCCAAAATCTGGCTGAACCTTGTTGCCTTCTGTGGGCAACTTCCTAATGCATCAATATCAAATCAAATGGAGTCCTGCAAAGCAAAGTAACAAAGAATAGAAAAAAGGAAAGAAAAATGGAATCCTACAAAGCAAAGCAACAACAATCATGCGTTGCTTTTCTTTTTCCCTTTTTTAAAATTTGTTTTTTATTATAATAACCCACCACCTCTTTCCACTTTTCTACCTCGGGAGACATGACGATGACTCCGTATGACTTTGCTATGTTCACCGACATCGAGATAGGAGGGTCTGAATAAGTGTCCGAAAGTTTGAACCCGAATGCACGAGAAATGGTAATTAAATACTATAATTACATATCTGTCATCAATATTAAAATATATAAAAATATATAAAATCACACAAAACAATAAAATAATATAAATAAATAGGCTAATAAAGTATATATTAATGGGTTAAACATATAACATTTAGGTACTGATCACACCCCACAACTTACACTTTGCTAGCCCTCGAGCAAAGTAAAACTAAAAATAAAATAAAATAAAATTTATCTATGTCGTTTTCATAGGAAACACGATTGCATTTAACGTATGCAACTAGCCTTGGAGCCCATAAGTTACCCTTAGTGAACGAGTTGCAATCCCATGAGGGTTTACAGTGAATATACCTACAAAATTCAGAATTTTTTTTTTAAGAAAATATTCATAGAGATAATTGTTAATTTTAATATATTAGTAAAAGAATTATCAGAGTTCAGAATACTACCAATTAGTAAAAATAATTTTTCTCTCTCTACATTCGGTGTTGTGCAAATTATAGCCGACAAAAATATTAGTTAATCTCTAAATGAAATAAGACTCTAGTTCTATCAGAAGCATGCTTCGACTCAAATTTCACAGATATTGCACTTAACAAATGAATCATTAGATATGGTGCAAATTTGTGTAGTCTTAACATATGCGAGTGGAATTAATATAAACAAAGTAAAATATCTCGCATATAAGTTATGAAAGACGCTAGCATGAAAAAATACAATCTCTTCAAAAGAATGGTAAATGTTGAAAATTTACACTAACACCTCTATCCATCATGTCTGTATCTAAATTTTACCAACTTTGGGATCAAATAGGACTTTTATTAGGTTAATCAAACAGGGTTAGGGATAGGTAAAAAAATGGGTAAGAATCAATATCTCCTTTTGAGTGTAAGAGAATAGTCAAAATTATTAGTTCATGTTTTCAACATTCTCTTTCTTCAACAATATGTATCAGTATAGACTTATTTCCATAATCTTACATCTTTTTTTTTTTCTTTTTCTTTTTTTTTTCCCTTTTTTTCTTCTTCTTCTTCTTCTTCTTCTTCATTTTTTATTTTTATTTTATTTTTTATTTTTGTTGTTGTTGTTGTTGTTGTTGTTTATTCTCTATCCTCTTCCTTATCAATTCCTTCATTATTTTGCTCCTAAAGACAGTGGTTAGTTATCACCAGGGGTTTATTGAATGAAAGGTTTGGCATGTAGGCTCAAATTGGTTTCTAAGGATTTTTGAGTGTAGAAAAAAATGTTAAAGCTCAAATAATACAAAAATAGCCTAAATCATTTCCCAGAATTTGGCACAATTTTTCAACTTTCATGATTTTTAGAGGGTGTAAATGCAACATGATTTCTCAACATTCAACCAAAATGAAAAATGTGAGACTGAACAATGAAATAGTGCGCTTCCAAATGAATAGTTAAAAAGAATGATAGGCTCAAAATCTCATACGGGTATAAAGTCTCCACATTAGTCATCAAGATATTCAAGTCTAAGTCCAAAAATTAATCAAATAATATTTAAGTGGCTATGTGTATGTGCTGATCATCCAAATATGAGACAAACAATTATTTTTAATCAAAAGATAGTATAATAAACTAAGATATAATAAAAATGCTAAGGCAACAAAATTAACAATTAATCACATGATTTTTTTATTATATTTTTTTAACACAACTCCCACAAAATAAAACATTTTTTTTTAACAACACACAACAGCACACAAACAAAAACATTTATTTTTTAAACAAAAACAAAACCACACACAACGGCGCACAAAGAAAAATTTATGATTTTTGTTTTTATTTTCTAAACACGATAACAACAAATTAAAAAAATTTTTGAATTTTTTTTTTTCAAAACATTACTGAAAGTAAAAATAAAAATAAATACACAAAATAAAACGCAAAACCCTTTCCCCAAACTTAAATGACATTGTTCTCAATGGCACATGTCACAAAGGACTAAGAAGGAAAACACAAACAAAAATAAAAACTTAGCCTTTTATAGTTAGATTCCAAGACATTTTAGGGCTGAAAATTTTATCCTCCGTTAAGTAACCCATCTCAAACCAAATGTCTTTGTTCTTACTCAACGGTTCCCTTAGAAGGTGTACTTATCTATTTTGTCCAGACACACAATACTAAAAACACACAAAATTATAAAATAATACCAAAAAAAAAATGAACTAATCTATTTTACCTGGGTACATTCCACTTTTTTTGCTTCTTATGATTTATGAGATATGGGTCAACTTAGCAGAAATTATTTAATCTGTCCAAAAGTAGACAAAAGTGATTTACAAAATCATATTTTAATAGAACATGAGTAATATATGCAAATAAAGGGTATGTGTCTTTTAGTAGAAAATCATGTAAACAGATCCTACGAACAGAGATCAAAAGATCATCGCCAATCATGAAATCCCAGTCCAAATCATTGTCAAATCCACTCAACTCACTCATTATTTTCTCAGACACTGGATTATTAGGTGGAGGAGTATCCATGGAGATAGTCTTGACCCTATCTAAAAACTCATCAGTATTTCCTGAGGATAAAGGTTCTAACTCCAAATGGGGTACTTTTTCCACACAAGATGGAAAAAAATGGGGTTGAGAGTGGATCATCCTTAATGGAAGAAAAATGTGATTCTTTGAAAGGGGTAGACAACGGCTCATCCATATCACTGTTATCAAAATCAAAATGAGCTAGAAACTCTCCTAAAGAATTTTCTATTGGAAAATGGGAGACGGTCTCTTCTTCCCTATTGAGAATATTAGCTATTTGCTCTAAATGGGCTTCCATTTTGGCAATCGATTGACTCTGGATATGCAACAACTCATAGGTGGACTCTAAGCTGCTTTGAAGAAATATTAACACTCTACTCTCGTGATCTGAATTTTGTTGAGATGGGACTTGGGAATGCAACAATTGTGTGTTGGATACCATAGTTTGAAGAATTTGCAACACTGTCTCTTCAAAATAGGATGAATATTGAGATGGTGGAGTATAATGTTGATATTGAAAATAATCAAAATGGGTTTCAAAATAATCGACATACTGACTCTAATATTCCCAAAAACTATTTCCAAAATACGCCATAACTCCACTATACACAAGGCTCCAAAACACTAGATAGTTCAAACTTTTACTTCTATCAAAAAGATATTACAAAAATGCTCAACTCACTTCTTTTTTCTTTTTTCTTTTTTAATGTACAAAAACACACATAAACCAGCCAAGTAGGCAGCAGTCTAAAAAAATATAATAAATTAAAGTGTTATAAAATAAAAGGGGGTATAGGACCTCCCAAAAAAAGAAAATAAATTTACAAAAAAAATAAAAATAAAAATAAATTAAATAAATGTTAGCAGTCATAAGTCTTTATTTGTCCTCCGAGTTATATGTCCAGCAGAGGTAATTAATCCATAAGTCTGAAATGCCATATTTTTTATCTATTAATATTTTAATGAGTGGTATAAGTAGGTTATTATGATAGTTTAGTGGTGCGATTCTTAGACGGTAATCTAAATTAAATAATTTATTTGTATGTATTTTATCTCTTTCATATCTACCTTCGATTCCCTTTTAAAAATAAATTTGATCTCCTTTTTCCCCACCTTTCCTATCTCCTTTCGGTGGAAAAGAATAATAATAATAATAATAATAATAATAATAATAATAATAATAAGGGTTAATTACACTTTTACCCCCTAAACTATCACCATTTTGTTTATGTAGTCCCTAAACTATTAAATTTGTCTTCTTGGTTCCTCAACTTTCAAAAACTCATGTTACTTAGTTCCCTATGGTAAATGACGTTAATTATTTAACAGAAAATGGGATCATGTGCACTGCACATGAGCTACAAGGATGGTAAAAGGGCTAAATTAGACATTTTGCATATATCTCCATTAAAAATAAAAAAATTAAAAAAAAACATGGGCATGACTTGTTTTTACGCATATATTTGATTTATGGTGGGCAATACAGTTCTGTTTATGGATCTACTCTTTTTTTTTTTTGATCAGATGGATCTACTACTTTGAGCAAGTCAACATGTTTTTGGAATGAATGCCAAAGGAACTGGGCCATGTGCTTTGTTCATACAAGAACTTTGGTTTGATTTGAATTTGATGAGCTATCTATCTATTTATGAAACTGGCAAGAAAGTTTCCCTCCTATTGATTTTCTTCTTCTTTTTTTTTTTTAATGGAGATATATGTAAAATGTCTAATTTATCCCTTTTACTATCCTTGTAACTCATGTGCAGTGCACATGATCCCATTTTCTATTAAATAATTGACGTCATCTACCATTGAGGACTAAGTGGCATAACTGTTTAAAAGTTTAGGGACCAAGAAAACAAATTTAATAGTTTAGCGACTACATAAACAAAATAGTAATAGTTTAAGGGTTAAAAGTGTAATTAACCCTAATAATAATTGCCAAGCATGGCAGACACGAGAAATTCTATTTCCACACAGCTACTTACCTAAGTACAGACTTATTAATTTGGTTATTGATTATTCTTCTCATTTCACACACTTAATGTTTCAATTATACCCTAACTCATATTCTTCTACACACACTACCTAAACTCTCCTTCCACACACCTTTACCCATTTCGGTGTCCTCTTCCACACACCTGATGTATCAACATGACACATGAAGAAGCATTGAAGAAACAAAGGAGAAGCAGTGGTGATAGAATGCATCGAGTGGGCCATATTATGAAATTCGGATATATATTAAAAATTAGAACATTGAAGTTTAGTGCTACTACTTTTAAGGGGGAGAAAAAAAAAAGGAGTAATTAACAAGTCAAATGCAGACATGATAAATATTCAACGAAAAAAAAATACGATATTGTGAAATCAGAAAGTTTTTCTCAAGGCTTTGTTTGATTCTCAGGAAGAAAGGGAGGGATAGAGACGGTCACTATCTTTCTCATCATTTTTGAATACTTTTCATTTCTTTTTCCATGAGCTTGACTGAACTGGAAAAAAAATGGAAGCTATGAGGGTACTGAGAGAAGAACCCTTTAGTTTACCTACGGAGAGAATGTGCAAGGGTTCGTAATCGTTCATTAACTAATGAAGTTATGGATTGCAACATTACAATAAAAAAGGTCAAATTTCTGTTTTTTAATGAGAGAGACAGAAGATAAAAAGGAATAATAAGTTCTAACTTGTTGGGGTTTTGGAAGAGACTAGCTTCGCAATGTTCCTCCACATAACTATGTAGTTCTTTAGGTTTGGTTGAAAATTTGTGAGTTTATCAAGATGTGCACTGAGATTTTTTTTGTTTAAAAAAGATGTATATAGAGAAAATTCGAATATAATATTAAGAGTGTGTTTTGATATCTGTTATAGTCATTTTACTTTAGTGTGTAATTGTCATTATAATAATATTTCATTAAGTGTGTCTACTGAGGTAAGTAGGTGTGTGAAAATAGAATTTCTCGGCAGACACACCATGCCCATTCCTTTCTTTTCACTTTCTTTTCTTTCTTTCCTTTTCGTTTGTTTTCATTTTTCCTTCTTTCTATTCTATATATTTTAGACGTATGTGGGGAGAAATCCTCACTACTTCTTCTTCTTCATTTCTTCTTCTTTTGTGTGTTCTTCCTCTCTCTTGGTTTCATATCTCTCTCTCCATTTCGTCTCTCTCTCTCTCTCTCTCTCTCTCTCTCTCTCTCTCATACACACACACTAGATTTTATTTTGAGTTTAGTTTGGAAGTGTTTAGAGTGAGAGTTAGTATTTTATAAAAGATGAGAATTGTAGATTTTGTCAAACCTTACATATCTTATGCCTTAGAATTTTACTAAGAGTTATTTTGGAGATCCATGGAGCAAATTCAGATTTACGGTGACAAAGGAATTATTTTGAGGTAAATTCGGGTGGTATACAATATGCTTCTTTCAAATCTCTTTGCAAAGAGTATTATTTTAATTATTCCCAACTTGTAATCCTCTTGATTATTGTGATCATTGATAAATTCTTTGAAATTATTTGTTATTGATTCGTTGATTATTCTGGTCATTTGATAAAATTCTGTAAAGATATTTGCGTTAAAAATTGTGATTTGTCTGACTGAATGACGTGAAAATACTTTGTATATGGATCGAGTGGACTCTACCAATATGCTCTGTATCAATAGCCCGCATAAGTGATTGTGCTTGGGTGAGAGGGGTGAGGTCGGTCACTGGTCATGTACTGAATAGGATTGGGTATTTGGTCCTAGATAAATTATCATATGTTGGGTTGAATTGTTGTGCAATTTGGTAAATTGTTTGATTTTCATATCGTTGGTGTAATGTTATAAATTGTTGGATCCTTATTAATTTATTCTGTATTCGAGCCTTGTATTCTTGTTGTATTGTATACTTCCCGAATTAATTTATTTTTCAGGTGTAGAGTAGATTTTAGTGGAGATCAGAATTGAAATTATAAAGGGTTATTTGAGATAGAGATTTTGGGTCCCACAACTGTATATATAAAATATTGGTGATAATTGTACTATAGTATTTTTTGAGAATACTGTATATTTTGGAGACATTTGTGTAATTATATTTTTGGGGGCAAAATTTGAATATTTTTGAGGTTGATTTAGTGTAATAACGGCCCGGAAAGTGGGGCGTTACAACAAGTGTCCAACAAAGGTAAATAGTCCACAAATTATATGTCTAGTATGGGTATCTCATTTTTGTGTCACGGTATCAAAATTTTATTTTTCTTTTTTTATTTTTATTTTTATTTTGGTTCATGCTGTCGTTTACACACCAAAATATTTTATTTAAAACCAAGTAATAACTACTATTCCAAAGTATAGCTATCACGACCCAAACCCACCCCTATGGGTTTAGTATCGTAACCAGCCAGTAATCCTGGGATTACCAAAGGCCTCTGAACAAATTAAACAAAATGCAGGGGCTAGCAGAAGCAAATACAAACATATAACGTTCATAGTACTGTGTAGACATACATGAGACAGAAAATTTAAAACTTAATTTACATATTGACATCATCCCACGTCACCATATATATATATATATATATAGACAACGAAAGACATGTTCAAACTTAACAAAAGAAATACAAAAGATCATTAACATAGTTCACAAAAACTTGACCACTTCTCAAAAGGAACCTCCTCGAGAGGCACAGTGGCTGGCAAACAGACAGAACTCTAGGTGATCAACTTTGAGCCTGGTCACGTACCTGGTCACCTACATACATAAATAATACAGTGAACTAGAGTCCAATGAATAATAACAGGGTAAAGGTTTTAATGAATGATGTCCATAACAAAGTCAGAAATCAGAAACAATTCATAATCAAAAACAGATTCATATTCGTGTTCAGAGTTCGCATATTTCATATGATCATACATGGTACATCCATTAGCGCTAACAGATCCGACGACCCGTAAAGGGACGGCCATAAAGGCATTCCGATGACTCATGTGCACAGAAACATTTCCGATGACCCATAAAGGGATGACCATAAAGGCATTTCGATGACTAATAAAAGGCTGGCCATAAAGGCATTCCGATGACTCATAAAGGGACGCATATCATATGATACTAAAAATGCCACGAATACATTTCAGAAACTTGGACAATCATTCATTCATATAAAACATAGCATTTCAGAAAGCTGATCATTCATATCATAATGTTTAGAAAATATTTAACATTGAACATAGCTTTACAAAGTTATTACTCACAGATGGTTCCAATAGCAGATCAGACGAATCAAACAAACCAAGCAACTAAGGCATGTGACCTACACAAACACATAGTGGATACACATTGAAACACATCTATCTTTTTGTGTTTCTAACTCTTATCCTCATTATTATGTCTTAATTAAGACTTAAGAATGCCTAAGATGCAATAAGGATACCAAAATACACTTCAGAACACTTAGTCCAATTTTCAAAAACAGGGCAGTCTGCTTGATCGCAATATTAGTCACTCGAGCGGTCTGCAAAGTCTGCAAAAGTACTTGTTGTTAAATTTTTCCACTTGAAGGACGCTCGACAGTCGCTTGAGCCAAAAACTAAGTAAACGCGCTCGAGCGGTGATATAGAATTCTGGAATTTCCAAATTGATGTTCAAGATGCAAAACTCAATCTCAAAGCTTTAAAACATATCTTTTGGGCTCAAAACTTGAGAAAACATGTCTAAACTTGTAAAACATCAAGAATTAAGGATCATTTCGCAAAATCAAGGCCCAAAAACTTGCCAATTATACCAAAACCAAACTTGAAGCTTTGAAAGCATAACATACATGAGTTAATATGAACTTCAATCTTCCGAAACATGATCAAATAAGGTAAGATGATGGAAAAGATGATGAATTCTCAAAACTAAGTTCAAATTGTTGCATGCATGAGAGAATTTCTTAGAAAACATACTCAAAGTGCAATGAAATGTACATGCATGCATGAATTGATTCTTAATTCCATTTTTTAGCTTAATTCTCAAGTTAATTCACCTCTTTCACTTGATCCATGCATTAACCAACTAAATTACAAAACTAGAGGCTAGGATTCTTACCTAAAGTTCTCAATTCTTTAAGGAAGGTTTAGAGATAATCTTGAGCAATTCTCCAAGTCCTAGCAAATTCTTTCCAAACCTCAAGCTTGATCTTAATTCTTCTAGTCTCTCACTCTCTCTCACGTTTTTCTCCACAAGGAATGATGAAATGAGAGTGTATCTAAGGTTTATAGAATCCTTTG
Source organism: Camellia lanceoleosa (assembly GCA_025200525.1). Taxonomy (NCBI): domain Eukaryota; kingdom Viridiplantae; phylum Streptophyta; class Magnoliopsida; order Ericales; family Theaceae; genus Camellia; species Camellia lanceoleosa. The sequence continues at coordinate 60,483,859 of CM045771.1, read as the reverse complement.
GCCTTATATAGGCTCAATTAGTGGAGCTTAATTAACTTGAGTTAAAGATAACTAATTGGGATTATTTTATTCTAATTATTTGATTCCGAATTGAATTTCAATTAAACCTACCTTAATGTTCTAAAAATTCCAAATAACACATAAACTGAGTCAATTTCGTGATCGGATGCCAATAAGGCCTACAATTCGCATATCGACTCAGAAATACAGACAGATCTTTCTACAACAAACAGATATAAATACAAATACCATATAACACGTGCAATTTAACATAGAATTTCATCTTAATTACTTATTAAGTATTCTCAATCATGGATTATAGGCTAATCACAAGTCGGGGTTGTTATAATAGCGGTTAAGACCAGGTATCGATCCACATGGACTAATGATGAATAATTTAATTTAGAAATTTAAAATAAAGTGCTCTGAATTTTTGGAATTAAAATTAAGTTACTAAAATAAGCAATTAATTAACCAAGATAAAATAAATATCTTAGGATTTTAAATCCACCATTAACCTCATAATTAGGAGTAATTGTATCCAGTCCTTAGAAAATCATTGATTTGGATACTGTGATGTAAGTTATCAGAAATACATCATCAAGAGGATTTATATATCAAAACTAGAAAGGCACGAATTGTCTTCGCTTAGCACAGACCGTCACCACTAAGCTACGGTTTGGTGCACAACAGATCTTGCTATGTATGACTCGTCTAACAATTCTAATATACAACAGTGAAAACCATTGTATAACATGATTTGAATAAAACATTTATTGCACAAAAAGATCTGAGAGTTATATACTTGTAGCCAAATCAAATCAAAACGAAAAATACTAAATACAATTTACCCCAATTATTTAGTCAGGACGTCAATATTTACAAAATAAACACTCTTGATCCTTGCTTGGAGGTGGAGCTTTCCCGCAAGCTCTGGTCCTCTTTTCCTTACCCCCAAACTCTGGCTGAACCTTGTTGCCTTTTGTAGGCAATTTCCTAATGCATCAATATCTCATGTGCTAACCAAATCAATTGGAATCCTACAAACAAAAGTAACAATATATAATTAGAATAGAAAAAGAGTGGTACTATTAGCACCTCATGAATTATTTCGAACCGCCCATTTCTTTGGGCCCTTACTTATAAATTTTAAAACCCTTAAATTTCTTCATCGCTCTAGGACTCCATCAGTGCTTGAAATTCTTCGAGTGTGGGACATGTTTCTTGCGCTCTAAAGCGAAATACGTGAGTAACCAGGAACATCGAATAGCAGCATGAATTATTTTGGACCGTTTTGGATTGAGCCTCGTGTAATGAAAGCCTACACATTTGCCTAAGTACCTGTGCATGGCCAAAACGGGGTTGGGGCATAATTTCCTTATCGCTCCAGGACTCCATCAGTGCTTGAAATTCTTCGAGTGTGGGACATGTTTTTTGCGCTCCAAAGCAGAATGCGTGAGTAACCAGGGACATCGAACCGCAGCATGAAGAAATGGAAAACAAAACAAAGTGCGACTTAATGAAAAAAACACGGTTATACCAAAACCCCTGAAATTTGCCATTTTCGTGCCATCCAAAGTGGCTATCCAATTCTTGAATGTCTCGACAGGAAATGTCTCCATTTTTTAGAAAAAGCAACAGCAAAATGAGGTTCTGTCGAAGAAGCAGTGAAGGAAGACCTTTTATGGGGGATAAGGTATTGTGAGTGGATGCAAGTTGTCAACTTCCTGTCCACTCACAACAATTGGTCGGTCGGCCACTTTTTATGGCCGACCATCCCTTTAATTGGCCGGCCCTTTAATTGGCCAGCCGACCGACTCTGTTGGCCTGGCAGCTGTTTTATGTCTATTTGTTCTGATTCTTTTGTTTAAGGTCTTGTTTTGAGTCTTTTAGTCTTAGCAAGTGTAAATCCTAGTTTAAGTTGTTTCTTTGCTTGTTTCCTGTTTATCGAGTTGTTTTTACATTTTGGTCATTTGTCGGTTTACATCTGGTTATGAACATCATTTACAATACAAGCCTCCTTCAATTTCAACATTTGGGACTCAATTCGTTTCATACATACATACATACAAATGTGATGGCAATCCGGAGATGTTGTGCAAAACCAAAAACTCTTTTTATAAAACTATAAGGTTTTACCTCGATCATTGTTGTTTTTAGAAAAGAGTACAACTTTTTATGAACAAAAAAGTAAGGGCCTATCTGAAGTTATACAAATGCTAAAAAACCAAAATAAAATAAAATAAAGCAAAAACACAAATATCTACAGTAGGCACATCAGTCAAGCTCAAGAGGCCCTCTTTGTCCTCTTTTGGAGAGGGAACCCAAGCGCATTGTCTCCATCAGCACCACTATCGTCAAAGGAATCAGACTCAGAGCCAGAATCATCTTCTCTGCTCCCCGACCTAGAGTTGGCGTCATCATCCTCACTCTCGGATCTGGAGTGTCTTCTCGTCGCCTCTTCGGCACCACTGGACTCGGTTTCATCCTCACTCAATGGCAGCTCTGGAGATGAAGAGGTCTCTTTAGTCTCAGGGTCGTTGTTCCTGCTTCGAGCTCCTCTACCTCTACCTCAACCTCTACTCTCATCTCGGCCATGTGTTGGGACTGGTCTACCTCTCCTCTTCACTACCGAAGGAGATGTTGTTGATGTCGCTGGTACTGCAGGTACCACTAGTGCAGGTGGAGGTTAAAAGCCAAGAAATAGGGAATCAGTATGATAAAAAATAAGGGCAGAACAACACAGAGTATCAGACTAGTATGACGCAGAATTTGTATAGACATGAATCAGTATGGGCATAAATCAACGCAAGTCAGAGTATGAGGACATGGGAAATACCTGAATACCGTAAAGGACAAGTAATGTCTCCCTTCACTGCACTATCTGAACTAGGGAGGCAACTAACTCGAGAAGGTTGTCTATATACTCCAAAGGCACCTACAAATGAGTTTGAACACCAGTACACAAAAAAGGGAATGTGAATTAGGAACTACGAGGCAAAGTGGCCAAGTAGATACCTGTTGTACGGTGGGGTCTCGGACGTATCCGTGCTCTCCCTCCGGTGGATCAACTGGAACTTGATAGGCCGTCCCGGTCGGCCGCCAATACATGATCCTGGTCGAAATTGCAAGCAACCCAACGATGGGCATGGCAGAAGGAGCCCCGCCAATATCAACCTCAGCTGCGCGTGTGGCGTCTCTAGCCGCAGGAGCGTCTGCAGTGGCTCTAGCACGGATTCTGGACAAAGGCGACATCAAATGAGTCCTGATGAAGACTGCATAGTCTTCATCATGTTAAAAGTAATCAGTATCCTGCCCTACCATGTACTAAATAATCACCTTAATTGGGATGCTATCGGCAATCCTTATAGATACAGGAGGCGGAACATGAATAATAGAGGTTGGTAGGCCCGGAGTCTGGTGCACAAACCGCTTGCTTAGATACCAAAACCAGTAGAAAGGGCCCTCTAATAGAATCCAGAATCAGGAGATACCCCAAGACTCGGCGTACTGGTCCCGTATCCTGCTAGGCATCATCGCCCAAGGCTGCCAGGTGATCTGCAAACAATCGTTATCAATTGTTAGTGGCAAAGATTGGGGTAAAGCAGTACGCACAGAATGGAATAGGTATGAGGTCTAGACTACCTCTCGGGCTATCACCATGTCAAAATATTAACGATAATATGCAAAAGTCATGACATCATGGCGTCTGGAGTGGCATCTATCATCATGTCGACGGGAGTAAGGTACGACCAATGTCACATCATCTACTGGCACTGGGGCAAAGGCCGAAAAATATACATATACCCAGAGCTGTGAAGAAGAGATCAGTTGTGTAAGCACAGATATAAATAATATAAAGGTAGAAAATGAAAAGAAGAAAACACATAAAAAGTGCAAAGCAGAAAGCACAGGGTATAAAGGCAGAAAGTGCAAAACAAAAAACACACAGAAAGTGCAAAACAGAAAACACAGGGTGTAAAAACAGAAAATGCAAAGCAGAAAGCATCGCGGTAAAGACTATAATGAAAGCACGCCGTGTACCTCCAAAGCTCTCCAGTGGCCTCCGACCTTGTTCCCTTTTATGCGGGAACCAAAGCTCATATATCCGTAAAGTGTGGCGAGGCCGACTCCACCCAGTCATAAAACTGGACCCCAGGCAATGTCACAAGAGCACCCAGCAGGTACAAGTCCATAGTATTCCACCTGTTCGCAAACAAGGTGGTACCGAGAAGATACATCAAGAAGTCTCGAGCATAATGCTCTCTCTCCTCCTGAGTCGTGGGCTGGCTCCCCCGAAAGTGCTCAATGAACCAGCTATACTTGACCATAGTTGGTCTGTCTTGAGGTGGGCGCGCTCCGAGCAAGTAAATCCAGGCCACCTCCCACTGGCCCATGTCCATGTCAAAAGGGATCAGATCACCCCTACTATCAACCCTATGATCATGGAAAAGTCGTAGGGAGTCATCGTCATCTCACCGGTGGAAGAGAAGTGGAAGGAGTTAGTGGTGTCCCAACATCTCTCCACTAAGGCCTCGAGTAAGCTCTGGCCGGCTTGAATACGTGGGAGTCCAAAGCAGAACAAACCGAAGGCTGCCTCGTCAACAAGATTGTGAACTCGAGCAGAGAGCTCCTGGTACGAGTCCCTCGCTATCACTGCTCCATATCCTCTCCAAGACCAGACATCACCATGTGTTTGCAAAGAAAAAAAGCATCAGTTGTGTAACAAAATGGGAAGTAGTAAGGAAATGCGGTATTATCACAGAATGAAAGTGTAACAACCCCCGTACCGTTTACCGATTAATGACTGATTGATTACTGATTCTTTAATCGAGACCGATAATGGTGATAAGCTAATGAATAAAATCTTGATCGGTCTGAAATTGAACCTGAATTGATTGAGTATATTTATTGTATGGCATATTCTATCTGTTTGATTGATTCTATATATATCTGTTCGTGTTTTATGTTTAAACTACTAATTGAAGGCCTTATTGGTGGCCGAACGGTAAACTGATTGATGTTTTAGGATCACCATAATTTATGTGATTTTGTGGCATATTTAATTGAAATGTGATTAGGTATGATTAAATTAGATTAAATATTGATGAATTACAAGAGTTGCCATAATTACTATTTTGCCACTTAGTGGCCCACTAGCTTAAACTTGTTGAGCCTTATCACACTCAAAACACAACATTTGCTCAGCCATTCTCCTTGCTTCAACCGACCATAGGGAGAGAGAAATTGAGAGAGTTGAATTTGTCTTGAGTTTTGGCTTGAGAACTTGAAGAAATTGAATGGTAGTTGCTAATTGAGGTCATAAACCTTGAATACAAGACTTAGGTAAGGATTTTACCTTCTTAATGTTGTGTTTAAGCTAATTCTTGCATGATTCATGCTTCATTGTAGAGTTAAGTCATGTTTTAAGTTCTAACATGTTGAATTGGAACTCCATTGTTGCATGCATGTACTTATCTTACATTATTGAGGTTATTCTCCAAAGATTTTCACATGCATGTCCATGTTAATGTTAAGAACCATGATTTCACCTTGTTGTGAAATCAATGAGCTCATTAGAGCATGTTTTGAAGCCTTAAATTGATTTAAAGTCTTGCACGTTGTGTTTGAGTTTCATTCTTGAAAAATGGTTTGAAATTGGGTTTGAATTAAACACCCTTGGGCTTTGATTTCTTAAATTGAGTTTTGAAACATGTTATTCTAGGTGTTTAAAAGAGTTTTCCAGGAAATGGGCCCAAGAGGATCGATTTTGGTGTTTGAAAACTTGGTTTTGAACTTGGAGTTCGAATCTGGGTTTTCCAGATTTTGGTCTTCCGCTCGAGCGGGGAAATCAAGCTCCCAGCACTTTTGACCTGTTTTACAGTCCGCTCGAGCGGAGCGATGCGCGCTTGAGCGGAGAAATCGTACATCCAGTAATTTGCACTGTTCATCAGACCGCTCGAGCGGGGAAATGTACACTCGAGCGGAGTGCTGGGTGGCACGCTCGAGCGGGGACCTTTGTTTGCTTGTCCGCTCGAACGGGGAAACCTGCGCTCGAGCGGGACTCTATTTTCTGAAAATTTCTGAAACTGTTTTCTGTGCACATCTTTGCATCCTCATCCCATCCTAGGCATTCTTAGGCCTAGCTTAAGACATCTTAATGAGGATATAGATGTAGAACACACCGAGGCATAATAGGGAGTTAATTATTCCATTTTCCAACTGTGTAACTCATAGTGTGTTCAATCTGTTAACTGTTTAGGGTTGGCTCTCGGGGACGCGCTCTAGCTGCTATTAGCCCAATCTCTGTGAGTAACAATTGTGTAAAGATATGTTCAAAATGATTATCTTTTGAATACTGAACTGAAATGTTTATTGAACTGATATTGTTTACTGAATGAATGTATGTCCTGTATTCTGAACTGTACTGTGGCATCCTTAGCACTTACTATTTACTGTTACAGAGATCTTTGTCGGTTCCCTTGTGGAACCATACTGTTTATTGATTAATGACCATCACTATCTTGTTGGTGCATTAAGACACAGTCTTTAAGACCTCATCTTTCTTCGCACCGATAGGCTAATGGATGTACCACATATAAGCGATTGATGAAATCTTGAAAAGATGAAATCTTGTTTAATGAATCGATTTCATTCTTTGTAAGGACATTCATTCATAACCTCTTTACGCATTATGTTATTCATCGGGCTTCACTCCTTTGTTTATATATATATGTAGGTTCTCGTGACGGGCGGAGCTAGGAGCTTGGGTTAGTACCCAGTTTTGTCAAGCCAACCTCTGTGCCTCACTGCGAGGTTCCGAGACGCCATGCCATGGCTTGGGGTGTTTTTGTTTTCCCCACCCGTCTCCCTACTGTTTTGTGTTATTGTTTAGACTGTTATCCCTCTTACTACACTGTTGTTAAGGGTTTTGATCCCTGTACTGACTGACTGTAAATGATTGTATAGACTGTACTGTTCTAAACTGTTGAATGCATGAAAATGTTTTTGGCATACAGATTGTCACAGCTCAATGGACACTAGTTATTTACTGTATTGACTTCCGCCAGGCCCTGAACTCTGTTTTACTGTACTACTATTAAGTAGGCCTTCGGTAATCTCGGATTACTGGCCGGTTACGGTGCTAAACCCATAGGGCCGGGTTTGGGACGTGACAGAAAGGTATTGAAATGCCTTGGAAGTATAAAAGGAAAGTTCTTACCTCCGTGGCACCATGGGAAAGATGGAAGGCTCGCTCCCTCAACAAAACATCATCGGACACGTCTATCATAAAGTCCTCAAAACGCTGCATGCCGCCGAAGGGCATTGCGTGCATCCGAGGGTGGTAGGTGTCTTGGTCGAATGGCCTCAACTACAGTGGTAGTGGCTCGGGCTCAGTCCCTAGAGGGTAAATCTCCTCGAAATCAACGGCAATATCTTCTATCGACCTGTCAACCTTATCAACTCTTGGCTCCTTGACCTCTGCAGCAGGTGAAAGCTCTGGTATCTCAAGTGGGGCACCGTTATGCAGAACATCATCCGCCATGAAGAATGTGGGTGAAATGTAGTAGAAAACGAAGAAAATGAGGGAAAATAGCGAAAAAACCAAAAAAAGTCAACCCCGGGAGATAAAAAAAGAGGAAAAAAGTCAAAACCCAAGAAAGTGTGTGAAACTCGAGAAAAACATGAGGAAAATAAGTCCCAAGTGATGAAAAACCTAAAAAATTGACGGAAACAAAGTTCAATCGATTCAAAATGTAGAGAGTTGCGGGTGTTTCGCAAATAAAGTGTGCGTGGGGGTGCGTAACTCGAGCAAGAAGAAAATCTAGAGAGAATGAGTGCTTAGAGGGAGAGGGATGAGGGTTTCGGATGGTTGGGTGTGTGTAAAATGGAACCCTATTGGTCGGCCATCTCATTTTTGTGGTCGGCCGACGACTTTTGTGGTCCAGTAATGGTTTTTGCTATGCTCATGCCTAAGCTGTGTGTGGGAGACTGATTAAGGTCGAATTGTACATCATTAAGGCCGTTAATTAGAATCTCTTAACTTCACTTGCTGGTCAAACTGTATACTTTATGTGTGTTAAATGTCAATCAGGTTATATATCATCGGAGCATAAAATGGGCAAAACAACAAAATTTGGACAGAGTTGACTTTTTTTGGAAAAGTCAAACCGATGTTTTAAACCTGTTTGGAAGTGAGTAGAAGTATAAAAAGAAAAGGAAAAGGCTTTTCTAGGGTTCTGAAATTGTTTTAACCAAAATGGAGAGGCTAGGGTTTAGAAGGGAGTCTACCAAAGCTTGAAGGACACTTCCATGGAGGTTTCTTCCTCATCTTCTTCCTCTTTCCACTCCTCCATGAGTGGCTAGTCGTCTTTTCTAGGGTTTTGATGAAACCTTAGCCATGTAATGGAATTTTTCATGAGCTTTAATTGTAAATTGGTTTGAATAAATGTATGGATGTTTTAGAAGTTTATAAATAATTGTTTCATTCTTCTCTTCAAGAATTTTACTCTCTATGATTGTTTAATGCTTTCCATACATTAGTATTCTTTGTGTTTGTATTCAAAGTATGAGACGAATCATGCTATGAGAGACAGGTCATTTTGCTAACTTAGTTTAGAGCAAATGACTCGTACTACTTGGGATGATTCGTGCCTGTACATTGAATGCAACAACCCTCTTGATCAATATTTCAAACTTGTAGTTGTGAAATATTGGGTTGTTCAAACCGAATTGCGATTGGTGGTTGATGTTAAGTCTCATTCATGTGGTTAGTGGTAAATTCTCTACCCTAGGATTTTTCCCCCAATTTAGTAAACCCAATTTCATTTATTATTGGTAATTTAATTCCTTAGTTTAATTTATTCGTTATTAAATTAGGTTATAAACAACCAATCTTTTTATCAAAATTAATTTAGGAATTTGGCAATTAAATTAATTTAATTTCACAATAGTCCCTGTGGATCGATACCTGGACTTGCCATTATTCTAATTGAATTTGGTATAGTTTAGTATTTATTTTTGGTGTGTTCAATGACCCATCAGAGACCCTATAGGCACATTGTTTCTCTAATACGTGAGCCTGCCTTGAGCATAAGTCGAAGTAAATTGCATTCTTTTTTGTGTGGGCAGTGGAAAATCTCACTAGAGGGTTTTGCAAACATATGGGACTTGTTCCTCACTCTTTAAGATATTTGAAACATATGCTTTTGGAAGTAATGCTTTTTGTGCATCTATTACATTGCATGGAACATGCATTGCATTGTTTTTATTATTACATGTTGCAGCTTGCATCGCATGTTATCGCTTGTATCACAGCATCGTATTTATGTGCATCGTACCCATTATATCAACTCTTTTCTATGTGAGACGTAGTTTGGATTGCATTTTCGACTCCTTTCTACGTGAGACGTAGTTTGGATTGCATCTTTGACTCCTTTCTACATGAGACGTAGTTTGGATTGCATCTTCAACTCCTTTCTACATGAGCCGTAGTTTGGATTGTATCTTCGACTCCTTTCTACGTGAGACGTAGTTTGGATTGCATCTTTGACTCCTTCCTACGCAAGACGTAGTTTGGATTGCATCTTTGACTCCTTTCTACGTGAGACGTAGTTTTGATTGCATTTTCTTTGACTCATTTCTACGTGAGACGTAGTTTGGCTTGCATTTTCTTGTTTCCTTTCTAAGTGAGACATAGTTTAGCTTACATTTTCTTATCCTCCTTTCACGTGAGACGTGTTTGGATGTTATTTGCTCACTTCTTTCTGTGTGAGACACGGCTTGATTTGTTTTGTTTTAATTTAAACTTTCTTTCAAATGTTGTTATCCTGTTTTTGCTTATTGTATTGTTTCATTGCATTGTTTTGCATGATCATGAGTTGTCAAAAGTAGCCAACATTGTGTGTTGTACAAGTCTAGCTGGTTGCATACTATTTTCATATCGTCCCTGAACTATGCTGGTTTGATTCCTTGCAAAAAGATACGTAGGAAACTTTCAAGTTCAACCATTGTATTTGCATTTGATTTCTTGCCCAAGTCTTGCGGCCGTGTCAAAAGAGTCGTCTTTGGGTTTTGACATTCACTCACGTCATTTTATGACTATGAGCTCTATTAAAGAGGGACATTTGTAGACACCCCATTTTTGACCATTCTTAAGACTTGGGTGCCTCAGGTTGATCACTCGATGATGAAATGTTACGCTTTGTACGCTCAAGTTTCTTAGCAAGAGCTTTCGTTTTCCAAACTTTAGAGCCTAGAATTGTGCACATACTTGATCAAACTTGTCTTGGTTTCCAAAAACCTGTTTGTTTCATACCTAAACCATACTTGACTATCTAGAGGCCTGCAGGCCAAAATATAGTGGTCGGCCGTCCATTAGATGGCCGGTCGGCCATGTTTTCTGGCTAGTAGATATTTTGTGGCCAACTGCTGCCAACTGTCTCCCTAGGTGTATGCACTGCATCAGTTGTCTCTATATGGATATTTCTGACTTAGGTTCATGTTTTCCTATATATACATGACAACCTCTCTTGGAAAAAGGGTTAGAAATAATTCCAAACTCTAATACTTGCATAGCACTCTCTCTCTCTCTCTCTCTCTCTTGCAACCTACACACTCTCTGTCACTTCCTAAACCAAAAATTTGGCTCTTCTTGTTGAGATTCTTGAGCTCAAATCTCAGCCCTTGAGAGTGAAAACTTGTGGGTTTGTTAACAAAAGAGTTACCTTGCTTCAAGAGGTATAACTTTGGCCATCTTTACACTACTTCTTTTCCATCATTTATTGTTATTTTGTACTGTTTTCCACATGTGTTTATGGGCTGACACTTGTGATTTAAGGCCATTAAAGGTAGAGGGATTAACCACCCTTCTTTAAACCTTTCTTTCTAGGCTTTTACCCTTGTGTTTCCCATCTTTTCATCAACTTTTTTGAGCTTTTTATCACTGATTTTTAGAGGTTTTCAGAGTCTAAAAATGTAGTTTTGAAGTCCCAAAAATTGAGGGGTTAGCCTCCCCTCCTTATGTTTGTTTACTATCTTAAATTCCTCAATATTCTAGATAACTTTTTTCAAGCTTTTTCATGTGAATTTCAGTACTGCTTTTACTTACTTTAGGACTATTTTAGGCTGGTTATTTCATCTATGCTTTGTATAGCATGCTTGTAGTGTAATGGTCTTCATAGATTTAGTGGTTTAGGCCTTAGCCACAAACCTATTGGAGTTGATAACATTTATTTCATGCTTTTCATACTTGTGTTCATGTGTAATCACCTCTGCACCGTCCTTCCTTTCTTGGCTCTTTATTGCTTTGAGAGTTGCTTCAACCGAGTGTTGTTTAGGCTTGAGAAAGGGACCATACAATGCTAAATAGTTTAATCTCTTCGGAGGTTCATTACCAGGGCATTACCTCTCTCTCATGCCCAAAACAACTTCTTGTTTGACACTCTTCTCCATTTAGTGGACTTAACTATCATTTTGGAACTAAAATGACTAAGGAATGGAAAGGTAATGAAATAAAGTAATAAAATTGGGGCTAAAATGGGATAACATAATAATATCAACTTGGGTTCAATCGGATGTTAATTGAACCTCTTGAGTCTTGAGTCGTTTCATACTTGTTAGTGATGAAATGGTTCACGTTTCATAGTCAACCATTTCCCTTGATCAAAATCATGATAGGGAGGGGTTTTTTTTGTTTGTTTGTTTGTTTGTTTTTGTTGGTCTTTGCTTTTCATATATTAAACTTTGTCCCATCGACTCATTGATTATTACGCGATAACTTTGCGTACTGATGGTTTGTGAATCGATTATGCCCCTCCTTTGACCTGCCCAAATGATAAGGAGAGGCAGAATAGGCAAACACATCTTGAAAACACTTTGTTTGTATTCTGTCTCTTTTTTGTTGCAGCAGGGCTAACCCTTAAAATAGTGGCCGGCCAGCCATCAACCAGTCGGCCGACCATCTTCTCTTGGCCGGCCGATCATTTATTTTAGACTAGCAGTGTCCTATTTTGGCAAAACAGAGCAGAGGTTAGGGGGGCAAAACAGATCTTTTCTTTTGACTGCAAAACAGAATGGTTCCAGCAGCAAAATAGAGAGGTTTTTGGATGAAAATCTAAAGTCATGCACATACATTCCATCACTTGTTCATACTTTTGGTTTAATTGCTTTAGTAGCAATATGTTGTCATTTAATTACCTACCTACTTTCCTTTAAACTCATTGTTCTTAGTTAATTTAGCACCTTAGTTGGATTTGTAATAATGGGTTAGGTAGGACTAGCTAATTGATGTTGTAATAATTAGTATTAGCACATTTATTTGAACCATCTTGTGCGAGGGCAAACTTGTAATAACGTGTATGTCTTCCAACCCCACGTCTTTCTCCCTTTTATTTACTTGCGTATGATAGATAGCATAGAACATCATGGTTTTTTTTTAGCATTTTCCATGTTTGCGTACACTCGTCTCACATGCATTTAGAGTTTGTCTCATCATACTAACCAATGTCAAATTCAAATTATTACTTGAATACGTGATTTATCATGTCTTGGATTAGAACATATAGTAGTCGAGCCTATTCATCGCATCTTGTATGTGTCGCATTAGCCATTTTGCATTAGTTAGAGGTATGAATATTTTCTAATTATTTTGCTTTGTTTGTCTTGCCTTGGAGTACTAGGTGAGCGTTTATTACTTTAGCATATCGCATGTGTGTGGTTGTTATCATGTCAAACATATTTTCCATAAGGCTAAGTGCTTAAGTGATATACTTGTTTGAATGCATGTGGATAAAGGCTAATTGCTTGAATTTGAATAATTTGAGTAATGTACATACGAGCCCACTTTTTCAAGTGACGCGTATTCAAAACACTTTTCAAACAAACATGAAATCAAATGTTCCAACTTTTGCAAATTAGTCTATACTTGTGTGTAACACATAGTAATGTTAATTTAAACTAATAAATCAAAACAAGAGTATATAATGTAAATAAAAAATCACATCATGATTAGTAGAGGTAGTTCTTTGATCGGGCGAGTGAGGTGCTCAATTCATGACATTCTCCTCTCGTATATAAGTTCCCGAGCTCAGACACTTTGGTGATAACAGATAAGTGGCTTTTGGCACGAGTCTCAAGTTTCCAAAATTTTTTAAAAATATTTAGATGGTGACTTTGTAATCTGGCAAAATAGTCTATTTTTTGGCATTTTGATTTAAAATCGATTTTCCAAAAGAATTACCGGATTTGGACTCATTTGTGTTTATCTATTTCACATTGCACTTGTGAGATCAGATTCAGAACCACGGGAGACCGAACTATAGGGCTAATTGTATCTGAAAAGAGCACGAAAAGCAAGCTACAGTATGCTCTCTCTCTCTCTCTCCCCCCCCCCAATATTTATATATACACATAAACAAATTTGCCCTCTATATTCTATTCTCTAGCAACTGATAACAAAGTCAACACCTATTGTTCTGTCTTCTCTTCCTCTCCAATTCTCTCCAATTCTCTGTTTGGTTTGACAATCAGTTCTCAATGATGAGTGAATTTATCGATAGCGCCGATGGGGATTTGCAAGCTGTAGTTAGAGGATTCAACAATGACTTCACCATGTACAACCCATCTATAACATGCTTTGCTTCTAGAACTACTATACAACAAGATATGATAACTTTGATTTCAGTGTTTTTCCTAATTTATTTGAAACAATTACTAGTACTATTACAACAGTTGTAGATTAATTAGATGAACTTTACAAGCCCTTTTACCCTATGTTGAATTTGAATCCTCTCTTCTCCACAAATCATCCTTTCTTCTTGTTCATCATCTTTTAAAGGGTTTTTAAGGTTTTGAGGGTGAATAGGTTTTGAATGTGGGATTTGAAAAAGATGGGTGAATAGTGATGGAGGTGAGTGCTCTCATAAATCATAATTCATGATGTAATAAGTGTATATGTTTAATTGTGAGATGAGATGTCTCAAAATTAATAATATCTTTTTTAATAATTTTATTTGAAATTATTATTATAATAAAAAAAAAGTTAAAAATTAAAAGATCCAAAATAACTTATAAAGTTCTAATAACATCACTTTAGAAAAAAGGAAAGGAAAGAAAAGTGGAGTCCTACAGAGCAAAGCAACAACAATTATGTGTATAGAATGATTGAACCAGCGGTGGCCAGCTCTTGCTTTTCCTTTTTCCTTTTTTTTTTTTTTTTTTATAATAAATATAATATAATATATAAAATATTTAAAATATATTATTTACAATAATTTATGTAAAAACACTAAAATATATACAAATATATAAAATTATACAAAAATTATAAAATAATATAAATAAATAAACTAATAAAATGTATATTAATTGATTAAATATGTAACATTTAGGTATCGATCACATATATATTTACAAAACAATCATCTATTATTTTTAAAATATTCACCGCTTCAATTGCTTTTTTATTATAAATTTTATTTTTAAATTAAAAATAATATAATGACTAAAATTATTTGGGGCCTATTTTTTAAACAAAATTTGGGGCTCAAGACCAGCCTTGATCACTTGCCCTGGGCCGGCTCTGCTGTTTGTGGCGGTTGTGATGGTGGCCAAGGTGGGCTAGTCAGGGGCGGAGGGAGTGGGTCAGGGGGGTTGTGGCCCCTGCAAGGATTTTAGAAACCTTAGGTAAGTATGAGTATTTCAAAAATCATGCCGTACTTATATCAAATATTTACAGACATAAAATACTTCTGCATACGTATCAGATACATAAAACACGTATCAATTTTTTTTTTCTTTATTTTTAGTATACCCAAACATACCTCAGTATATACCCAAACTGTACCATATTTCAATTGAAATAATATTTTCTTCTACCACTAGACTTCTTTTTTATTTTTTATTTTATCCTTAGTATGTTTTAAAATTAAGTTATGATTTATAAGTCATTTAATATATTGACATTTAATTTTGATTTATATATTTAACTTTGACATTAAATATTAATTACAGGTTGGATCTTAACAAATTAAACTATTTAATCAATTTTCATATTACTCTAAATTAAAAATAAATATTTTTTTACAATCATATCAAATTATACCCATATTTTATTTTTTTTTAGATTTTAGTATATCAATACATCCTTATTGTATTAGTATCATTATTCGTACAAGTATCCATGCTTCATAATCTACATGTGATGCAATAATATGCCGCTGTTCATGTATGTTTGGCCCCGGCAAAATTTTGATCCCAACAAAAACAATCCTTCCCACGTAAAGTAAAATTGAGCCTAGTCCAGATAAAACTCAAGACTTATAAAAGTGTGGCAGTAAGTAATATTTGGTTAGTGTGAATGGATTTTATTAGGACGAATTATATTAATGTACCAGGAGTTTGAGATTCGTATTATTTTGGTTTTTGATTTTTTAATTATGATATATTTGATTTTAAATTTTGAATCTCGTTTTAAACATGGATAATTGAAGATATCATTGCTCCATTTCGAGAGTAAAATCGTCAATTTGATAAAATATAAACTAGTTTGACAAAAAAAAAAAATGTGTAAAATTATTTTTAAATTTTAAAAAATTATTTCTACCTACCAAAAATAAAATTATATAAAAATAATAAATCTTTTACATTTTTATTTATTTTTTATTTTTTTACTAAATTAATTTTTAATATGTGTTTGGATGATGATCATGTAATGGATCGTTGTTATTGTTGATATTTTTGAATGGTTATCATGTAATAGATGTTGTATTCGTTGTTAACAGATATTTTTTGATAGTTATCATGTAATAGATGGTTATTAGGCTTTAGTGTGTAATCAATATATTTAATATATGAAATATTTTTAATTTTGGATTTTTTGATTTAGTGGATTAGTTTAAGAATCACATCAAATTTGTCTCCATGTTTGACTTTTGAAAAAATAGAAAAATTTAACAAAAATAAATATCACAAAAAAATTATTTCTATCCTTCTAAAAGATAAAATTATATAAAAATGATGTGTTTTTAATTTTTTTCACCAATTTAATTTTTAGTTTTTTAGAAATTTTTTCTGAAAATAGATTCTTAAAACCAAACCAAACAAAACTTTATAACCAAGAAAGTTTTAACATTATTTATTAAAAAAAAAAAAGCATTACATTTCAAACAACATACAAATTAACCAAGAAAATATCTTTGATTGTCCTTGTTTGAACAAAATTCAAAATTCACAGTCAAATATATCACAATATCACAAGAGTGATGCTAGGGATTCCAAATAATCTACCAAATTTTCTACCAAAAATCTCACATGGGTGTGGGATCCACACACATGTGGGTTTGTGTGGGTCCCACACCTATGTGAGAGGTTTTCTGTGTGTGGGTCTCACATCTATATGAGATGTTTGGTAGATTATTTGGGATCCATAGCATTTTCAATATAACAATTAAAAGGTCAGGGACCAAAATGAAACAAATCTCAAACTATAGAGATTGTTCGTATAATTTGCCTATTTTCTTAAAGATAATTTTTTTTAAGGTTCCTGATATTAAGATTTTATAAGATAAATGATATACAATATTTTTATAGTAGTTAAGGTCTTTCAACATTTTCACAAAGAAAATTTAACTCAAAGAAATTTTACCCGAGTCAGAGAAATTTTGCCACGTCTCAGGAAAATTTCAAAAAAATTTTGTGATTATACCAGAGAATTTTTGAAATTTCTCTAAGTCGGGACCAAAATTTCTTTGAGTTGGTTGAAATTTATTTGAATCGCGCAAAATTTCTTTGAGTCAAATTTTCTCTATGAAAATGTTAAGGGATCTTAACTAATAAAAAATATTTTGGATCTCTCTCACTGCACAATGTTAGAGAGGGATTAATGTATATTTTAGGGCACATGATAAAACTTTTACAAGATATTTTGAATGAAAGTGTGTAATAAAATATAAAATTTATCTCTATTAACATATCTCTTAAAGACACACACTAGCAATTCCATTTTTGTTAAACTAATAAAAAATTAACTCTAAATTTGGATTTTATAATTTTATTTTTAAAATTTGACTACTCAGAGAGTATATATTTAAGTTTTTTAGTTAATAATTTTTTTATTTCAGCCATTGCAAAACCCTTTTTGGCCAGTTGAATTTGTTTTAACAGCGCAATGAAATAATTAAATTATTTTAACCAATTTATTGGATTTTGTTTTCAAAATACACTTGCCCAAATATCTTAATAAATTTATAAAATATTAATTTATATATACAAAATTATAAAATAAGTAGAGAAAATTTGTAATAAATTCAATTTGGAGAGTTTCTAAGGCATTCCAGTAATGTGTTTGGTTTCAGTTTTCTTAATTTAGTTTTTTTTTAAATTGAGTTTTTTATTTTAAGTATTTTTTTTTTTTAGTGAATATTTTTAAACTTTTAATTTTTTTTTTTTTTTTACTTTTTTTTGATGCACCTTACTTAGATGTATCTAAAAAGTAAAATATTTGTGAAAAAATATTTTAAAAAATTAATAAATACACAAAAATACGAAAAAAATATATTGAATGTTCATATTTATTTATTTTGGTATTTTTGGTATTTAGTGAATTTTTTAAAGATTTGTTTTTACAAAAATTATACTTTTTAAGTGTATCTATGTTAGGTGTGTCTAAAAATTAAAACAATTTCTTAAAATATTTAAAAAGTTCAATAAAAACAAAAAAATACGAAAAATAAGAAAATAAAATTTTTTCAATAACGTTTTCTAAAAACTAAAACCAAACAATGATTTTTTTTTTATTGGTGAAAGGTCTGCCTTTGTGAAATAGTTTGGTGAAAAGTTATTTTATTTGTTTTAAAAGACATTTTGTTTGCAATTTTATCCTTTAATTTAGCTGTTGACTTTTTTGACTATCTGTTCAAATTTATATCTATCTGTTAAAATTTTTTGACTATCAGTTCAATTTTTTCCCTTTATCTGTTCAAATATCTGTCCAAGATTTATTACCTATTCAATTTTTTCATTTATCTGTTTAAATCTATATATCCCAACTTTATTATCTATTCAATTTTTTTACTGAATTTTATCTTTCAAAATTCTATAGGTTGAAATTTTAATTATATATGTTCAAAACCTATTTGGCTTCATTTGGGAAGTGGATTGGCTTTTTGACTTTTTGGACTATTTTAGTCTGGGGCTAAAAAGCCTGATTTGGAAAGGACTTTTGATTTTTTTGGCTTTTTTAACTTTTTTGTGAGAAAAAAAATGTAATGATTATGGGTTGAATGTGATGATTTGTCTTATTGGACTAAAAAGCTTATTTTGTTTTTTGTGGCCACTTTCCAAACATAGGCTCTGTGTAAAATGTCATATATTTGAAATTCTTATCTTAATTTTTCCTATCTGTTGAAATCTATCTGTTCACATTATTTTCCAAGTGGTGATCTCTGCGCATTTAAGCCATTACAGATATATTCAATGCTATTACAGATATGTTTCATGATCAACAACAATATTTATCAACAACAACATTTATCATCATCATCAACAACAACAACAACAACAACTACCAAAATAGATAAACAACTACCAAAAAAAAAAAAAAAAAAAAAAAAGCTCAACTATTAAAAAAAATCTGTTTGAAATAACATAAATTTTTTTTTTAAAGACACATCCACATAACATTTTAAGAAAATTTTTTGGTGTCATCACAAATACAGATTTGGTTCGAAGTGAGAGAGGGTTGTCTAGGGTTTCAAAACCTTAATCGATGATGGCAACTCTGTATTGCTCCTTTTCCATTCGATCGTCTATTCATCTCTATCCATACTCTTCCTCATCTACTTTAACAGAACAGTTAGGAGAGCGATCGTCGGAGATAGTGGATTGTCGGAGAGAGATCGTTGGAGATAGCGGATCGTCAGAGAGAAAGAGTTAGAAAGTGTAAAATCCTAACCCTTACCGTTGAACAGATCAACCGATCACCTCCTAACTCTGATTCTCTATCTTCTCTTGCCGAGTTCACCTAAATCTCGAAGACAATTGATGGTCGGGTTGTGAGACACAAAAAAATAAGGAGATGAGAGGTCAATCTAGAGGTCTTTGATGGCAACACTGTTAGAGGAAAATGTGGAGTTGGCGGAAGCGATGACGTCGAAGGGGCAGAAGGTGATACCGAAGAGGGAATGAAGAGAGAGAGGAACTGGATTAGGGTTTAGAGAAAAAAAGAGATATGAGGAGAGAGAGAGAGAGAGAGAGAGAGAGAGGGAGAGTAGTTTTTTAGAGCTGACGAGTGAGAGAGACAGAGAGAGAAAATGACAAATAGATAATATACGTGTGAGAAATGGTGAAGGATATTTTGGTCATTTTGTGGGGACTTGTCCTTATAGATCTAATGTTTTAAAGTGTGGATTTTTGGGAAAATTCTATTTCTACACACCTAATTAATTCAAGACATATCTTTTCTCAATATACACATATATTAATTTGATTATTAACTAATTTTCTTAATCCATACCCTTAAAATTACAATTACATTATTCACTTATAACCATGGCACACACACTACTTTATTCTCAAATCCATACACTTTTATTGACCCTACTTCACATTTCTAGTTCCACCCACAAAAGTGAAGACCAAAGTCAATTTCGTTCAAAAAAAAAAAAAAGTCTGTGAACTTTCCTTACCTCCATTGAAGATCTTGAAGACCTCCATTGAACTTCCATTAAAAACCATTGAAAACCCTTGTTGAAGGTAAAAAAATATTTCCATTTTATTATTACTTTTATCATTTTGTTATTGCATTTATCATTTTCGGATATCTCTACACTCCATTGGCATAAAACCATTAATTTGTCTCTTGTGTTTTAGGGTTTGGAGCTCTCGGCATTGGTTGTCCGAATTGTTTGTTTAATTCGGAACTTAATCACCGAATAAGTTGTATTATTTTGACCAATTAGATCCGAAAATAATATAAACTTTCGAAGTTTGTTTGCCGAATCTAATAAGTTATTTAGGTTCTATAGTTCCGAACTAATGCAATACTTTCCGCATTTAATTTTTGAAATTTTTGTGTTTCTTCGGCACTGAAGTTCCGAATGGATTTTATTATTATTATTATATATAAATTTACATCGAGTTATATAGGCCACCAAGATTGGTTTTACTTTAGGTTCTTTTCCAACAATTTTATTTTATGTTTATGTATTTATTTTTCTTGCAAACTTCAATGCATAACAATAGAAACAAAAATCTGTTCAGTATTGGTATTTCCACATTATATTATTAGCTTAAGTAGATGTTATTGCTATATTGGTTTATGAATATAATTTGACTATTTGATTTTATATTTGTTAGTGTTTTCACTATAAATGTCATATTGGGTTGATGAGAACAACTTTTCTTATACAAATGGATACCAGTCTTGGTCAACATCGATCAGTAACAGCTTTGAACCGAAGACTCCATGAATTAGAGAATGTTGAACGTGGATGTGGACGTAGACGTGGACGTGCTCGAGTGCATAATGATGACACACGCATTGCCACGGATGATGATCTTATACATGATGCAATAGTTATGGATGATATTGCTATATATGATGACCTTGCTAGTGATGATGCTGACAGTGTTGATGAAGCTATCCTTACTCAGCCATTTTCGGAAAGGCCAATTGATCTATCAATCCTTAAAAGTTTTAAGAGTCATGTTATTGTAGCTATTTGGAATGGTGCTGATGAAAGGAGGCCTTTGAAGTGTCATAATCACTCGTCTAAGATTCGTTCATGGCCGTGGTGGGAACAAGGCAACAACGCTACATTTGTAAATATTGTGGAGATGTCATGACTTGCACACTTAGCTCGTTGCACGTATCGCTTTGTCAACAAAATTGTAGTGTCTTGTTTTGTTGAGAGATGACAACCGGAGACAAACACCTTTCATTTGACTATTGAAGAGATGACTATCACATTAGACGATGTCACCACTATCCTAGGGCTTCTCATTGTAGGCAAATATATTAGTGTGCGTAAGTTGTCAGAAAGACGGGCCATTGCATCAGTAGTTAATACCTTGGAAATTGATTAGCAAGAGGTCAGACATAAGATGTCTAGTGCTGGAGGCCATTCAGTGAGGCTTGAGTGGTTGAGGGCACACTTTCATAATGTCACCAACAATGATTCAATGGAAAGAATTACATGTGCAGGTAGAGCATACTTGTTATTTTTGTTGGGTTGTACACTTTTCAGTGACAAGACTAGTACTAGGGTCCCTACTGTTTATTTGAGTTTGTTGTCCCATTTGACGATCGTATCTTCATATGCTTGGGGTGATGATGTATTGCCATACTTATATTGACAGATAGGGTACGCTAGCAGGTCCGACAAGAAACAAATAACCAGTTACATGACACTCCTTGAGGGATGGATTTATGAGCACTTTCATGGATTCTAACCACACTTGAATATGAATTACACTCGAGACATGCTACATGTTTACCGTTAGACTTCTCGGAGAGAGGCTGGTGAAAAAACACAGTTACAAGCTTTTCGAGAGGAGCTTGATAGGCTAGGTGTACATGATGTAAATTAAAAAGTCTTTCAAAATTTGAAACTCTATATCATACAAAATTTACAGTTGGCATATCTTATAGTTGTTATTGTTTGTAGGTTATTTAGGACTCGTACCAGAGTTGCAAAGATGTCTATCTATGTCACCCAGTTATGTTCTACTACGGTTGCCTAACATATTTAGAGTAGCTAAACCATATCACCCTGATAGAGTTTTAAGACAGTTTTGGCAGAGTGCAGACAATCCCTAATCCACCACTTGGCCTTATGTATACTTCTCGAAGAGCCACAGCTCCACGCTACAATGTTATGTATGCATACTTGGACATCATTTGCGAGGCATGTGTTATATGATCAAAGGAAAAGTACACCGGTACAGCAACCTTGGGATTGTGTTCCTGGTTACATGGATTAGTACCAAACCATTACCCATATATATGTTCAGCGCGTCGTTCTCAGGTGGACCCGAATATTTATCATTATCAGTATCCTAGCTAAGACAAATAGGTATCCTTTTTTTCATTTATATCACAAATTATTTATGTAAACTGTTATAGGTTTGTATATAATGTTGTATTTGTTCTCGTAATATAGCGTATGTCACATACATATCAAATTACACATACTTTTGTTGAGGCTGGCTATGAGGATAGTGTTCAACATTGTGACAACCCTCACCTCTGATTAGTGCTAATCTCTGATTGAGCATGATAAGTAATTGAACAGACTGAAATTCTGAACTGAATGCATGAGTATGTTGTTTACTTGCATTTCTATTTGTTTTTCATTTGATTGATCTGTTCATGTTTTAAGTTTCGAACTGTAAATTGAAGGCCTTATCGGTGGCCGAATCTGAAATTGATTGGTATTTTATGCTAATTAGAATTTATGTAATTTTATGGTAGATTTAATTGAAATGTGATTTGGTATGATTAAATTAGATTAAATAATGTTAATTGTATTAGTTTGCTTTTATTACCATATTGCCATTAGTGGGCCACTCTTTGTACCATTGTTTGGAACTCAATTCATACACATTTCATATCATCTCCTCAGCCTTTTCTAGACCCAAACCGTGGGAGAGAGAGAG
This sequence comes from Camellia lanceoleosa, assembly GCA_025200525.1. Taxonomy (NCBI): domain Eukaryota; kingdom Viridiplantae; phylum Streptophyta; class Magnoliopsida; order Ericales; family Theaceae; genus Camellia; species Camellia lanceoleosa. Next base: position 60,461,203 of record CM045771.1, on the reverse strand, counting down.
AGAGTTAGGAGAAGTTTGGAATTCATCTTGAAATCTTACTTGAATCTAGAGGAATTGAAGAGAGATTGCATAATTGAGCTTGTATACCTTGAATTCAAGACCTAAGGTAGAGATTTCATCCTCTCATTTGTACATTTGAGTTATTTCTTGCATGGTTCATGGTAAATTGGTGATCTAAGTCAAGAATTAAAGTAAAGAGTTGAATTTGAGAGTGAGTTCATGCATGCATGTACATGTTCTTGAAATTTGAAGTTGTTTGGCATGAATTTCCACATGCATGTCCATTTTCTAGTTGTAGTTCATGAATTCATCATGTTTTTGGAAGGATTTACTCATTTGATCATGTGTTAGAAGCTTTGAATTCAACTGAATACATGCATGTTAAATGTACATCTTGTTCTTGAAGTTTATTTGAAATTTGTGTTTAATTGACTCAACCTTGGGCTTTGATTTTACAAATTGATCTTCAAAACATGTTATATTGTTTGTTTCCAAGTGTTTTTTAGAAAATTGGCCCCAAAAGTTGAGTTTTGAGGTGTTGAATGCTTGGTTTGAGCTTGGGAGGCAAATCTGGAAATTCCAGATTTTGGCTTCCACGCTCGAGCGACCGTCTTTTGTTCAAAGCCCCGTTCGAGCGAAGGAATGCTTGCTCGAGCGTAGATTGCAAGCTCTCAGATGTTTGGTGCACGCAGACGCATGCTCGAGCGACGAGACCAACACTCGAGCGAAGGATGTGTCTTACGCTCGAGCGAGCGTCGAGTGGAGATTTTCAACATCCAGCACTTTTTACATTTTTACAAACCGCTCGAGCAAAGAAGTCCACGCTCGAGCAACCCCACTGTTTTGACAAGCTCGCTCGAGCGAAGAAAGCCACGCTCGAGCGAGACCCCTGTTTTCTGAAAATTTTGAAAAGTGTTTTAAAGTGCATCTTTGCATCCTCATTTCATCCTAGGCATTCCTAGGCCTAGTTTAAGGCATCTTAATGAGGATAATGTTATAGAACCACACCAAGTCATGATAGGGGCTAAGATGTTAATCCCAAGTGTGTAACTTAGTGTGTATTCGTTCTGTAACTGTGTAGGGTTGGCATCCGAGGACGCTCATTAGCTTGCCTATAGCCCAGTGCTCTGTGAGTAGCAATGTTGTAAAGATATGTTCAATGATAATTATTTTCTGAACAATTAACTGTACTGTTTTCTGAAGTGATACTGTTTACTGAATGAATAATGTCCAATTTATGAACTGTACTCGTGGCATCCATAGCAACTTACCGTTACTGTACTATTACTGCTACTGTCACAGAGATCTCTGTCGATTCCAATACTTGGAACCAATACTGTATACTGTTATGATGGCCATCAACTGACTGCTTGGTTTGTTAAGACCTACTGTACTGTTTGTTATTGGATGTACCACATATAACTGGTATGACTGATTTATTACTGAAAGGACATTCATTCTTAACCTCTTTACGCATTTGTTATTCACTGGGTTTTAGCTCACTGTTTATATTTATATGTAGATATACAGGCACCGGATCGATGCTAGGAACGTCAGGTTAAGTTCCAGTTTTGTCAAGCAAATCATTGTGCCTCACTGCGAGGTTCCAAGTCTGTCCAAGCTAAGGCTGTTTTGGGGTGTCTCAGTTTTACCCTTCCGTCTCTGTTTTGTAATAAATGTTTAGACCTGACTGTACAGTTATGTAAAAGGGATTTGGTCCCTGACGGGGTTGTTTGTATATATATGTTTGTGCATATGTTGTGTGTATGTTTTGGTTATCCATGTGGCATGTTTATAAAAGGTCTGTTCACATTCAGATTATCACAACTCATTGGACATCTTTTATTTACTGTTTTGGCTTCCGCCAGCCCCAGACTCTGTATTACTATCATTACTGTTAAGTAGGCCTTTGGTAATCACGGATTACTAGCCGGTTACGACGCTAAACCCATAGGGGCGGGTTTGGGTCATGACAAAATCCTGATAGGCTTTACTACGCAATTGATGTAATTGAACAACTTCTTCAAGATCAGCACATTAGTGAAGCTGTGCCCAGCACATCCACTCAAGGTCGGTTTGTATCATCTAATATATATTTATTAGAGTACGCAGCGGATAGCTTACATATGACAAATTTCGAGGACAAAATTTTAAAAGGAGGAAAGATTGTAACAACCCAGATTTTTAATTATTCTGTAGAATTTATACTAATATTATTTAATCTTAGTTCAGAAAATATATAATTTATTATATATCATTATGCATAATTTTGTAAAATAATATAATTATTAAAAGTTTATAGATCAAAATATAAATAATAATAATATAGATAATATAAATAATAATAATAATGGGTGTGGTACTAAAATAAATAATAAATTTTCTATTGGTATATGATAAAGTGTAATTTAATTAAGAATTAATTAATTTATATAATTATATTAAAATATTGGGTCAAAATATAATTATCTTAAATATCTATTAAGGATAAGACTAAATCTATATAATTATGAATTAAATCTGAGAGAAAGGGACGCGTAAGCCACACGTTGGCTGATCAGTGGCCTCACCTCCCTATAAATAAGGAGTAGGCGTTTCACCTGGGCAAAGAGAAAAGGAAAAAGAAAGAAAAGAAGAAAGAAGGAAAGGAAAGAAAGGAAAAAATAGTGGAAGTTGAAAGGGTTTTTAATAGTGGAAAGAAAGAGTAAGGTATTAAAGTTAAGGTGAGTTATATTATACCTTGACTCACCAAAATGTATTTTACTTATGTTTTGACTTATCAAAATCTGTTTTATACAAGTTATGTTTTATTAGTATATTAATAAAAGTTATGTTTTATAAAGGTTTTAGTTATGTGGTTTAATTTCTGAACCCTATTTGCTTAAAAGGAAACTCATGGGTATGTTTGTTTATATTTTAAAGAATATTTGGTTATGACTTTATATACAATTATGTTTTGTAAGTACCACCACGGGAGTCCTACGCCTTGGGGGACTTAAATAACCATTGGCCTCTGTTTGACCACTTTGTGGTCCTCTGTTTGTCATGGATCCATTAACCTCTGTTCTGTGCGGACCAAAGTGCTGTGTGGAGCTAAGTGCTACACTATTGTGGGAGCCACCTCTAGAATCCGTACGAGCCACCTCTTGAATCCGTACCTCTGTTCTGATTGTCACACCTGTGACCTCTGTTCTGTACTATGGTTATGGCTATTTACTTACATAATATCTGTATTTCAGCTTCTGCCACTTAAATGATTTGTTTACATAATCTCAGTTTTGCTACTTAAAGGATTATTTGTTCCGACTAAGTTATCTTAAATGTTTTGGCCTAACTAACTATCCATAGTTATTTCGTATCCCTTATACTCTTGGTATAATATTTCTCACTCTACCATGTGCTTATAGTTGTTTACCAATTTTCAAGAAATAGCTTTTGGAAAGCCTTAGATGCAGGGCTGCGGAATAGACACACACAGCATTTTTATGATATTTCTCTATGTAAATAACGACCTTTTTTGTTAATATAATTTTGTAATAAAAATAGAAACTCCGATGATTATTTTGGTACCCTTATTTAAATATTACTTCCGCTCGCGTTTATTTATTTGTTTAAGAATTGGCAGGAGGTAACCTCAGTTACTGGCCATCACGATGCTTAACCCTTGGGTACGGGGAGCGGGTCGTGACATCAAATGTCTCTTGAGTAGCTACATTAGGTCCTATGTTGTCTTTGAATTTTTTAATGCAGCTAACAAATGCATTCTCCCATTCTGATGCAGAAGGGTGATGGTGAACTCGCTAAAGCACAGCAATAAGAAGAACTGAATGACTGGCCTCCAAAAATACCTGCACATACATCCAAAAAAATTACATATTTTTACAAAATCCATCAAATTTGCAATTACACAAATACTAAACAACAATGTTAGGTTATTTTCATAAGTTATACCTGCACAAAATGATTTCCATTAACAAATCTAACAGAAATCTCGCAACGATCAGCTAGGGTTACTGGCGGTGATCGCAAATGTAAGAAAGTAAGACACTGTTACAATGACAAGTGGTACAAGACTTCATTATAAAATGATATAATAAGATGCCTCATGTCATGCATAGTCATCCAATGATCAAAGCCTAGGCTATCTTCAAAATATGAAAGAATGTGTGTCAGCTTCTCAACCCTCTCATGTGACCCATATAGTATGACATATTCATCTTTGTGATTATTCAATTCATGTAGCAGATCACGCCTAACTTGCACCCAGTCATTCTCTCCCAGACCAAGTAAACTTGTAATAGCTCTAAAACCACAATTCCCATCACCATCTACATCCTTCATCCACTTTATGAATGGTTTTAACATAGGCGAGAAGTCACCAGCATATGCACTCGGTGAACGTGTTCTTGTATTATATGTCTTTGTTTTCACATTCCGCTTCTTCTCATGCACTTTCAAAACTCTATTTTTCTTTGACTGATTGGAAGCTAATGTGTTCTGGCTATCATGCTCATCGTCAACCAACTCAAATGCACACGGGTCACGACAACAAGATATATCAATTTTGTTATGTCCTCGACGTGGATTAGGCTTCACATCAGGTTCAATAAGAAAAATGCTCGCTAGATTTGTAATTTCCCTTAACTTCTTCAATATATCCAATTGTGTGGTAATATTAGACTCATTGAACCGCTTTAAAATCATCTCAAGTTCTATGATACAAGTTAATTCCAATTTCTCAAGCTTCGGATTATGTACACATATAGTAAGTCGCGTCCAATATACATATATGCTACTAAGTGGAATAGGACGGCATTGTCTCATGTAATCTGCAATCTTATGAGCACAAGGTAAAGCATGCGTGTGCCTAAGAACACACCCATATGCTGCAACATCAATTCAAACTAAATTTGTTCTTGTCACGACCCAAACCTGCCCCTTTAGGTTTACCATCGTAATCGGCCAGTAATCTGTGGATTACCAAAGGCCTCTGAACAGATAAGCACAAGATAAGGGGCTGAGGAAGCAATTATACAAAATATATAGGGTCCAATGAGCTGTGATGACATACATGGGACAGAAGATTTTGAAACTTATATATATATATGCACAAGCGTGTCAGTCGGAGGACCTCAATATTTACAAAACATTTACATAAGTGGAGTTCCCAAGACCTGACTTTACAAACATTTAGAAATTAGCATAAGTACAAAAACAGTCATGCAACTAGACTTCGATCGGAACCTCCCCGGGAAGCACAACGGTTGGCTGACAAAAACAGAAATGAAGGCCATCAACTCTAGCCCTGGTCACACACCGGCTCACCTACATACATAATATAAACTGTGAGTTAAAGCCCAGTGAATAATAACAGAGTAAAGGATTTAATGAATGATGTCCATCACAGAGTTAGAAATCATATTCTTAACAGAAACAGAGTCTTATGCATATTCAGATCCCAAAACAGAAGCAGATTCATAATCGTTTTCATAATCATTTCCATATTCAGATTTTGCATATAATCATACGTGGTACATCTTTTAGCGTTAACAAATCCGATGACCCATAAAGGGACAGCCTTGAAGGCATTATGATGACTCATGTGCACAGAGACGTTTCTGATAACCCATAAAGGGACCTGATAACTCACAAAGGGACACATATCATGTAATGCTAAGGATGCCACAGATAACTTTCAGAATCTTGGATAATCATTCATTCATTTCAAACACAACATCTTATTTCAGAAAATTAATCACTTCTTATTGTAATATTCGGAAAATACTTAACGTAGAACATAACTTTACAAAGTCATTACTCACAGATGATTGATAGCCCTAACTAGATGGTAAGGCGGCCCTTCACTTGTTCTGAGGCGCGTGACCTACATGAACACACATACGAACACACACTTGAAACACACGTTCGAATTGTGCATAACTTATGTCGTTTGCTTTTAGTGTGTTTCTAACCCTTAATCTTCATTATGGAGTCTTAAACATGGCCTAGAAATACTTAGGATGGAATGAGGATGCAAGAATGCATTGGAAAACACTTCTCAAAATTTGCTGAAAATAAGGTCCACCGCTCGAGCGTGGCTTTCCTCGCTCGAGCGGACATGCAGACAATAAAGCTCCGCTCGAGCATGAATTTCCTCGCTCGAGCGGACTGTAAACTCATGAAAAAGTGCTGGATGCATGATTTTTACGCTCGACGGGCACTCGACCAATGCTCGAGCGTGAGACTCAGACCCTCGCTCGAGCGGACTGCAAAACACAAGAACTTCTGAGTATATGCATTTCACGCTCGAGCATAAACATCGTCACTCGAGTGGAGTGCACGTACTCAGAGTGCACGCTCAAGTGTGGATCAAATTTCTGGAAATTCCAGATTTGATCACCAAGCTCAAATTCGACCTTTGAAGCATCAAACTCAATTTTCTGGGCCCAAAACTTTGGAAAACACTTAATAACTCATAGAACATCATGTTTAAAGGATCATTTCAAGAAATCAAGGCCCAAAAGAAAATCAATTATGCACAAACTCAACTTAAATTCAAAATCAATTTATGAACCTCACATGCAAGTACATTTTTCAGCTAAGGCTCTCCAAGACATGATCAAATGCTACTAAATCGCATGAAACTCATTGTGTTTCCAAAATTAGAATGGACTCAACACATGCATGAAGAAATTCTTGAAAATAAATCTCCAAAATGCCATAGAACATGCATGCATCCATACATGAATTCACTGTTAGTTCTCATCCTTTAGTTTAATTCACATGTTAACCCACCTAACACCATTAATTTCATGTTCTAATCAACCAAACTTCAAGGTTAGAGGTTAACATTCTTACCTAGGGATCTCAACTCGTTATACTAGAGATGGTCTTGAGTGATTTTCCAAGTTTTCCTAGCAATTACCCTCCTTGTGAATCCAATCTTCAAGCTCTACACCAATTCCCGCTTCTCTCACTCTCCCTTACGTTTTTTCCCTCTCAAAGCTCAAGTGTGATCAAAAAGTGAATAAAAGAGGTAAGTGGGGTTCAATTAGCCTAAGAAGTGGTAATTGTTCAAAATAAGCAAATGGCATTATTTTAATCAAATTTAATCATTCCGAACCGAATTTTAATTGAACCTACCATGAAATTCTATAAATCCTAATTAGCACATAAATCAAGTCAATTTCCGATTCAGATGCCGATAAGGCTTTTAATTTGCAAATCGAAACTACAACCTAAACAGATCTTTCTACACCGGACAGATAGAGATACAAAATAATGCAAGGCACATGCAAATTAATTCCAAATCCCTCCTAAATTACTGTTAGGCATAATTAAGTACAAATTAACATTAATCAGAGGTCGGGGTTGTTACAGTCTTCCCCCCTTAAAAGAGTTTGGTCCTCCAAACTCGAATTACCTTCATTCTGGAACAACATTGGGTCTAGTAGGAACAAATCCGAATATTTCTTCATCATGTCTTCTTCAATTTCCCAAGTTACATAAGTTCCTCCGTGGTTTTGCCAATCAACTTTTACTAAGGGTATGTCTTTGTTTCTCAATCTTTTGATCCTGTGATTCACAATCTGGATAGGCCTTTCTTCATAGGTGTAATCATCTTTCAGAAGTACATGTATTGGCTCAATGACATGGAGTGGATCTCTCAAATACTCTCGAAGCATCGATACATGAAATACATTGTGCATGTGCTCCATCACTAGAGGTAAAGCTACCCGATACGATATTGGATTGACCTTTTCAAGGACTTCATAAGGTCCAACATACCTTGGCGCCAATTTGCCCTTAACACCAAGCCAAGTTTGACCCTTCATCGGGGTCACCTTTATGAACACGTGGTCCCCAACTTCATATTCCCTATCTCTTCTTTGGACATCAGCATAGCTCTTCTGCCGACTATGTATAGTTTTTAGATGTTGCTGGATCAGTTTCACTTTCTTGGTTATTTTTTGCACAAGTTCCGGTCCCAACAAAGGTCTGTCACCTACTTCATCCCAACATATCGGAGAATGACACTTTCTTCCATACAAAGCTTCGTAAAGAGCCATTCCAATGCTTAAATGGTAACTGTTGTTGTACACAAATTCAGCTAATGGTAAATAGGTCTCCCAACTCCCCTGGAAGTCTAATACACACATTCTGAGCATATCCTCTAAAGTTTGATTAGTTCGTTCAGTTTGTCCATCTGTCTGTGGGTGATAGGCACTACTCAACCTCAGTTCAGTCCCCAAAGCCTGTTGCAAACTCTACCAAAATCTTGATACAAACTTTGAGTCCCTGTTAGACACGATAGATACTGGCACTCCATGCAATCTCACAATTTCAGTCATATAATTATTGGCCAATTTATCCGCATTATAAATAGTTTTGACAGGCAGAAAATGGGCAGACTTAGTTAAACGGTCAACTATAACCCAAATAGAGTCCATACCTCGGGAAGAACGAGGCAATCCCACAATGAAGTCCATGGTAATGTGCTTCCATTTCCATTCTGGTATTGGGAGTGGTTGTAGCAACCCAGCGGGTCGTTGATGTTCAGCTTTAACCTGTTGGCAATGTAGACATCTAGCCACAAAATCTGTAATACTCTTTTTCATTCCAGGCCACCAAAAATTCTGTTTTAAATTATGATACATTTTCGTGTTCCCCAGATGCATGGCAAACTTACTACTGTGTGCTTCGGACATCACACGTTTTCTCAAATCACAACAATTGGGTACACAAAGACGGTTTTGAAATTTCAACACGTCATTCTCAAACACAAATCCTGGCCTCGGCTTTGAATCAATTTCCCCAATGATCTTTTTCAAGTATTCATCTTCGCCTTGTTTTTGTTTGATTTCGTCAAGAATTGTAGGTTGAGCGGAAATGGCAGTTAAAATCCCACTTTGTTCTTGTACAACAGTCTCAATCTCTTTCTGTTCCAAGTCATTTAGCAGTTCTTTTCGATTGGACAGCAAACATGACAAATTTGCACTGGGTTTTCGGCTCAAGGCATCTGCTACGACATTAGCTTTCTCTGGGTGATATAAGATCTACAAATCATAATCTTTGATTAACTCTAACCATCGCCTCTGTCTCATGTTCAAATCCTTTTGGCTGAAGAAATATTTCAAGCTTTTATGATCTGTATACACCTCACAAGTTACCCCATATAAGTAGTGACGCCAGATTTTCAAAGCAAGCACCACTGCTGCCAATTCAAGATCATATGTTGGGTAATTCTTTTCATGAGATTGGAGTTGTCGAGAAGTATAGGCAATCACTTTTTCATTTTGCATTAATACACACCCCAAACCTTTGTAGGAAGCATCACTGTAAACTTGAAACCCATCAGTACCATTGCGCAAAGTTAAAATTGGTGTAGTCACTAACCTGGTTTTCAATTCTTGAAAGGCTGCCTCTCTTTGTTTGTTCCAATCAAACGACACATTTTTCTGAGTTAACTGGGTCAATGGCATGGCAAGCTTGGAAAAGTCTTTTACAAATCTTCAGTAGTAACCTGTGAGTCCCAGAAAGCTTCTAATCTCTGTCACACTTGTCGGTTTAGGCCAATCCACAATAGCTTCAATTTTCTGAGGGTCAACAGAAACACCATCTTTGTTGATTACATGACCCAAAAATGCCACACTGTCAAGCCAAAATTCACATTTGGACAATTTAGCGTACAACTTCTTTTCTCTCAAAGTCTGTAGGGCAATTCTCAAATGATTCTCATGTTCTTCCCTATCTTTAGAATAAATCAGAATGGCATCAATAAACACAACAATGAATTCATCAAGATATTGTTTGAAAACCCTATTCATTAGGTCCATAAAAGCTGCAGGTGCATTTGTCACTCCGAAAGGCATTACTAGAAATTCATAATGTCCATATCTAGTTCTGAATGCAATTTTCTCTACATCTTCTGCTTTACCCTTAACTGATGATAACTGGACCTAAGATCAATTTTAGAGAACACTTTGGCTCCTTGGAGTTGATCAAACAAATCATCTATTCGAGGTAATGGATATTTGTTCTTAATGGTCACTTTGTTCAATTCTCGGTAGTCCATACATAGCCTCAAAGATCCATCATTCTTTTTGACAAACAAGACTGGAGCACCCCATGGTGAAGTGCTCGGACGGATAAATTTCTTATTCAACAGCTCCTGAAGTTAAGTTTTCAACTCTTTCAGTTCCAAGGTAGACATTCTATAGGGAGTCTTGGAAATAGGTTATGTTCCCGGAAATACCTCAACAGTGAATTCAATTTCTCTATCGACTAAATCCCCAGGTAAGTCATTCGGAAACACATCGGGAAATTCACAAGCAACAGGGATAGTTTCTACATTAATTCCGTCAGATGATGCAGTCAGTATACAACACAAGTAACCCCTACATCCCTTCCTAAGCAGTTTTACAGCTTTCATAGCTGAAATCAGATATGGGGGAGGAATTACCCCATTCCCAGTGAAAGTAAATTCAGGCATACTCGGTGGTCTAAACACAACAGATTTACTTGCACAGTCAATGGTAGCACAGTATTTAGTCAACCAGTCCATTCCCAAAATACAATCAAAATGATCGATGTTCAAGGGTAACAAGTCAACATATAACACCATATCGCCAATCATAATATCACATGCTGGATAAACATGAGCACACATCATAGAATCCCCAGACGGCGTAGATACAAATAACACATATGTCATAGGTTCTAATGATCTAATCTATTTTTGAGGGAAAGCATGCGATACAAAGGAATGTGTAGAACCAGAATCTATCAATACACATGCATCTTGAGAACACACAGAGAGTGTACCTGACACCACGGTATAGGTGTTGGGTACGTCACCAAGCACTAAGGTGAACACTCGACCCTGTCTCAGAGGTTTTTTCCTAGTATTGGCCTTCGTATTCGTCTTGGATGCAGAAGCGGATCCGGTTGAGCTTGTCGCTGGATGATTGGTATATTCAAACCTGATAGGACAATCCTTCATCATATGACCAGTTTTTCCACATCTAAAACAAGCGCCCAAAGCTCAATAACAATCCCCCTTGTGTTTCCTACCACATTCCGAGCAAGTCAGTATAGTACCACTACTTTGGCTTGAGCTACTGTAAGATCCTGTGGTTCGCCTCTTATTCCCAGAAAATGAACGACCCTTTTTGAAATTGTTTCCATATCTTTTCCTCGTCTAATCAGTTCGTGGGACGAGAGTTTGTTTCTTCGCTGCTAGAATGGACTCCACCATTAATGCCCTATCCAAAACATTCATGTACGTGGGTAGGTTCAGGACTTCCACCCAATCCAGTATGTCCAGGTCCAATCCACCCTCAAATTTGCGAACCTTCTTGTAGTCTGTGTCCACCATGTAAGAAGCAAACCTGGCCAACTCAATAAACTTAGCCTCATACTCGGCTACAGACATTCTGCCTTGTTTGAGTTCTTGGAATTCTGAAACCTTCCAGTCTCGGAAGCACTGGGGAAAGTACTTGTCATAGAAAATTGTATTGAATTGAGTCCATGTCATATTCTCGTGGCCATTTCGAATTAGTAACCACCACCTTCGGGCTTCATCCTTCAGAGTATAGGTGGCTAGGAGGACTTTCTGGACTTCAGAACAAGGGAATACCTCATATAGCTTTTCCATTTCAAGTAACCACGTCTCTGCTTTCAACAGTTCAATTCGCCCATAGAATGTCGGCGGTTTCATTTTCGTGAATTTCTGTGTCAAGTTGATGATGTCACCGGTGCCCATTTCAACTTGAGCCGGCAAAGGTGGAGGTGGTAAAGGTTGTTGCCTCTGTTGTTGCATTACCACTTCGGTTAAGATTGCAAGCATTTGTTCCATTCTATTCATTCGGGCATCAGAGAACCCTGTTGTGTCATTATTCCTTGCATTGTCCATTTGCTAGGTAAACAAAACTTTATATATTCAAATTCACATGTTTATACTTGAACTTATGCTTTCACTTTCGAACAATACACATAAACATACAGATGAAATGCCCATCTTTCTTACTAAAACTTCCTAAGCTCATATGGACCTGTGTGTGCGGTAGAACACGTGCTCTGATACCACTCTGTCACGACCCAAACCCGCCCCTGTAGGTTTAGCATCGTAACTGGCTAGTAATCCGTGGAATACCAAAGGCCTCTAAACAGATAAGTACAAGATAAGGGGCTGCGGAAGCAATTATACAAAATATATAGGGTCCAATGAGCTGTGATGACATACATGGGACAGAAGATTTTGAAACTTATATATATATGCACAAGCGTGTCAGTCAGAGGTAGGCCTGTAAATGGATCGGATTCGGATCGGATCTGTCAAAATCCGAATCCGATCCGATTAAGACAAACCCGAATCCGATCCGAATCCGTTTAGTTCATATCTGATTATAGATATCCGAATCCGAATCCGATGATTTCGGATATCCGATCCGATAATCCGAATCCGATCCATTTATTTATTTATTGAGCTACAATTTTATATAATTTGAAAAAAAAAATCATTTTGTGTTTTTTTATTCAAATTGATAATAATCGGATCGGATTATCGGATTATCGGATCGGATCGGATTTTTGCATGTTCAATCCGTTTAATAAACGGATTAAACGGATTCGGATTATCGGATTATCGGATTATCGAATCGGATTTTTTTGTAAACGGATTCGGATTATCGGATCGGATTCGGATTAAATCCGATCCATTGACAGCCCTAGTCAGAGGACCTCAATATTTACAAAACATTTACATAAGTGGAGTTCCCAAGACCTGACTTTACAAACATTCAGAAACTAGTATAAGTACAAAAACAGCTATGCAACTAGACTTCGATCAGAACCTCCTCGGGAGGCACAACAGTTGGCTGACAAAAATAAAAATGAAGGCCGTCAACTCTGGCCCTGGTCACACGCCGGCTCACCTACATACATAATATAAACTATGAGCTAAAACCCAGTGAATAATAACAGAGTAAAGGATTTGATGAATGATGTCCATCATAGAGTTAGAAATCAAATTCTTAACAGAAACAGAATCTTACGCATATTCAGATCCCAAAACAGAAACAGATTCATAATCGTTTTCATAATCATTTCCATATTCAGATTTTGCATATAATCATGCGTGGCACATCCTTTAGCGTTAACAAATTCGATGACCCATAAAGGGACAACCTTGAAGGTATTCTGATGACTCATGTGCACAGACACAGAGACGTTTTTGATGACCCATAAAGAGACACATATCATGTAATGCTAAGGATGCCATGAATAACTTTCAGAATCTTGGATGATCATTCATTCATTTCAAACACAGCATCTCATTTTAGAAAATTAATCACTTCTCATTGTAATATTCGGAAAATACTTAACATAGAACATAACTTTACAAAGTCATTACTCACAGATGATTGATAGCCCTAACTAGATGGTAAGGCGGCCCTTCACTTGTTCTGAGGCGCGTGACCTACATGAACACACATACGAACACATACTTGAAACACACGTTCGAATTGTGCATAACTTATGTCGTTTGCTCTTAGTGTGTTTCTAACCCTTAATTTTCATTATGGAGTCTTAAACATGGCCTAGAAATGCCTAGGATGGAATGAGGATGCAAGAATGTATTGGAATCAACCTTTAGGTAAAGTATTTCCAAAAGTTAAATTTACCTTTGCAGTGAAATGCTCGTGTCATAAGCGCATCTTGTCCTCGTACTTCCTCTTCCATCCAAATCCATGTGATTAGAGTCTCTAAGGACGTCTCTTTTTGCTTGTGACACATTGACTTCTGGAACTCCCTCCAAAATGATGGTAGTTTGTCAATAATACCTACTACAACAAGATTGTCTCCAATTTTGATGCCTTTGGATCTAATTTCAGCCACTAGCATCTGAAAATCTTGAACTTGCTCCACCACTAATTTTCCATCTATCATCTGATAGCGAAAAAACGGCTTGTAGCATATTTTTTAGCGTCTTCTTCTTCAGTGTCATATTTATTCTCCAAGGCTTTCTAAATTTTCTTAGCAGTGGTGTAAGTAGTATCATAATAATCATCAAATTGATCTGAAAGACAATTCAAAAGATTATACCGACATTTATACTCGTCTGTGTTGTATTTCTCAATTTTTTCAAGATGATCGGCATACTCCTCGTTAGTTATCTCTTCAATGGAGACTTTGTTCGGATTTTTCTCAGTCAGGATATAGGCCACTTTGAAGAGACTGGGGTAGAAAGGCACCTTGCCTTTCCATCTCTTGAAATGGGCTTCCTTGAACCGAAAGGGCTTGTTTAGATTGCCGGTATTCTCGTTGGGCTTCTCCAATACTAGCTCTATGAATTTTGCTGTTTGAATCTCCTTAAAATTGTTGGTGATAATTACAAATAAAACACCAGAAAATACAAATAAAAAAAAATTACAATAACTATTGTAAGGGTTGAGGCGCGGGAAATTCGTTTTCCTTAAAGAGATTCAAGCCCTCTGCGGTTAGACAAAGTCTCACACCAATGCAGTAAAAAAAAACTTTAACTTGTCCCCTCATGATACAATAGCCCGACTAAGTCTTATGGTTCACCAATACTGCACAATTAGTTGAACTCAAAGCTTCATCATATACATCTTTTATTTTTTTGCCTGATAATCTCTCAAATAAGAAACTTGAGCTCCCAATAAAAGAGGTGAAAGGCTCAATTTATAAGAAAGGAAACTTAGTGGGCAAGTGTCTTGAAGAAGAGGAAACTTGGTGGACAAGATTCTTGGAAGAGAAGAAGACTTAACTTGGTGGGCAAGACTTGGAAGACTTGGAGAAGAAGACTTGACTTGGAGGATTCTTGGAGGAAAAGTATAGGAAGTTGCTTGAAGGATTCTTGATCACCAAGAAAATGATTAACTTGAAAAAAAAGAAAACAAATCAAACCAATAACACATTATAATATTAAAATATCTGCTAACACTATCCATCACCACAAAACCAACGTCTTCTATTTTGTTTGGTCAGTGATAGTTGTTCATGTTCACCATGATAGTTAGTTTAGGGGTTAGTTGTGATAATGAGAGGGTTCTACCTACAGTGGGTGGTTTACAATGGCAAAAAGCTAGTAAAAAGGTAGTGGTGGCTGGAAAAAGAATGATAAGTAGTTGACGAGAAGAAGTCATTGTAGTAAAGGCTGGTGAAGAGGGTGGTGGTTGTTATTAGTTGAGAGTCACAGTAATAATTAAATAAAATTGAGAGGGTGGTGTGAATTAAGATAATTGGTAGTGTGTAAATACAATTTATCAAAAGTCAAACATAAATCACGTGTAATGCACGGTTGGTTGTACTTGACGTGTATGAAGCACACACGATCAATTTGTGTTAAAAATCAAATTATGGATAAGCTCTTATGTTTATCTTCCCATCATCGACTTGACTACTACTTTTTGTTTTTAGTGTCTCTCCCAAACAAGCCCTCCCTTTACCACCAGAATAAAATCTCCTCTCACTTATCCATATATATAAATAATCACTACCGTCCACTTGTCCTTGTTCGATTCCCAGCCATTCCCAAGCAACTCTCATTGATTCAATTAGGGTTTGCTGTTTTGACTCTCTCTCTCTTCTCTGCTCGTGTTTCATCGATTTTTAGGGCTCTCTCTCTCTGTGATGATGGGGGCTTGATTTTAGGGTCTCAATTTTCAACCTGTAATGATTGACCCCTGTATTTGTCTGTTTCTCTCTGAATTTTCATTACCAATTTGGGTCAAACATGTATATTTATAAACATATGATTGATGGAGTGTTGAATTGAGAAAGGCTAGGTCAATTGGAGAAGCTAGCGCTGCTGGTAGTGGAGTGATGGATTTGAAGTCAAATAGAATGAGCTTCGTGGGATGTCGATTTTGGTTTCGATCGGCCATTGACTCGTATTCCGTCGCTTGCGAGGCATTTTCTGAACAGTTTTTCCTCTGATTCCAATTTGGAAAATCGCCTCTTGTTCCTTCCGCTTGGTGGTTTTTTGAATCCTTCTCTTCTTCTTTGTGTTTCTTTTGTTTGATTCGCAATGGATTCGTTAGCTGTGAATGAGATTTATAGGAAATTAAAATCAAAATTAGAGCCTGATGAAGCTGATATTGTAGAGAAATCTCCAAAGGGTCGATACATTCGGGTATGATGGAGATTATGTGAATCTTTTTCTTCTTCTTTTTTTTTTAAATTTGTCTTTTGTATCAATAGTTTGTTTTGGATTCAATAGATTTCATATGATTAGTAATTAATTCTGTGTCAATGAATAATTGCGAATGAACAAAATTGTGATTTTTTTTTACAATATATGCTTTCTTTGAATGTGAAAATTGGAAATTACGTATCCATCAATTATTATTCTCTCTTTTGATTTACTGGGTTTAGTGATACCATCACCGTTGTTTTTCTTCCTTCAGTATAATGAAATCTTGGGGAGAGGAGCATTCAAGATTGTGTATGGTTCCTAGACCCGTCTTTAGTTGTTTTTTCTTCTTTTTTTTTTTGGGCGTAAATTGTGTAGTTCAGATATGACATGGTTAATGCTGCTCTTTTATTGCTATAAATCAGCATCTGCTTGTAAAATTAATTTGCTTGTTTTCTTTATTATTGTTATGCGTAGATATAAGGGGTTTGACGAAATTGATGGAATTGAGGTTGCTTGGAACCAAGTGACTATTGAGCATGCATTGCAGTCACCGGAACATCTGGAAAGATTGTATTCGGAGGTTCACTTGCTGAAGACACTTAAACATGAAAATATCATTAAGTCTTACAGTTCTTGGGTGGATCATAAGAACAAAAGTATCAACATGATTACTGAACTATTTACTTCAGGGAATTTGAGGCAGTGAGTTCTGTTGACTTTCTTATTTATTTTCTCATTTTGTTGCTTGGAATCTGCATGTATTAATTATTGTATGGTC
The DNA here is from genome assembly GCA_025200525.1 of Camellia lanceoleosa. Taxonomy (NCBI): domain Eukaryota; kingdom Viridiplantae; phylum Streptophyta; class Magnoliopsida; order Ericales; family Theaceae; genus Camellia; species Camellia lanceoleosa. The sequence continues at coordinate 60,444,263 of CM045771.1, read as the reverse complement.
ATTTTGGGGTTTAGATATCGTAGGAAGCATAAGAATGTTGATATAAAGGCCATCAAGAATTGGGCTAGGCAAATTCTCCAAGGTTTATGTTATCTCCACAGTCACAATCCACCTATTATTCATAGAGATTTAAAATGTGACAATATTTTTGTTAATGGAAATAATGGTGAAGTCAAAATTGGAGATCTTGGCTTGGCAACCATCATGCAGAAGCCTACAGCCCATAGTGTTATTGGTAATTATCTCTTTCTTTGGAAATTTAACAATTCGTTTGGAACATCTCTTTTAAAATTCTTAATCTATTTGTTTTTCTTGTAGGTACTCCTGAATTTATGGCTCCAGAGCTTTATGAGGAGGAATACAATGAACTAGTTGACATATATTCTTTTGGTATGTGCATGTTAGAGTTGGTAACATGTGAATATCCATATACCGAATGCAGAAATACAGCACAGATATATAAAAAGGTCTCATCTGTAAGTTCACAAACCACTAGTATTACATCTTTCATTCACAAAGTGATCATTTTAATGTCTTCCTTAACTTGCTTTTGTTGTAGGGTATAAAGCCAGCTGCTCTTTGTCAAGTGAAAGATCCCCAAGTCAAGCAGTTTATAGAAAAGTGTCTTGTTCCGGTATATCTGAGATTGTCTGCAGCAGAGCTGTTGGAAGACCCTTTCCTTTCATTTGAAAACTCAAAGGAAACTCTGCAGTTGCAGAGTTATGTGCCTAAATCAATAGATTTGCAAAAGCCTGATTCCCTTACCATGGAAACAGATTCTGAACACAATAAGCTTTCGGTCAGTACTTGTACAAAAAGTGCCATTGAAACTACTCATGTTTCAGCTTTAGAATTGAGGAGATCCAATGGCAACAATGAATTCATATTAGAGGGGGAGATGAATGATGATAACTCGTTTTCATTCACATTGCGCATTGTTGACTTCTGTGGTGAGTAACAGTCCTACGTGAATAAAGTCTTTCTTTGATTTTCTCATAAGCATGGGCTAAAAGTTATTTTTGTTTCTAGCAGGTCATGCAAGGAATATTCATTTTATGTTTTTCCTGGATGCTGATACTGCACTTTCAATAGCTGGTGAGATGGTTGAACAACTTGATTTGCCATATGAAGATGTCACTTTAATAGCTGAGTTAATCGACAACTTGATTGTGAAACTTGTACCCAATTGGAAGCCTTCGTTTGGAAATCCTAGCAATTTACAAAGTTCATCCGAGGGTTCTTCACATGGGAATGATGAAAGCTTTATGAGGTGCTCTTGGGCTTCAGGATCTGCTGGAGTTTCTGGTGAAGTAGTTCTCAAGCAGCATGTTTCCGCGTCAAATACAAGTAATGAGACATTAAGAAATGAATGGAATAAGTTTTCAAATAGGCTTCAGTTTGAAAGATGTGAAATCGTGAAGAATTCAGAGATTTCTTTTTCATGTAGTGCTCTATCAAATGATTTGGGTTCATTGAGTATCTCTACTCAATCCGTAGCTGCATATGAAGATCAGTGTGATGAATTGAAGCTGGAGCTTGATGCAATTGAAATGCAATATCGCCAGTCGTTCCATAAACTCATCAGGATGAGGGAGGAAGCAATAGAAAATGCCAAAAAGAAGTGGATCACAAGGAAGAAGATATCTGTTGTTTGATGTATATACATTTTTTCAACATATTCTTGCTAGAGAGAGAGAGAGAGAGAGAGAGAGAGAGAGAGATAGAGAGTTTTGGTCTTCCTAAACCGATGGGTTATTCTTGCGATGTCAGTTTGTTTCAGTAACTAGTGATTTGGCATCTATAGAATCTAATTTGTTTTTGTTATTTTTCAAATATTGACTGCTTATTTTTAAATATTAAAAAATTTTGGATCACCCATATATATCTAAATCATAATAAATTATTTTGCTAATACTTAAAATAACGAAATATTTTTCTTCAAAAAAATAAAAATTAAAAAAAATATTTTTTTTGAATATATATTTTTTTAAATAGAGTTTTGAAATGAGTTTGGTTATGAGTTTTGAAAATAGTTTTTGAATTGAGTTTTGAAAACTTTATTTGATTATAAGTTTTGAAATTTTTTGATTCAAATAATAATTTGAAAAGAGAATGGGATGCTACCCTAGTTTTTATTTTTATTTTTTTGTAATTTTGTAATTTCTCTTAGGCTTAGTGGTGAAATGTTTTTTAACAATGCAAATCTTTGTATCATCTACTATTTGGTGATTGCTTATGTTGTTTATGAAGCCACTAGCTATTCCTAGGCCTACATTGCAAAAGTGTGTTGTGAGAAGCAGGCTGTAATTTGAATGCTTCTGTTATGTCTTGCTCTCAGTAATTCACATACATTTGGAGCACCACTTCACTTTGCAAATGTCAAGACCAAAAAGAATCTGTGTTCGTGATTGATGATGCTTTAGGTATTGACAGGCTATTTGTTGCGAGGAATAGCAAAACCTTGTTTACATATCAATCTATATGCATGTGTATGTTAGCAGTGACCCAACTGTTGACTGCCATCAAACCAACCCTTGCCATGGAGTGCTGGGCATGATATTGTGAAAGAACAGAGCCTTGTATAGGAAACACCTTGCTGAGAGATTTATATGCCAAGGTGAGCCAATCCTTTTCCTTGACAATCAAGAACCTAGAAATGTGCTAACCAAAAAAACAAAAAAAAGAGGCCAATTTCCAGCCATTTGGCATTTCTAACAACCTATGTGAGGGAATAGGCCTTTTGATGTTTAATTTTGTCAATTAATTTGATTTATCATGTGGTTATTCAAGAAGGACATTATCGGCTGCATTCATTCATGAATCACGTCCAACATTGATGCTTGTTGAGTTAGTAGGCCTTTTGTTCTATGGGTACATATTTCATTGTGGCCGGCTCATATATAACTTTGGGAATATGATGTTGGAACAATCTTCTGTGTAAAAAAAATAAACTGAAATAATTCAAATAAAATAAATAAATAACATACCAGATTTATTTATCGAACCAGAAAAATAATTCAAGACCAAGTCGAGTGTGTGACACTCTGTCCTTAAGACAGATTCGCCCCGCTACGGTACTTACGGTTGAGTGGCGTCTATCTCCCAGGATACAATGATCTTCACAAATTGTAGTAGTACTCCAAACAACGGCGAACCAAACCTGTATTCTAACTCTCTGAATATTTATTCCTAAAATAATAAATGAAGAATAATGCACTAAAGAAATTTGGACAGCAAAGACAAAATTCAGACTCAATATTTCGGACTGAATTCCTATTGATATTATTCCTTACCACAGACTGCTGGAATTATGAAGTTTATATAGACAAAAGTTCTTAGCCCCGAACAGGTTTCACAAAGTGAAACGGTGCTACACTATCAAAATGGATTTGACCGTTGCAAAAGTGTCAACCAATTTGAAAAAATTGCCCGTTTGGTCTAACAAAGCCACTGTTTCAAACTTTATTATTAAAAACTATTTAGAATATATATATATATATTAAATATATATATATATATATATTAAACTAATTAAATATATATATATATTAAACTATTTGAATAGTTTAATAAATAAAGAAAGAGGTACAAATTTTAGAAAACCACTTAGGAATCTAAAAATAAAATATAGAATTAAATTAAATTCCCACAATAATTTTTTATTGAAAAAATTCAAAAGAATTTTTATCTAAAAAATTAATGTTAAACCCGAAAACGACGTCAACTTCCCATTCACTCATAAATAGTTTTGACGTTTCGTCTTCACCGTGTGACTTGCTACGCGGCAAGGAACACGTCACTTCTTCGGACCCACCCCAAAAGACGTTTGGGGCCCACTTAATTTTGGCCTTAAAGTTAGCCCAAAATAAACCATATAAAACACCATTTTTTCTAACAATCCCCCACATGAATGGAATTTGACGGAGAGAAAATGCAACAACATGATCTAATACAGAGAGTTAAGAAATTGGAAATATTTTGCAAAGGATAGGTAGCTTTTGGCTTTGAACCTTCCTTTGTGAGACACTATCGGATTTACTAGCTAATCAGTGAACATGATGTCTTGAACTATTCAGCCGTTTGTGTAAATCAAGACAATAGAACTCACACAGATTATCTCTAGACACAGTTTAGTTCTCACTATTGTGTTCATTTTGGTCCTGAACAACCTGGTCTTCATGAGTGCTCTAGAGAATTGTAGCCCTTCACAAATCTCACAAAACCGGCCTAGTTCACACTCACATAGGTGATTCTTATGAAAAGTATCCTGCCATACTCCACTAGGTTTACCTAGATATAAGAATCATTAAAAGTATTACTTAACCTAAATCGCTGCAGACATCACTTATCTCATCATAGAAATAGGTAGGAGTTGGACTCCACAGTGATCCTTCTGAGTCAATCACAACTCGGTTGTCCCTTTGAACCTAGATCTTGGAATCTCCAGTCAACTAGGTTGGGTTGCCGTTGTGGTAACTCTTATTTAATAGGCTTAAGTCCCATTCCCCTCGATGAATTCTCAACTAACTCTCTTGCTAACCCTTTAGTTAGTGGATCCGCTATGTTGTCTTTAGACTTAACATATTCTATGGAAATAATTCCATTAGAGAGTAGTTGTCTTACGGTATTATGTCGACGACGAATGTGTCGTGACTTACCGTTATACATATAACTCTGTGCTCTACCAATTGCTGATTGACTATCACAATGTATGCATATAGCAGGCACCGGTTTTGGCCATATTGGAATATCTTCAAGGAAGTGGCGAAGTCATTCTGCCTCTTCCCCAACTTTGTCTAACCCTATGAATTCAGATTCCATAGTAGACCTAGCAATACAAGTCTGTTTGGAAGATTTCCAAGATACAGCCGCCCCACCAAGAGTAAAAACATACCCACTGGTGGACTTCGAGTCTCTAGTATCTGATATCCAATTTGTATCACAGTATCCTTTAAGTACTGCTGGATATCTAGTATAATTCAACCCAATGTTACGAGTAAATCGGAGATATCTAAGAACCCTTATAATTTCTTTCCAGTGTTCTACTCCCGGATTACTCGTATATCTACTTAATTTACTTATTGCATAAGCTATATCTGGGCGAGTGCAGTTCATCAAGTACATTAAGCTTCCAATAATTTGGGCATACTCTAATTGAGAAATACTTTCCTGTATATTCTTAGAAAGATACAAATTAACATCTACAGGAGTTCTAGCAAGATGATCATCATCTTTGCTGAATTTGTCAAGTATTTTCTCAATGTAATGAGATTGTGACAAAGTATAACCTTCTGATGTTTTGGTAATTTTCATACCAAGAATTACATCAGCAATGCCCATGTCCTTCATGTCAAAATGTTTATTCAACATTTTCTTGGTAGTTTTAATCATATGAACATATCATCTATATAAAGACATACAATGACATAACCTTTGTCTGTGTTTTTAATATAAACACATTTGTCACACTCATTAATTTTAAAACCATTTGACATCATTGCCTTGTCAAATTTCTCATGCCATTGCTTTGGGGCTTGTTTTAAGCCATATAATGATTTAACCAATTTACACACTTTCTTTTCTTTCCTCGAGCAGAAAAACCCTTACAGTTGTTCCATGTAAATTTCTTCATTTAACTCACCATTTAAGAAAGCGGTTTTAACATCCATTTGATGAATTTCTAGATTGTATAGAGATGCAATGGCAATTACCATTCTAATAGATGTTATTCTTGTAACCGGTGAGTATGTATCAAAGTAATCAAGACCTTCTTTTTGTCTAAATCCTTTGACCACAAGTCTTGCCTTGTATTTATCAATTGATCCATCCGCTTTCATTTTCCTTTTGAAAATCCACTTGTACCCAAGAGGTTTACAACCTGGTGGCAAGTCCACTAATTCCCAAGTGTGATTTTGCAAGATGGATTCAACTTCCTTTGTTGTGACTTCTTTCCATAAAGGAGCTTCAGGACTGGACATAGCCTCTTTAAAGGTTAAAGGCTCATTTTCTAACAAATATGTTAGAAAATCTGGACCAAATGATTTTGAGGTTCTAGCACGTTTACTACGCCTAGGTTCCTCTTCCTCATTTTGATCTAACTCTTGTTCTTGATCATGTTCTTGATCCTGACTAGTAATGGCATCATGAGATCTTTTATTGTTACTAGTCTCTTGTCCAGTCTTCTTTGGAAATATATGTTCAAAGAATGATGCATTCCTTGACTCAATAATAGTATTTACATGCATTTTGGTATGTGCTGATTTATGAATCAAAAACCGATATGCACTACTATTCTTAGCATAACCAATGAAAACGCAATCAATGGTCTTAGGACCTATCTTAGTCTTTTTAGGACTAGGAATAGCCACTTTAGCCAAACACCCCCACACTTTTAAGTATTTGTAGGATGGTACTCTTCCATGCCATAATTCATAAGGTGTTTGATTTACTTTCTTTCGGGGTATTTTATTTAAAATATAATTAGCTGAAAGTATTGCTTCCCCCCACAAGTTCTGAGGTAATTTGGAACTTATTAACATGGCATTCATCATTTCTTTTAAAGTCCTATTTTTCTTTTCAGCAATTCCATTTTGTTAAGGTGAGTAAGGAGCGGTGGTTTGATGAATTATTCCATGTTTGTTACAAAATTCACCACCTCTATCACTTCTAAGTTTCTTGATTTTCTTACCAAATTGATTTTCTTACCAAATTGATTTTCAACTTCATTCTTATATTGAATGAAAGTTTCCAAAGCTTCATCCTTGGTTCGAATTAAATAAATATAACTATATCTAGTATAGTCATCTATAAAAGTGATTACATACTTTTTTCCACCTCTTGTTTGAATTGATTTAAAATCACAAATATCACTATGAATTAATTCAAGTGGTTCCGTACTTCTTTCAATTGAATGAAAAAGAGTTTTAGATAATTTTGTCTCAACACAAATTTCACATTTATGATTTGAATCAATTTCAAATTTAGGTAAACATTCCATATTAATTAATCTACGCAAAGATCCATAATTAACATGTCCTAGTCTACCATGCCATAAATTTGAAGATTCAAGCAAATAAGAAGAAGATGTAGTATAATTAATAACTGAGGGTACAACGGTCATTAAATTTAACTTGAAAAGGCCATCAGACATGTAACCTTTTCCTACATACATCCCATTCTTAATAAGTACAAATTTATCACTCTCAAATACTAGCCTAAACCTATTCTTACTCAACAAAGATCCGGAAATAAGATTCTTGCGAATGTCCGGTACATGCAGCACATTGTTGAGAGTGAGTTCTTTTCCTGATGTCATCTTGAGAACAATCTTTCCTTGTCCTTCAACTTTGGAAGTTGAGGAGTTGTCCATAAAAAGTTGTTCACCATTGTCCACTGCAGTGTAAGATGTGAACATCTTTTTGTCGGCACAAATATGGCGAGTAGCACTAGTGTCCACCCACCATTCTTTAAGATTTCCGACAAGATTTGCCTCGGAAACAACTGCAGAAAGATTGATGTCATCTACACCATTGGAAATATTGTCCACTTCGGTCATATGGGCTTGAGCAGGCTTCTTGCTTGTTCTTTTCTTACTTTTGCCTTTGCTACGGCAATCTTTGGCCCGATGTCCCTCTTTGTCACAGATGTAACATTTGCCATTAAACTTGTACTTTTTATTATCCCCCCCCACCCCTTTAGAGCCTTGTGATGAACTTTCTCCAGAAGACTTACGTTTCTTGATTTTTGAAGCATGTTCCACCACATTTGCCTTAGACTCCATACGATTCTTACCAACCCGCTTTTCAGAATTGCGGTTGTCCTCCTCAATCCTTAAACACACAATTAACTCATCCATAGAAATTTCTTTGCGCTTGTGTTTAAGGTAATTCTTGAATTCCTTCCAGCCTTTGGGTAATTTTTCAATTAAGGCTGCAACTTGGAAGGATTCACTGAGAGACATGCCTTCTGTGTGAATGTCATGCAGAATGAGTTGGAAATCTTGAGCTTGGCTGATCACAGTTTTTGAATCAACCATTACAAAATTCAGGAATCTGCCAACCACAAATTTCTTTGAGCCGGCATCTTCCGTTTTGTACTTTTTCTCCAACGATTCCCAAAGTTCTTTTGCTGTCTTGATTGGACTGTAGACGTTGTACAATGTGTTGTCAAGTCCGTTCAAGACGTAGTTCCGGGAAAGGAAATCGGCATGTTTCCAAGCATCAACTGCAGCAACCACTTGCCGGTCGATTTCATCCTCTTTCAAAATAGGAGCATCTTCACGGAGGCAACGAGCCAGGTTCAGATTTGTAAGATAGAACAACATTTTCTGTTGCCATCTTTTAAAGTCAATTCCTGAGAACTTCTCTGGCTTTTCAACGTGATTTACCGGTACTGTCATCACAGGAGAGGGGGTTGGTGTAATCGCAGCCACCACAGTAGTACTTGTTTGGGCATTTGTTTTAGTAGCCATCAATTCTAATTTATAAAACAAAATTATAATTAGAATTTACACTACACAGAAAATTAAACCAAATGCACAGAATTAAATTTTGTAAAAATAAAAGAAACAAAAATATAACTTTTATTTTCCAATTAATTTGAAAATAAAATAAAATTTTATTTAAACAAATTAATTCCACACAGAAAATAAAAGAAATAAAAACTATAACTTTTATTTTTCAATTAATTTGGAAATAAAATAAAATTTTATTTAAACAACTTAATTCCACACAGAAAATAAAAGAAATAAAAACTATAACTTTTATTTTTCAATTAATTTGGAAATAAAATAAAATTTTATTTAACCAAAGTAATTCCTTACAGAAAATAAAATTTTGTAAAATAAAAGAAATAAGAATATAACTTTTATTTTTCAATTAATTTGTTACACTCCAATAATTAAAATACTAAAACAGAATTTTAATTAATGAAAACTCAGAAAATAATTTCTAAAACCCAAAATTAATTTCTGAAAAAATTCCACAAACATATATTCTGAATTGTTAATGACACCAGTATCGTACTACTAGTTGTTGTCAAAGAAAAGAGACAGTATATTACTACTATCTGTCAAATAGCATATAATCACTATTTGTTTTTCCAACCAGAATATTATTTTGTAAATCCACAGAAAATAATTTTCTTTCGAAATGATTTACGAAGAATGGAAAAAGGAAACAAACGAAAAATTCTGTAAACAGAATAATTCGAATATGTCTTAAGATTGTTGGAACAATCTTCTGTGTAAAAAAAATAAACTGAAATAATTCAAACAAAATAAATAAATAACATACCAGATTTATTTATCGAACCGGAAAAATAATTCAAGACCAAGTCGAGTGTGTGACACTCTGTCCTTAAGATAGATTCGCCCCGCTACGGTACTTGCGGTTGAGTGGCGTCTATCTCCTAGGATACAATGATCTTCACAAATTGTTCGGCGAACCAAACCTGTATTTTAACTCTCTGAATATTTATTCCTAAAATAATAAATGAAGAATAATGCACTAAAGAAATTTGGACAGCAAAGACAAAATTCAGACTCAATATTTCGGACTGAATTCCTATTGATATTATTCCTTACCCCAGACTGCTAGAATTATGGAGTTTATATAGACAAAAGTTCTTAGCCCCGAACAGGTTTCACAAAGTGAAACGTGCTACACTATCAAAATGGATTTGACCATTGCAAAAGTGTCAACCAATTTGAAAAAATTGCCCGTTTGGTCTAACAAAGCCACTGCTTCAAACTTTATTATTAAAAACTATTTAGAATATATATATATATATATATTAAACTATTTGAATAGTTTAATAAATAAAGATAGAGGTACAAACTTTAGAAAACCACTTAGGAATCTAAAAATAAAATATAGAATTAAATTAAATTCCCACAATAATTTTTTATTGAAAAAATTCAAAAGAATTTTTATCTAAAAAATTAATGTTAAACCCGAAAACGACGTCAACTTCCCATTTACTCATAAATAGTTTTGACGTTTTGTCTTCACCGTGTGACTTGTCACACGGCAAGGAACACGTCATCTCTTCGAACCCACCCCAAAAGACGTTTGGGGCCCACTTAATTTTGGCCTTAAAATCAGCCCAAAATAAATCATATAAAACACCATTTTTTCCGACATATGAATGTTTTGAGGAGCTTATTTGGGTGAAGACAAATCAACTTCTGCGAATAATCTAGTAAACATGAATATTGATACTGATGTCACATGTGAATGCCCACATCTTTCTTGATTTTATGGCTTATGGTTGTATTGTTTTCCTTCTTCTTCTTTTTTTCTTTTTTCTTTTTTTTAATATTTTTAATATTTTTTTGTGTTATGAAGATTGTTTGTTGCTATTGTATTCTTATTGTTATTATTGTTGCCATACTTCACTCGAATATTCTAGTTCTGCCATCATTGAAGTAAAGTTGAGTTAATGTGCATGCCCTTTTGCAGTTGTGCCTCATGCTGGATAGGACAGATCCAACTAAAAGAAAGCTGGAACTGTTTGCTCGCATGGATAACACTCATGCAGGGTATGCTTTCTTAATCTGCTTATCTTCTGAACTAAACATTTATTTTCTGAAAGAGTGCACCTTCTGATTCAACATTTTGGCATGCATGGGGGGGGGGGGGGGGGGGGGGGCGGGGGGGAAATAAGAATACTGGTTATGCTGAGTTTTACCAGGTTATGTATTTGCAAAAATTGTGTTCTAAGAAAATCAGTGTTCTTTTTTTCCCAAAAATCACACCTCACTTATATTTTTTGCATTCTTATACCATATGTATGGAAGCATTGTGCAATCTTTCGTGTAATTCTATCTTCTTGGTTCTCTTGTAGCTTTTCAAAAATGATCTACATTTGCTGATCTTTCAATTAAATCAGCTGGATGTCACTTGTTCTCTCTCTCTCTCTCTCTCTCTCTCTCTCTGTTACTCGCTTTTAATAGTAATTTGCACTAACTTCCGTGATCCAAGGAAATGAGACTGGGACAATGGTCATTTCCAGCTATCAAACTTGTTATTCAAGTATTTTTATCAAACTCACGTTCATACAAACTTCATTTTATGAACACAAATAGTTTCAAACTTATTTTTTATACTTATGTTATTTTGTGAAGTCGTATTTTAAAAACATGACTTTATTGAGGTGAAGTCGTGTTTTTTTTTACTTTAATTAGTTTATTGTAAAAAATTTAAAGCATGATTTTAAAGTTAAAAAGTAGAATTTATTCGAGAACATAACTTGTTTCGGTAAATCTAAAATCTTGTTTCTAAGACATAACTTCAAAAAAATCAATTATGTGATTTAAAAAATAAGCTCAAACTGCTTAGGTTTGATTTTAAAAAATCCTGATTATTTACAATGACCTTTACCCCCCCCCCCCCCCCAGATAGAGAGAGAGTATACATCTTTGTTTTTAACGTACTTTAACACTTCTTGGACTAGAATAGTTTGATTGGTTGTTTGACATGAAAATTGGTGCCATTTTTTCTTAGAGAAAAGCAAAAGAGGAAATATTTGATTCTTTGATGTCTTTTTATGTCTCAAAAGGAGTAGAATCAAAGCAAGAACACATGTTACTGTGTAAGGTTGGAAATAAATAAAACACATTTGCCATTAGAGAAGCATAACACTCCTTACTAGATTCAAACTCTTACCCTCTTATTCTCTTAATTTTCCAGGGAAAAATAAAATCAGATTGATCAAAATACAAAAATATTCACGGAACTAACCAGAAAACCCACTTCGTAAAGGGAAGATAGACATATCGGAATAATAAATGGTTACAAAAAAATCAATGTCAACTGGATATTCATTTTTATGAGATGTGAAATTACCATAATGTCCTCTTAATCTTATATGCTGCCACTGACCAGTGCACACATCAAGAAGAATCCAATGGAAGCCGACAACGAGATAACCACCGGACTAGTAGTTAGCAGCGATGACGATGATGATGTAGAGGGAAGCGAAGAGGAAGGCGCCATTGGGATCGAGCCAAACATGTTAGGATAAGAAGGTGCAGTTGCTGGACCATGAGAAGGTGAGAATGCTATTTGTGGGGATATATTTTCTGAGTACCAACACATGGCCAAGGTAACGCCGACGTGTCAGCCGAGGTGTCACGTGTCCTGGTCATGATGCCGAGATGATCTCGGCTAGGCTGAGGTTATCTCTGAAGATATCAAAATCCGGGATAAGCGGATAAGGGACAAGAGTCCTAAAATGAGGAAGGGACTCAGCTTGGATAAGGATAAAGCTCTTAGGGAGTTTATCTTTATCTATTGAGGAGTCCAGGATAAGCACTAAGCTAAAGTCCATTGAAGCAAGGCTTTTATTGGGACTAGGATGGAGTTAACTATAAAAGAGAGGCACCCCCATGGGTTTAAGGTATGCAATTTATATTTAGAACAGTGAGTTGAGCACTACTGGTTATCTTTGAGAGATATTTTACTAACTTGATCGTCGGAGTGCCCCCGGGTAGACGAGCCACCGCCGGAATCTCTTCTTTCTGTTGTAGGTTGTTCGGGCTTAACCTATTCTGCCGGTGTTCTCCAATTGAGTACTAAGTTGGCAGTGTGGTTGGAAATTGACACACACAATTTAGCGCCGTCTTTGGGAACTTAAGAAGAATAGATGGCCTACACAGACCAAAAGAGAAGATTGGGGATAACACTCTTGCTGGGAGTGAGAGACCTATAGACCTTGACGTTGAAGAGGACAACTGTAATGAAGACTAGAATCACGGAGGAAAGGACGTCGGCCAGGAGGGCGACGTACCAAAGAAAACGGACCAAAGCGGTTACTACAACGAGGATGACCTCTAGGTATAGAGAGAAAGATGCCTGCGGAGGGACGACGAAGTGAAGACCATGGCAAATAAATTGGCAGACCTGCAATCGGTCGTCTATTTTATGATGCAAAATAACGTCATGCAACCACCGTTCCCACTGTAGGACACGCCGATTCCAGCGGCCCATGCCTAGAAGGAAGGGCAGAAAACAATCCCTATAGCCCCCCAGCACGCCAGGAGCGAAAGACTTTCTCACCGGTCTTCAAGGGAGGTCGGGCAAGGAGAACCAAGAAGGGAAGAATCTCGAAGGACACATCGCACCAAAGAGGCAGACCCCAGAGAACATCGGCATGTTCAAAGGCAGGAGTTGTGCTTCGACGCGACCAACGGAGAAAGATCAAAAAGGGCTCACAACGAAGTTGAAAGCAGTGCACCTAAGAGACTAAAATCAGGAGATAGCCGAGCTCCTGGGCGGACCAAAGAGGACTTGAGAGATTACCTCAAGAGGAAGCAAGATCATGCCGAGGTAACTTCAATAGTTAAACCAAGAACACCATTCTCGGTAGAGTTAGATAAAGTTGAGGCCCCAAAAAGATTCAGTATGCCGAAGTTCTAGATATACGATGGTAAGTTGGACCTCAACTTTCACATCGGATTATACCTGAACTCGATGGCACTGTATACTGGGAACGAGCTATTGCTCTGCAAGGTGTTCCCCTCATCCATCGGGGAGATTGCATCTGACTGGTTTCACAAATTGCCCAAGGGAAGTGTGAAGACCTGGGAAAGTCTGGTCAAGATGTTCGTAGCCAGGTTCGTGACGAACAAATTACAGCCATTAAAGGTAGATGCCCTGATGGCTCTGAGGATCAGTGAGGATGAAGGCCTTAGGGCCTACGCAAAAAGGTATTTTGAGGTGTTCAACCGAATACCCGAATGCAACCAAGAGGTGACGGTCGTGTTTTTCAAGAACGGCTTGAAAGAGGATTACGCACTATGAAAGTCAGTGGCAAAGACATTGCCAAAAAGCATGGAGGAGCTCATGGCCAGAATTAAGAAATATGCCAGAGCCGAGGAAGACACTCCAGGGATTAAGGCGACAAAGCAGGAGAAAACAAACGGCTCACCAAAGCGAGGCCGAGGTAACAACGGATCCAACAAGCAAGAGATAGGGCTGAGAACTGCACAGGTAATCACAACTGTATTTTGAATCCCAATTCACAAAGTCTTAGACAAAATCCGAACCCAAACCTATTTCAGAGCACCAGCTAGGGTACCAGGAGAATTTATGAGAAGGAGTCTTGGCAAGCATTGTGCTTACTATAATGAAGATGGGCACCTGACTCAGGGTTGCACAGCCCTAAAGTCACACCTGGAAGACCTGGTAAGGCAGGGCCATTTAAGGGACCTTATAGATGAGGCCAGGACAAGGGAGGAGCAAGCAAGACTTCCTCAAGCACCAGCAGCTCCACCTTCCCCAGCACAGCAACCGCAGGCAGGTGGACCTCGAGTAGTCAATGTAATCCACTCGAAGGTCAACGAAAACGAAATACGGGGGGAGACCCAAAAGGTAAAGCACCTGCAGCATGTGTACCAGGTCCGACAGAAAAGACCTCGGGCCGACGAGTACCAAGGACCGGTGGTGTCCTTCACTGAAGCCGACCTTGAGATGGTATAATATCTGCACAACGATGCCTTGGTAGTATCCCTCCAGGTTAGGGAGTGCCAAGTGAAGCGTATCCTGATTGACCAAGGTAGCTCCTGTGACATCATGTATATCAGATATTACAAGGAGCTGGGCCTTCACCTCGACGATATGGAGCAATTCAACGGCCTAATGGTCGGGTTCAATAGAACGCTGACATGGCCGCTGCGCGCAACAAGCTTAGATGTGCAGGCTGGCATGAAGAAGATAAAGACAGAGTTCACCGTAATCGACACACCCTCCCCTTACAATATTATCTTGGGAAGGCCATGGTTGCATGCGATGGGGGCTGTTCCCTCAACATTACATCAACTATTGCGGTTCCCAACAAAACATAGGATAGAGGAGGTTAGAGGAGATCAGCTGCAGGCAAAGAATTGCTCCATGGTAGCAATGAAATCCACCTGCAGCATACGAGAACCAGAGAAGGCAGAGATTGAAGATGAGGACACGGAAGTCCTAGAGGATGTCGGCAAGGAGCCAGCTGAGAAGAGTGAAGAAGCACTGAAAAAAATTCTCGTCCAGGAAGAGGATGAATAACGCTTCTTTCTCTTCGGCTCGGGCTTAGCCGAAAAAGAAGAAAAAGAGTTGGAAGCTTTCTTGAGAGCAAATATTGAGGTGTTTGCTTGGACGCCTTACGAAATGCCTGGCATTGAACCCAAGGTCACTTGCCATAAACTGAATGTTGACAGGTCAGCCAAACCAGTAATCCAACGAGCAAGAAGACCGACGTTGATGCACGTTGAAGCAGTGGAAGAGGAAGTAGACAGACTTCTAGAGGCCAGGGCCATTCGAGAGGTAAATTACCCGACATGGCTATCAAATACAGTAGTGGTAAAGAAAAAGAATGGTAAATGGAGGGTCTGCATGGACTTTACCAGCCTGAATAAAGCCTATCCCAAAGACAATTTTCCTCTACCCAAGATTGACCAACTGGTAGATGCCACTTCAGGGCATGGAAGGATGAGTTTCCTAGATGCCTACAGGGGGTATCATCAGATAGCCATGTACCTCCCAAATGAAGAGAAGACTGTGTTTATCACTCCAAAAGGGCTGTATTGCTACAGAGTGATGCCTTTTGGGTTGAAAAATGCAGGAGCAACTTACCAAAGATTGGTAACCAAGATGTTCAAACACCTGATTGGTGGAACAGTGGAAGTTTACATCGATGACACGGTCGTGAAGACCAAGGAACCTGAAGGTCATTTGGCCGACCTAAAAGCAGTCTTTGACATCCTTAAAACATATCGGCTCCGACTCAATGCATCGAAATGTGCATTTGGAGTTGGATCTGGTAAATTCTTGGGATACCTGGTAACCAAAAGGGGCATTGAGGCCAGCTCAGATTAGATTAAGGCCATTCTAGAGCTGAAGAGCCCAATGTCGGCAAAACAGGTGCAAATGCTTACTAGAAGGGCTGCAGTCCTGAACAGGTTCATAAGCAGAAGCTCTGACAAATGCAAACCCTTCTTCAGCTTAGTGAAGAAGGCCACAAACTTCTTATGGACAGAAGAGTGCGAAGTCGCCCTGGCCGACTTAAAAAAGTATTTGACCATGGCTCCGGTTCTCTCAAATCCAGAACCTGGAAAGGAGCTGTTTTTGTACTTAGCAGTTTCAGAGCACGCAATAAGCGCAGTGGTAATCCGAGAAGAAAAATGGGAGCAAAGGGTTGTTTACTATATAAGCAAAACCCTGGCTGATGCAGAAACCTAGTATCTACTCCTAGAGAAATTGACGCTGGCTTTAGTAATGGCTTCAAAGAAGCTGAACCATTACTTTCAAGCCCACAAAATTGTGGTGCTAACAGAACACCCTTTGAAGTCCCTATTGCAGCAAGGAGATCTGACAGGCAGAATAGCCAGATAGGCAGTGGCCTTGGAGCAATATGACCTGAAATACAGACCCAGAACAACGATCAAAGGCCAAGTCTTGGCCGACTTCGTGGCCGAGTTCACCCCAGGAGCCATCACACATCGGGCTTCATCGAGCCGAGATGAACGACTTCCAAGCGATCAAAGAAGAGCCCAGCCGAGGGCAACAAAACAGAAGGAAGAAGAAAAACTAAGGCCCTGCAGCATTTACATCGGCGACTCCTTTCGACTGTTTGTTGATGGGAGTTCAAACCGACAAGGAGCAAGGGCAGGAGTAGTACTGGTATCTCCAGATGGACAGACACTAGAACAATCCATTCGTTTGGGGTTCAAGGCCTCAAACAATGAAGCAGAGTATGAAGCACTAATTGCAAGACTAAAACTGGCAGTAGAAGCAGATGAGGTGATAGTTTTTTGTGACTCTCAACTTATAGTCAACCAAACAACAAGCGAGTTCACAACCCGAGATGAACATACGTCGACATACGCAAAAGAAGTAGGCAGATTGGTGACCTTGTTTCAGAATTGCCGACTACAGCAGGTTAGCCGAGATGATAACAGCCACACCGATGCCCTAGCCAACGTGGCTAGTGCAATACAACCTGGAAAGGCAAGGACGATAATGGTCGATTACTTGTCGAGCCTGAGCATCGAACCACTGACCGCAGAGCGTGAAACAATGTGTGTGGACATGAGACCTAGCTGGATAGATGCAATAGTAACATTCCTAAAAGAAGGAAAACTACCAGATGATCACAAAGAGGCACACAAGATCAGATTAAAGGCGGCAATATTCAATCTGACAGCAGGGGGACATCTCTACAGAAGATCCTTCACTGGACCCCTTTCAAGGTGTATACATCCTTCACAAATTGAAGATTTTTTATACGAAATACATGAAGGAATATGTGGAAGCCACGCTGGGGGCAGATCACTTGTCCATAGGGCCATTACCCAGGGGTATTGGTAGCCCTACATATAGAAAGATGCAAAAGCCTATGTGAAGAAATGTGAAAAGTGCTAAAGGTTTGCACCTCTGATACACCAACCAGCAGCAGACCTAAACCCAGTATCCAGTCCTTGGCCATTTGCCCAATAGGGCATGAATCTCGTTGGACAACTCCCACAAGCAACTGGACAAAGGAAGTACCTGCTGGTGGCAACAGACTACTTTACCAAGTGGATAGAAGTTGAACCCCTTACCAAGATTCGAGATATGGATGTAAAGAGCTTCATATGGAAGAATATTATCACCCGGTTTGGGATTCCAAGAGCAATAGTTGCAAACAATGGAACACAATTTGACAGTAAGCTAATCAAAAGCTTCTGTGCAAAGTTCAAAATCAAGAATTACTTTTTAACCCCAAGGTTTCCCCAAAGCAATGGACAAATAGAAGCATCCAACAAAGTTATCTTGGATGGGATAAAGAAGAGGCTGCAGGCAGCAAAAGGAAAGTGGGTGGATGAGTTGCCCAGTGTACTCTGAGCATATCGGACTACGCCGAGAAGATCAATAGGGGAATCCCTCTTTGCCATGGCTTACGGCACAGAAGCTGTCATTTCGCTGGAGGTCAGCATCCTAGGGATCAGAACCCAAGGAGTAAAGAACGTGACTAATGATGTACTCTTAGCCCGAGATCTGGATCTTCTAGAAGAAAGAAGAGAGAAAGCTGTAATTCAGCTCACAGCGTACCAGCAGCAGCTTGCCAGAGCTTATAATAAAAAGGTCAGCCTAAGGGAGTTTCAAATCGATGACCTCATCTTGTGAAAAGTCGTCGGCAATAAGAAGGATCCCAGAGAGGGCAAACTTGGCCCAAATTGGGAAGGACCCTACAGAATCATCTCGGTTCTGGGAAATGGGCCATATCGGCTTGAAGATAATGAGGGCAAGGAGTTGCCAAGGCCCTGGAGTACTTGTAATCTTAAGTTTTTTTATCATTAAATTTTCTTGTTCTTTGTTATTAGTCGAAGCAATAAATAAAATTTGATTTTGAACACCGATATGATAGTTAATGACGTTTCCAGAATACATGTATAATGAGAACCCAAGTGGAACTTAAGTTCACATTCGGGGGCAGAGAGTTAGAAAATGGTTTTAACGCTTGTTGAAATTTGAGAAAAATTTACAAGTTGAAGTTAAACCGAGATCGTGTTTAACGTTTGTTGAAATTTAAGAAAAATTTACAAGTTGAAGTTAAACTGAGATCATGTTTAACGCTTGTTAAAATTTGAGAAAAATTTACAAGTTGAAGTTAGACCGAAATTATGTTTAACACTTGTTAAAATTTGTGAAAAATTTATAAGTTGAAGTTAAACTAAGGTTATGTCTAACACTTGTTGAAATTTGAGAAAAATTTACAAGCTAAAGTTAGACCGAGATCATGTTTAACACTTATTGAAATTTGAGAAAAATTTACAAGTTGAAGTTAGACCGAGATCATGTTTAACACTTGTTGAAATTTGTGAAAAATTTACAAATTGAAGTTAAACTGGGGTTATTTGTGAAAAAATTTACAAGTTAAGGCCAAGGTTGTATTAAACTGAGTACTTATATACTTGCCGAAGCAAACCGTCGGTATGTATAGCCGAGGTATCTCACCCCGAGAAGATTACACAGTTCAGGTGTACATTAAAGATATGCAGAAAAAATTCCAAGTACAAGAGCATACAAGCCTTAGTAAGAAAGAGTTGTATTTATATAAAAAAAAAAAAGGCACATCGGCCACATGAAGTACTCACATTGTTCCAGAATAAAGAAAAAGTACAAGATACAGATAAAAGAAAAAGAATATGAAATCAAGATTCTTCAGTACCACCAGAGGGTTGGGTTTGAAGTTCGGAAGACTACTGGGAGGACATCTCGGCAGTCTTCTCAACCGCGAGCTCGACATCTATTTCTTGAAGGGTTTGATCGAGGCTCTTGTTGGCAAGAGGCACGTTCGAAGATGCCTTCTCAGGTGTAGTATCCTTAGGAACCTCCTCACCCTTCTCGTCCTGAGTCAAGTCCAAGACTTGCTCATTTGGAGTAGGGGACTTGGCCCCAACAGCCTCCTTTGACTTCCTCACTAGAGCCTCCTCCTCAGACTCAGAATCGTCGTCGGATTGGCTTGGAGTTGGGGGGAATGGCGGAGGAAGGATGTCGGTGTTCTTGAGGGGGGAGTCATCGGGGATTTCGAGCTTTTTAAGTAAAGTCATCCAACCAATGGTGAAACCCTTGTTGCATGCCTGCTTTACTTGTTTCTCGTAATCCGCCGTAACGTTGGCCACCCCCTCATTGTATCCTTTCTGGTTGGCGGCCTTGACTTCGGCCTCTTTTGTGGCCAAGGCATCTTGAAGTTCTTTCTGGGCCTATTTTATCTTTTCCTCGACCTCTCTCTTTTCGGCCTCGAGAACCTTCCTGATGGCCTCAGTAGATTCCGCTTTTTCTTCGGCGTCATCCTTAGCTTTGATAGCAGCCTCGGCTTGATCCTCCAAGGTCTTCATCTTTGATTGCAAGCTTTTATTAGTCTTTTGCAGACTAGCAGCCTCCCTTTTCTTGTCGGCCAGCTCATTCCGATTCCCAAAGGCTTGCATTGAGAAAGAATAAGCATGTTGGATGGCCTGAAAGTGAACAAAACAGAAGTTAGTAAAATTCTCTAAGTATGGAAAAATAAAGAAAGAAAATTACCAGGTAAAGTGACTTACCTGAACTGAGTGTTGCAGCATTAGAGCAAAGTTTTCATACTCGCTTATCTCAACGTTTCGGTTGAGATCGCCAAAAAGGCACAAAGCGGTACTAAGAGCGACGCCGACGTTAACGTCAGCGGCACTGTCCCCAGCTCTGACTGGCCTATCCTCTAGTGTAATTTTGGGGGCCCAAGGGGAATCAAACTTCATGGAGCCCGAAGCTATTACAGAAGACAACCTCGGCCTTTTTGATCTTGTGGAGTCGGATGGTTGGGCCTCGGCTTGCCTCTTCTCGACAGCAGATGCCGTCTTCTCACTCTCGGCCAACTTCGAAATTGGCAGAGTGTCCTCAGTATCAACTTGAGTCACTGTTGCCTTTGGTTGAGCCTTCTTTATCCTTTTTTTGTTTTGGCTTTGGGGGCTGTGTTGGTACTGATTGAGCGTCTATGGTGGATGGAATGTTGGCTAGGAGGTCTTTGGCGACTGCTTTTTGGCGACCCATCTCAGCAACAAAGACAGTTCATCGCCGTCGTCGGCGTTGAGATAGAGGGATCAGATATGGAGCCGAGGTTGACGGATGCTCTGCTGGATCAGAGGTCAACCCTTGATCTGACCAAGATGAGGAGGCTGTTTAAGGAGTTGTGGCGGAAGGCGGGGAAAGGCTTTTCTTCCTCTTAGGGACGTCGGGAAGAATAGACTTATAGGTGGGAATGAAATTAAGCAGCAGAGGGGCCTTCCATTTATGGACAGGCAAATCTAGTAGCCTCTTCAAATCCTTATGAGGGAAGAAAGACTTGGGGAAGCCCTTTGATGGCTGTGGAAGAACTGCAAAAAGAAGAACACAGACATTAGAATAAAGTATTGAGAACTTTAGAAAAAAGAGTAAGGAAAAATGACACTACGCCCTGACCATCTCCTTCCCCGAAAACTGTTTGGCTTAGGGGATAAAGGTGGAGGTCATCGTCGGGCTAAAACTCCCAGTTGCCCGAGACGACGAAGTAATCGTCCCCAGCACCTTTGTTTGAGTCTGGGAGGTCAGCAATGAGCTTGTACTCAGTTGACCTCGGCTTGAGGTAGTAGATATGGCCTTTTTTTGATTTCAGGCGACACATGGTATAACAATACTGAATATCGGCAAGGGTGACCCTAGCGTTTTCGTTTTTTGCTAAGGTAATTATGCCATTGATAACTCGGTAAGAGTTAATGGCGAGTTGCATTGGGTTCAATTTGTAGTAGTGAAGGACTTCTCAGAAAAGGGGATCAAGTGGAAACCTAAGTCCACATTCGACAAAAGCCATTACTGGGAAAGGCATAAGGTTTACGTCAGGCATAATAGAATCTTCCTCTCCTGCCAACTTGAGGTGGACGTCAGCAGGAATAGAAAACTCTCGCCAAAAGTATTCTAGTTTGATCGGAGTGTCTACCCTATGCTTCCACATATCCATGATGTCGGCTTAACTGGAGGAGTTGGGTTCCAGAAGGGAGTGTTTTGGAGGGTTTTATGGATCTCGGCTAAAGCCCAAAAATGCACCGAGTCTGTGGAATTGTTTCAGTTTTTCCTAAAACTTTGTAGGTTCTACAAACAAATCCTAAACCTAGATCTATGGAAACGAAGATTGAAGGCACGAATCTGGAAAAGTCACAAAAAACAGAAAAACAAGAATGTGTTTCAGAATCAAGAACAGTGATGAACTATCAAGAACACTGAGACAGAGTGTGTGCAAGGGCACAAGGCCAAGAACAATGGCAAAAGTGAACAAATGTGTGAGCAGTGTGTGAAAACTCAAGAAAGGATTGGGCAAAAACAGAATCACGAAGCAACTATACTCAAATACATGAACAGACTAAACTAATCAAAAACATGAGCAAGTTCGAAAAGATAACAGAGTTTGAGGAAAAATCAAGAACTGAAGCCAGGAATTAACAGTGACTTACCAGAAAAAAGTGAAGCCGGCGTGAGGATTGCCGAAGTCAGATAACGGTTACAAAAGCGACAAAGTGGTGAAAATCACGCCGGCAGAGATGAATACAGCAAGTTGCAGAGCTAGGAAAGCTTGAACAATGGCAGATCTTTGGGTAAAAGGCTAGAGAGAGAAAAGCTCCAGAAACAATGGTGTGATGTGAGAAAACGAAGAGAGGGGGAAAGTTTTTGTCAAAACTCGAAACGGCAGCAAAAAGGCAATTAATATGCTTGGAACTGACGGCGCACGCAAGCACAAAACGACTTAGCAACGCGTGACGAGCACGGCCCAAAGAGGGAGAGACGCGTGGCTAAAACGGATGAGTTATTATGCATGACAGCTCATACGCGTGAAGGAGCTCATGGAATTCCTTTTTTTTAGAATACATGTTGGCTTTAATGATGATCTCGGCTGAAAAATGATGTTCTAGAAGGTAGAACTGATATAGGTTCCATCACCTCAGGATGCCAAGGTAATAGAACCTAAGGGGCAGTTGTGGGGATATATTTTCTGAGTACCAACACGTGGCCAAGGTGACGCCGACGTGTCAGCTGAGGTGCCACGTGTCCTGGTCATGACGCCGAGGTGAGCTCAACTAGGCCAAGGTTATCTCCGAAGATATCGAAATCCGGGATAAGCGGATAAGGGACAAGAGTCCTAGAATGAGGAAGAGACTCAGCTTGGATAAGGATAAAACTCTTAGGGAGTTTATCTTTATCTATTGAGGAGTCCAAGACAAGCATTGAGCTAGAGTCCATTGAAGCAAGGCTTCTATTAGGACTAGGATGGAGTTAACTATAAAAGAGAGGCACCCCCATGGGTCTAAGATACGCAATTTATATTCAAAACAGTGAGTTTAGCACTATTGGTTATCTTTGAGAGATATTTTACTGATTTGATCGTCGAAGTGCCCCCGGGTGGACGAGCCACCGCCGGAATCTCTTCTTTCTGTTGCAGGTTGTTCGGGCTTAACTTATTCTGCCGGTGTTCTCCAGTTGAGTACTAAGTTGGCAATGTGGTCGGAAATTGACACACACACTATTGAAGACCCGTTTCAAAGAATGAAACATGGAGTTTCGGGATTTCATAATGACCTCAGACGCTATTGGTGAAGTAAAACTCTCCTGATTTGGTGATGTTGAAAAGAGAATTGCCATTGTTCATGTACAAGATTGGATTTTTAAGATTGTAGGTGTTGTATGATTTCTCTGTGACTTGAATAACTGAATCTTGACTTGGTGGGTATAGGAACACTGTACAGAAACATAAAGCAGATTCAAAATGTGATCAAAGTTGATATACAATGTAGGGAAGATGAAAGAAGAAAGGGAGAGAATGAGTGTGTGAGACAAATAACTTACTGAGAGAGTCTCCAATGGTGAATATGTGATTGTTGGACTTGGCCCAGTTGGTGTAGACATGTGGTTTTGAGGAAATGGGTATGCCCCAAGCATCTAAATCTCCTACCTTGTATTGGTAGCATTCAACTTTGTTTTGCATCAACAAAAGAAGAAACTAAAGAGCATACAACAAGAACTGGCATTTTGGATTAGTAACACCACTACTAGCCATCTCTCTCTCTCTCTCTCTCTCTCTCTCTCTCTCTCTCTCAAATCTAGAAGTGACTCAGTCCCAAATAAGGACCCAGGAGAGGGAGGGGGAAATATTATTGGTGAGTGAGTGTCTGTGGACAGATTGGCAGAGGAATAAAGGACAAGTTGAAGGTGTTTTTACCTGAATGCCCCATCTTCTTCATTGCTTGAACTGTCCAAAGGCAGGGCTTTTTTGAGTGGGGTTCATACGTTTTTTGAGGTGAGTCAAAAAATGTGACATGTTCCTTGTCACGTGGCGAGTTATGCGGTGCAAACGATTCGTCAAAACCATTTATGAGTGAATGGAAACTTGACGTAATTTTCGGGTTCGTGAAATTGGACAATTCATTACAAGAAAAAGCATCTTTGGCGACTAAAAATACACCTTTGGTCGCTGAAAGTATAGGTTTTGGCGACTAAAAAAGCATTAGTAGCAAAAAGTGAGGATTTTTGGCAACTAAAAAAATTTAGTAGCCAAAATATAGGTTGTGGTGACTAAAAATCTGTTTGGTCGCCGATATATGACTTTTAGCGACTAAAAAAATTTTAGTAGCCAAAAGTAAGGCTTGTTGGCGACTAAAAAAAATTTAGTAGCCAAAAGTGAGGCATTGGGTGACTAAAAAGATGTTTGGTCGCCAAAAGTGAGGCTTTTACCAACTAAAAAAATTTTAGTAGCCAAAAGTGAGACTTTTTGGCGACTAAAAATAATTTAGTAGCCAAAAGTGAGGCATTGGGCGACTAAAAAGATGTTTAATAGCCAAAAGTGAGGCTTTTTGGCGACTAAAAAGAAGTTTAGTCGCCAAAAGTGGTAATTTTAGCA
The DNA here is from genome assembly GCA_025200525.1 of Camellia lanceoleosa. Classification (NCBI taxonomy): domain Eukaryota; kingdom Viridiplantae; phylum Streptophyta; class Magnoliopsida; order Ericales; family Theaceae; genus Camellia; species Camellia lanceoleosa. The sequence continues at coordinate 60,419,846 of CM045771.1, read as the reverse complement.
TGAGAATTAAATTTTTTAACGACTAAAAAATAATTAGTAGCCAAAAGTATAGAATTGACGACTAAAATTATGTTTAGTCGCCAAAAGTAGTCTCCCTTTTTTTTCCTAGTAAATAATTTATTTTTTCATAAATTAATGTTCAATAAAAAATAATTATCTTTATATATATACATTTATATTAATACGAGTCTATGTACTATATAAATAATATATATTGCATATATAATCATATAGTGTTATAGTGGCGTAATGGAAAGAGTGTCTTTGTATAAGGTTTATGGTGGGAGAGGGTGATAGTTCAAATCTTCACAAGGGCAAATGAAAAGCTAGTGAGTGTGATTTATTTTTTTTCACGAATGAACTTTTGGCAACTAAAAGGTTTGGTCGCCGATTTCTTGAATATTGGTGACTAAAACATTAGTTGGTAAATATATAATTTAAAAATATATAATTGACTATTAGCAACTAAAAATTTAGTCGTCAAATGTATAATTTAAAAAATATAATTGATTATTAAAAATAAAATGTGAGTTTCCTTATAAGACTCATCCCACATTGAAACTTGAAGAGAACTTATGTATGTATATAAGTTCTAGGTAACAATACTTAGGTTAGGTTTCAAGAGACACCCCAAGTTTATAAAAGAAAGGAGTTATACACAAATCTCTTTTACAAACTTGAAATGCCCTTTAGATCCCTTTTAAATCGTCGAAACGGGACCGTACTATCTCTCTGCCTTTGTTTTTACAACCTATCAATTGAAGTTTGTTCCCTTTTTTTATCATTTGATTCTTTATAAACTACACTCCTCTAATCCGTTATCTAGTTGTGTCAATGGTCTTAATAAAAATTGAGGGATTTGGTCATAACCCCCTCACTATCTCATTTCTCTTTCAAAATGACAAGAATTATATAAGTACTTTCAAAACCCCCTAATATTTTTAAACTTGTTTCTTTTACTATATTACCCTCATATCTATCAGCTCTCCTATTAAGACATTTTCACTATGTATTTCAGAGTAAAATTTTACTCTGTATGAAAGTAGAATTTTACTTTCATACAGAGTAAAATTTTACTTTAGTTTCAGAGTGTAAAATTTTACTTTCATACAGAGTAAAATTTTACTTTCACTCTAAAACTAAAGTAAAATTTTACTCTGTATAAAAGTAAAATTTTACTCTGAATGAGAGTAAAATTTTACACTCTAAAACTAAAAGTAAAATTTTACTCTGTATAAAAGTAAAATTTTACTCTGGAAAATAAGTAAACTGTGAGACTCTGAAGCTAAAAGTAAAATTTTACTCTGTATAAAAGTAAAATTTTACTCTGATTCTGTCAAATGAAAAAAACAGAGCAATAGAACTAGAGTAAAATTTTACTCTGGTTCTATCAAATGAAATTTGATTGCAGGCTCTTTGATTTTGGCTGAATCAAACAATTACACTAAAATTTATAGATAATCATAGAAAACTTAGTTATTTGTGTGCATATATTCACAGTAGCGGTAAGAATGGAAGCAAGTTCTCACACAGGAGGAAAAGAGGTTGTAAAGTATGGAGCATTTGAATACATGTGAAATTTCTGAAAATAAACGTCAATAAGGAAAAGAAAAAAATAATAAAATCAAGATCAAAACACACAAATATACAGATATATATATAGATTACAGATCGGAATATATAGATATATATATTTCGAATTCAAATCTCAAAACACATATATATTCGAATTCAAATCTCAAAACACACAAACACACACATATATATATAGATATATATATATAGATTACAGATCGGAATATGTAGATATATATATATATATTCGAATTCAAATCTTAAAACACATATATATTCGAATTCAAATCTTAAAACACATATATATTCGAATTCAAATCTCAAAACACACAAACACACACACACACATATATATATATATATATATAGATATAGATATATGTATCAGCGCGATTTGTAAGTTCTCCACAAATCCGGCCATGGAGGAAGCTAGGGTTAGAAGAGAGAGATGAGATAGAAGATGAACAGTTGAAGGAGAGTTGAAGGAGAAGAGTTGAGAAGACACAGCTCCAGTCATGGAGGAAGCTATGGTTAGAAGTGAGAGACGAGAGAGAAGATAAATTTTGTATATGGATTGTGTATATGTGAGGGTATAATAGTCTGATAAAATATTTAAATAATAAATTTTGTCCTTTATGTAAAACTTTATAATTATGAGGGGATTTAGAAAGTATAATTTTTTTCTTAGTCCTTCTAACAATGAAAGGAAGGTAAAGGGGGTTTATAGCCAAATTTCCCATAAAAATTTCATTACTTATTTGATAACTTTCTTCTTCTTCTTCTTCTTCTTCTAAATTTTATAATTTGGTTACCTCAGTATTGCAAACCCCTCAAAAAGTGTCATGTTAAAGAAAAATTTATTTTATTCCTTAGGCCTCGTTTGGCAAGAGGCTAAAATAGCCAATTAGCCAAAAAGTTACCTTTTTAGCCAAAAAGCCAACAACCCATACCAAAAAGTCAAAGATTCCCTTTTCTCTCTACTTTTTGCACGTCGTTTCGTAATTAGCCAAAAAGTTGGCCCAAACATACAGGTTTTTCTTACCAACCTTTTTAGCCAATTAGCCAAAAAGTTACTAAATTAGCCTGTTCCCAAACGAGGCCTTAGATAAAACTAATTTGAGCAAATTTTCATACCAAATGATATGACCCTTCTTGTATAACAAAATTAAAATATAAGAAATAGGGGAGAAAAAAATACAAACTAAAGGAAAAGACTTTTTATAAGTTCAAATTAAAAAGAACGAGACATCCATAATTTTACATAAATTAACTTTAAAAAAATATCTGACATACTTTTTTTTTTTTTTGATAACATCTTTAAAGACCACAAATAATTAAGGTACGTGTTTAATAACTATATCTACTAATCCTAGCTACCTAATTACTTTAATTATAAAATAGAATCTGAAATATTCGAATTAATTGTAAATTTCCAATCCCCTCAAAAGTCAAACTCCACTCGAATATTCTAGTTCTGGCATTATTGAAGTAAAGTTGAGTTAATGTGCATGCCCTTTTGCAGTTGTGCCTCATGCTGGATAGGATAGATCCAACTAAAAGAAAGCTGGAACTGTATGCTCGCATGCATAACACTCATGCAGGGTATGCTTTTTTAATCTGCTTATCTTCTGAACTAAAACATTTATTTTCTGAAACAGAGCACCTTCTGATTCAACATTTTGGCATGCATTTGGGGGGGGGGGGGGGGGGGGGGGTGTTGGGATTACTGGTTATGCTGAGTTTTACCAGGTTATGTATTTGCAAAAAATGTGTTCTAAGAAAATCAGTGTTCTTTTTTTCCCAAAAATCACACCACACTTATATTTTTTGCATTCTTATACCATATGTATGAAAGCATTGTGCTATCTTTCGTGTAATTCTATCTTCTTGGTTCTCTTGTAGCTTTTCAAAATGATCTACATTTGCTGATCTTTCAATTAAATCAGCTGGATGTCACTTGTTCTCTCTGTCTGTCTGTTTCTCTCTTTTAATAATAATTTGCACTAACTTCCGTGATCCAAGGAAATGAGACTGGGACAATGGTCAATTCCAGCTATCAAACTTGTTATTCAAGTATTTTTATCAAACTCACGTTCATACAAACTTTATTTTATGAACACAAATAGTTTCGAACTTAGTTTTCATACTTCTGTTATTTCGTGAAATCGTATTTTGAAAACTTGACTTTATTGAAGGTAAAGTCATATTTTTCTTTTTACTTCAATTAGTTTATTGTAAAAAAATTTAAAGCATTATTTCAAAGTTAAAAAGTAGAATTTATTTTTCGGTAAATCTAAAATCTTGCTTCTAAAAACATAACTTCAAAAAATCAATTATGTGATTTAAAAAATAAGCTCAAACTGTTTAAGTTCGATTTAAAAAAATCCTGATTATTCGAAAATACAATGACCTTTACCACCACCACCACCACCACCCCCAGATAGAGAGAGAGTATGCATCTTTGTTTTTAATGTACTTTAACACTTTTTGGACTAGAGCAGTTTGATTGGTTGTTTGACATGAAAATTGGTGCCATTTTTTCTTAGAAAAAAGCAAAGAGGAAATATTTGATTCTTTTGATGTCTTTTTATGTCTCAAAAGGAGTGAATCAAAGCAAGAACACATGTTATGTTACTGTGTAAAGTTGGAAATAAATAAAACAAATTTGCCATTAGAGAAGCATAACACTCCATACCAGATTCAAACTCTTACCCTCGTATTCTCTTAATTTTCCAGGGAGGAAAAAAAAAAAAAAAAATCAGATTGATCAAAATACAAAAATATTCATGGAACTAACCAAAAAACCCACTTCATAAAGGGAAGATAGACATATTGGAATAATAAATGGTTACAAAAAAAAGAAATCAATGTCAACTGGATATTCATTTTTATGAGATGTGAAATTACCATAATGTCCTCTTAATCTTATATGCTGCCACTGACCAGTGCACACATCAAGAAGAATCCAATGGAAGCCGACAATGAGATAACCACCGGACTAGTAGTTGGCAGCGATGACGATGGTGATGTAGAGGGAAGCGAAGAGGAAGGCGCCATTGGGATCGAGCCAAACACATTAGGGTAAGAAGGTGCAGTTGCTGGACCATGAGAGGGTGAGAATGCTATTGAAGACCCATTTCCAGCAACAGAAACATGGAGTTTCTGGGATTTCTCGCAATGACCCTTTACGCCACTGGTGAAGTAAAACTCTCCTGATTTGGTGATGTTGAAAAGAGAATTGCCATTGTTCATGTACAAGATTGGATTTTTAAGATTGCAGGTGTTGTATGATTGCTCTGTGACTTGAATAACTGAATCTTGACTTGGTGGGTATAGGAACACTGTACAGAAACACAAAGCAGATTCAAAATGTGATCAAAGTTGATACACAATATAGGGAAGACGAAAGAAGAAAGGGAGAGAATGTGGTTGTGAGACAAACAACTTACTGAGAGAGTCTCCAATGGTGAATATGTGATTGTTGGACTTGGCCCAGTTGGTGTAGACATGTGGATTTGATGAAGTGGGTATGCCCCAAGCATCTAACTCTCCTACCTTGTATTGGTAGCACTCAACTTTGTTTTGCATCAACAAAAGGAGAAACTGAAGAGCATACAACAAGAACTGGTATTTTGGACTAGTAACACCACAACTAGCCATCTCTCTCTCTCTCTCGCTCTCTCTCTCTCTCTCAAATCTAGGACTGACTCGGACCCAAAAGGACCCAGGAGAGGGAGGGGGAAATATTAGGAACAAAGGACAAGTTGAAGGTGTTTTTACCTGAACGCCCCCTCTTCTTCATTGCTTGAACTGTCCGAAGGCAGGGTTTTTTTGTTCACTATTTAGTTTACTTGAAAAACGTTTACTTAGGTTGTGTGTTTGACTTGTGAATTTTAACTTTTTCCTTCCCCTTTCCTTTTTGTCACTAATTCCTACTCGAAATCCAAGATCCAAACAGTCAAAAGTCCATAGTGGTAACATTCCAATTGTTCAAACACTAATAAATTAGATGTTGAAGAGGTCACTAATTCCTACTCAAAATCCAAGATCCAAACAGTCAAAAGTCTATAGGGGTAACATTCCAATTGTCCAAACACTAATAAATTGGATGTTGAAGACGATGAGATGATTTTGACTTAGTTGGTTGGGTGTTCAGTCAAAATCAGATCGAGTGAAAGTAGATTAATAAGAAGTCAAAAGAGTAAAGGAATTTTGATATATGTACAAAGAGAACGGAATATAAAATATACAGATATGAAATAAAAATTATTACCATTTATAGTTGCAAACATATTATTATCTCACATTTATACATTCTGTGTTTGATTTTCTCTATTCAATTAGATTTTTTGAATTTAATAAAGGGGTGGAGTAAATAAAAAGGAGTCAATTATAAGGACGATAGATAGAGAGTAATAGAACATGGACAGTTGGACAAGAATGGATGCAATCCAATTCCCTCAACATGGGGGGGTATGATAGAGTACTGGAGTTGTCATATAGTAAAGTTAGATGCAGATAGTCACAAACTCACAGCTCATTATCATATATCTATCATTCATACATGTGCAAATAGGACATGAGAAAACAGTGAATTCTGTCTCCACTCACATGGAGAGTCTTCTTCAATTAAATGAGGTCTCTCTCTCTCTCTCATATATTATCTTCAACCGACTTGGATAAAAAAATTTGACTTATGCTAAATGCTAGCCAGTTCCCCAGCATGGGTGCTTGTCAAGATTGGGGTGAAATGTTTTGGATATAAGTTTAAAAAATATTATAAAGTGTTTTCAAACAAGTGGAAAGTGTTACAAAATTGATGGAGAATGTGTCATGTCATTTTCTTTCGTCATGGGATGAGAAATATATTCATCCTTTCTCCTGAAGCTAATGGAGGTTTCCCTACTAGTTTTGCCCACAAAACACAAAAGACTTCAGATTTCAATTAGGGGTTCTGCTGAGTAAGCACTTCAATGATCAAGTCAATTATCTCTCAAAAAAATTCTTGATACATTTGAGTTGTCAGATATTGCATAATTGTGATATCTCCATTGCAACATCCCACACACTCAACTAACCAATCTTAACACACAAAATTGAATTTCACTTTTTGTCATATAATACATTTTTAGCCACTCCACTTAGTGCCATGTGCTGCTATTCCATTACATGAGGTGTGCATACATAATAATATAAAATAAAATAAAGTGTTTATGCAAAGGAAATGAAGAGGAGAGCATTAACAAAAGAAAAGAAAAGTGAAATATTGCTTTACAAAATTAAATACAAAAAACATAAAGACAAATATTAAATTCCTAAAATTAATAGTCTAAAGTAGAGAGAAAAAATTAAGGACGCCAAAGAAAATAATGCAATTAAATTAATTTTATTCCATTGGAAGAAGAGTTAAAACTTAATCATCACTAGATTCACAATAGTTTCCAAAAAAATAAGAGTCAAAAATTTGATTTGAGGGTCTAATTGGATGTTCAAAAGGTCAAACACTTGAACCAATATAAGAGACAGTATTGCAAAAATTTCTTTGTATGCAACTACTAGTGCAGTGTGACCACTGACCATCACTACTTCATTTATTCTCATAGTTTTAATAAATAATAAATAAATCAAAGATCATTTTCAAGGTGTATAATAACATGACCCTATTCGAATTATTTAATTGTCACTAATACAGTCACATTAGCTTTAAGAGCATAGTATTGCAATTGAAAATGTGCCAACTTGCCCAACCAACCACTAGTTAAGTTTTAGACCATTCCCTACCACCCTTCATTCGTCAAACGTTGCTCCTTAATTTTTCATCACCATCTGTAGACAGCGCCCGCGAGGGACCTCGCTACCGCTACAGTTCGGACTCCTCTGTTTTGTTTGTTACGATTCTTAATCTGAACCAAAGAGTCCAACTCTGGCAAATCGTTTGAGAAAACAAATTTTTTTGAAAAGTAGTGCCAAACATGGACTGCTTTGCCAGATACAGAGTCGCCACCTAAATATTTTTAAAATGGAAAATTTAGGAAACCCTGACTCGGTGCCGAAGGCCACGTGTCCGTCATCACCAAAGTTGTCTTGGCTCGGGAGCTTGGGTACGATCGGGGAAGGTCAGCTATGAGCACCCCCTTTCGCCCGGTCCGAAGACCGGCCTCTACTAACCGTGATATCCGATTTTGAAAACATTACATGCTCTTATTCCAATTATTAGCCTAGAATTACTATGTTATGTGCACAGCAAACAAGTATAGACTAGATTGCCTAATTTGGAAACAAGCGTTGCATATCCGTTCGTTTCGAAAGTGCTTTGGAATTTGCTACTCGCAAGTAGGCTAAAACACGGATTTCAACGAGTTTTTCAACTCAAGCAATCTAACCTCCACCCACAGGCATTCAAACAGTTTATCTCATATAAGCATTTAGCCACATGGTAATCATGCCGTCATGTTTAACATTCACACGCATGCGATGTGCTAAAGCATAAATACTTACATCGTACTCCGTGCCAAAACAAAAATTAGTTAGTAATCATATGCATGATCCCAGTTCATGTTAAGTGGCTAATGCAAGACATACAGAGATGCAGTTTAGGATAGGCTCGGCTAACCCTAAAATGGCATGTAAAATGCAATCATTTGATGCACGTATTCAAGTTGGATTTGAAAATATAATGCGGTTTGTATGATGTACCGAGCCCGGTGTATGTTAACAAATGCATGGATGCACGCATGCATTGCATAAGGTATGCTGAATTAAACGTGCCCTAATCTACCATCATAAGCAGGTAAATAAAAGGAAAGAAAGACATGGGGGTTGGAAGACATGCACACCACTCACCCACACTTATTACAGATTTGCCCTCGCTCGGAGGGACCAAAAGAATAATACAGATTAATTAACTACGCAAGCTAATTAAATATTACAAATGAATTAAATTAACAAATTAATTAATCTAAGAAAAACAGTAAACCGCCTCGGGGCGAGGGCTCAATGCGTCTTGGCCTTCGGATTCCTCCGAATTGCCTTTGCCATGCCTAGCCTCTGCTTTTCCTGCTTTGCTCCTCGAAAATTGCCAAAGTCTCGAAATGCCTCTCGAGATCTTGAGGATCCCACCGGCTAAGTAAAATGATCACCGGCAGTGAATTTGTGGTCACCGGCACAAAATGAATCCACCGGCCATCTATTGACTGCCGGTCGGCACTAAATACTGTCGGCCGGCAATAAATTCCTGCAGAACCTGCAACTCACAGCAGCAGAGGGCAAAACTTGCATAGCAATGCAATTCAAGCTATTTATGCACCAATCACGCTCCCTATCATGTTAATGACTCAAGGGAGGATGTGCCTCGATTCTCGGGCCACCAATCACGCATTTTCATGCATGATGGCCTAAAGAACCAAGTGTGCACTTTCATGTCAAATGAAATGTAAACCAATCAAACAAAATAAGGCCCAATTCCTATCACCAAATCAAGGAACAAGGCATGCATGTCTATGTGTGCAATCCTAAGCATGTCAACTAATATGCAATATGGGATGCAAACAAGAATGCTAGTATGCAAACACACATATAAGGCAAGCATGCAAACCAAGCAAGGGGGTGGACTTAAACATGACTTAGGCAACTCCAAATAGGCCCAAAATCAGTAGCCAAAACCAAGGAGGTGAAGGCCAAAGTGCACACACACATGCAAGCACTCATGGTCCAATACTTAAAGCATAATGGGGCAACTTTTAAACACATTTAAAAGGGCATAAATATGAACAATTAGCATGCGAGTTAAGCTCCGAAATCATGTTAGAAGAGGTGCCAAACCAACTCAAACAAACAAAAGCATGCAAGTGTGGCCCAAGTATTTAAGGCAAGCCAAGAGGCATTGAACTACACTTGACAAGACCTAACATGGCAAGAATTAAGCAACTAAAATCAGAGTTTTAGCACACAAAATCAAGCCCAAAGGACTACTTAGATGGCATCTAAGTGGCTCAAATTCAAAAGCATGCACAATGGTCAAGACATAGGGCATACAACGCATGCTCTCAAAGCAACAAAGAGGCAACTAAGGCAAGCATATGAGCATGCCAAAGGGACTGAAATTACATGTTGGGTGGTTCCAAACCACCAAAATGATGCAATCAACACATGCTACACATTCACATACTTGAGGCATACAAGCCTAACAAGCTACAAATGCAAAGGAGCTATACTAAACATGCCAAAATCGGTCCAAACAACTATGGACAGACCTAAAGCATGGAAAAATAAGTACAAAACATTCACAAGTCTAAGCCTAAAACATGCTCAAACAAAGGCTAACAACCTAAGGCATGTTAAGGGATCAAGGAGGCATTACATGGTAGGTATGCTAAGCATGCATGGTGTACCAAAACCAACACACAACATGATTATATTATGGCATAATAAGCATGAAATGCAGCCTAGACATGATCAACACACACTTGAACAAAGGCTTCCTTAAGAGACCAAAAATGGTCCCTTTCAAGGACAACAAGGAGAGGGGGTGGCCCTCCCCTTTTGGAGACTTCAAGGCACCATCTCCACCACTGAAATCCCTCAAGATTTCAGTGGTGAAGAGGCCCAAACACCAAAGTCTCGAAACTTGCACAAAATAGCACAAAAAGAGGCCTTACAAGGCCTAAGAGGGGTCAAACTTCCCCAAAGCACAAAACACTCTTAATAAACTATCAAGAGGGCCTAAAAACAGAACTTTTTTGTATTAAACACTAAGCACAAAAACAGCTCTAAGATGGGTAGAAATAGGATGAAAAAATGGGGTAAAAAGGACTAGTTTCTTACCCTTGTTGACCTTCTTCACAAAGGGTGCTCTTGTTGCCTCCTTAAGCTCCAATCCAGTCAAAAATATCAAGAACAAGCCCTTAGAACCTCAGTAGCCCAAGGAAGGTGAAGCACTAGATGCTTGTGTGCAATAGTATGAACTAAAACACACACAAAAGTAATATAGAGATAGGATATGTATTGAACCTTAACCCTAAAACCAGAGCTTCCTCTGTATTTTCTAAGCAAAGAGCTTCAATTTTTCTAACCCTTGAGCAAGGGAGAGAAGGCCTCCTCTTATAGAGGAGGCAATCTTGTAATGCTTAGCAAGTAAGCAAACAAGAGGGGCATCCCTCCATACACGTGTATGGAGGGGAAGCAAATGCCAGCCAGCTGTTTCAAAATATCTGAAAAAGCAGATGAACAGTAGTCGGCTAGCCAAAAATGTCATTTTGACAAAGATGACTGCCGACCGGCAACAAAGAGTGCCGACCGGCAACATATATTGCCGGTGGCAAGAAAAACCAGCCGGTGGCCTTTAGCTAGTGCCAGTGGTGTGTGGGGATGTCTCACAAGGCATTCCCTGCCCCTCCAAGGCAAAACACAAGTGTTTGGTGCAAAACCAGACACAAAACAGTCGAGTTCGGAGATCTTAAGGCAAGGCGCGTAGCCGAGAACTCCGGGAACTCCAAACAAACACAAACATGGATAATTACCAAGTGTTCAAGCGGTGACGTCCAAGTCTTGAGGACGGTCAAAAATGGGGTGTCTACACCATCACATGGCTCATTCTGTAAGAATTCCAAATAAGTCTGTATATTCAATTGTGTCAATTTATAAAGAGTTCATCAGTTTATATAGCCCTAAATCTATGACTGAAAAAGGAAATACTAACTAATTTCTATTTATACGATCATGACATATATCCACAACATGCCAGATATACAATATATTCTCACACCCCGCTCAAACTCAAGATATTTTAGCAGAAAATACTGAGAGTTTGCTAAGAAAAAACTGAAACCAAGCGATAGTATGAGTCTTGGTGAAGAAGTCCGCAAGTTGCAAAGCCAAGGAGACGAAAGAAAGCGAGATAGAGCCAGACTGCAGATGCTGTCGGACAAAGTAACAATCAATCTCAATATGTTTCGTCCGTTCATGGAAAATAGTATTGTGGGCAATCTGAATAGCACTGCGGTTGTCACAATAGAGAGAGGTCGAAGAAGACTGAGGTACACTATAGACACCCCATTTTTGACCGACCTTAAGACTCAGACGTCATCGATTGAGTACTCGGTGATCGCGCATGTTTGTGCTCGTTTTGAGTTTTTGGAGTTTTCGGCTGAGTGTTTTGCCTCCGGGCCTCTGAACTCTTTGTGTTTTGGCTTGGTTCATGGACCATGCCTGGAGGGGGAGAGAGGTCCGTAGACCACTTTTTCCTTTTGTAGGCTGGTTTCCGGTTTTCGGAGCCTTCGGCCGCGTGCCTTGTCTTGCTTCCCTTTTGGTTTGGTTTTGAACCAAACCTTGTTTTCCCTTGCCTGGAGGGAGAGAGAGGTCCATAGACCATTTTTTGTGGTCCTAGACCACTTTTCCCTCTTGTAGGCTAGTTTCCGGTTTCCGAAGCCTTCGGCCGTGCGCCTTGCCTCGGGACCGCTTAACGTTCTCCTCTTGACTTGGTTTTTGAACCATACCTTGTTGCCTTTGCCTAGAGGGACACAGAGGTCTTGTAAACCACTTTTTGTGGCTGTACACCACTTTTCCCTCCCGTAGACCACTTTTGGTGCCCGTAGACTAGTTTTCGAGGCTTCCAGCTGTGCGCCTTGTCTCGCGAACTTTCGTTTTTCATCCTTTTTGGTTTGTTTTTGGCACAAACCTTGTTTTCCTTGCTTGAAGGGTGGAATAGAGGTTGTAGACTAGTTTCTCTCCCTGAAAACCACTTTTCTTCCCCGCCAGCCAGTTTTCTGGTCGGCCAACTGGTCTTGGTGGTCTTTGGACCACCAAAAGTGGTCGACAGCGATGCCACCACCTTGCTTTCTTGGTGCAGACCACTTTTCCCCCCCTGCCGACCACTTTTTATTCTTGCAGACCATTTGTGCTGGTCAGCCGACCAGTGCAAGTAGCTGGCCAACCACTTCAACTGGTCGGCAGCTTTCCTGCAGTTTCCTGCAGATATTTTCTTGCCAGCTGTGACAGCTGGTAAGCACATGAGGGATTACATCTAGCTTCAAGCTTGTTCAACAAGCTTGAGGCTTGGTTTTCTATAAAAGGGAGGCCCTCTCTCCCTTCTCCAGGTTCAGAATTTTTGCTTAGAGTGATACATGCATCTCTATCTCTATTATTCCTCTTTTCTCTCATATTTGTGGTTGAAAGTGCCTTTTCTTCACACTTTTTCACACAAACACATAGTGAAACACCACACTCTTGTTGCTGAGGCATCTTGAAGTTGGTTTTGTGTTTTTTGGACTGCTTTTGATCCAAAAAGGTTACTGGAGTAGCTTCCTTGAAGTTGTTCTGCAAGGGTAAGTCTCTAAACCCTTTAAAGCTTTGTTTTGATTAAGCTTTTGGCCCTATTTGCATGATGTTTTAGGCCTAACTTTAAACTACAAAACGTTTTGATTTTTAGTGCTCAACATATTTGTTTAAGGCTTCTTTGGTGTTGGGAGTGGTCTACTCCCTTGCAGGCCTTGTTTGGCTTTGTTTTGTGCCATCACTTTAGACCCTTGTGATCATCTTTATTTGGCCTTTCTACCACTGAATTCCAGGGGAATTTCAGTGGTGGAAACTTGATTTTGAGGCCTCAAATAGGAGGGGGTTGTCCCCCCCTCCTCTCCTTTTGTATGCTTATGTTGATGGCTCACCAAGTTAGCATGTTTGTTAAGTTTGTTTGGGTTCCATCTTAGCATGTTTTTGGCCTTATTTTAGTATGGCATGCCTCTATTTTGGCTTGGTAGAGTCACCCTTTGCATGCTATTTACACTTGTAGTGTGATCCTCACAAACTAGCCATGTATGCCTCATGTTTTAACATGTCTTGCTAGCCCATTTTGGCTCTATCTCAGCATGTTTTTGGTGTTGTTTTAGCATGCCTTAGCTCTATTTTAAGTTGGTTTGATAGCATCTTGCATGCTCCTTGCACTTGTAGTGCATTTCCATTCACTAGCCTAACATGCATCATGTTTTGGACCATCATTCTAGCATTCTTTTAGCTCTACTCAAAGAAGATTTTGTTCATGTTTTACCATGGTTGAGCTCTGTTTTATATTGTTTTGGTCATGCATGCCTTACTTTGTATAGCCATAGTGCATTCTAGCTCACTAGTCTTGAGTTTCCAAGTCACTAGCATGCATTGCTTGGATTATTTGCATGATTTGGCATCATTCAGTATGTGATTTCAGAGCATGTTTCACTACCATGTCTTCACATCTTTCACTCTTTCAATGCTTTGGAGGGTTGGTGCTTTATGCCTTAAAACTGAGCCATTGTGTATGCCATCTTGCCTAGGCTTTTTTGCCACCATTTCAGTGTGTTTTTGGTCTTGTTTTGATATAATACAACTCTAATTTTTGTTGGTGAAGTCATCTCATGCTTTGTTTTGGTAGGTGTAGTATACTCCTCTTTATTGGCCTTGCATACTTCATGCTTCATGCCCTTCATGCTAGCATGTGTTAGCTCTAGTCCATACATGTTTTAGCATCATTTTGACATGCTCTAGGACTGTTTTGGGTTGCCTTGGCCATATAGTTCATGTATTGCATAATTGTAGTGCAATTGGCCTTGCTAGCTTTGAGTTTTGAGCACCATAGCATGCTTCATTTGTGACATGTGCATGATTTGGCATCATCTACCATGTTATTTTAGAGCATATAGCATTGCCATGTTCCCACTTTTTCACTCTTTAAATGCTTTCAAGGGTTGTGCATTATTGCCTTGTTTGGGGACCAATGCATATGCATGCTTGTCTAGACTTGTGAACTCTCATCTCAGCATGTTTTGGTCCTTGTTTTGACCTATTTGAGCTATGTCCATGATTGGTTCAATCATTTGTGCCATGTATTGCATGCCTCTTGTATAGTCTCCTTGAGTAGCCTTGTGCATTAAGCCCTCTTGCATGACATACTTGGGTTGTTTGAATGGTTTGGCATCATTTCATACATGTTTTCAAAGCTTGTAGTATTGTCACACTTCCATATTTGTCACTCCTTACTCATGTTTGAGAGTTGTGCTCTTATGCTTAATTGGTGAGCCAATGCATGTGCATGCATCTTCTTGCCTTTCATACCATCTTTTCATAGCATTATGGCCACTGTTTTGGGCATAATTGAGGTCTGTCTATATTCAGTTTAAGTCCATTGAGCATGTTGTTTGAATGTTGTTGTTTGCATGTGTATGCATTGCATCGAGTTTGCATGCCATTAGCTTTGTTAAGTTGATCATGTTTCATTGCATTGTGTTTGGGTAGGGTGTTAGTCCAAACACGAGAAACGAGGGACGTTTCATACTTGAAGTGATGAAACGTGCCTCATTTCTCGGTCGCCGACCCTCTTGATTATGCATGATAGAGGTTAAGGCCCTTATGTGTTATTTGTGCATTCATTTACATTGAATTGTGCAATCTTGGCTTCTCGGCCATCGTGCATTGCGATGCTCGGTTAGTGATCCAAGAGTCGAGAACTACACTCCCTTGAGCTTAAGAAATGATAGGGAGGGTGGTTGTGCACACATATTTTTGCAAATACACTGTTGTGCCCCTCCTTGTTCTCTGTTGCAGCAAACCAGAGTTGTGCTGAATTTTCTGGTCGGCAGACCAGAAAAAGTAGCTAGCTGACCACTTTTCTGGTCTGCAGCAAATGTAAGTGGTTGGCAGGTGGTCTACACCACCAATAAGTGGTCAGCAATGCTCCTGGAGGTTTCCATGGTGGAGTAGAAGCTATCTGGAGGCTTGTGCAGTGTTCTGAGAACTAATGCAAACAGAGGCAAGTTGGGGCACAGTGATGGATTTCCGAACGAGGCGACCAAGCATGCATGAGCTTCTCTCCTTGGGGGCCCATCTTAACTGCTTTACTTAGCTTCTTTACTTAGCTAGCTAATGCTTTGGTTTTGTACTTAATTAGTTAACGCGCTTAACTAATCAATTTGTGTTGTAATAACTAATTAGTTAACTAGGATTAGTTAATTAGTTTTGATTTGTAATAATTAGTTTAATTAGGTTAAATTAGCTAGTTAGCTTATTATTCGGACCCTCCGTCGAGAGGGCACAACTGTTGTAATAAGTGTGCGTGTGTGTGATGCATACCTTTCAACCCCATTTCTTTCTCCCTTTTACTTATCTGCTTTCAGTGGTTAGTTTAGGGTCATTTTCAATTAGCATCCTTATGTTATGCATGCGTGCATCATTCATTTGTCTTGCATGCACCAGGCTCGCGCATCATACAAACTGTATTATATTTCAATACCAATTTGAATACATGTTATCAAGTTGCATTCACATGACATCTTAGAATAGCCGAGCTTATCTTAGTTGCATTTTTGCATGTGTTATATTAGGCATTCTTAACATAGTTAGGATCATGCATTGATTACTAACTAGCTTCTTTTTTGGCTCAGAGTATACTGTGAATGTTTACGCATTAGCATCCTTGCATGTGTGTAAGTGTTGCCATGATAGCATGCTTGCAATGAGGCTAATTGCTTAATTGATTAACTGCATGAATGCTTATGGATGAAGGTTGGATTGCTTGAATTGGAACAATTCATCAAAATGCAAGTTTTAAGCCCACTTGAAGTGGCAAATCACCATGTTTTCTAAGCCCACTTGAGGGTGGCAAAATCCACGTCTTAACCCACTTGAGGGTAGCAACTTCAAACCATTTTCGAAACACAAATATGAGATGTTTTGTTCCAATTTAGGCGATCTAGTCTATACTTGTATGTTGTACGCATCACGTAGTAAGCTAGTCTAATAATCGGAATAAGAATACATGTGTTTTCAAAAACAACATATCATGTCAGTAGAGGCCGATCTTTGATTAGGCGAGTGGGGGTGCTCATTGCATGACCTTCCCCTCTGGTACCCAAGTTCCCGAGTCAAGGTAACTTTGGTGATGACGGACACGTGGCCTTAGGCATGAGTCAGGGTTTCCTAAATTTTTTCAAAATAAAACATTTAGGTGGCAATTCTGAAATCTGGCAAAGCAGTCCATGTTTGACGCTTTTGATTCAAAATTGATTTTTCAAAACCAATTGCCGGATTTGGACTCTTTGGTGATTTATCAGTCTTACATTGCACTTTGTGAGATTAGATTCAGAACTGTGACATGAGTCCGAACTGTAGTAGCTAGAACAACAATTCGTGCCCTCGCGCGTAGAGCGGAGTTCCGGGCGGTCTACATACACCCAACTCAATCAAGAGACAACGAAGCCAAACAATCTCAGCATTGACATGAGCCATAGCACGATACTCTACCTCGGCAGTGGAACGCGCAACAACAGTCTGTTTCTTTGCCTTTCAAGAGATCAAAGAATCACCAAGAAACATGCAAAAACCAGAAATGGACTTGCGATCAGTGACATCACTAGCCCAATCATAATCAACATATGCCACCAAGTCCAAAGAGGAAGTAGAAGACAATAGTAAATCCTGAAATATAGTGCCCTAGAGATAGCGAAGAATCTGAACCAAAGTAGCCCAATGGGTAGAGCGAGGAGCAGAGACAAACTGGTTAACCACATGAACAACATAGCTAAGATCAGAACGAATAACCGTCAAATAGACTAAGCAACCCACGAGCTCTCAATATAACGTGGGATCATCCAGAGGGACACCATTAGTAGAGTTGAGCTTCACAGTAAGCTCAATAGGTGTATCAGAAACCTTAGTATCAGTAAGACCGGCACAGTGAATAATCTCATTAGCATACTTGGCCTGAGATAGAAAATAGCCCTTTGAAGAAGAGGCAACCTCAATACCAAGAAAATAGCGCAATGGACCTAGATCATTTATTTCAAAGGTACGGAAGAGATGTTGCTTGACCTCAGAGATAGTAGAAGAGTCAGAGCTAGTGATGATCATATCATCCACATAGAGTAGGAGAGCAACAAAACCAGCTGAGTCGAAAGTAGAAGGATGAAACCTAAACTCGGTAACGGTATGATCATATCTTAAAAACAAAGCAGAATCGAAAGTAGAAGGATGAAACCTAAACTCGGTAACGGTAGTCTGAAAGCGATCATACCAAGCACGAGGAGACTACTTCAAACCATACAGAGCATGCCGAAGATAAAAACCTGCCCAGAGAAGTGGAGAAGACCAGGAGGAGGATGCATGTAGACCTTCTCAGTGAGATGATCGTTAAGAAAAGCATTTTTAACATCCATCTAATAGAGAGGCCAATATCGAACAACAGCAACCGAAATCAAGGTACAGACAATAGTCATCTTGGCAACACGGACAAATGTCTCCTCATAATCAATACCATACTCTTGTGAGAAACCCTTGGCAACCAAGCAAGCTTTATAGCACTCGAGAGAACCATCAAAATGAGTCTTGACTTTATAGACCCATTTGCAACTAACCAGATTCTTACCAGTAGACAAAGAAACCAACTCTCAAGTGTTGGTCTTCTGTAAGGCAAACAGCTCATCATCTCCTAACAGGCCTCCGTGTAAGACTGTGGTTCTGAAAAATAATGAATAACAGACAAAAAGGTATGATAGGAAGCAGAAAAACATATATTAGACCAACCCAACTTGTTTGGAGGACAACGCTCACGAGTAGGATATCGATGTGCAGCAGGATTAGAGTCGTCAGAAGCAAAAGGAGCAGCAATAGGAGTAGAGACAACTAATAGTGGAGGAGCCTGGCGACGAGAATAGACCAACAATGGAGAGGAAGAAGAAGCCGAATGAGGAGAATGAGCCATAGGTGACGCAGACGGAGAAGTAGGAATGGGCTCAAGAGGAACAGTGAAGATGTACTCATCAGACGAGACCTCAGAAGGAAAAGGGTCAATGTGAACCAAATCCTCTTTGGAAACTGGAACAGTGAGAGGAAGAAGCTGAAAGCAAGATAGACGTTCGAGAAAGGCAACATGACAGGAGACATAAAGGCGACGAGAGACAGGATCGTAATAGCGGTAGCTGTAACGACCCCAAAATGTGTATAAGAAGTCATCCTTGTTTAACTATGGGATAATGTGTTTTAATTTAATTATATCTATTGGAATTGAAGAACTATTTGTTAAGTTATGACTTTAAAACTGGAATTAACGACCTTTGTGCTTTCAGAAATCGGAATTGAGTACATAGATATATTAATGGGAATTTTTAAAACTATTTGGGAAAATTAATTGGAAATCTAATTTGTTTGATTCGTTAATATATGTTTGGATGGTTAACTTGGCACTGCAAATTGAAGGCCTTAGAGGCTTCAAAAACCAGAACAGGGGACATATTTATGATCAGCACAATTTTTAGAGTCATCTGAGAAGTTTAATTGAAATTTTATTTTGCGCAATTCGTAAGGCCACGTTTGGCTCTCCCTTGTGTTAAGCTTTTGTGTGTGATATATTTATATATATATAGAGATATGCCATATGAGTTGTGAACTCATCTTTTTGAAGTCAAAAACAAAATATCTGAAGGAGAGAAAACCGTGAGAAAGAGAGGCCAAGAGAGAGTGAGAGAGAGAGTTTACCATTGTTGGGAGCTTGAAGATGACTTGAAGAAATTGAAGAGAGAGGAAGGAGATCAACCATGGAAGCTTGGGGAAATTAAAGAGAACTATAAGAAAGTCAAAGAGTGAACTAAGGTATGATAAATTATCTTGAATCCTTATGGTTGAGGCATCAATTTCATGAAATCATGATAATAAGGGAAGCTTTGAACCCATTTGAGTTACGGTTCTATGTATATATTTGATTGAACCTTGATTTCCTAAGAGTTGCTTGATTGAAGAATTAAAGTCATTATATTTGTTTATTTTGAGGTTATGATGTTTGATGGAAATTAATAATGTGAAATTCGTTATGTATTAAAGGGTTTTGGGCTTTGATTTACATGGAATTGAGGTTTTATTTTGAAAATGAGAAGTCCCAATTTTTCAACCATTTTCGGACTGCACACTGCCCAGGGCCGCACGTGCGGCTCTGTTTCCCATATGTGCGGGAGACAACTTTGTCCAGCCAACTTTGAATAAGCATATCTTTTGCCTCGGGACTCCATTTTGAGTGATTCTTGAGCCTAAAATCAAGCCCTGGGAGTCTAGTTTCCAATGGCGGTGGTCTAACTCCCAAATTCTAAATACAGAAATAGTTATGCCCAAATTAGTGACGACTGTTCACTTTCTGTCAACTAGTTTTGTACCATTTCTTCACCTAAACCATTTCCCATCGATTTTTCCTATTTTCTGAGACATAGATTATAACTTATTAAGGAATAATGAGCTTGGTACCACTATGGCTAATTGATTGAACGATCAAAGAGAATAAGTAAAGGATCGAGTACAACCTCATATTATGTGTTGTGCACTGTACTTGTAGGTCGAGACGAGGACGTCGTCCCATTACTACCAGGAGCCGATCACTGTGAGTAATAGTAGTGTAACAATATGTTTCACTTACTTCCTGTGATTATGATTTATGTATTGTTATTTGTGAATGGTCTATTCCATTGATGTTATGCTTTGCTTCAATTAATCGATATGCTTGAATAATGGCATTGATATGGACCTAAGGTCATTTTGTCCCTAGTAATAGACGTAGGCCCGAGGCCGTTATGATGTGCATTGTTCTGTCCCTATTAATGCAGTGATGTATTTGCCTTCTGTTAATAGTTGTTATTAATGTTCTATTATCCGCAAGACAACTATGTCGACTTGTAGTAAACCATGGGAAAATCTTTGTGCACTATTGAGTAATAGTACTGTAGCAGTACGTTTTGCTTACTGTTAATGGTTAATACTGACGTTCTATTATCTGCAAGTTAACTATCTAAATTCATGATAAACAAATGAAACATATGTGTATTATGGATTAATGATAGCTTTGTGTATCTGGAATCATTCTGTTTTGTTAATAATGGACCCGAGGCCAATCTGTTGACATCTAGGCCTGAGGCCGCTCTACATAATATGTTAGGCTTAAGGCCGTCTTGTATTATCTATGGGCTTAAAGCCATTATGTATTATATATGGGCTTACAGCCATTCTATATTATATCTGGGCTTACACCTGCTTCAGATATATCGGCGCCATGACCATTCTCAGATATATCCGGGCTTCTGTAGATTACGCTCAGATATATATCTGAGCTTACAACCTGTTTGTATCATATCTGGGCTTACCGCCGGTCTGTATCATATCTGGGCTTACAGCCGTTCTGTATCATATCTGGGTTTACAGCCGCTCTGTATAATCTGTTAGGCCAGAGGTCGTTCTGTATAATCTGTTGGGCCTGAGGCCGCTCTGCATAATGTGTTGGGCCTATGGCCGTTTTGTATTCTACATGGGCTTGAAGCCAGTCTGTATTATATGTGAGCCTGAGACCGTATTGAAATATAGTTATGGATAAGACCTGTATATGGTTGGTATCTGTCTGTTTATTTTATCCAAGGTTTTGCTTATTCAATTAACCTTCTTACATTGCTATTATTCACTGAGCTTTGCTCATTCTGTTTTATGTATATTTTTGTACTGAGGTTCGCCTGTCTGTCAAGTCACCTGGGGTATGTCTCCACGTGGAGGCCTTAATTTATTGTTGGGAGTCTTATAAATTATTAAGTCTTATGTAAGTGTGTGTGAGATCTATATAAATTCTGTGATTGTATATGTATATTTGGAAATGTATTTAAATGCTTAAATCCAATTAAACCATCATGTATGCACAAGCTCAATGAATGTTGTCTTTTATTGATATTGCTTCCGCCTAAGGCCCCATATATGGTTAAATATTATTTTAAAATTCTGTTTTGAGGCCTATGTACTGGCCGGTCATGGACCAAACTTTTAGGGACTGGTTTGGGTCATGACATGTGGTATCAGAGCACGAGTTAAGATCTCACACACGTGTCCATTGAGCATTACAGTGTCTAGAATGCGTTTAAGTTACATGTTTCTAGTAACGAAAGGATATGATTTGCATTTTAAAAGATGTATGTGAGCTCGTACAATATGTTGAGTATTGAGATTAAGAATGAGAATTCTCATAGACCTTGGGGTAATAAAAGAAGATTCATATGTTTTGTTTCATAGACTGAGTTTTGTGTTTAAGGAGAATTGGATAATTGTTATGAAATGAGAATGGGTTACATAAGGCTAAAGTTTTGAAAGGTGTGGAATATCGGTGCTCTTCGGCTATACAAATTTATAAGTATAAGCATATTCGTGGAAACGTAATATGAAAAGAGATTAAACTTAGTTTCTATCTGTGTTATATGTTAAATTAGACCATGAGGAATTTTGGGGAAACTGAGGATGTTGTGAATCAATGAAGTGTATGGCAATTGAGAGATACAATGATTAAAAACGAGTATGGGATTTGAGAATGATTTGATATAAGAAATAGAGATAAAGGGATCGCCTCACTCATATCCTTGTATGCTTATGTGTGTTATGACTAGGTATGCGAAACTATGTGTTGTGGAATAATTAATGAATGATATGCGATATGTTAACAGTCTGCATCTTATGACTCTAGGAGTATACAAGTATTATGATCTGTGATCACGTAGTATTCGGTGGAATTTTATAGAAGTTTAGTGATGCAGAGAAATTGAAATTTTGACTAGAATATGGACGGTGTTGAGTACGTTCATTGTAGAGATAGAGTGTACATTGGGGGAATTGAGGTGTGTATGCTGGCGAAGGAAATATTTTCTGAAATCTTGAACCATGGAATTAAATGATTTGGTACGATCTTATGTATTAAGCTAATTTGTATTTAGTGGCTTGAGGGAAAGGTAGCAAGAATAAGGTGATGCTTATGTTGTCTTACCACGTGTAAGAATACGAATTGGCATTGTTAACATAGTGAGATGATATGTTTGTTAATCAAATTATTTGGGATATTGAAGTGGATCATTGGTGAAAAGAAGGTCATGTTGTGAATTTTTCTATGGGATGATAAGTGAAGTTTTGTTCCTCTTTTCAGTATGAACATATATTCTTGTGAATGAATGTAAATAAAAGGAAAATTGTGTTTCTTTTGTGGACTGCCATTTGTCTGAAAGACATAATTTTGTTCTGGTGCATGTTTGTTCTGAACCTAACTTATTGTTATCATAACTTCACAATTATTGACTAAGGACGAAATATTTGTATGAAAATTAATTCAAGGCTTATTCCTTTATTGTGATCTGAAAATGAGTGGTCATTGGAATGAAACTTATGTGATCCGTGTTATTTAGAGGTATCATACCACCAATTACGGTCGATACTTCTGACATAGATAAATAATGTGTGATCCTGTGTGAGTTGATTATAGGCCTAAGTAAGTGATGCCCTTGTAAAGATGCTTTCGTGTAAATGATTCTGAAAATAGCTATGCTATACGATGTTTTATGAAATCTATATTTTGGTTACGAACTATTATATATGATAAGTATTTTCTAAAATGACAAAATATGTTATGAACCTCTGACATGTTTAGAATATGATGAGTTTTCCAAGTAATTTCTCCAAAATGACGAGATATGCTACGAAACTCCGATTGTTTAGGATATGATAAGTTTTCTAGAAAATATATATATATATATATTTTGCTATGCATGAATGAGTTTCCCCTTTGATAATTTATTATGGCATGCTTGATGAATACTCTATGATGAACTTGAAGTCATTCTGTCTTATCTGTTATAAGTTGGCCCAGAGGTTGTTCTGTCAAAGTTCAAATATGTTTAATGCTATTGGGAATTGTCCCACCATCTGATAATCTTTGAAAGATCTGATAAGTTTCTGAATAATGTCTCTAAACAACGTATTGTGTGTAATTATGAAAGGTTGATGAACTTTATGAATTACATATTTTGGAAAATGTTTTTGTCCATGATAGAAACGTCTTACTAAATATGGAACAAGAATATAATAACTTATGGTGAATGTATTTTGTGCTTGATGTCACGATGTTGACTTTAAGATCTTCCAAGCGAATATGGATTTTAAATGATTATTACCTTACTGTAATTTGGGAATTGTGACAATTAAGGTTTGATTTGTATTTGATCTTACAAACATTCTATTTTGAAATTTGGGTTACTATTTGAAGTCTGTTAGGAATCTGATTTGAAGTGATAAGTTTAATTCTGATTATTTGAGCCTTCATTGAAGTTGAGGATTTGGGCCTAAATTTGAATATTCAAAATTTAGACCTCACTTATTCTATCTGTTATGGAAGTAAAGCGCTTAAGGATACTTCAAATTACTGAAACTGTTGTTCTGAATATTTAATTTATCAGTGAGCAAGGGTTATAAAGTCGTTAATGTAGAATGCATTTGTTTATTCTGGACCTAATTGTTGTAGTATGTTTGTGCCATTTGAAATCCGATCGAGTAGTGAATGTTTCCTTAACCTTTGAGGAATTATAATAATTGGGGTTGTTTGTGAACCTAAAGAGTTTGAATTATGTTTGATAGCTTATGAGTTGCATGCAATTGAATATTTGAAGTGAATTTATTTCTGAACATCCTTACGTTATTATCCATCTGGGTTACCAATTAGCCAGTAAAGATGAATTACTTGTGATTCTGGGAGCAATTCCATTGAAATTGACTGTATAGAATTGTGATTTGCTAAGTAATTAGGGAGTGTTGTATACCCAAGACGGAACTAGACTTGTAACAAGGTGAACCAAGTTTGGAGGACCAAACTTCTTAAGGTAGGGAGAATGTAACGACCCCAAAATGCGTATAAGAAGTCATCCTTGTTTAACTATGGGATAATATGTTTTAATTTAATTATATCTATTGGAATTGAAGAACTATTTGTTAAGTTATGACTTTAAAACTGGAATTGATGACCTTTGTGGGTTCAGAAATCGGAATTGAGTACATAGATATATTAATGGGAATTTTTAAAACTATTTGGAAAAATTAATTGGAAATCTAATTTGTCTGATTCATTAATGTACATTTGGATAGTTAACTTGGCACTGCAAATTGAAGGCCTTAGAGGCTTCAAAAACCAAAACATGGGACATATTTATGATCAGCACAATTTTTAGAGTCATCTGAGAAGTTTAATTGAAATTTTATTTTGCGCAATTCGTAAGGCCACGTTTGGCTCTCCCTTGTGTTAAGCTTGTGTGTGTGATATATTTATATATATAGAGATATGCCATATGAGTTGTGAACTCATCTTTTTGAAGTCAAAAACAAAATATCTAAGGGAGAGAGAACCGTGAGAAAGAGAGGCCAAGAGAGAGTGAGAGAGAGAGTTCACCATTGTTGGGAGCTTGAAGATGACTTGAAGAAATTGAAGAGAAAGGAAGGAGATCAACCATGGAAGCTTGGGGAAATTAAAGAGAACTATGAGAAAGTCAAAGAATGAACTAAGGTATGATAAATTATCTTGAATCCTTATGGTTGAGGCATCAATTTCATGAAATCATGATAATAAGGGAAGCTTTGAACCCATTTGAGTTACGGCTCTATGTATATATTTGATTGAACCTTAATTTCCTAAGAGTTGCTTGATTGAAGAATTAAAGTCATTATATTTGTTTATTTTGAGGTTATGATGTTTGATGGAAATTAATAATGTGAAATTCGTTATGTATTAAAGGGTTTTGGGCTTTGATTTACATGGAATTGAGGTTTGATTTTCAAAATGAGAAGTCCCAATTTTTCAGCCATTTTTTGGACTGCACACTGCCCAAGGCCGCACGTGCGGCTCTGTTTCCCGCACGTGCGGGAGACAGCTTTGTCCAGCCAACTTTGAATAAGCATATCTTTTGCCTCGAGACTCCGTTTTGAGTGATTCTTGAGCCTAAAATCAAGCCCCGGAAGTCTAGTTTCCAATGGCGGTGGTCTAACTCCCAAATTCTAAATACAGAAATAGTTATGCTTAAATTAGTGACGACTGTTCACTTTCTGTCAACCAGTTTTGTATCATTTCTTCACCTAGACCATTTCCCATCAATTTCTCCTATTTTCTGAGACATAGATTATAAATTATTAAGGAATAATGAGCTTGGTACCACCATGGCTAATTGATTAAACGATCAAAAAGAATAAGTAAAGGATCGAGTACAACCTCATATTATTTGTTGTGCACTGTACTTGTAGGTCGAGACGAGGACATCGTCCCATTACTACCAGGAGCTGATCACTGTGAGTAATAGTAGTGTAACAATATGTTTCACTTACTTCCTGTGATTATGATTTATGTATTGTTATTTGTGAATGGTCTATTCCATTGATGTTATGCTTTGCTTCAATTAATCGATATGCTTGAATAATGGCATTGATATGGACCTAAGGTCATTTTGTCCCTAGTAATAGACGTAGGCCCGAGGCCGTTATGATGTGCATTGTTCTGTCCCTATTAATGCAGTGATATATTTGCCTTCTGTTAATAGTTGTTATTAATGTTCTGTTATCCGCAAGACAACTATGTCGACTTGTAGTAAACCATGGGAAAATCTTTGTGCACTATTGAGTAATAGTACTGTAGCAGTACGTTTTGCTTACTGTTAATGGTTAATACTGACGTTCTATTATCTGCAAGTTAACTATCTAAATTCATGATAAACAAATGGAACATATGTGTATTATGGATCAATGATATCTTTGTGTATCTGGAATCATTCTGTTTTGTTAATAATGGGCCCGAGGCCAATCTGTTGACATCTAGACTTGAGGCCGCTCTACATAATATGTTAGGCTTAAGGCCGTCTTGTATTATCTATGGGCTTAAAGCCATTCTGTATTATATCTGGGCTTACAGCCGTTCTATATTATATCGGGGCTTCTGACCATTCAGATATATATCCGGCTTCTGACCGCTTCAGATATATCCGGGCTTACAATATACCGCTTCAGATATATCCGGGCTTACAGCGCTCAGATATATATCCGGGCTTCTACCGATCTGTATTATATCTGGACTTCTGACCGCTTCAGATCATATCCGGGCTTCTGCGCTCAGATAACTGTATGTCTGTTAGGCGAGGCCGATTCATATAATCTATTAGGCTAGAGGTCGTTCTGTATAATCTGTTGGGCCTGAGGCCGCTCTGCATAATGTGTTGGGCCTATGGCCATTTTGTATTCTACATGGGCTTGAAGCCAGTCTGTATTATATGTGAACCTGAGACCGTATTGAAATATAGTTATAGATAAGACTTGTATATGGTTGGTATCTGTCTATTTATTTTATCCAAGGTTTTGCTTATTCAATTAACCTTCTTACATTGCTATTATTCACTGAGCTTTGCTCATTCTATTTTATGTATATTTCTGTAGGTGAGCCATCGGGAATTACCACTAGAGTTGTACTGAGGTTCGCCTGTCTGCCAAGTCACCTGGGATATGTCTCCACGTGGAGGCCTTAATTTATTGTTGGGAGTCTTATAAATTATTAAGTCTTATGTAAGTGTGTGTGAGATCTATATAAATTCTGTGATTGTATATGTATATTTGGAAATATATTTAAATGCTTAAATCCAATTAAACCATCATGTATGCACAAGCTCAATGGATGTTGTCTTTTATTGATATTGTTTCCGTCTAAGGCCTCATATATGGTTAAATATTATTTTAAAATTTTGTTTTGAGGCCTATGTATCCGCTGATCATGGACCAAACTTTTAGGGGCGAGTTTGGGTCGTGACAGTAGCCTTTCTGAGTAAGACTGTAAGCTAAAAAGACACAGAGAACATATCGGGCACTAAGTTTGGTCCTATCTTTGCAAAAAAAAGGACAAAACAGGCAGACCCAAACACACGAAGAAGAGAGTAGTTAGGAATTTGGGAGAACAAAGCCTCATAAGGAGATCGATCCGAAAGAAGGGAAGTAGGCATGCGGTTGAGAAGAAAAGCAGCAGTAAGAACTGCCTCCTCCCAAAATAGAGCCGGAACTGAGGCAGAGAGAAAAAGAAACCTGGTTGTCTCAAGGAGATGACGGTGTTTACACTCGGCTCGACCATTTTCGGCAGGTGTATTTATACAAGAAGTTTGGTAAATGGTATCCAAATTGGCCAAATACTCACAGAACTCATTTTTAAAATATTTTCTACCCAAGTCAGACTGTAACACTTTAATGGTAGACCCAAACTGAGTAGTAATCATAGACTGAAAGGTACGGTATATCTAATAGAAATCAGACTTACGAGTCATAAGATAAACCCAAATGTAATGGGTGCAATCATTAACAAATAACATATAGTATGCAGAACCCCCTTTGGTGAGAATAGGAGAAGGGCCCCAAACATCAGTATGAACTAAAGAAAACGGTGTAGCAGATATAGAAGTACTGTTACGGAAAGGTAAGGCTGTCATTTTGGCAAGTTTACACCCCCGACACTTAGTAAGTTGATTATGAGGAACTTTACCTAATATACCTGACTGAACTAAAGATCGTAAGCGGTCAACAGACAAATGCCCTAATCTGGAATGCCATAAATAGAAAGGATTGGACAGAGAATCTAACTGAAAATAAGAAAAGGCAGTCGGAGAGGTAGTCATAGGCAGATGCAAGCTTTCCATCACATAAAGGTCTCCAATTCTACGGCCAGTCCCAATCTGCTGCTTAGACATCCGATCCTACACAAAACAGATAGAAGAAGAAAATATAACATCAAAACCAGAAGCATCAAGTTGACTGATAGATAATAAACTAACAGCTAACTGAGAAATATAAAAGACAGATGGAATAAAGACAACAGACATAGCAAATTGTAGGACAAACCCAATAGATATAACAGACATATCAAACCCATTAGCGGCATTGACAGTAATAGAAAAGGGAGGAGGAGTACAATTTTGAAGTAAGGAGAGATGGTGAGTCATATGATGAAAGGCACCAGAGTCAAAAATCTAGACAGACGAAGAAATACCTGAAGAAGACCCGAGCAAACCTGAATTAAGAGAGGAAACAATGGAAGTAGACGGTATATGCTAAAGCTGACCAATCTAAGCACTCAAGGAAGCCAAGTCAGGATTTATAGCGGGAGCAAATCCAATATAAGCAACAAGAGAAGCACATAATTGGTTTTGAGAGTGCTGAAAATATGGGGCAAACAAACGTCCCTTCTTGAGACAATAGTACTTCCAATGACCTCTCTAATGACAGAAGGCACAATCATCAAGAGCTAGAGACATCGTAATAACTAGAGCGATGAGGGATTCAAGTGTAATAAATACAAAATAGACCAAATTAGCCAAACTAAGGTCAAAGGTAATAACCAAACCCAAACTAACTAAATCAGAGATCTTGCAAAGCAGAGAGAGACTTCAAGAACCAGAGAGAGACAGAAGGAGATTGTGGTTGAGAGAGACAAACCATAGAGACGAAACAGATGACTAGACAAAGCAAACGAACCAGATCCAATCTCAGATGGATCGCAAATCGAAGATAACGAGCTGCGATTTGAAACAGATAGGTCACGACTGAGAGAGAAATCTTGGGAGGCGTGGAACAATAACTGAAACAGAGATGGGTCATGATCCCGACACTGGATAGATCGCGATTTCTACGAGACCAGATATTGATTACGAGTCTGGTACAATCACGACTCCAGAGAACCACAAACAAGAAGTCTACAAATTGAGAAGAAAAAGCTTCGAACCAAAGAGAACTTCGAACTTCGAACCAGAGAAAACTTCAAACGATTAGAGGCAGAGCTAGGGTTTCACACACGGCTCTGATACCATGTAAGAATTCCAAATAACTCTATATATTCAATTATGTCAATTTACAAAGAGTTCATCAGTTTATATAGCCCTAAATCTATGACTGAAAAAGAAAATACTAACTAATTCCTATTTATACAATCATGCCATATATACACAACATGTCATATATACAATATATTCTCATACATTCATGGTAAGCCTCATCGCCCAACCCACAAAAGTAAAGCTGAAATCTACTCATGAACTAAGCTTAACAAGTTTTTTTTGCCCGCTTTGGGTCAGGTCACGAGCCAAAACTTTTGACCCAAGCCTTACCCAAAAGACTTAGTCCAAATGGGCTCGTGATTGGGCATGCAAGTCAGGTTGATGGGCAAGCCAATGGGCTACTTCTCATGAAGCAATGAGTCGGGCTTGTCGGCTTAGCCCAACGAGCCATGATTTAAATCTTATTTTTTTAGTTTTTTTCTTTTTCTTCGTATTATTTTTCATAGATTTAATGAACTCATAGGGCAGCCTGATTGGAAACCCTGCCGGCCATCTCTTATTTGCCAACAGGCTAGGTTAAGTTTCAAACCCAAGGCCCAAGCCCAATCTTAATCGGGTCAGGTAAAAGCCCAGCAAGCCGGGCAAACCTTGCTACGTGGCTTTGGAGCAAATGATGAGGCTTAATTCATGTTATTCAAAATACACACAAACTTAAATCCCTGCAAATCATCAATCGATAACTGCACTTCTTATCCACACCGCTAGATAGTGGGATTGTTTAATGCAATTTATATGAATTATTTAGAAAAAATTACATATTAGTGGTAGTTAGAAAAAATATTTACAAAAAAAAAGTGATAAGCATTATAACTATTAATAATTAAAATTACAAATTTTTTTCACCTTTATGCAATAATTTTTCAAAATTCACTCCGAAAAGTAATTTCCACAATCACTTATAGCAACTTCATTTTCATTTTCATTTTCATTTTCATTTTCTAGAAGTTTGATGCAATTTCTTATAACTTATTAGGCAAACTCACATGAATAAACTAAAAAAATGAATTTATGAAAGTTGAGAGAAATGTATTTTTAATTCAAAAATGCTATAAATCTCAAATTTTCTATCAAATAAATGGCTAAATATCTCACATGAGAGGTCCACAAAGGTGTAGACTCCATACTTATGTAAGATTTTTAATCATTTATTTAATAAAAAATTTGATATTCCTAACATTACTTTTTTTAACTTTTACTTCGTAATTATTAACTTTTAACTCACAAGAAACAAAACTAAACAGGCGCAATACTGTGATGTTGATGCCTTCCCAAGTTTCTATCGAGAAAATTGATAGGGTTACAACGTGCACCCTCAAAAAGTATGTGGTATGTCTATCATAACTTTTTCGCAAAATTTCATAACTTAAATCCAAAATGTTATAACTTTTTCATTACAAAAGTCATAATTTCTTCACTGAAAAATATCATAACAAAATCTCAAAGTGTCATAACAAAAATCACAAAATGTTATAACATTATTATCATTCCCAATTTTAGAATGCACATCATAAATTTGTTATTCATAACTTTACTACAAAATGTCATAACATACATCACAAACAATCATAACGTTCATCATAAAAAAAATTTAACTTTTTTACAATATGCACTATTCGAAAAGGTGCACATTGTAAATTTCTCCAAATTGGTATGAGACAGAGAGAGAGTTGAAACAACATTACAAATTAGAGTTCTCTGGCAAAGTTACAGCCGAGGTGATCACCACCATGTTTAGTATGCAAAATTCTAAGGTTTTGCTGCTATACGTGCAAAATATTAATAAAAAATAAATAAATAAACAAAAATTACTAAATCTTCTGCCTCTTCTCTGTTCTCTGCAACTCTGTTGTTGGGCCTTCATCCAATTGGTTGCATTTTAGATCTTCTGATGGTGTTCTGAAAAGGATTAAACAAAAACAATAAGCCCATCATCCTCTCGTCTTCCCACAATGTTGGCCCAAATTTTGGCCCCTGTATGCTTAAAAATGAAATGTTATAACACAGTAGCTTTGCCATTTTCTATCAAAGCAACGATTATATGCAAGGCCTCAAAAGTAAAGACCAGATGGAGGACCAAATATTGTGTGTGTGTGTGAGAGAGAGAGAGAGGCTTGATTTCCCAGCAGCAACACAACCAACTTGCCCAAGTACGATGACCAATTATACTCATTTTGACTACTAAAAAATTGAAAATCGTGGCAATTAGAAAACTTGTGTGAGTAGTAACAAATTAATTCAATTGTAAATAATAAATGATGACATGATGATTTCAAAATCAAATGAGTGAACTTTTCTTCTTTTTTTATCTTTCCACTCATTGTTTGGGAAAATGTCAAGCAAAACAAGATCTAAACTCGCACTTCGGTGTTAAATGCCATTGCCATTAGCAGGGAAAATTGGCAGAGAACAGCAGCAATTTCAGCACATCGGGCAGAAATATGATAACAGAAGTATCTAATCACCATATCAAGACACTGGTAAAATGGATTCTCTGCTTACATCTTCAAAGCAGCTATTGCCATAGACAGTGCACCCTCGTAAGTTTGGTTTCCACCAATAAACCCACTCATGTGAACAAAAACACAACCTGGGATTCCAGCCTCTTTTGACAGTTCCTCATCTCTCAAGCCTCGCCATTGAGATGGGAGAGGTTTGCGGCTCTCAAATTTATCAGGAGATATTGCCACTGCCTGCACCCGCCAATGTTTGCTCCTATCATCCTGCAATTTTTATAGACTAAATAAATCAGATGTTTTCTTCGCTAAGTTAGTGACAACACAAAATAAATTAGGAGAATGGGTATGAAAGGAGAAAAAAAAAAAAAAAAAGCATGGGTTGGGAAAGTCACATAATTATATTTTCTTTCTAATGCCTAGATATTAGGGTAGATAGAAGACAACGGAAACCGCAAGATTATATCACCGAAAAAAGAAGAGGAGAACATGAAATGCTCCGGATTATTAAAAATTGAAGGAATTGGACAAAGTATTAAAGATATTAGTGAACCTCGTGTTGAAAACCTGACATTTTCTCCAGTTCCAGATTGGCCAAAAAACCAGAGCAATAATATATATGCAAAGGGGGTATATGAATGCCTATGCTCCCCATACTATACTCATTTTTATCATTTAATTCCAGATGAAAGAAAAACTAATCATTTTCTCATAATTACATGAAGATACAGTCAGATTTTATCTAAGAAGAAGAAATGACATTGGAGAGGTCAGTAGTTAGCAAAACCCATCTCATCCAAAAAAGAAACATAGAACTGCGCAAGATAGACATGAATACCTGGTAAAGCACATATTTAATGGGTGGATCAATCTTCATCTCCTCCTCTAGCTCATGCAGGTGAAGCTTCCACTGCCAGGCAGATAAAATCAAATAAGGATCCGTAAACTGTCCTGGACATAGTTGACATAAATAGTTTCTGTATACATTAAGCATGCTCATATGACAAGTTTTACATATATAATATTATGTACTATCATTTTCCAAAGTAAGATGCTCTTATTTAGGTTTAGGAAAAAGTTTTTAAAGGGCACCTTCAATACAGTAAGGTAACATGCAAAAACCTAGCAAGTAAATTTCAGAGAAGTTAGAACAGCGGAAAAGTAAGACTTGCAGGCCTATATACAGGCACTGAAGGGGTGACTCCTTTCCAATAAAACATCGAACTGATAAATTAGTATCATCTAAGAAAAAGCTGATAAAGAAGGACAAGACTATATCAGGCTGATGGAGACATCATCAGTGACTACTTACAGGGCAAAATCTGCTCAAAACCATAATTTCTCCACTGCGATCAATTCCTTGTCTCTCTGCAAGACACTCCATAACAATCGACCGTGCTGGTAACCACGATCTTGCATGAAACCTAACACTCTAAAGAACAGGAAAGCATTGTTAGACAAATTGGAAAAGACAAAAAGAAAAATATATATAAATGATTATTCATAAAAATTTCCTTGAGTCAACCCTTTAAAATTCAGCTGAGGTTACACATAAACTTCACATTGAGATGTAATGAAATTATTATAAATAAATAAAAAATAGTGGTGACTTTCAAGAAAATCTCACATCCAAAAACTCACTGCCAGCCAATGCCATTGCCCGTTGAAAGGCTTCGTTCTCCTGCTCAGGTGACTGATCGGGGTCCATCCAGTCCAAATTCAATCTTCCAACTCTTGCAGACAAATTTGTATTATTCACATATCTTGGAGGCTGGTCTGTGTCAAATTGATTAATTCCATTGTCAATAGCATCAATTGCCTGTAACAAGCAAACAAGAACATAAAAATTACAGATTTACACTAGCACAAAGATTGGGAAAAAAGCATTCACAAACTATCTATCTGGGTAAGAATACATCTATCATGAAAAAATAAAAACAAGTGAATAGCACCAACCAAACAAAGCAGGAAGTGTGTGAAATCTTCCTCCATTTCCTGGACTCCCAATAGCAATAGCATTACGTTTGAATGAAAAGTCCAGGGTTCCCATGAGAAATAGACCTAACTTTGACGTTATTTGCAAAATGTGGCTCTCTTATATTTGAACCCACATTCTCA
Organism: Camellia lanceoleosa; assembly: GCA_025200525.1. Classification (NCBI taxonomy): domain Eukaryota; kingdom Viridiplantae; phylum Streptophyta; class Magnoliopsida; order Ericales; family Theaceae; genus Camellia; species Camellia lanceoleosa. Next base: position 60,386,011 of record CM045771.1, on the reverse strand, counting down.
CACTTGATAGCCACAGCTTGAACTTTTACAATAAGCATGAAGTATGGCATTCCAGTTCCCAAGGAAAAAATATTTGTTTATTCAAATCTTAATATATGAAGCCCTTTCTCTTTTTTTTAACGAACTCCTCCTCCCACCCCCATTCTAAAACCCCTACTTATCATTCTTGAACCAAGAAAGAAAAGGTTAAATAAAATAACTGCATAGGCCACGAACTACGGCTAGGAACAGACATGGACCGATGCTCTGCCCAGCCTGCCATTGATTTATAGGGTTTGAGATTCATTCTAGGCCTGTAAGGCTGGGATGGGCAACTTTTTAGGGCAACTTTTTAGGGCAACTTATAATTGTGGGGGGAAATGGGAAGAATGCTTGAATTGTAGCCAAGCCCAGCCGATAATTTCATAATGCCACACCAATTGTTGAATCAACGCAGTCAACATATTATATTTCTGGAATGACCAAATTTCCTTCTTCAAGTCAAAACACCCACTATGGTAACCTCTCATCCTATCCTACCATCTTTCCATTACTTTCTCCTTCATTGTTCCATGCCAAAATCACAACAGATAAATTACCATCATCTCTCTCAACAACAGTTCATTGGAAATTATCTCTTCAAAACTCCTTTGTCTTGCCCCACCAAAACCATTTTGCCCATATTTTTGCGTTCTTCAAAGATTGAGCAAACCAATTGATTCTGCCCAGATCATTTAGGTATATAAAATTGCATTTACACTATGTTCCTTCTCCGCAGAGTATTTGCTAGAGTTATATGCCAACATATATTAATATAAAAGTAAATATACACCATTCAAGCATTATTCAATAAATCTAACAAAAAAATAGATTGAAGCTAATAATCAAGTAATCATAGAGAAAAAGGGGAAAGGGGGGGGGGGGGGGGGGGGGAGAGAATTAAAAAAACACGACACTTTTGAGAAGGACAGAAAAAATGCTAGAGAACTAAGCTCATCTAGCCATGATAGCAACTTCGTCTTGTAGAAATTTGAAGACTGAAAACTCAAAGCATGTAGATCTAAAAAGTGTGCAACATTTGCATGTAATTTTTTTATGACTTTAGCAATTAAAAATGAAAAAAAAAAAAATAGTCTTATAAGCAGAATTTGTTGAAAATAGAGGCGTAACAGCACTGTAACGACTTTTACGGATGTTACATAACCATAGTGGCTATTACAGCGATGATGTTCAATCACACCACTATTGTTGTTGTAATGAATGTCAGTAAGGTAACCACCCAGACAATTATGTAACAGCATTACACAATGATTCAATCCATTTTTAAAAACCATGGTCACCATTGGAAAGAAGCACGAGAAATATGCAAAATTTGATACCTCCATGAAACTTTTATAAATAGCCAAGTATAATCGATGCACATCTGGATGTCCATCATCAAGCTGAAGCTCCTTTGCAATTAACTCCATCCCATAATGCTAAAGATAAGAAAAACAAATTAGATGACAACTATAACAACAACAATGCTATAATAAATTATTAAAATATATATACATATATATATTAGAAGTTATGCTACACTTTCAAAGTGAACACTATGCATCATTTGTTTGTTGGGCAGAAGCATTTTCGACAAACATCTCACATTTTCTGGCATTTGGCTCAACGGAAAACAAGTCCATATATATAGAAAATGTTTTCTATTTTTAAAATAGGAAAATGTTTTCTGGACTAAAATTTACCAATGTCACTACACTACCACTGCCACCATAACCTCCACAACCACGTCACCACCGCCACTGCCACCGTGGCTGCTGCCACTACCACAACCACCATCTCCTCAGCCCTACCACCACCACCACCACCACCCCCACCCCCACCCCACCACTAATACAACCATTCACTTCGTTGCTACTGGCTTTCATTCTTGACATACCAACAATCAGTCTAACACTCTATTTGGATGGTGTGATTTGATGAGAAATGAGGAGAAAGAGAACTTCTTTCTCATGTTTGGTTTATAAGTTGAGTAAAAAATGGTGAAAAAATGTGAGAAAGAGAACTGTCTTACTAAACATATTTCATTTCCAACCAAAAGTGGTAAGATTCGGTGAGAAACAAGTTGATTAGTTGTAAAATATTTGTAATACCACGATTGCCCTTTAAAATACAAAGAAAGAAAGAAAGAAAGAAAGAAAGAAAAAAAAAAAATCTCATTCACATCCCTCTTTCACCTGCCTTTGTTTTTGCACTCATCCAAACATGATAATGAGAAAATACAATCTTTTCTTTTCTTTTCTCTTCTTTTTCTCACCTAGATGAGAGAACACAATCATTTATTTTCTCACATAAAAGAGGCCTTGCTTCTTCATCCGTATTCACAGTACATTAGTAGTTTCAAGAGGCAATCAAACGTAGGAAAACATTTTTTCCGGGATAAAAATATTCGTAAGCAAACAAATGATAAGTAAATTACACTGATAGCTGAAATTGAAGCGTAAATGGGAATGATTAATAAAGTGAGCATTTTTACCTTGTAAATAAGGCCAGCACTACTGAGCTTAGTAGTGAAACCATGTCCAAAAACCTCCTCAAAACCTTTCTGGTGATGATCGTAGCGATCTCGACTCGGATCATACACTCCTCCAACATCAAGCACAGCATCAAGTGTTTCCAGCACCTGAAAAAGAAAATTATGAATGGTAAAACAATCTAACTTGATATAAAAACACAACAATTGAATGATAGTGACCTTAGGGTCTCTGGTTCGAACGATTTGGGCTGCGGAGAACTTGGTGGTGAGGCGAATCATGAAGCAGCCCAAGGCTTCGTCGCAGTGGAAGCTTCCGTTGTGAGTGCCGACTAGTCGCTTTGGAGTTGGCGAAGCAGAAGCAGCAGAGAAAGAAGAAAGACTAGGGTTGGTCATGAGGAGAGAGACAAGGAGGGATGGTCTCTGGAAGTTGAATAGCCTCAGATTGTTCTTCAGCCCCTTCGCCACTGAGAACATGCCTCTCTCTCGCGCTCGATCTACTGTCGTATTACTGAACCCCTCCCATAAACCCTCTATGGTGGGTTTTTCGACGGAATAAAAAGGATAAATTACACTTTTCCTTTTTATATTTTCTCTTCTTAAAGTGTATTGATTTTACTTTAACTTTCTACATTTTAAGTTTTTTTTTTTTTTTAATTTACTTTTTAAAGTTAATTTTTATTAAAAAATAAATAGAAAATAACATATTAACAATATAAAAATATTTTATTATATATAATTTACATTTCTAACATAAATTTAAATTTTAATATAATAATTTTTTTTTTATGTTATATAATAGTTATTATGATATGTTCTGTCTAATTTTGAACATAAATTAACTTTATGAGTAAATTAAAAAAAATATGAAATATGAAGAGCCAAAGTAAAAAATTTAAAAAAAATTAAATTTTAAGGATTAAAGTAAAAAAAAAAAAGACCAAATATAAAAAGAATAAAGTGTAATTTACCCGAATAAAAATGAGTAAATTACATACGAGGTTGAAAACGAACCGTGTAATTGAAAGTTGGATAATTTAATAGATTTAAAATTATATTTAAATTTGATTTATTTATATAATATAATTGATTATGAACTATTTTTTAACGAGCCACGTACAAATTGAACTTGAATATTGTTTTTATAGTGTAATAAATTTATCAAACCAAGTAATTAACCATTCAAATTTGACTGAAAATTTAACTAATTTAAAATTATATTTATATTTGACTTATTTACATAATTAGTCTCGAATGAATTTTTGACGTATCAAATACAAATCAAGCTCAAATAATTTGATTATTTTAACACCCTACTCAACTATCGTTCATGTCTATGCATACTCTATTTTATAAGCAGTAAAAATAAATTACAAAAAATCAATTTGAACCATATTACTAAGATCTCTTTTGAAAAGTGTAAAAAAAATAAGATAATTGACTTATTTGAGACACATCATCTTTTTACCTTTTTACACATTTTTTTGTAATTAACAAAAAAAATCAGCTTTTTTAATACTTCCCAAAACAAGCCTTATTTTATTTTTTAAAATAGTTAACAATTATAAATTTAAATTTAAACTGTTTATTTTATAAAATAAAATATGATTTATTCATTAATATGGATTAAGTTAATTTTCATTAGTTTGTTCATTTCCTTTTTTTTTTTAAAAATAAGAAATTAATTTGCAAAAATAAATAAAAAAATATTTTTAAAAATTAAGCCTACTCTCAAACCAACTAAAACATAAATGAATATTGTTGTGCGCATCTTCTACAAAGATGAATGATCACATTTATTACTATTTTGGTAATTCAAATAATATTTCTCCTATTTGGCTTTGTTCTAAGCAAAAAACCAAAAAAACAAAAGTGATGCGAAAAGAAAAGAGAGAAAGGGTGAGTCCGAAGAGTTCGGATCCTCTCCTTGAGGAGAGTCCTTGAAATCCTGCGGGCAACGGCTCAGATCAGCCGTTGGTCATCCAACGGTTGAGATAAAAAAAAAAAAATTAAAAATGAAAATTTTCGACTTCCCGCCCAAAACAAAACAACAACACAGCTGAGATGAGGGATTCTTCCACTCTCACACAGAACTCAAGAACTCTCACGCAGCACTCGCCTCCGTCGAACCCATCCTCACCGACGGTGAACTCCATCCTCACCGATGGCGAACTCCACCAGTACAGCCTCTACGCTTCGTGAACTCACCATCGGTTGAGCAAAGATCTGTTCTTCATGAACCAGGTTGGTCTTCGAACAAAGATCTTTTGTCTTCCAACGTCTGAGATTGAGATTGAGATTTGGGTTTGGAATTGATATGGACAAGTTAGGACTTTCAGAATTAGGGATTTTACAATTTCAAAATTAGGACTTTTTAAAAAATTAGGGATTTGGGTTTTGAAAAATTAGGAATTTTGGTTTTTGAAAAATTAGGGATTAGGGCTTTTAAAAAAATTAGGAATTTCAAAAGTAGGGATTTCAGAATTAGGAATTAGGGATTTGAATTTATATTCGAACGGCTAAAAATTTAGGGCTTTTAATGTCTTTACCAATAAATTCAACAGTCTTGCGCAAATTCTTCAATCTGACCAAAATGCCCAAATATCGTACAACTGGTTCTGAGTTTCATGAATAATTCTCTAAGTTTTAAGAAAATATTATTATTCTTTTAGAATTTTCATACACATTCAATTATTGATGAGAATGATGCATCAATGACATTTTTTATATTAACATGTTGCTGTTTTTATTTTGTAAACAAAAGAAAAGAGGGATACAAGTGAGGGAGAAAAGGAATATATGTACATAGTTATCGACATAATAAAATGGCAAAACATGATTCATATAGCCAATTTCACAGGAAAGGGACACATAGTTAGTTTGATTAGGTTTGATGTGGTCATACATACATTCTTGGAATTCAGCTAACTACAATTTTGACTTCACATCTTCGGCAAATCCTTTCTGTAATTATACAACTAAAATTCAGTATACAAAGAATTTCAAAATAAAAAATAAAAAATAAAAGTTATGGCAATTGAAAGCCAAATAGAAGAACATATAGTAAATACCTCTATAGAGTCATTACTAAGAAGACGATCAATGAGATTGTTAAGAATGTCTTTGGTGTACTCAGGATGACCTTGAATTCCAAGAATGTGATCTCCAATGCTGAACATCTCTACTCTTGTTTTGTCTGAAAATGCTATCACTTCACTTCCTCTGAGGACCTCCCAAACTGTTTCATAGATTGTTTTATTGTTGGGACTTTAGAATTAGTCCCCCAAGTGTTGATGATAATTACTGAATTATTGAGAGAGAGAGAGAGAGAGAGAGAGAGAGAGAGATGGGACCTCATCTTGGTGGCATTCTGCATACATGAGAAGAGCATGAATTTCTATATTTGATATTCTCAAAAGGATGTAAGCCCCTAAAATAATTAAATAAAGCATAATAATTTTCAAGGGGGAGAAGGACAAACTTCAACTCTATCTTCAGCTCTTTGAAAGGAAATACTAGTTCATACAGAATATGCATATCTTTAGTTGCAGCACTAGAAAAGATTGTGAAGAGTTGCTGTTACTATTAGTAATAACAGAATATGCACTACGTTTAGCAAAATCTATAACTTATGCAGGGGTGAATAATGACAAGGTTCTGACAGCAAAACAATGTTAAATTCTATATACTATTACTATTAGTAATAAGACCCTCAAGTTTGTCCCTCTCCTCATGTATGCAGATTGAAAAAATGGTTTCTTCTTCTAACATCAACGACATGAGATTGGTACCGAGGCTGTGCCATTGTGGAAGAACAGCTGCTATACATATTGTAAGAACCAACGAGAACGGAAATGAAGGGCGTTTGTACTTTGTTTGCCCATCGAGATATATAAGTTGGTAATTCTAGCTATTTTCTTCTTTTATTAGTCACATTAATATTTGTCTTATTGAAGTAATGTATTCGCATGCATTGCAGAGTAACCCTCCCACTCACCAGTGCAATTACTTCAAGTTCGTGTCAGAAGATGATGAAGACGTTATGTCCAGAATTCGTTCCAACAGTACAGCTGCTGCTGGTATAACAATAGAAGACTTGAACGATGTAAGGATGAGGCTTCATGACATGAAAAATGACTATGGTCGAAGGCTGCAAAGGATGAAAAATAATCTGAAAAAAGATGGTCTACATCATTGTATTTTGTATCATTTTGTACTTTATGATGTAACTTTTCGACTTTATTGTATTTTTGGGAAACTTAATGGAAGTTTGTATCCTTTTGGATTTTATGTACTCCAACTTGTTATCTATTATCTGTTATGGAATGATGGAATGAATGATGGAATGTTATGTACATATGGTCTAAGTTGGTAACAAATCTGTATTTAATTGGTCTAAGTTGGTATTTTTGGTGTCATTTGATTCATACATTTGTACATATGGTCTAAACACAAGAAATCTGTTTTGAGCAGTTACCATCTAAACACTGAAGAATCAGAGGTGAAGAATATAAAAACAGCTACACACAAGAAATGTTTGTTTTGGGGTTCAATTGGTTGGGAGTTATGTCTGCTCTGTGACCCTTGACCAATGGAATTCAAATTCAAAGGACCACTCCAGGAGCCTACATTCATCAGCCTAAAAAGAGAGGAGTTCCCTCACTATGAATGTCTCCTAAAGGGACAAGTTTCTAAACTACAAAAGAGCAAATGGTGTACTGATGGATCTATCACCAAGTTCAGAACATGTATACCAGTTTCAGAACTTCAGAACCAATTTCAGAATAGAATCTGCCTGTACTTTATGATGATGAATGATGTTATGTTTCAGATCTGAAGCATACCAGTTTGAAACAATGAACACAGAAATAGATCAGAACATCAGAACCATCAGAACATCAGAACATACCAGTTTGAACATGCATACCAGTTTGAACCTGTTTCAGAACCAGAACCTGTTTGAACATGCATACCAGTTTGAACCTGTTTCAAAACCAGAACCTGTTTGAACATGCATACCAATTTGAACATCAGAACCTGTTGAAAAGGATACCAGTTTCAACATTGCAGATCAATTGCAGATCCAGTTTGAACATCAGATCAATTTCAGAACCAGTTTCAGCAGCATACCAGTTTCAAATGAACATGAACATAGAACCAGTTCAATAACATGTTCAACACAGAACATGAACACAGAAATAGTTCAATCAACAAGAACATGAACATCAAACAACCAACACATAAATTAAAAAAGGCTATTAACAATAACATAATCAATTCAGTTGGGTTTAACATATAAATTAAAATCAACTGTAAATGAACATCAACCAGTACAACTTTAACATCTAAATTAATACATTGGTCCTTGAAAATTGACACATTGGTACTTTGTCATCACTTTCTACCAACAGTTTGCTTCACAATTTCAGAGGCCATGTTTTCACGTTGCAGCCCAATTTCAGCATCAGTTTGGTTCTGTTGATGGTTGTCCATAGCCTAAAAAAAAAAAGACAGAATTTTTAAGCAACTATAAATAAATGATATCACAGAATTTTCAGCAACTATAAACTAAAAATACATCAACGACGAACCTGACTACACATTGGAGTTGTTGATTCTTGAGAATATCGGAACCCAATGTCATATCCACATGAACCTTGTAGTTGTGACTGGAATGTTGGTTGAGTTGACAAATAATTTGGCACCACATACATCTCCCGCAAATTGTTCGCCTACAACAATGTCATATATGCTTTCAGTTATGGTTTCAGTCACATATTATATCCACACAAAAAATGACAATGTTAAAGTAAGACTTACATGATATGTGGGATACATCAATGGCGGAGGAATGTAATTACCACCCATGGGCAAAGATCGAGGAAGAGGATGAAGGGGAGGAAGAGGTTGAAGCAGAGGAACATGTTCATAAACATATATATCTCCTCCAACAGATAATGGAGAAGGTGCAACCGTTGAACTTGCAATAGATTGTGACGAAGCCAAGCTATTAGCACGGGATTTTTTTTTGGAGTTCGCTACCAACGCCGCTTTGAATCCACCTATGACCCTCCTTTTGCCCTTACTAGTTACCACCTTTTTCTTCAATCCTTTTGGTTGCACAACATGATTCACATCTTCGCATTCCACTTCATATTTTCCTGTACCCTTATGTAATTAATATAAAGTCGAGCCTCACACCCAGTCCTAGTTTCAGCTCTAGAGTTTTTTGACAATGGGTCTCGCTTGTCAACCTTTCGAAATCCTTCCTTGTTGCAAACCAAAAGTCTATGAATAAGTTTATTAGTGAACTTGTCATTCTTACAATAATCTCTTCTTATGCTAAACCCCATTCTTCCTCCATATGTATTATAAAATTCATACGCACATTGTTCAGAATCAAATATCATTCCCAGTTTTGGCTTCCAATCACAGTCATTCTCAGGTTCCATATCGATATCAAAATGCAACTGAAAACCCATATAAATAAAATGATAGACTGGAATTAAGGAAATTGAATTATTAAAATCCAGATTAAATTAATATACATAGAATGGGTTAATTTACAGTGTGTTCTATTTACAGTGTGTTCTATTAACTGGCAGTCTCATGGGTCAAAAACCAGTAATTTTAAGGTTAAAGAAATAGCAGTTTATGTAAGGTTCCAGTCATTTTCATAAACTAGTCTATCAATTTTAAGGTTCATGTTTTGAAATTGATAGACCAGTCTATCAATTTTAAGGTTCATGGTCTATCAATACGAGTTTATGTAAGGTTCCAGTAATTTCCATAAACTGGTCTATCATAACCTTAGAAATAGCAAATCATAGAAATGTTCGTGGACAAATATTTTCAAGTTCGTAGTAATTTTCAAGTTCCTGTTTGGAACTTAGAAATAGCAAATATTACTTCAACTTCCAGTAATGTTTGTCCACTCATTTTCAAGTTACTTCAAGTATTCCAAAAATTCCAAACATTTCGTGGACAAACATTCCAAAAATTCCAAAAATGTTTGTCCACTCATTTTCTTACTTCGTGTTTGGACAAGTATTTCTGGAACTTAGTTCATGGACAAACATTTCGTGGACAAATATTACCAAATAGCAGAACCTTAGAGAAAAGATAAAGAAATCATAAAGAGGTAAAACACACCAATTAATGAAAACTCGTATTCGATTTCTTACCTTATTGTCGACTATAATTTGGTTTTGAGCTTCAGTCGAAGGCTTTGGCGGCAGAAGAGTGCTCTGTACAGGCTGGGGCGGTGGAGTTCGCCGTCGGTGAGGATGGAGTTCGCCGTCGGTGAGGATGGGTTCGCCGGTGAGGATAAGGATGGGTTCGACAGAGGCGAGTGCTGCGTGAGAGTCCTTGAGTTCTATGTGAGAGTGGAAGAATCCCTCATCTCAGCTGTGTTGTTGTTTTGTTTTGGGCGGGAAGTCAAAAATTTTCATTTTTTATTTTTTTTATCTCAGCCGTTGGATGACCAACGGCTGATCTGAGCCGTTGCCCACAGGATTTCAAGAACTCTCCTCAAGGAGAGGATCCGAACTCGAGTCGAGATCCTCTCTAGCCAAAAGTCCCTCATGTCCTCCGGTCAAAGGCCACGATTTGGCCACGTGGCCCTTTGAAGATCTACGGCTCAGATAATAAAAAAAATTGAATTTCGTCTCTTTGCAAATCTTGCCCATTGACAAACTCTTCCTAGCCCTAACCTCAAGTTTAAGACGAAGGGGAACAGATATTTTGGAAGAAGAAAAAGAAGAAAAATCAAGATGATGAAAATTTGTAGATCCGGATCTGCAAAGGAATTTTTTTTTTGTTTGTTGATGAAGATGATGATGTTGAAGATGAAGATGTTGAAGATGATGAAGATTTGCTGCATTTTCCATAGATGGAATCTGCAAATTTACAGATCATCAATGGACAATTTTTTTTTTTTACAGATCATCAATGGAAAATTTACAGATTTCAAATCTTGATGTTTATGCAGATGTTTTCCATTGATTTTTTCCATTGATGTTTATGCAGATTTCAAATCTTGATGTTTATGCAGATTACAAATTTTTTTTTTTATAGATCATCAATGGAAAACATCAAAATTTTATGGTTTGTGTGAAAATTTACAGATTTTTGCAGATTTTTTTTTACAGATCATCAATGGAAAATTTACATAAACCATAAATGGAAAACATTCATTTTTTTTTTTTTTTTTGCATCTGAGCCGTAGATCCTAACTCAAACCTCTATAAAAACAGTTTTATCTGAGCTGCTGCTGCTGTGTTGAATGAAAGAAGGAAAGAAATTCAATTTTTTTTTGATCTTCATGGAAGCTGCTGCTACCAATTTTTTTTTTAACAGATCATCAATGGAAAACATCAAAATTTTACGGTTTGTGTGAAAATTTATAGATTTTTGCTTATTTTTTTTACAAATCATCAATGGAAAATTTACATAAACCACAAATGGAAAACATTCAATTTTTTTTTTTGCATCTGATCTGTAGATCCTAACTCAAACCTCTATAAAAACCTCAAATTTTTATCTGAGCTGCTGCTGCTATGTTGAATGAAAGAAGGAAAGAAATTCAAAATTTTTTTTGATCTTCATGGAAGCTGCTGCTGCTGCTGTTGTGTTGAACGAAGAAGGAAAGAAAATTCAATTTTTTTTTATCTGAGCCGTAGATCTTCAAAGGGCCACGTGGCCAAATCGTGACCCTTGACCGGAGGACAGGAGGGAGTCTATGGCTGGAGAGGATCCGGACTCAGAAAGGGTGAGAGCTATATTAAAATAAAATTCTTAAAAAACTAAAGAAGAGTTTTTCCTTTATTAAATTTGAATAAAAATTTAATGAAAAATTTGATTTAATATAATACATTTTTGATAATTTTCATCAATTATGTTGGTCATCCGATAAATTCATTCTAAAATGAAAAAATGAAAAATGATTTTGTGTCCGAATTTGTTTCCCCCGAATGCCCCTAATGCCCAAAACGACATCGTTTTGGGTATTAGCCTTTTTTTCTTTTTTTCTGCCATTTTCGACTTGAGTTGCAGAGGAAGAGGGAAAGGGAGAGGGAGAAAAAGAGAAGAGAGGGCTCGCACCTCCGTCGCCTCCGCCTCAGTGCCTCGGCCCGCCTCGCCCCCGCCTCACTTGCCGCTACTAATAATTGGGCCCTCCATTCTTCTACTCCTCCCTCCTCCTCCTCCTTCTCCCCCTCCCCCTCCCCCTCTCCCTCTCCCTCCGTCTTCTTCTTCCTTCTGCTGAAAAATAAATAAATAAATAAATAAAATTAAAATTCAGAACATTCGGGGGAGCCCAGATTCGGACTCCCAATCAAAACTCTTCTAAAATTCATTTGTCTCAAAGGTTGTCCACTCAATGTTACCTTTAAAATTTGATAAACTATTAAACGCTCGCTTAAAATATATTACTCTCTCCATTTGATATCAATTGATAAAATAATTGAAGAACTGTTTTTATTAATTTTTTGTCAAATTGAAATTTGATGAAAATGTATTTATATTTTTCATTTTGTTTTTAAACCATAAATTAAAACGAAGTGACGAGGACAAGTAAAAATCCCATATCCCTTCATCATCCCAAGCTCAAAGCAATCCTATCGCATCCTCTCTGAAAAATCAAAAGATGACAATGGCAACCACTGTGAATCCCACTTTGATCTCTTATCGAAACCCTAATTATCCATTCCTACTCAGAGATAAACTCTCCTTCTCATCATCACCGACCCTCACGAAATTCTTCAGCAAGCCATCGTCATTGTCAATTTCTCCCCCAACTCTAATAACTGTGAAATGCTCCAACAATTCGGAACAGGGACAATCGGACGGTGTTGGCGGTGGTGGTGGTCTGAAGGAGGTGTTGTCAGGAATGGTGGACGAGCGAGTAGAGGAACTGTTGAACAGAGAAGAGAACAGGGTTTTGCTTGATGGGTTAGAGAAAGCGACCCAGAGAGTAGAAATTGCGACGAGAGAGCTTGCAGAGATCCAAAAACAGGAAATTGAAGCGAAGCAGTTGAGGGATTACGTCAACCAGCTCGAATCCAGAACTTCTGAGGTCTCTCCTCTATATTCCTGTTCCTCCCCCACGTTTGGGAAATTCTGTTTTCACACCTCTATAATATTATATCAAAATACACCTAAAGTAGAGTAAAATGACTATAATAAATATCAAAATATATTTTTAAGATTATATTTTAATTTTCTCTATACATAGTTTTTTTTTTTAAATCCTAATTTTAAATATAAAGGACGATTAGTTTTGTTCTTGTGTCAAGAATCAAAAATTATACAGCTGTTAAAATCTAGATTGTTATTTTCTTTCTATCACATCAAAACCCTCTTTCAAATCTCTTTCTGGTTGTTGTTCTTGACCTACTCTGTGTAGTGGTTACAACTACTTTTGTTTTTTGTCTTTTCGCTTTTTGTTTTGGTATACCAAGTTATCATACTTAAATACTCTGATCTTCAAATGAGGGTTCATCAAGACATTGCAGTGATGATTGACACCAAAAACATGGTATTTATACTGCTTACAAATACCACACAATGATCATTCACATGTCTAGAATTCTTCTAGTATAAGAGTGATTTTAAACTATGTAGATTTCAATTTAGGAATATAGTAACATTAAATCAACACAGAATACAGAATGGAGGAAATTAAGAGGAAAAGAATAAGGAGGCTTTCATAAGAATGGAGGGATTTCATTGTTTCTTCAATGGGTCATTTTCATACATCAGGTGTGTAGAAGAGGGCTTTCAACCGAATGGGTAAAGGTGTGTGGAAGGAGGGTTTAGATGGGGTGTACAAGGATATGAGTTAGGATATAATTGGAACATAAAATGTATGGAATGAGAAGAATAATCAATAATCAAATTAATAAGTGTGTGCACTGAGAAATTATGTGTATTGAGATAAATAGGTGTGTAGAAATAGAATCTTTTCTCACTTTTAGTGGATGGTACACGTGATACGTGTGCAATTGAGATAAGTAAGAATAAAAACAAATAATACAAAAATTAGTATCATAATATGTATATTGTCTGAGTAGTAAGATTATTATCAATGAAATCAAAAGTTTGGGTTCAAACTTTGCTCATGCCTTCAAATTATAATTTTTTATTTTTAGGACAGAGCCTACCAAAGACTTGGACACCAAATTCAATGCTGACATATACAATACTATAGATGTATAGACTAGTGTGGATGCAAATGTGATGCACTTGTAATATTATATTAAATTTTTGGATAGTTTGATGGTTGAAGAAAATTGATTGGCTGTTTGGGTGATTTTTGATGAGGGTCCTACTAACAAGGCACAAGAAAAAGACCAAAAAAAAGTGCACCTTTTATTGATTTCGTAATTTCACCCTTTTTTAAACTATAATAATTTTTACACAAATCTCAAACAATGCCGACGGGGCACTTGTTAGCATTTGACTTTGATGAATGAAAAAAATTGTTTTACAGCTTTTGACTGTGGTGATAATTGAATGTGAATGATATTTTTGAAAAAATAAAAAGCATGACAATGTTCGCACTAAATTAGGTGTATGGTTTATATAGTAAAATAGTTGTATATGTTTGTTTTTACATACAGTTATACCTTTCTTTTTGTGAGATGTACTCTTTCCTGTGGCAACATTGTTGATTGAATATATGCTTGAACTAGTTGCTGTCTCTTTTAGTGCCAATACATTACTGTGATACTGCTAGCTATTCAACTACCAGAACTATGTGAACTTTGATGGCATAAAATTTTGAATCCCAAACTTGTCATTCTGCGATAGAAACTTGCAGCCATTTTACCCAAAAGAGAAACGGATGAAAAAGAAAAACATGAAACAATGCTCAATTTCCATTCCTTGTTCAATTGAAATGTATTTTATGGAGTTGAGCTTGCTAGCCGACTTTGAATTTATATTCATAAGCCAACTTCCTAAACTAATAATACTCTGCTTCAGAGTTAAATTAAGTAACAAAAATAAAGAAAAAAAATATGCAACTTGGATCAAAGAGTCTAAATATACTGTTTACAAATTGAGATTTGCTTTGTTGGACCAACTAAATTACCAAAGGAAGTTGCATATGTCAAATACGATGGCACTCGTTGAACAATGGAACCACTTATATTTTTCAAGTAGTAGTTTGATTTGCTTCATGTACAGCTTACAAAAGTGTTGATCTAGAGATTTTGACGAATTGTATAATGCATATGTATTGAAGATTGCAGAATGTCAGAGGGAAATATTAGAAGCAAGAGCAATGGTGGAAGAAGCACAGCGCTCTCTAAACATTGATGGGGATGATTATGCTATTATTGAGGAGGTAGAAACTGCAGAAATCGATAGAAATGAAGAGAGGTTGGAGTCTATAAAAGCTGCTTCTATTTCTGCCTTAGTTGGCAGTCTTGCAGGGCTCCCCATTTTCTTCACTCAAGTAACCGACATTTCTCAGCTAATTCTCCATTTAGTAACCACCTTCATCAGCTGTGCTCTATTTGGAGTAACTTTTCGATATGCAGTAAGAAGAGACTTGGACAATTTTCAGCTAAAGACAGGGACTTGTGCAGCCTTTGCCTTTGTAAAAGGTATAATGATCTATCTTACTTTGATTCACCAAGATTAGGGCCTGTTTGGTTGTCTTCCCATTTTCTGTTTCCCCAAAACACAACTTGTTTGGTGAACTATTTTCAAAAACTGTTTTTGCATGAAAATAGAAACAATGGGTATTTTCAGAGTTTTCATCGAGAAATATACAAATTGAATTTGCATTTTGCTATGCAGGTGTTGGTACAGTAGATGGTGGACCACCTTTGGAATGGGAAATTGGGAGCTTCTTGTCACATGCTCTTATTGGTGCAGTTTATATATCTGAGAATCTTTTGATCTTTTTATTCGCTGCAGTCGCTCTGGATTTCTGTTACAAGATGAGGGTATTAAGTCCATTTCCTATTCAAAAATCGGCTTCGTAGACTATCAGTAGGTGAAGAGCTATTTTTTGACAACACAGAAAATTGCTTTCTTTTGGTGGATGTACAATTTCTTGGTCACCTGGTTTTAACACCCATCACTTGAATTTCAGACATTGTTGTAAATGAAGTAACCAAAATCTTTCAAGCAAGTAGTTAAGAAAATTGTTTTATTCACTGGATTTTTTCACACTGCTTTGTATTACTGATGGTACTGACGATTGATTCTTTGTTTGGAAATAGTTAACAAGGAAAGAGTGAAGGAGGGTAATATTTTTTCGCCATGTAATTGGTGATATGAAATGGTGAAAGTGTATTAAACTATATTTCATTGCTCATCTTCAACACCTATTATTAATGGATATACAACAATCAAACAACATCATAGAAAACAAGTGACAAGAAAAATATAGTAACATATGACGGTTAGACCCATTACAGAGCAGTTATAACTTGAATCTAAATCGGAATGCAACCTGTGCCACCCCGAAAGAAAAAATATATATAAATATATTCGTCAAACAATACATCTTTATCCAAGTATTGAATTACGTAGACATCCAATCGAATCTTGAGAATGCCGGCTACTTTCAGAATAATTCTAGGAGTCCTGAAAATAAAAACATGAACATGTCATATTTCATGAACTACATAGAATTAACAAAAAATGCACAATATAAAAGATAACCTTAAACTAAGATGAAAAAGAGTTAATCTAAACGGTTATCAGCATCTAACTGAAGGGTGATATTTGAGACACCAAGAACTTACTAAGGCCCTACTATTGTAAACTTATACCTGATAATCATCTTGCCCGCTAGGTGATGACCAATAACTCAACCTACTATGTTCACTCATGCTGAACTTCGTCTTTCTTGATGTAGCGAAAGCTTTCTCGAGGTCCAACTGTGACAACGGCCTTGGTTCCTGTAAAAGAATACAAACAAAAGACCATGTTTAGGATATACATATACCTAGTTTTCCATTGGATTCATAGTTCAACTTATAAAAATACACATCAAGTCAATTAGTGAAATCTTTTGAGTATTAAGCAACTACAATCATATAAAGTTCGCAACATTGCAACTTGTTTGCCAACATTGTCCATCTGGTTGAGCCAATCCAGGAAAAACCACGGGTCAAAAAAGTGATTCCCATCAAAATTTGGGTCGAAATTCAATCCAAACTGGCAGCTTCTTGTTAAACTCCTCCAACTCAAAAACCAGACTCCAATAACATTCCTGTCTAGAGTTTAGGTTGGGTAGGATTATGGACATGGACTTGGCTAATGATGCACGCCCCTCTAATGTCAGCCCTAGCAAAATGGCCCATAAATCGAATCATTTGTTTTTTTATCACCTAATAGTTCATGCTCTTTAAAGCTAGCAGGGGGTTCAAAAGTATTTTACGTGTTGATTGAGAAAAGGAACCAAAAAGCATAGAAAAAAAAATTCAAGACAAACTTTAGAACTTCAGGAGCAATGACAAAACAAAACTGGGACAACCGATATGGACACGTTGGAGCAACAATTTTAAAAATATCAAAATACCAGAACATGAAGCAATAGAGACACAACAACTCATATATACCATACATATATGAATGATTTTTTTTTTTTTTTTTTTACAAACATTTTTACCTTACAAATACATTTATATTTTATTACATCAAAATAGTAAGAACTCATTTCCCACACATTCTATAAATTGGAAAAGAAGTGCAAACAAAAAAGTCCTATTATGTATTTCATTAAGCTCTCTGTTGATTAAACAATTGGAAGTTTTAGGATATAGTATTTCTAAAATTTAAAAACTTGAAGTAGGAAATTAATAGGTATAAATTCATATTACTTTCATTTCAATTATTGGCCCAAGTTATTTTCTTCAAACTTGTAATGTGTCTAAGCAATAGTCACATTTGTCTCCTAAGTGTTTGAAGTGTGTCTGATTGTAAAATAACTAAGAAATAATATGACAACTTTGGACGAGTGTCTGACATGTGTCCAATGTCGGTGTCCGACAGACCGAACATCGGCGTCTCCATAAAGATCTGTTCACACTTCACCCTTCCATTAATTTGTCCATAACAGATATCCTCCCACTAAACAAAACAGTAACACATCAAAAGAATAATTAAAGAATATAGGCTAAGATGAAGACTTACAAGAGGCTGTTTCCCACTCTTTTCCTCTTGTAAGAAATCCCTCAGAGGAAAATAGGCCGCCTGCTTGCAAAGCTCAAGCAAATCTGAACCAGTGTGCCCCTCACACAAGCTAGCAATGTGGTTGAAGTGAATATTATCATCTAATCTCTCACCCTTTAAAATCACCTTCAATATCTTCTCTCTATCACCAAGATCAGGTTTTCCAATCTCAAATACCTGAGGTAGACGCCTAAGTATTGCCTCATCGAGATCAGCTGGCCGATTGGTTGCAGCAAGGACCATAACTCGAGCATTCTCTGGATACAAATATGAATTAAGTAGTCAAATTCCATCACAAAACCGCCATATTCAAGATCCAGTTATTATTTAACAGGAACCTGCCCAACAAACAAATCAAAGAACTACCTAATGCTCAGTTTAGTCATCATGAACACTTGTCTAACAAATAAATCAGGCTGAAACAACTCCCTCTAATATTTCGATCTGTCTTCTCAGCAAACAAGCAAAATAAGCTAATTTGTCACGCATCCATGCATCATAAATAAATATATGAACAGCTTTAGGACAAGATCAACAGCACTTAAAAATTATATATCATCAGCCTACCCCAGAAAAGCATAAGGCCTTCCTATTTACGAGTCCTATATCTAAATGTCCAAAGACCAACAATAAATAAATAAACAAAAAACTGCCAATATAGGTATTTCTTAAGGAAAATAGTCAGTTTGATAGGAAAAGAACGCAAAAACACCTAGTCAGTTTGATAGAATTCCATAAAATAATTTATCGCATTATATTTTAAAAAATAATGCACAGTTGCATAAATGATATGTTGATTACTACAATAACAAGGCAATCATGATGTATAATAAATTAATAATACAACAAAATAAACAAATAAAATATTTATATGAGCATAAACCAAAAGTACATGCAAATCATTATGGTTTTACTTATGATATTTGAACCTAATACATGTAAAAATTGATAATTCATCCAGAGAAGAATACTCACGATCTGTGGTAAAACCATCCCACAAAGCCATGAATTCAGTTTTCATGTTTGTCAACACTTCATTATCTGTCGCACGGCGTTGTCCCAAAAAACTGTCAACCTCATCAATGAAGATGATTGCAGGCTGGAGCTTATTGGCCAAGGTGAACACAGCTGACACTGCAACAAGTTGATACATCAGATGGTCTAGAATGTTGATAAATCTAACTTACAGGAAGAAACAAAAGTTTAAATTAAGTGTACATACATGGGATATGATTGGCTCTGTTAGAATAGTCGTCTTTTGTATTATATTAGTGAGGGTACTATTGTCATATTATAGTTTTTAATATAAATATCTGCTAAGGTGGAGGGTTTGTTACACAACCATATACATCTGATTACAATTGGGTATAGGATTGGAAATTTTCCCTTACAAAAAGGTCTACACTATCAACTAAACTTAAACTGTAATTATATGGTATGTTTGTCATTACTATCATCACTACATATGAGTGCTTAAAGTTCAGAAACTGTTATCAACTTTATTTCTTGTTCATTCCAATGCAGTCAAATGCCTATGTGGGCAATAGGGAAAAAATCTAGGCTGATGATAGAAAAACACTACGGAAATCCAATAACTAAGTAGTGAGTCCTCTTATGGTGGTAGTTGTGTTAGGCCATAGTATGAAATACCCTTAACTAGGTAACTGAAATTCCTAAATCAAACTAACAGATCTCTTAAGAGCTTGATGCAATCAAAGATTTCAGTAAAACCCCACTCCAATTTGCTACGAACAAGCAATCCCTTGTAGGGGGTAGCCGCCATCAGCCCAACACCAATCAACACAATTATAAAAAAATCTCTTTGCCATCGCCAAAATTTAGTCACCATATTCAACAGAACTATTGAATCCCCAGTGATAATTCTTACTTATATCAAGTCCAGTATTATTGAGGCTCAGCGGATATTGATAATCAAAGACTCCCAATTTCGAATTTTTACTACATTGCCACATAACATTTGTTGATTCACTAATTGGAAGTCAAATATTTTCACCCTGGTCTAAAGATTTTAATACACACGAAATAAATTCTATGAATGCTATGAATTCATTGAAAGATTCTCCCTTTAGTCAAATTGAACAGCCTATAAATGCCTTAAGTCACATCACAGACTGCGAACAAACAATGATGCATACCTAGTTTCTGAGCATCACCAAACCATTTACTCATCAAATTGGAAACCCTAACATTGATGAACACAGCACCAGACTCCTTCGCAATGGCCTTGGCAAGCATGGTCTTGCCAGTCCCGGGAGGGCCGTACAACAACACACCCTTTTGGGGACCAAGAAGCTTTCCATAGGCAAACAATTGCGGCCTACGCAAGGGAAGAATCACCAATTCGAACAACGACTGCTTAATGTTCTCCAATCCCCCAATGGAATCGAATTCCACATCGATGTGGTCCGGATTCACAACATCGCATGCTATCACATCCTATTGACCAAAAAATATAAGTTGAAACAAATTGTAAAACTGAGAGAAATTGAAGGAAAATGAAAAAGGAGATATTGAAGAATTGCCTCGTAAGGAGTGGTGTGAATGAGAGGACGACCTAATCGCTTGGAGAGTTGTCTCTTTTGTTCGAGTGCTTTTTTGGAGGCGTCGCGATTGGTGTTGTCGAGGTGTCGAAGTCCTGCGAACAAAACTAAACAGCTTAGTGCGGCGCTGGCTGCGTAGAATAAGAGTTCTTGCAATATCTTCTTCCTCATGTCTGTACTGTCTCCCATGGCCGCGAATTAGGGTTTAACATTCAAACCAAGACGAAGGTGTGAGCGACGCAGAGAGAGAGAGAGAGAGAGAGCAGTTGCGTGTGTATGTCAGCCGAAAGAACCCGAATGGCATTTGTAGGGGAATGAGGATGACTCCTTAATTTCTCTCATTTTAATTTTGATAATTCAAATAATACTTATAAAAAAATTAAATTAATCGAATATTAAAAATTATGTGTTTAAATCATCGAACCACAAGTTATTTTTTAAAAAAAATTAATAAATAACTTTCAAAACACATATTTTCTATGACTTGAAATTTCAGATGATTTATAATTTTTTATTATTATTTTTATTTTTATGAAATTCTTACAGAAGCTCTCCATTGATTGGACAATAGTAACATACGAAAATAATATTTTTAATTTGTTATAAATTCAATTAAGACTGATTTCCTTATTATATTATTGTGAGTAAATTATGAATTTTAAATTATAAATTTCTAATATTTCTTTAATAACCATGTAAATTGTTTGCCTTTGGTCAATTTTTTTTGTTTTTTTAGAAAATATAAATTGCATTTATAAACGAACAAAACAAAGAGTTAAAACATACAAGGAGTTCATAGACATAATTAGAAGAGTATCGGCTAACAAACAAAAGAAATAAGCATACGACCCCAGTTATCCAAAATGAAGACACCAAGGACCACAATTAAAAAATGCATGGAGCTCCTACAAGAAAACTAAAAATCACAAAACAGTAAGGACATAATACGATTATTGGATTAAAAGATATTGTCGCTGAGGAGATCAAAAAAGACTTGAGTTGTAACTATCTTCTATAAACGACACTCTCTTTCGCTTGCCATGAGCATGGACATGGGAGGGCACGTCCTTAGTAACTTGCCTTTTTTGCGAAATCCGTGGAGTGGTGTCTGGGGGCTAGAATTCGCTTAGAGCCTCGTACACAAAATGTCCTAACTTTCTCTGTGACCAGTGTCAACATCTGCTCTTCAAAATCATTGGTAACTTGGGAATATTGTAGTGGCATTGCAAAATCCTCTAGTTGTAGTGGTAATGGGTCAGTCATGGTGACTTGGGAGGTATTATACTCTTCTTCCATTTTGTGAGGTTCTGCCATATCTTTTGCCAAAGTGTTAGGTCCCGCCATATCATTTGCCAATGTGTGAGGCTCCATCATATCATCTTGTATATCTGACTTGGCCAATTCTTTTTTCTTAACCTCCACAATCAACAAACTAGACCGGTGTAGGAATTTAAATTTCCCATCAGCCGTAAGATTTTGGCAAAAGTTGCGATCAATGAAAAAAAAAGTTCCCACCCATAATAATCTTTTTCTTTCGAGGCTTTTTGCGACTAGTTTCTCCTTTTGTACACCTTTATGTCCCACTGTTATGGCCTGCAGATAGACCCTCAAATGGAAATGGACCACCCTTATCAGTCTCCTTACCTGTGCGACAAATATCAGACGAATCTAATGGAAAAGTATAAACCACATCAACAACACCATTATCTTCCAAATCGAGATCGGCATAACTAGGCATAGCCTTGTTTTGCTCACTAGGAAAATCATTCCTATTTGAATCTTCCATCATAACATCTAAGTCCATAGCTTTGAGCATTCTCTCAACAGTTTCCCAATCAAATTCGAAGTCATCACACAAGGTATCTTTAATTAAAGCAACTTCCAATAGATCCATATATGAGAATATGTCAATTGGCGATCTATCTTTCACTGTCGTGTTTTAAATCAGTGTTTACTGCAATACCTTTGTCCTTGGATGATTGCCTTGAGGTCGGCTCCGACTTGAGCAGAAACCCCTTTTTCAACATATATGCAAACCCCAAGAACAAGAAATACACCAACAACAAAACACAACAAAACTACAAAAACCCCAACCACTACCGCAGCAACTAGAATAATATAAAATACAACTACCACAACAAGTATAACCACCTACAAAGAAAAGCAATCACTAACAACTAAATAGAACAGAAGAAAAGGTTAGATTGTCTCAACTCTCGCTGGAAATCTAAGTCAAGATTCAACCCTCCCAATCAAAATAAAATACTAGAAGGTTTCATGGAATAAAATAACGTAAGAAAATGAAACTACTTTTTTAGCGGGTACTAATTTTTTAGGGAAAAGAGAGCATTTTAAAATTTCCTACAAAATCTTGTAATTTTTGTGGAACAAGTTTTTAAGAAAACTTATTTTAGTGGGAATTCAAGTCTCACAACTATCTTGTTAACTAAACTTATGGAGTGTTGATTTTTTTTGTATTTTCCTTTCTTTTTCTAACAACTGAACGGAGCCTGGGACAAGCGAATCTGTCGGTTAGTGTCACCACTTACCACAGCCTTATCTTTTCTGGTTGAGGGCTTTAAATCTTTGACAAAGTGGCAATAGCTCTACCACAAAGTTATGAGATAAGTGAAAAGAAACCATGCAGGTCAATGACAAGAGAGAAAAATTACAGGGATGGATTAACTTCATTGAACCATGGTGATAATTTTAGGGGTGACCGTCTCCCAACATCAGTTTGATCCAA
The DNA here is from genome assembly GCA_025200525.1 of Camellia lanceoleosa. Taxonomy (NCBI): domain Eukaryota; kingdom Viridiplantae; phylum Streptophyta; class Magnoliopsida; order Ericales; family Theaceae; genus Camellia; species Camellia lanceoleosa. Next base: position 60,363,000 of record CM045771.1, on the reverse strand, counting down.
TTCTGAGAAGGCTTCCCTAATATTGATACATATCATTAACTTTAATATTCGAATTTGTATTCAGAAATAAACAAACATAAAACAAACAAACTACGTCTTCCATCACATTTCCTTTTTACTCATAGCTTCAATTTTGAAGTAAACCTGATATAAATCAGTGTGAACCTTTCCTTCTTACCATTGTCTCTCCAGTCAAGGTAGTCTACCCCCTTTCAAATACTTTTTTTTGCATGCCCATATAAGAATCTGTTGTGTGTCAAAGATTTCCAGATTTTTTATTTGCAGCCATAACAAAATCCAAGTATTGCAGCGCCACCACCACCACCACCACCACCTCCACTTGCAACTCTATTCTTTCTAATGTTTCCTTTCATCGTTAGCACCTCCATCTTCATGCAAGTGTTCAGGATCATCCTGTAAAGGCTTTTGAGGAACTCCCCACCCCCGAATCTCATTCCTAGACTCTTCTTGAGCAGAAGGCAGGTTCATGTAGTCTTTTGCTCTTCCCTTGGTATCAAAAATTCAAACCACATATCAGAAATGGATATGAAACTTAATACAATATATAATATGTATTCTCAGTGGATGGCTATGAAGCACGAACACGGACACGCGATACGACACGGACACGGGGACACGCAAATTTTTAAAAAATGAGGGACACGACATGCTAGGAACACGTTCAATATATATAATTAATTTTATTTATTAGATGTCATAAAATTATAAAAAAAAAAATATTAAAAGGTAATAAAAAATACAAATAATAAACACATATTATTAAAATTACCAAAACTAATCAACAAAAAAAATTATATACTTAAATAATACAGGCACAGAGGGAAAAAAGAAAATATAAAATGAAATTAGAAAAAAAAAAATTAGAAGAGAGAGAGAGAGAGAGAGAAGTGACGGACCAGTGATATAAAAGAAAAAATAAAATAAAATAAAAGTTGAAATCAAAGGAGAAGAGAGACAGAGAGTGACTGCGATAGAGAGAGAGAGCGAGTGAGACAGAGAGACGATCGGAGAAGAAGAAGAAGATTGAAGAACGAAGAAGAAGAATGAAAGGAGCAGCGAAGGTCATGAAAGAAGAGCAGCGAAGGTGTATGTCAACAAGCAACAAGCGACGACGAGCGACAGGCAACCAGGTCTTCTCTCTTTCTCTTCTGTTCTGTTCTCCCCTGTTCTCTCTTCCTCTTCTGTTCTCTTCAGTTCGATTTAGGGCAGATTCTGTTTTTATTTTTTTACAAATCGACCCACAGAAGTTTCATAAATGATGAAATTGACCTTGAACGTGTCCCGAAAGTGTCCAAACGTGTCCGGTTGCAAAAAAAAATAAAATTGGGATCCTCTCTGTTGCGTGTCGGACACGTGTCCACCGCGTGTCCGATGCGTGTCCGTGTCCGACACATGTCCAACACTGGTACAGAGCCCTCGGAGAGGTGTCCGTGCTTCATAGGTGGATGGATACAAAACATATACGATATATATCTACATCATATGTAAGATGTATCATCTGTGGGTCAAGCGGAGAGAGTACCTCTTCAGAGACTTTTTCATCGTGCTTCAGATGTGTTTCTTTTTTTCTAGTGCCAGACGAAAGATTCTTTGAAACCTCACTAAATAACTTAAAGCCTTGAAAATCTCCATTTTTAATACTCGCTTCTAGCTGCCAATGTAAAGAACTGTGAATCAAGACACTAACAAACAATTGAGAAATTTTGAGCAAGATAATTGCTGCTTCATAAACCAGACACTAAAGAGGAATTGGGAAATATCCACCTGAATGTGAATAATGCAGAAGAAAATGCTAGCAATAGGCAGCCAGCTCTCCTCAGGCGACAGAGACAAATTTGACCTATAAACACAAGAAGCTTTGTATTAAATCCTGCATTCTGGTAAGTTCCATATGTTCTAATTAACCATCAAACATGCACTCAATATTACTATCTAGTCAGGAATATCATAATGCCCAAGTTTTTTGTTATTAAGAACACCAGAATAAGGATAATTAAAAAACATAATTTTCCCCTTTTCCAAGCATTTAAGATTGTGTTTGGATCATGGATTTTAGTAGGGATTTTGAAAGGAAAGGAAAAGGCCAGAGATTTTGAATTCTAGATGTCATTTCTCCTCCTCCTTTTCAATGGCTTCTTATAATTTTGCCCAAAAACAAATCTAACATTTTCTAAAGTAGAAGGGAGAACATGAAGAAAAATGGTTTTCCTTCTCGCACTTTTTTCCCCCCCTTCTCCCTTATCATGTCCAAGTAGCATGGTTGAACTTAAATATCAACCAAATTCAAAAAGTCTGTTAAACACAACAAATAATCTCATTGTTTCAGCTTATACGCTTGACAGTGACACAGCAAGAACAGACATAATTAACCTAAGATTTGTTGCATGTAATCACAGCATAAACAAAATTTGAAGTACAATATTACATTCAGCCTAAGAAAATAAATAGAAAAACAACTATCCAACTGGCATTTATAAGCCATTTCCAAGTAATCTAACAGTGGGTATATTGAATTCTTTTCAGAATAAATAATTACATTTCTTCCAGTTCTGAAAATTAACCTGTGGTCAAGATAAGCCTTGAATTATCATTATTCTAATGTTGATATGTGAAATCATTCAACCATTTGCATGACACCCAAAAGCAACTCCTCTCATTATATTGCTAAAACTGTTTTGTGGGTCTAGATTTCCACAAAACCAAACACAGCCTCAAGCACATACTTAAATCAAATGTGATTAGATGATGCATTATAGTGCCCAAAGAATTATCCCAAGAAACTTCAAATTAAAATTGACTCAAATTTCTCAGCTCAACTTCGACCTTTCTAAGTTAATGTATGAACCAATTACTAAGTCATCCTCTCTCTGCCTTACAATCACTAGCCAAAAAGATTTCAAGTCAAATTTAACACATTCAATTCAAGTAAGATAAGTCTGGAGTCATTTGACTATGGCCATTGAAATCCATTGGAAGGTGAGATTAAAACCTCAAGTAGGGAGCCAAGTATACAAGTGAATACACGACATAGCGCCGCTTCCCAGTATCCAACCAGGCAAACACCCAGCTCTGTCAATCAAAAAAGAAAAAGAAAAAAAAATCAAAAGAAGAAGAAATTCAATGAGGAGTTAATTTCATATTTATCCCCAAAACTATCACCTTCTTTTTTTTCTTTTTTCCTTTTTTTCCCCATCCCTAAACTATTAATTTTATTATTTAGTCCCTAAATTTATAATCTCTGTTCATTAGGTTTGTCCAATTGGAAATGATTGTACAAATCAGTAACCATTAAAGTCTAATTTAATGATTAAAAAGATAATTTTATAATTTGGACAAATTAAATCATAATCAAACACCCAGTAGATTGGTTGTGAGGTATAATTTGTTCAAAATAGTACGAAAACGGGTGTTTTGTAGGATATAAGTTGTTGAAATTCTGAAATAAACCTTAAACCATTATTAATTTGTATAAATGTCTTCAATTAGACCAAAGTAACATAAATCAAAAACTTTAAAGCAGCATAAATAGAAAAAAGAGGGATAATTTAGAGGATAAAAAGTGAAATTAACCCTTCAATGAGAAATAAAATTTGAAATACATGAATGTATATGTATAGTTAAAGTGTGTAAGAAAGTCTCACAAGCCAATTGAAGTAAGGAATGAAACTCATGATCCCCATAACAGCGAACCTCGCATCAGTGGAATCGATCAAGGAGTCGCCTTGGTCGTCATCGTCAGGACCGGAAGTGATCGGAAAGACGACCGAATTGAGAATGCAAGCACCGATTGCGACGGCGAATGGCGCGTCCTGAGAGAACTCGGCTCTACAACACGTTCCATTTCTGGTCCTTCTCTATACACCAAATCACAAAACTTAGGGTTACACAAACACACACACACACACACAAAGAGAGAGAGAGAGAGAGAGAGAGAGAGATTAGCTTACCAGGTAGGGTTTTTTGGGAGGTTTGAGAATGGATATGAGAGATGGCTTGAAGGAGGAGAGAGAAGCAGCACAGGGTAGGCAGAGAGTGTTGTTGAGACAGAGAGAGATCATTTGCGAGACGGAGAGATGAGAGTAGAAACAATTTCAACTCTTTTTCAAAACTTCATCACCAAACACAAAAAAGTCGAGGCTTTTCTCAAAATAAGCCTTTTTTTGCATTGTATTTCTCAAATTAGGTCAATTTTTGACGAAATTTTAAAATTAAGTTAAAGCGTCATTTTTATTCGCGCTTTTACTGTTAAGAACGTAAAATTAGATGAACAGGAAAATCGCTATTACAAATAGCGATTTTGATTAAGAACTCGCTCTTACAAATAGCGCTTATAGGGTTAATTTTTTTCTAGAAGAAAACGCTGTTAAGAACAGCGCTTTTAACACAAAAAATTTTCCCAGGAAAACACTATTACTAATAGCGCTTTTAACATAAAAATTTTTTGGAAGAAAACGCTATTTTTAATAGCGATTTCACTTAAATGAAAACGCTTTTTCAATCAGCGTTTTTAACAGGCCTTATATATGAAGCCCCCCCTCATTTGCATACGTTTTTCAAACTTAGGTTTTTCGGCTCTCGCTCTCAGCTCACTCTCCATCTCTCAGCCTCTCCATCACTCACTCTCCATCTCTCACTCTCCTCCATCTCAGACTCACTCGATCTCGCTCTCAGCTCGGTCTCTGCTCTCTGCTCTCGGTCTCTGCTCTCTGCTCTTGGTCTCTGCTTCACTTTCTGTCTGTGCTCTCTCTCTCTCCGTGGTATGACATCAACCCTAATTTTATGTATTTAGTTTTTGTGTTTGTGAAAATGTGACATTAACCCTAATTTTTGTGTTTTTATGTATTTAGTATTTAGGGTTTTACATGTGAATTATTAAATGTGTTAGGATTTTATCATTGTGGTTATGAAATTAGGGTTTGGAATTTTTTGAAATCAGAAATCAGGGTTTGTAAATTAGAAATGCGAATGCTTTTGAATTTGTGGAATTTTTTTTGCTTTTAAATTTTTGGATGTTGCTTGTGAATTGAATATGGTTATGATTGTTTATGCTTTATCAATGTGGTTGTGGTTATGAAATTAGGGTTCGATATCAGATTGTTCACATTATTAGGATTGTTCAAATTAGGATGACTTTTTAGGGTTCACGTTATTAACGGTTCTAATACTTTTGAATGTTTATGCTTTTGAATCATAAATCAGGTTTGGAATTTTTTAAATTTTTTAAATAAATCATATATATGAGAATTGAGAATTGAGAATTGAAATTTGGAATAATGAAATTCGTAATTCATGTAATGTCATATTATGAAATTCATATAATTGAGAATTGAGAATTGAGAATTTAGAATTGAGAATTGAGAATTGAGAATTGAAATTACGAAATGTTTATATTTTGAAATTTGAAATAAGAAATTGGAATTTTGAAATTATACTTGTGAATCAAATTGTCTATATTTTGAATATTGAATAAACCAACGTACATTTGTTGAATTGGAAATTGTTTTTTTTTTTTGCTTGTTAAGAGGAATTAAAAGGAAATTAGGGTTTGAAATTAGGGTTTTAAAAGTAATTTTTTTTAATTAAGAATTGCGATTAAAAAATCCGAAATTCATATAATTGATAATTGTTAATGTCATATTATGAAATTCATGTAATTGAGAATTGTTGAATTCAAATTATGAAATGTCTATATTTTGAAATTTGAAATCAGAAAATGGAATTTTGAAATTATGCTTGTGAGTTTTTTTTTTTGCTTGTTAAGAGGAATTAAAAGGAAATTAGGGTTTGAAATTAGGGTTTTAAAAGTAATTTTTTTGATTAAGAATTGCGATTAAAAAATCCGAAATTCATATAATTGATAATTGTTAATGTCATATTATGAAATTCATGTAATTGAGAATTGTTGATTTGAAATTATGAAATGTCTATATTTTGAAATTTGAAATCAAAAAATGGAATTTTGAAATGATGCTTGTGAGTTTTTTTTTTTTTTTTTGCTTGTTAAGAGGAATGAAAAGGAAATTAGGGTTTCAAATTATGGTTTTAAAAGTAATCTTGTTTAATTAAGAATAAAATTAGAAAAAATTGAAATTCATATAATTCGTAATTGTTAATGTCATATTACGAAATTCATGTAATTGAGAATTGTTGAATTCGAATTATGAAATGTCTATATTTTGAAATTTGAAATTAGAAATTGGAATTTTGAAATTATACTTGTGAATGAAAATGTCTATATTTTTTGAATCAAATTATGGTTCAGAAATTGTTAATGTCTAATTTCTACAAAATATAATTATTAAACAAAAAAATATTTAATTTTGAATGTATTTGATTAAAAAAATATTTAATTTTCTCTTCATGAAAAGATCATGTTCTCTCAAGTAAAAGATCATATTCTCTGAAATATTTAATTTTGACTCTATTTTATTCAAAATAAATATTTTTATTGGTTTCTCAAAATATTTAATTTTGACTCTATTTTATTCAAAAGAAATATTTTTATTGGTTTCTCAAAATATTTAAATTTGACTCTATTTGATTTAAATAAAAAAAAATTGGTTTAATTTCGTTTGGTTTATTTCACTATATTTGGGGTCAGGCACCCAAAATATGATTAAAAAATTTAATGAGCTGAATTTGTAATACATATAATAGCATTGTAGTACAAATTAAAATTTCCTCAGAAAACTGAACAAAATTTGAAAAAGTTTTTGAAATGGGTATTGAACGAACTGACTTATCGCCTTTTCCACTTTGTGATTATCCACTACCATTGAAAAGGAAAATGTAAACATTATGTTTTAATAATTTTTATTTATATTTGTATAATTAGAAGTCATTATTAGACTAGTTACAATATATGCATGAAAAGAGTCTTAAATTATTTTAATTAATAGTCCATCGCAATTTCGTACGTACGAAGGGAAAAAAAAAAATGGCACTTTGATGGGTAAGCTTGTGTTTTGTAATACCAAATAATTGGTACGGATGGCCCGATAGATTCACATGGATAACTATCCAAAATGTAGTCCATACATTTAACCACCAACTTCAATTTAATTATCTCTAATTTTTGGCCATTATAAATTATGTCTGTAATTATTTTTTTGTTTTTGTATGTGTAAGAAAAAAAAGGAGTAAATAAATTAAATTTTTTTCTTACTTTTCAGAACGATCCAAAATGATCCAAAATGAGCTTTTTGTTTTAATTTTATAAGAAAGCCTCTATGACTTCTACAAAATGGACGAGGGTTACTAGTTCACATAGGAAATAACTTTGTCATTAAGGTCGGTAATGACACATGTTTGAGCAAATCAAATTAACTTTTATTTTCCATAAATCTGAACAATTACATCACCAGGTTGAACAAGTTAAGACACAAATATATAGTTGACAAAATACAAATTGAATTAATGTTTCACCTCTACAGTTCCTTCAACCCTGGAAAATATAAATTGACAAAAAATTAGAGGGTTACTTTTATTTGTGACTTCTGCAAATTTTAATGTTTTTTGTAATGTTTATTTTACCAGTAGAATTCGATATATGTATATTGTTGATATTTTAATATTTATTGTTTCATTGAAGCAAGTATATGGCAACTGTTCCAATTATTTTTTACTGGGGGGGAAACGTAATTCGGGATCCCGATGAAGGTGTGTCATATGATGCTGAGCCGAAAGGGATATATAGGGTGCAACTTGGCACCATACTTGGCAATTTGGAAGAGATGTTTATGTCCAAGGTCGCAAGTTACGGGGAAACAGTCCGATTGATCTTCAAATGTAGATATCCTTATCGCCAGTGGTAAGCAACCAGCAAATACAAAATATTACCGATAAATGACGATGAGGCGTTGAACACTATTTTAAGTATCGGTGGAAATTTCGAACCACCAAATTGTTTGGAAGTGTACATTCAGAAAGAGGTTGTACAGAATCTTCTGAATATAACACAGATGGATTCACATCCGTTCACTACATTGCTGACACATGGGATTGACACGACAGCATTTCAATCTCCTATGTATGAATCAAATGAATGTTATGCAGCTGGCTACACACAACAGACATTTCATGGCCATGGTGGAGAATCAAGTTCACGTGGTGGATACGAGACTGAATTTCACAATAACACCCAAGATGTGCCCACCTATAGCCATCATACGACTCCAGTTGAAGTTCTTTGGTAATATGGTCAAACAGTTAATTTGCGCGCTTTGTCGACAAGGACATGTACTGATCTGATGTCGCCCTAGACAATGATGAGAATGAAATGTGTGATGAAGAAAATTTATTGGGCGGATCAGATGATGATGATGATGAAGAAGATGATGTCGACGCTCCCGTTGATATTCAGAATGCCCCCATTTCACCAAGACCTGAAATCCCTTTGTATGAAAACATTCACATGGGTAGTGATTTTGACATTACTAACCGCGATGTCGTTCCCCGTAACCGAATCTGGAATGCTGAAAATCCAGAGTTGGACAAAGGGATGGTTTTCGTTGATAAGAAGCAACTCGTACATGCTGTGAAATTGTACCATGCAACAAATAATCGAGAGTATAAAGTCGTAACCTCCAAGCGAGACGTTTGGGTGTGTGCTTGCAAGCATGACTGTAGATGGTGGTTGCGTGCATCTCTTAGTAGGAGACATGGTCTTTTTGAAATATAGCAGTATAGGGGTCATCACCATTGTTTATACCCATGAATGAACAGGGACCACACAAATATTAGCTCCAATTACATTGCTTCTCATCTTTTGGGACAAGTTGCGGTGAGTATTTATTTATATACATATTGTTTGTTTAAAGTGTTCACACCAAAATTGTTTGTTTAAAGTGTTCACACCAAAATAATCTGACTCATAGGTACTGTTGTATGCAGAACGAACCTGATATGCCCATTAAGAATGTCATCGAAGATATAAAAAAGTCCATGAACTATACTATATCATACAAGAAGGCGTGGCATGCAAGGGCAAAGGCAATTAGAATGGTATACGGGGATTGGGATGAATCATATATGATGTTGCCTAAATTCATGTATGCATTACAAACATCTAATCCTGGCACCATCGTGCAATGGAAGCATAGATATACCGGAAATACAACCATTATGCCCGTCTTCCACTTTGTTTTTTGGTCTTTCAAACTCGTCATCGATGGATTCAGACATTGTAGGCCTGTTATAACCATAGATGGTACATTCTTATATGGGAAATACACTGGTGTGTTGCTTGTAGCAACGATTGTCACTGCCAATGGCAAAGTACTACCGCTTGCATTTCTTTGTCGATGTGGAGAGTTTGGAGTCTTGGTCGTTCTTCATTTCAAATATCAAGGAACATATTGTCATGGACCGACAGGGAGTGACTTTGATATCCGATCGAGCTGAGAGTATTTTAGCTGCTATGAGGCGGCATTGGTTGAATCCCTCGCTCCAATTTGTTGGATATCATCGGCACTGCCTTCGATATGTTTGTAGTAACTTTAACACTACGTTCAAAAATAAGGAGCTGAAACAACTTCTATGGAAAGCAAGAAGTGCTCATCAACGACGAAAGTGTAATGGTTACTTACAACAAATACAGGCTATTGACCAAGAAGCCATCACTTGGGTTTACAAGATGAATCCTGAAGAGTGGGCCCTTTCGTATGACGGTGGACATCGGTGGGGGGTATTGACTAGCAATGATGCAGAGTGCTTCAATAGCGTCTTGAAAGGTGCAAGGAACTTACCTATCTCAGCTATGATTGAATTTACATTTCAAGACTTGTAAAATATTTTGACGAGATGGGAGCCCAAAATTTGAACTAGATGTACGAAATGAGTTCCAATACCCTAGAGAGATGCAAAAAACTATTGAGGATGGCATCGCAAGGGCAAATACTTTCAAGTTGATATCATATGACAGGTTAGTTTGTAATATAAATGAAATTATTGTTATTATGTTGTCAGTTTAACTACACCTAAAAACATGAACTTCATTAGTTTCTATTACAATTTTTTTATAGGCCACGCCGCGTGTTTGAGGTGCAAACATCTTTTCGCCATGAACGAGGTCGCAATACACAAATTGTGCGGATGAATCAACCCACGTGCAGTTGTGGGAAATATGAGATACGACACTATCTATGTTCTCATATGCTCGCTGTAATGTCTGAATGCGGTGACAATCCATTAGAGTACGTTGATTTAGTATATAGGCTTCATGTATACATGAGGGTTTGGGAAACTAAATTCAATCCAATACCGCATCAAGATTATTGGGCTGATCCGCAGTGGACTTTAATGCCTAATGTACTGCGTCTGCGACAAGTGAAACGGGGTCGTACATCTATGTCTCGTATTCCGAATGAGATGGACATATCAGATAGGCGTTTGACCGCTCGTTGCAGTGAGTGCCAGCAGACAGGTCATGACAGGTGAACATGTCCGGCGTGACTTGGTCGATGAAGACTATGTAATACTTACATATTGTAATAGATCTTTTTGTAATTCTTTATTTGTAATAGATCATTTTCTTTTCTTTTGTAATTCATTATTTGTAAACGGGGTCGTACATTTAATAGAACATTTTTTATTTGTAATAGATCATTTCTATTGTTTAATTCTTTATATATTGTAATTGTTTGATTTCTTTGACAAAATTTACAACTAACATAGTAAACAAATAAATTAAACTAAATGACAATGCAAAAACATTTAACTATACCACATAGCCCTATAGTTTTTATTCTCTACTTCATTGAAAATGTTTATTACAGAATTTTATTTAAAATCACATAGTTCTTCTATCATTTTAAGATTTTAATATTTCGACTGATGCAAGCATTTTGTACATTTACAATTTATGAATTATATGTACGTAATTTACAAATTTTATACTTTATTGCAAAACAAAAATTACAAAATCAATAATGAAGTTTTGTCGAATATGCCATAAATGTAACGAAGTTTTGTCAAATATGTCAAAATCAGTAATGAAGTTATGTCAAATATGCCAAAATCAACAATGAAGTTTTGAAAAAAAATTATCATTCCATTTTTTTGTAAATATTGACATACAAAAACTATCCACATGTTATTGGTCATTATTAAGCTTATGTAACGGAGATCGTAAAATGATTTTGTAAAAGATTTGTATATTACTCCGAAGCATAGATAACGATAGATTATGTTGAATTGCTTATCATATTTAATGGCACATAATATGCAAAATTCAGATTTTAGTGAATTCCTTCCATGTTAATAGCACACAAATTTATACTTTTAAAATTATCGACCACATTTGTTTTCCAAGTCGTCATGTACATAATAATTTGAACTTAATTGATATAGTTAAATTACATGCTCACCAATACAGTTTTTCAAAATGTATTTGTTTTTCAACTGTACAGGCTTCATGGCACATCTACCTGATGAGGTCCCCCTTTTGAGTCTTCCACATCAGGCTGACAGTATATGGGAGGACCCGGTATGCAATAACGTTTGTTGGACTTTACGCTTACAATGAAAATACACTGCATTTTGTTTTTGATTTCCTTGATAATGCTATAATTTAAACTACTCATTCTGTTATGCAGGACCAGGCACGCACCGTGGTGGCATGCCGGCGGGGAGATTCCGGCCTATGGGATCGTCCATTGGACCATAGAGTCTTGCAGTGTCTACTACGCGCGGGATTCTATGGTGTATATCGTATAGGCCATATCAGACTAGACCACCCACTCATTACTGCTCTCGTCGAGAGATGGCGCACAGAGACTCATACATTTCATTTCCCAATCGGTGAGGCCACCGTCACATTGCAGGACGTATCTGTCCTATACGGTCTACGGATTGATGGGCGAGCAGTTACTGGACTTGACTCATCATTGACGACGGAGCAGTGGATAGCCCTCTGTGCTGAGCTATTGGGAGTAGCACCTACACCTACAGACTTACAGGCAGGTAGAGTGAGGGTGAGGTGGCTGTCCGAACATTTTCAGGGTGATCTTCCAGATCATGCTCCAGATGAGTTAGTACAGCAGCATGCGCGAGCATATATTCTGTGGCTTATTGGAGGGGTACTTCTCCCTGATAAGTCACAGAACCTGCTCAAGCTGATGTATTTGCCACTGTTGAGAGACATTGACGTCATTGGCCAGTACAGTTGGGGCGCCGCGGCTTTGGCATGCTTGTATAGGATGTTATGTCGAGCCACTCAGGTGGGTGTGACTCAGATCGGAGGACCCCTTGTCTTGCTACATGTTAGTAAGAATTTGATTACATATCAATTCATATTGTATGGCATATATCAGTATTGTAATTGCGTTGAAACTATTGCAGATTTGGGCATGGAGAGAGATTGATTCGCATTGCCCCGTCTAGGCGGCAACTAGTTGCTCCTGGTGAGGTTCCCATCGGGCAGGGAGACATGCAGTTGCCGGCCGGACCTCAAGGTAGTCGGTGGAGGGTTGACATGAGCCACAAAGTCGTGTCGACCCACATAGTCATCGTGTATAGAGACCAGCTTAACCGGATGATAGACGGCGAGGTATCAAATTTAAATACCTAAATTTTAATTGTCATATGGAGTGTATATGTTTATGAGCGATTTTTAATAGACTTGTCGTTATTGTAGTTTATCTGGCAGCCTTATGCTGATGTCCTCCATACGCTCCCAGACTACTGCCGACTAGGTGAGGATATATGGATGGCGAGAGTACCACTCATTTGTTTTGACGTGGTTGAGTGGCATCTCCTTGATCGTGTCCTCCATTTGTTTGGTGGGTCCAACGTCTTGGGATCGGTGTGACACCGAGTGGCGGTTCATGCGATCGATAGACGTGAGCCAAAGATCGACCGGAGTGTGCATCATATGCGATACATACAGTTGTGGGATGCCCGTCGCGACACTATTGTACAGGCTGACTGGAGCGATGGGGTCCTCCCCTCTCCCGACCTTTACATGTTGTGGTATCGGCGACATACACACCTACTTGTCGGTAATCCGAGCCACCTGTCCGAGGCCGGATATCAGGGAGTTGGGCTTTTTCTCGAGGCATTGGTGAGTATCGTACTATATGTCAGATAATTGTTAATATCATAATTGATTATTTTCAGTCAACTATAGCGTAATATATCTGATTTTTTGTTCAGGTGGTTCGAGCTGGGAGGTCATACCACTTGGCTGAGGACGCCATTTTCAGACGTGGTGGACAGCTTGGTCTGCAGGCCCTTGTAGAGATCAGAGAGTTATTGTACGAGGGGTTCCAGCATGCCCATCGGGTAGATCGTCTGCATTTTGGGGACTACCAGGTATCCAAAGGCAAAGATTGCTCCAAACACATCGGATCTCGTCGCTGCCTCCCACTTCAGCGCCAGCTACAGCAGGTCCTTCGACTTCAGTCACCCCACCGCATGATACCCCATACATTTCTCCATATTCCCCACACGTACATCTTACCCAGCATGCTGACCCTGACCCTGACCCTGACCCAGATTGGTCACCGCCCCGCTTCATGCATGATGTTGTTACCCCACCCACCCAGTTACAGCCTGCTTTCTTGGGGAGTACTTCGACCGCGCCCTGGTTCATTGATGATGTTGTTACCCCACCCACCCAATTACCACCTGCTTTTCTGGGGACTACTTCGACCGCGCCCAGGAGTACACATGATGCAGTTGTCACTGACATCTCCCACATTGATGATGAGGCCCATATTGAGCCCCCCCCAGAGCGCGAGTGAGAGGCCGAGGTTATGGTCGTGGGGGACGTCGCGGCCAAGGTCGGGGTGCGGGTAGAGGCAGAGGTCGGGGTCCAGTTGCAGATCGTGATACATTTGCACCAGATGAGGGAGTGAGAGTTTCACAGCTTACAGTAGTATCTAATCTGCAGGCACATGCAAGATCAGGGGCATCAGATGCAGGAGAGGGGGGGTCACACTCATAGGCTCCACAGGTAGTCAGTGGAGGGTCGCATGCAAGGGAGGGAGTGCCAGATATTCAGAGAGTCTACCATAGGAGACCGAGGAGGGAGATCCATGGTCGGGGTTGTGGGACTGGGGGCAGGTTAGGGCATTAGCGGTTGCGATATGGACTATATAGGTTTTTTTTTTCTATTTTTTTTTTTGTATGTGTCAAACTTTTATAGCTGATGTAAGTGTCATACTTATTTATTCGCAATTATAATTTCACAATTTTTTATTCTTATTTATATTGGTGAATCACACAAATCTCTTTCACATCTCTACCCCTCTCTCATTATCCGTAGTCTGTGCATTATTTATAGTAATTTATGATTTTTCTTCAAATTTACAAATTGAGACAACCATTTATAAAATTGAAGTTTAAATAAATTTTATACAACCATTTATGTTTATTTTTAGGAAAACATAAATTACAAACGCGTTTGGTTTGAACAAAACGTGTAAAGAAGCTATAAAAAATATGTTTGTTCAAGGCTAAAAATAATTGAAATATCTCGCTTCATTGATAAGTCATGGATAAGCATTACAAATTGCATGCATTACAGAAATGCCCTGGGCGTTCATCCAAACAATTTCATTCATTATCATCATCATCTGACATCTCAATATCAGATTCATACATAACATCCATGCTCCAGGCGTAGTACTGGTGTGCATCATCCATTAACCCATCTTCGGCACGCTCATTTGCGGTCTTCATTAGTCCGAACCTTTGCAAACGTTGGGTCATGCGATTAACCTCGTTGCGGATACGATGCAATGCCTTTTGCAACAACTGTGGAGTGTCAGTTGGCATACGCATGGCTAACCGGCGAGGAAATTTAAGATTAACTTCACGGCATAGCTCAACGAGAACGTTTGCTCGAGTTTTGCGAAATTCCCACTCAGCTCTCATGGTATTGACGGTGGCACGTGAGTAACGCAAATTTGGATTTAATGGGTATTGAAATTCATCTCCATCTGCAACCCAATAGCGACCCATTGCTGAATATAGATCAACCACCGTATATGTCATGATGATATCGCTAGAAATAGCTGTAAAACTTTTGTTGTGGTATGCTACGATATTTATACCATATATACACATGGTAGCTGTATGTATGCATGCAATTATTGTAAACAACTATGACAACTATGCATTAGAGTTGTCACGTCAACTTTGATGACCTGAACAACTATGCATCAACTTGATAGGAGTTGTCACTTCGACTTTTATGAATTGCATAATTTATTGTTATTTGAAAACAAAAAGTAAAAAAATTGTGAAACAATATTTCAACAAATTAATAAATACATGAACGGTTGTTTTTTTAAATTTGTCAACCACCGTATATGTCATGAAAAATATTTTAACGGTTGTTTTAATAAATAAATTAATTAATAAAATTTGTGAACAATTGACAAATATAACTGAACACAGCCTGAATTTTGACTACAATATTGCATTGAAATATACTTACAATTTGAAGTACTAAAATATTTTAATTGATTATAATATTTTGTCTGAACCAATTTATGAGCATTTCCTGTTCGATCACATGCATGCCACTGACCTTATCCAGTGCATTCGGCTGTCAGGACTCCACTTTTGTCAAGTCATGAACGAATCAAGGGCCTGTAGCATCGGCTATTGTGCCGCAGAAGCAGTGACTTTGTGCATTAATGCAATGATGCATGTCACTTTATGCAGTGATGCAGTAATGCATGTGACTTTCTGACTTTGCCATGCTTGTATATGTTGTGACTTTTTCCCTCACATTACGTGATGCATGTGACTTCTGCATTGCAACTTACATGCTTTGTTTTTTCCTTACATTTCAGAATTCATCTGAGTCACATTATTACGACTGTGAAAAGAAGCAGAAAATGCTATTATGTTGGTAAAAAAACATAATGGACGGTTGTGTAATGACAATGAAAATCGGATGACTGTGAAGTTCATTAACTGAAAATCAGAAAAAATATAGGTACCAAAGTTCCAATCGTGTTTACGTAGCAAGTGACCATTTTATTATGTTGGTGAGAAAAACAATGATAATTTATTTGACAATGCATTTTGTTTTATTTGACAATGCACTGCTCGAATATGAAGGGATTGCATTGTGATTCTGTGGCCTGCAATTATGATTTTATCTGACAACCACGTCCGTGACTATATCATAGGTACACAAAGTCACGGGTAATCAAAATTACATGAAATGAATAACATCAACTAATATCACGTGTATCACTTATTCCATACTGCCCTAGCACCACTATGATGTCTATAAATACCCTAGTATGATGTTTGTTGAAGTCATAACAAAAGTAATATATATACAATTACTATTATTATTATTTTTTTTTGTGTTATTAACAATGTCTTCAAGAGGTGCAGGAAGTTCACGCCGGCAAAGAAATCCGAAAGTGTGGCTGCTACCTCCATTTACGTATAACTACAAGAACGAAAAGTACTCGAGTCCGAAGGATTATTATGCTGGTATCCGAGCAGAATGGGCGTTCAGGGTAACGGAGCAAGAAGGATTGTATAATGATCTACGTAACCTTGGGGCACCGGTACCTCATCGTCGTTCATTGACCATGCCTAGACGAAATGTGAGTGACTATGAAAAAGCAGTTAGCAGAATTAAGAAGGAGAACAACAGAATGTTGATGCGGAGATGTCGACATTTCATGCTTCAGCTAGCCACTGAAATGGCAGAAGCAAGCAACAGAGATTTGACAATGGTTGAGCGAAATAATGTCTTAAACAATGAAAAATATCTCTCTGACTACTACATGTCAGATGAGGAATAAGAAATCAAACACCGTTATCTTTCATATGTTCGTTACTGGAGTGTAAGACAATGTTGTTGTTGGTCTAACGTACGGATGTATTTCAAGTATTTCTTTTATGAACCTGAAGTTTATGAAATAACTACATTTATAACTACACATTTATGAGTTCATGACTTTCTTTATTGAATTGCAATTAGTTAATGAATGTTCTGGATTAATGAATGGATTAATGTATGTTCAATTATGTGAATACTTAAAACACATAAAATAGATCAGGCAACTCGGAGAAAAGGTTCCCTTAACTGGGGCTGCTGAAATAGGGATGAATTTACAACGAATTTCAATCTCCATCGGGGAAGAAGAAAGAGTCACCTTCCAATTCTTGAAAGTTCAGTAAAAATGATGACTCTAGTAATGAATGAGGGGTTGACAGAAAAGTAAACTCGGTGAAACGAACTACCGGCTTCAATAGCACATAAAACATAACAGGTAGGTCGGTGAATAGCTTCCCAAATGACAACAACAATTCAAATAGTCATACTTTTCAATGAAATACAAATAGTAGGTCGTAACATTGCGTAGCTAAGTGAAACACAACATTGGCTACATAAGCTTCATTTTTTCACACATTGAGTAGTCAAATCGTGGAGAGATTTGTCAGTATATGCAGATGGATTGTGAATTCATGTGACCTGGTGCACAGGCTTTGGTTTTCTCGATTTGTTGCTCGATTTTTTTATTACAGTGACAACTTATCTCTTATTGACATAGATGGGATTCCCAACTCAGAAAGTCACATGGCAACAGTGAATTCACTGATTTACCTTACTGGTAGCATACCTTTATTTTGTCCTTATATGCAGATGGATTATCAAGTCATGTGACTTGGTGCACATGCTTTGGTTTTATCAATTTTTTGCTCGTATTTTTTATTGTAGTGACAACTCATCTGTTATTGATAGATGTGGGATTCTCAACTCAGAAAGTCACATGGCAACAGTGAATTCACTGATTTACCTTACAGTCAGCATTGTTTTATTTTGTCTGTATATGTAGATGGATTGTCAAGCCATGTGACTTGATGCAGAGGCTTTGGTTTTCTCAATTTTTTGCTCGTATTTTTTATTGTAGTGACAACTCATCTGTTATTGATATATGTGGGATTCTCAACTCAGAAAGTCACATGGCAACAGTGTCACGACCCAAACCCGGCCCTATGGGTTTAGCACCGTAACTGGCCAGTAATCCGAGATTACCAAAGGCCTGCCAATCAGTAATACAGTAAATACAGAGTTCAGGGCCTGGCGGAAGCCAAAACAGTAAATCTAGTGTCCATTGAGCTGTGAAAATCTGTATGCCAAAAACATTTTTCATACATATATGCATTCAAACCAGTACAGTATATACAATCATTACAGACATTCAGTACGGGGACTCAATCCCTCGATAACAGTTCAGTATAACAGTAAACGGTCTATACAAAACAGTACAAAACAGTAGGGAGACAGGTGGGGACAATAAAAACACCCCAAGCCATGACATGGCGTCTCGGAACCTCACAGTGAGGCACATTGGCTGGCTGACAAAACTGGGGACCAATCCCACGCTCCTAGCTCGATGCGGTGCCGAGCACCTACATATATATATAAACAGTGAGCTAAAGCCCAGTGAATAACATACAGTGTAAAGAGGTTATGAATGAATGTCCTTACAGTAATGAAATCAGTTCATTTAAACAGTAGTTCAGTCTTGCAGTATTTCAGTCAAACAGTCATATGTGGTACATCCAATAGCCTATAAACAGTAGGTCCAAAAGGACCGAGTCTTAACAGACCCAACAGTAATGATGGCCAATCATTCAGCAAGCAGTATGGTTCCGCGAGGAAACCGACAGAGCTCTGTAACGGTCAATAACAATGGGTGCTAAGGATGCCACAATACAGTTCAGGAAATAGGACATACATTCATTCAGTAAATAATATCAGTTCAGTAAACAGTTCGGTAAACAGTATTCAAAAGATAACCATTTTGAACATATCTTTACACATCTGTTACTCACAGTGATTGGGCTATCAATAGCTAGAGCGCGTCCCCGTGAGCCAACCCTAAACAGTCAATCAAATAGAACACACACTAAGTTTACAGTCGGAAAGGATGATAATTAAATCCCTAAATTCCCTCGGTGTGGTTCTATGCTTAGATCCTCATTAAGATGCCTTAAACTAGGCCTAAGAATGCCTAGGATGCGATGAGGATGCAAAAATACAGTTGGGAGGCATTTTTCAAAAGTTGCTGAAAACAGGGGTCTCGCTCGAGCGAGCCTTCCTTCGCTCGAGCGAGGTTGCAAAATCAAAGGCTTAGCTCGAGCGAGAAATCCTTCGCTCGAGCGGTCTGATGAAACAGTAAAAATACTGGATGCTCAATTTTTACGCGCGATGCTCGCTCGATACTCGCTCGAGCGAGCTTCCAAAATCAAAGGGTTAGCTCGAGCGAGCCTCCGCCGCTCGGCGACTGATGAAACGATAAAAATCTTGGATGTCCGATTTTTACGCTCGAGCCACCAATACTTCGCTCGAGCGTGGCTCAGAGAAAAACGTTGGTCGCTCGAGCGAGGAATCCTTCGCTCGAGCGAAGAAGCCAAATATGGAATTTCCAGATTTGCCTTCCAAGCTCAAACCAAGCATTCTCAACTCAATTCTCGACCTCTTGGGCTCAAATTCTGGAGAATACATCCCAAAACGATGTATAACAAGTTTCAAAAGCCAATTTATGAATTCAAGCCCCAAAGGTGAGTCAATAAAAACCATTTTTCAAACCCAATTTCAAGAACAATATAAAACATGCAATGCATGAGTTTTAAACCAATTTCAATCTTCAATTCTTGCTCTAAAGAGCTCTAATCTTTGAAAACATTGTGGAAACATGGTCTATAATAACAACATGGACATGCATGTATGATTCTCCAAGAATTCAACTACAAAACATGCCAAATGACCATGCATGCAACATTCAATCTTCAATTCACCATCAAAGAGCAAATTCATGACTTACATTTCTATATGAGCATGAATCATGCATGACTAAGCTCAAACACTAAAATAAGAAGATGATTCCCTTACCTAGAGTGTAAATTCAAGTCTAGCAAGCTCAATTCATGCACATACACTTCAATCTTCAAGTCACCAAACAAATCATCAAGAACAAGATGAATCTAACCCTCTCTCACTCTCTCTCTATGTAATTCGGCTATGGTCAAGAACAAGGGCTGATGAAATGATGCTCAACATGTAATAAGGCTCATTATAATTGTTTAAACAAAAGGCCCACCAAGGTGGCAATTTAGTAATTAAGTTGAACTTGGCAATTAACTCATTTTAATCTAGTTTAATCATTCCTAATCAATTTTCAATTAAAAACACCATAAATTCAGAAATATTCTACTGATTCTAAAACATCAAACGGTTTCTAAATCGGCCGCCGATAAGGCCTTCAATTAGCAGTTTAAACATAAAATGCAAACAGATAAATCATACAATCAAACGGATAGAATATGCAATTCAATAGACAGTCTTATTCAGTTTCGGTTTCAGTTTCATTCAGTCTATTCAGTAGTTCATCCAGTTCACTTATCAGTCATTAGCAGTTCAGTTTAAGGGTAACCAGTATATAATTCAGTAGTTTAACGGTAATCAGTACGAGGGTTGTTACAAACAGTGAATTCACTGATTTACCTTACAGTCAACATTGTTTTATTTTGTCTGTATATGCAGATGGATTGTCAAGCCATGTGACTTGGTGCAAAGGCTTTGGTTTTCTCAATTTTTTGCTCGTATTTTTTATTGTAGTGACAACTCATCTGTTATTGATATATGTGGGATTCTCAACTCAGAAAGTCACATGGCAACAAAGGAATTCATCGACGATTTACAACAAGATACCTTTATTTTGTCCTTATATGCAGATGGATTGTCAAGTCATGTGACTTGGTGCAGAGGCTTTGGTTTTCTCGATTTTTTGCTCGTATTTTTTATTATAGTGACAACTCATCTGTTATTGATATATGTGGGATTCTCAACTCAGAAATTCACATGGCAACAGTGAATTCACTGATTTACCTTACAGTCAGCATACCTTTATTTTGTCCTTATATGTAGATGGATTGTCAAGTCATGTGACTTGGTGCACATGCTTTGGTTTTCTCAATTTTTTGCTCGACTTTTTTATTACAGTGACAACTCATCTCGTATTGATATATGTGGGATTCTCAATATATAAAGTCACATGGCAACAGTGAATTCACTGATTTACCTTACAGTCAGCATGCATTTATTTTGTCCGTATATACAGATGGATTGTCAAGTCACGTGACTTCGACCACAGTATTTGCTTTTCTTTGTTTTTTCAATCTATTGACAACTCATACCTTGTTCATATATGTGGGATTGTCATGCAGAGGCATCTTTCTAAAGTCGTTCATAACCAACTATATAAACGAGTAAAGGTGAAGACACAACCTTACAACTCATTTCGCCCTACGAAATTATCATTTATTTGCTTTAAAAAATTAGCATGGCTACATGGTTCATGGGAGGGAGTGGGAATCGCAGAGGTGGTAGGAACTTGCAAAGGGGTGAAAGTTCACGACGAGGAGGGAGAAGGGGAAGTGGCGATGCTGAAGATGAAACACCATTTCCTTTGTTAGATGCCTTTTGTGCTTATCATGATAGGTTTGGGAAGCGACATTTTGTCATGTCCAAGTACTATCGAGATCCATGTGGTTTGGTGGAGGATCCATCAGAGAATCAAATAGGATATGGTTATGCAAATGCTAGACTTCTGAAGTGGCCCGCACTATTTATAGAGCGAGTGCAAAATGAAAGATTATGTCAGGAAAGACGACTGAAGGTGCCAAAAGCACGTTCTGTTGAGATCCAAAAGGAAGATCCTGAAAATGTTGATCGACTATGTCAAAGACTACAACGTGAGATTTCTCAAATGGGCCGTAGGTTGGCCCGCGATATGCAGTTACTCATAGTTAAGAAGGATGCCCAGAAGAATAGAACAGAACCAGATGTTGCGACTATCAAGGGTATCATGGAGGATCCTGAACTTGTCTCTGACACTGAGCTTTCGGATTGTTTAGACTCTGAGCCACCTGCCGATTTAAGCGCGAATTAGGTGTTATGTTATGTTTATGCTTAAGTCTATGTTTATGTATTGTGTCTGTCAAATGTTACGGCTATTAATATGCAATATTAGGTCATGAATCAAGTGTTTGACTGTGTAACTGTTATGTTTATGTATTGTGTGTTCAGTTCAGGGTGTCCAGGATGTATGTAATGTGTGTTCAGTTCATGGTGTCCAGAATGTATTTTTGTGGGAGAATTATGTCTGTACTACCTATGTAACTGAAAACTATTACATTTGCAACTTCAGTTATGTTGTTTTCATGCCTATATGAGTATTTAGTAAAGTACTGACTTCGGCAATATTATGTATTAAGTATTATTACAAAAATGTTGACAAAATTTATTTTAGGAGCTCTCGCTGTGGCCTTCGTCTTCTTGGCCTACTCCGCGGTGGTCTTCGCGTCTCACCCTTAAATCGTTGCTCGTCGAAATAAGACAAGGTGTGGGTGTGCTTTGACCAGAGAGCATGCATATCACATTCTAACCCATAACAAAGACAAAACAAAAAAATAAATTTTCTAAATGAAAACAGGTACAAAACGTTTTTACTAAACTGGTTTTCTAAATTACATTCTCACCTTCTAACCCAAAACTAAGACAAAAGAATAAATATATATGTATGTTTAAATGAAAACGGCTTTCGTAAAGCCAAAATAATTTTCTAAATAAAACCTTCTAACCCAAAACTAAGACAAAAGAATAAATATATATGTATGTTTAAATGAAAACGGCTTTCGTAAAGCCAAAATAATTTTCTAAATAAAACCTTCTAACCCAAAACAAAGACAAAAGAATAAATATATATGTATGTTTAAATGAAAACGGCTTTCGTAAAGCTAAAATAATTTTCTAAATAACACCTTTTAACCCAAAACAAAGACAAAAGAAAAAAAAAATTACATGAAAATGATTTTAGTAAAGCCAAAAAAAAATTATTAATTACATTATCACCTTTTAACCCAAAACAAACACAAAACAATAAACAAAAAAAAATTTACATGAAAACAACTTCAGTAAAGACGAAAAAAAAAATTGAATTACATTTTCTAAATCAAAACAAAGACAAAAGAAAAAATAAAAAATTTAACATGACAACGGCTTCAGTAAAGCCAAATAAATAAACATGATTGGCTTAATAATATCTAAATGAATATGATTTTAAAATTATATATATGAAAAATAGTATGTAAAATTAATATATGAAAAGAGGTTTTTTTCATATTATGTAAAATTTATGAATTACACATTCTAAATCAAAACAAAAACAAAAGAAAAAAATATATATTTTAACATGACAATGGCTTTAGTAAAGCCAATTTCAATTTTATAGAGTGTAAACATGTGGTCCATTTATGTTTTTTTCTTTTGTTTTATATTGTAAATAGCGTTTATTACCAAAAAATTTTCTGTTAAAAGCGCTATTAGAAATAGCGTTTTCTTCCAAAAATTTATCTGTTAAAAGAGCTATTAGTAATAGCATTTTCTTGGAAAAAAATTTTGTGTTAAAAACGCTATTAGTAATAGCGTTTTCTTGGAAAAATTTTTTGTGTTAAAAGCGCTGTTCTTAACAGCGTTTTCTTCTGGAAAAAAATTAACGCTATAAGCGCTATTTGTAAGAGCGAGTTCTTAATCAAAATCGCTATTTGTAATAGCGATTTTCCTATTCATCTAATTTTGCTCTCCTAACAGTAAAAGCGCGAATCGGAATGGCGCTTTAACTTAGTTTCGGAATTCCGTCAGAAGTTGGCCTAGTTTGGGAAATACAACGCAAAAAAGGCTTATTTTGGGAAAAGCCTCCAAAAAAGTCCACTAGATCCAGTTTTTTTGTTTTAATCGCTTTTACTGTACGATTTCAAATTTCAATATTGTCTTTTTAATTTATAGTTTTTATTGTTAGGGATAAATTATAAATACAAAAATGCTAGGTTTCAGGAAAATTTTTCAAGAAAATCTTCAGAAAAATAGAGTAGGAGAAGGAGGAGGAGGAACTGGAGGGGCTCGGCGGCCGATCGTCGGTCGTCAGCCGATCGTCGCAGCTGTCGTCGGTTGTCTGCCCAGCCCCACTGTCGCACGCCTCCGCCTCTGCCCAGCCCTGCCTCCGCCTCCTTCCATTTTGATGGCCCTCTTCCAGTTCCTCCTCCTCCTCCATTTTCCTGAAGCTTTTCCTAAAATATTTTCCTGAAGCCTAACATTACTCTTATAAATATATTCTGATATTTGTTTAAGATAAGATCTAAAGATGATATCCCACTCTTGAATTTTCTAATTTCATAATAAATTGTTCATTTTATTAATAAATTATAAAATTAATTAATAATTTTTAATAATGTTATAAATATATTTCGATTAATAATTTAAGTAATTTTATTATTATATAGGAGAAAAATTATGAATTTCATTTTTTCAGTTAATTTTGTTAAATAAAAAATTTTAACAATGAAATATTCGTAATTTTTCAAATCATAAAAACAATCTATACTTTAAGTAAATTTCAAAAAATATAATTATAATTTATCATTTTATTAAAAATAAGTAAGTGTTTGGGATAAACTAAAAAAGTAGATTTTTTTTTACCTATAACACTTATTTGGGTCTTATCAATCAACATATATCAACATCTATTCTCTATTTTTTTAACCACATTTCTCTATTTTTCTATACATTTTTTATAAAAATTTAAAAAATATATTTATATTTAGAATATCCTAAACCACTCCTAAATATATTTTAAATATATAATGTTAAAGGGCATCCCTAGTCCATTAATTCAACTTTAAATTTTTAACCGTCAACGCGTCACATAGGGGTGTTTGATAAGTTATTTTTTTTATTTATTAAAAATAATTAATATAATAAAAAAAAACATTCAAATCATAATTATTATTTTTTTTTTTCTTACAACCTTCAAAAAAAATTAACCAACCACTCAAACACAATTTTTTACCCACATTAAATAGCTAAAAATTTAAAAACTAACTTCCCAAACGAGCCATTAATTGTGTCCAAAAGGATACACTTCAACGAAGTGAACAAACTACCCCTTCCGTTGGTGGAGTCACTCTTATTACCTATGCATAGCATTCCTCCTTATCTTATCGGTACAAATTCGTTTCTCCCTCTCTATTCAACAAACCTATTTCTGTCTTTCTCTTTCTATCTTCTCTCTCTCTCTCTCTCTCTCCATGATTTCTTTGTCTCTGTCTCTCATCTCTTGATCACCAAACCCATCTTCTTATCTATACAACTTTCTCTCTCTGTAAAACCCCTCTATCATCTTCACCATTCACATCCTCTAATACACACACATATACATATATATTTGATGAGCTCAACAGCGGCGATGAGGTCGTCGATGATGATGGCAGAGACGGAAAACTCGAGGACGACAAAGGTGGAGAAGCGATGGGGTCGTCGAGGTCTTGGTAAGCGAAGAGGGACTTAGAGTGAAGCCGGACGATGGAGGCGGAGAAACAACTGGCGCTACTGGAGGTGGAGGAGAAGATGCCGGTGGTGGCGAATAACTTGATAGCGGCGTCAAGGTAGTGTTTGAATCATCAAGGGCTGAAATGCAAACAAAATAACATCAGGGTTGGGTCAAGGCATTGTTGAGCATCATTGTGTTGTGTGTGGTTCTCAAACAATACTTGGATCAAACTAGTGATATTTTACTTTTTCAATATTATTAGTAGTCCTTTTTTTTTTTTTTAATGATTAATATAAAGAGCTGGTCTTTATTCATGTACTTAACATTGCAACTGATCGGATGATTGTCATTTTAACACTTAGAATGGAGGTTGCTTGACAATTATGGAGCAAATCTCTAATGTCAGTGAACATCCAAAGGCAACAAATCATCGAAGACTCTATGTCATTGCTCTTCTTGCCCACTATTTTCACTCCTAAGATTAGTTCTGGCATTGCTTAAGATGATTCATAAAGCACTAAGAGGACGGATTAATTGCAGATTGTTGTGGGTTAATATTGCTTTTGTCCTAATTCAGACAACAATCACTTTAGTCCATTTTACCCTATTAAATTTTCATTCATTCCTATAGTATTTGCACTCATTGTTTTCGTTTTAAGGTTTAGTCCTCATCAAACTAACACCATTAAAGCCCATCACCACCATCGAGCCTCTATTGGGCACCACCACCACCCAAAAGGGTGGTTGCTTTGTATAGATCATTGTTTCCAGTAATCCTCTCTTTCTCTGTCTCTCTCTTCTTTTTTTTCTTTTTTTTTAATTTGTACAGATCATTGTTTCAATAAAAAAAATTAAAAAATTGAAGATTGTGATTGCTTTGTTGAACTGATAAGAAAAAAAAAATAGATTAAAAAAATTCAACAGACAAAAAAATGTCGACAGATAGGTTAAAAAATTCAACAAATAAGAAAAAAAATAGATTAAAAGAATTCAACAGACAAAAAATATGTCAACAGATATGTTAAAAAATTTAACAAATAGATTACAATTTTCAACCGATAGAATAGAATAAAAAACTCAACATATAGAATAAAAAAATTTCAATAGATAGTTATTAATAAAAACTAAAAGAGTAAAATTATAAACAAAATATCTTCAAAAATAACAAAATGTACTTTTTTACCAAAAGAAAATACCTAACAGACTTAATGCCTTACACCCTCTTTCAATTGAATTTTTCACCAATTTTATATAATTTTAATTATTTTACATATAAAATTTCGTTGTAGTCGTATTTAAAAAAAATACCATTTAATGTATTTTGAAAACACAATCTAATAAAACAACTTAAGTTCAAAAAATTAGTTTTCAAAATCCTACATTTAGTTGATATATATATATATATATTTAAAAAAAAAAAAAAAATTTGAGTCTGGTAAACACCTTAGGAAGGATTGTTTCAACATTGCTATAATTTTATTTTTTTTTAATTTATCAAGTTTTATTTGGAAAATTTGGAAAAATTGACTCAAGTTCAAGCTATTGAAACAATAGGAAAGAATTAAAAAAATATGACAAATTATACTTGTAATCCATATAATGTGTTTGTTGCGAGTAATTTTATTTTTACACACTAAATTTCCTCACAACATATTGTTAGGGGTGTGCTATATAAGCACATTTTTTATCATTTTTGAATCACATCACTTCTCTACTTTTCTGCACATCTTTTCATAAAAAGTCAAAAAGTATACCTATTTAGATCATCCCAAGGTTGGAATGATCTAAATAAGTACACTTTTACACATCAAAAATAAAAATATTTTCAATATACATCTATTATTTTTCATCCACTCACTCTTCCTCTATTGAAAAATTTACAATGTTGTCGCCATCACCACCACTTTCAGCCCTCAATCACACTCCTAGCCCATCATTGCTCTAGTTTAGACCTCCATAATCTACTCTTGTTGCCCACCATCCCTTCAAAACTGTAACCTTTGCGACCCTCTCTACCACGATCCCAACCTCAACAAACCTTTCCATTGCCATGAACCCAATGGCAACAAACTCTAGATTCATTCGAAGATTGATATCCAACCAAGCCCTATAAGTTCGGATGTGTGTTGAGAAATTAAAATTTGATAATTTAATTAAATGATCAAAATGTGATTTTGAAAAAATTCATGAAGTGTGTGCTTGGGAAAGATTTGGTGTGTAAAAATAGAATTACTCATCTATTGCGTCAATTTAATCCTTATAATTCCAATTGTATCAATTTTGCTCTTCAATTTTTCATATTGTCTTTGTTTGATCCAATTAATGACATTTATTAAGAATGTTGACAAAAATTAAAAGTAAAATGATTCATTCAAAAGAGAATGAATAATTTCAAATTGGACACCAAGCTCTCAATCACTTTTGAGAAAAGTAAATACATTATTTTGTTCATTGATTTCAATCTAATTTTTAAAGGTACATTATCAATTGAATTAAATTGATACAATTAAAAATACAAGAATGAAATTAACATAAGAGACAAACTATAAGAACTACAGATGTAATTAGTTCTCAAAAAATATTTGCAACATGGAACATCAAAATTAATTTTAAAAACATAATAAAATTACATTTTTACCCCTATTTTCCTTCATCTCCCCTTTCTTTCTCCTCCCTTAGCCACTAGCCACCCACAAACTACCCTTCCCCCACTATTTTCAACCACTACCAACCTCCGCCCTCCACCTTCCTTTGCCTTCTCTACCCCTTTTCCCACCTTCTATAGTTGCCAGTAACCCCTTCTCTGCTCCATCCAATTGCCAACGACCCCTCCATTGCCTCTTTCCCACCTTGTGGTACCCCCAACCCTTCTCTACCCACTACCAACCCCTCTCATCCACCTTCAGCCCTTTCTCCACCACTGCCACTATCACCACAACACCCATACCTTCCTCACATCAGCATTCTCTCGTTAACTACCAACGTGAAATGAGATATCAAAACCCATATATATATATAAATATAAAGAGAAAGAGAAATAAACCTAATCGCAATGGACGCTAGAGTATTGTAGTGGTTGTCACCTAATCGCGATGTTGACTAGGGCTCACAATGGTTGTTCGGGTACACTATGGTGCAACAAGGTATAGGGTTAGGAGTGGGCAATAGAAGGTTTGGGAAGGGCTAGGGTTAGGTAATGATGGCAGTGGGGAAATGGGTTAAGTGTTGCGGTGATGGAGGCAGAGAAAGAGGTTAGAGTTGAAAGGAGATCAATAAGAGAGAAAAGGGCGAAAAGAGTGACAATGGGATTGCCAACGACTAAGAGGTGCAAAGAAGTATAGAGAAGGACTAGCCAATTGCTAGAAAAGTGTGGTAAGGAGGAACATAAAAAGAGATGGAAGGAAGAGGGCAAAAGTTAAACAAGCATGTAAGATTTATCATGCTTTTGTAATTAAAATTTAAGTTTCCATCTCTATTATAATTATTTTTGATGCTCCACATTTTTTTTGCAATTATTCTACCTCATCCTATTTTCTTGTAATTTTTTTAAATTTTATTTATCACATGATGTGTCATGATAAATATGAATTTGGATAATTCATTAACCCAATAAAACCAATACTGTAATAATACATTATTATAACTATATACAAAAAAAGAACATTATAACATTACTGTTGTCACGTATCCTCTGATTAAAACAGTTTCTTATTTTTTTCTCTATCTCTCTCACTTTCCAAATCTTTATCCAAATAATTTATATGCCCTATTTTGTATCAAACTTTTTATTAGTTTTATTTTCAATTGTTTGATTTGTGTACTTGCTTTTAATTTTGAATTTTGCCTCCTTTTTTACCTATATATATATATATTTCTTTTCTAAAAGCCGGAATGGCTCAATGTTACAACCATGACTTTAAAAGACTTAAAAAAAATCTGTATTAATATTATTTTTTTTTTCTCCTGCGAAGTAGCAGAGCTCTCACTGGAAGAAACAGAGGAGCACTTCCACAATATTATGCTGCAAAAATAATACAAACATTTGACAACTCTTAAAATAGCCAAAACATTACTTGCCACAAAGCTCTTTAGCACCAACAGATGGAAAAGCCCTCCGACACTAATCAAGATTCCAACACGATCATAGCAAAGATGAAAGTTCAAGAATACGAGTGAGAGACACGGAGCATACGCACAAACCCTCCCACTAAATACCTATTCACAAAATAACGGTTTAACGATATGGATCTATGGTTACAACTTAAAATAGGATACATATGGGTTCTGTACAAACAAATCAAACACCCCCACAACTTTCTTCTTTTTCACGGCGACTGTTTGAAGCAATGAAAAGAAATTGTACCTTCTTCTGCTGATTATTTTGCTCGTTTGCTTATTCATCACAGTTCAAGAAAGGAAAAATTCCAGAAAACACAAATGCGTTCCACTTCTTTCTATGTTGTCAACAGCACGATGAGAAAAATTAGAAGAGGGGATAAAATGGAATGAAAGAAAAAAAGGGTGACAAATTCAGTAAAAAAGATCAAAGGTTTCACAAAATTGACTTCAGCTAAAGAAAACCTGTACCTGAATATACATGTGGTCTCACTTTACACTTCAATTTCTCTTGCTTTTTTTGTTTGTTTGTTTGTTTGTTTGTTGGCATTCAAGCATTCTCGTCTCTTCTATCACCATCCTCTTCTCGACCAGACACAGCATTTAGCTGCTGTTGCAACTAGAAGCAGGCAAATCATGGTAACAAAAACTATGTAATTAGCAATTATCAATGATAGATGCAACCCATACCCACCCTCCATTAAAGACAGTCACCCCTTTCTTCTCTATAAGGTAGTGTTTGGTTCACTGGAATGATCATTCCATTAAAATATTCATTCCATCCATGTTTGGTTGACTAAAAAAATAACGAAAAATGTATTGCAAATGGATTCATCATTGTAAGGGAATGAATATTCTATAGGGAAGCTAAAAGGATGATCATTTCATTCCATTCCATCTCATTCTGGTGAACCAAATAAAGCATAAGAGGGAGAGGAAGGAAATACATAGAGCATGCCTAGGAAGTAAGGTCACAGTATTTTACTCATTTAAAAAAAAAAAAAAAAGGAGGTCACATTATTATATCAATTACATTTCCCAAGTCAATAACCAACCCAAATAAAAAGTTAAGTTCCACCCACTTCCAAACTATTAAATTGTCAAAGCGACTCACTTGTATGAATTTCAGTTTTTCAGAAGTTAACTCGCTAGTCAGGGTAATCATCCTGCAATGAGAGAGAGGGTGAGGGAGGGAGAGCATTAAATATTCAACAGTACTGTTTTTCAGTATTATTTTTAAATATTTGTAGACTAACCTAGCTTGAAGCTCAGAAATCTTGATAAGCAGTAAATGCTCCCTTTCAGAAACAGCTGATTCAACCTGTGAAATAATAATAACAAAAAATTTAATGTCTATGATTGATCATTATATTTTCACTCCAACAGGCCTTATAGAAAAATGATTATAAAGGTTTACAGAGATGCCAAATAATCTAAAAAATGGATAATGAATCATCAAATAGGAACAGTGGCGACTCCAAATTTTTTTTGTCGGTGGTGTCAATCAAAAACTGAAATTTCATATATTCTATAGAAAATCACATCAGTCATATCTATCATCTTTCTGAAATTATAAACAAAAGCAAATTGCAATATATTAATACTATTGTCTAATATATGAACTTCTACAATTGACCTCGATGAGATTTTATATTTTGAAATTGTTGCATAATAACCTTATTATCAATGCTATGAAATACTTTCTTTCCAATATATGTAACCAAACAATCATTCATCCATTGAAAACTAAGGTTGTGTTTGTTTTACTCCATAAGTGGTGGGATTTGATTGGCAATCTGGTAGATCACACACAAATCATGTTTATTTTGCAAAAATGTCATGGGTCATCAAACAAGTCCAATAATGAGAGGAGACAACACACGTATAGTACAGAACATGACTGTTAGATGTTTTAATAACTATGAACCTAAGCGTTGACCATCGGTGTTGACAGATGATATATTCCATTGTTCCTATAATCTGAAGGAAACATTGAAATGGGAACACTAATTTGACAAGAGACTAAAGCAAGGATTAACAATTGCATGTGTTAAGAAGCACATATACATATGACAAAAAGATCCTTATGAAGAGCAGACGTATTTAAGCACTGAATTCAACTCAAGCCAAAAAACAAGGTAAAAAATGCACTTACAATTCCGTTATTCTCTGAACTGTGAGGTAATGGGAGCAACTTTCCATTTTGAGAAGCTGAAACAAAAGCAGGGTAAACCAATATAATTTATTGAGAACCACCTCTCACCAATGTACACACATTAAATACTGCAATGATGAATCTTCTACTCACCATCTGCTAACTCAGCTGGTTGTAAGCTACTCAACAAATTCATAATGAGATCCTGGTATTACAAGAGCAATAACAATAAGAAAGTCATTGGTTCCAAAAATAAAGTGTTTTGAGGCAACTTCAGAATCAAATTTCGAACTATATAACCTGTTGAATTGATGTCTGGTGGAAAAGGTTCTGAAGGTGGGGCATGAGAATTGATGCAGGTAAATTACTGTTGTACATTTCCTTAGGTAACTGACCTATGGGCTGAAAACAAAGTTGAAAATATTGCATCTTTCACTTATTACTCGAGTACCATTAAACAGTACAGTTCACTCTACTAATAACCAGTTAGATAATTATAGCTAAACACTTGGATGAGATAAAATTGTCGTCACTTCATTATACTATTATACATGAAAAAAAAAAAAAAAAAAAAAAATTCATTTTGACTCTTTAGAATAGCCTATGGGCTGCTATGTCTCACACTGGTGACATACACGTACTCCTGTCCCTGTATGCATGTGTCCACATATATGAGAAACATCAACCATAATGTTCTATTTTCAGTAGATTTTATTCACTGTAACATCTTCGTTGATTTTTTACTTGACCTTATACAATAAGGTGATTTTACACCACTGGAAGCTAAAAATTTAGCCGAACTGAATCATTCAAAAAAGCTCAGTTCACAAACCATTTGTTTGGACTCAAATATCCAGTCTCCAACACTAGCAGACTTCCTTAGTGGTGAACCCTAGAAATCACAAGAATCTAACATCAAGAACTACACATCCAAAATAAGTTATATTATAAAATCACCTCAACATCGGCCACTCACCTGTGAAGATAGTCGAGGAACTGTACATAATGGAATATCCTAGAAAACAAAGTTAAATTAGCAGAGGTCAGTAGATAAACCAAAATATCAAAAAAATAGAGCTGTACCTTTACAAGATCTACATTTTCTGAGGTTACAGAAAACCGTCCTTTTATTTGCACTAGATTGGTCTTTGACTTGTCCTCCAAAGAATCTCTAAACCCTGTTGGTAAAAAAACGAAAGAAGAATATATTGATGCCACAAACTTCTTAGCAGAACTGCTTTCAAGAACACATTGCACAAAAATGCTTTCAATAAAACAGTAGCCACTTGAATTGTAATAATAATAGCAATAAAAGCGCTAGTGATATGTCTTCATTTCAAATTGGACATTATCATTACCTCCTGAAGATTTTATGGGAGCCGATAAACTGTTTGCTGAAGCTCGGTTAGGAAGCTTCAATGGACCACTAAAGCTGGGTGCTTTTCGCACCTCATGATGAGGTTTTTCGACTAATGGTTGATTTTCATGGTCACACCTGACAACAAATAAAACATTTATTCTCAGGCTGGAGCACATGAGAATATCCTAAAAAGCACAAACACTTCTATGAAGAAGGCGTGTCGTATCAAATAGGACACTTTGCAAAACTCCTAAAAGCATGTCCAACACTTCTTCAATGCGTCTTAATTAAAATTTTAAATTCATAATAGTGAACACTTTACAGACAGTTCTTGGACTTTTCAGCGACATTTGAACCCTCTGAACATGACCTATGTGTTGAATCTCTTCATAGTAAGAATGTTCTGCGTTCTTTTTGCAATTGTATTACATTCTTTAAAATGCAATTGTTACTTGAATGATATCTTGACGTTTAAGTTATATAGCCTTTTTATTTTAATTAGTGTTTTGGTTTTTTATTAACTTCGAATAAATTATTCATTTGGTTGACATATAATCAATTTTTAACGTATCCCAAGCATATCGTGTTTTGTATTTTTTTAAAATCACCATGTTGGCGTGTTTGTGTGTGTGCTACTTATGCAATATCAATTGATAAGCTATTGAGGCTTCAAGTAATGAAACCATGCAAGCCTGACATATTGCTTACGTTGATTACATAGTAAGCATGTATTCCATAGAGGAGTCCGTGTCAGGGAGAAAAAAAAAATACTAAAAAACACAACATGAGTTTCCCAAAAGTAAAAAAAAGTTTATTATTTTATTTTTTGCCCATACTTGAGGAAAATATTGTGGACTTTAACATAAAAAAGTTACTAAACTCTTAACACACTCATCTTTACAAGAGGTTAAATTCTGCATCCCAAGCTGTTACCCAAGAGTAGAAGTAATAAGCCATTCATTTCTTCTGACATTCATTATGCTAGAGGTTGACTAGCACACAAATTAACAAAAACATGCAATTTCTGCATTTGAAGTTGCTGCCACAGGAATAACTATTTACCCACATATGGCAATAAGCAACATAAAACTTCAAAGTCCAGTCAGGCTACATCAATTAAAACACTCCAACAAATAACTAATCTACATCAATGACTGCTTGTACTGTGGTCGTTATCACTTGCTTGATCTTTTGCAATTAAATTATCAGAAACAGTAGCCAAAAGATAGCGATATGATAACACATTATTTGAAATATACAGTAAAATATGACAGTTTAGTGGAATAATTCATCCCACTTCACATATGATTGAAGACCATCTTGTGTGTGTTCCTATTGCAACATAATTTCAAACAGTTGCAACTTATATGGACAGATAAAATAAGAAATGAACTAGGATGAACCTTTCAAAGATATGCCCCCTTTCTGTTACTGAATGATTTAGAACAATGCCAGGCATGAGTGGCCCACTCTGAGTCTGGCGGCTTTTGCTAGCTGACGTTTTAATCTTGGCTAGTACAATATCCTTCTCTGAGGTTGATGGCAGCAGCTCAGTTCTTGATCCATTTTTCTCCAGATCTATTTTCCCTTGATAGTCAGACTCAAGTAAATCACTTTCTGAAACTTTTCCCTTATTGCTCAAGCACTCAGCTGAAGAAAATTCATCACTAGTTTGTTCACTGAAACAGTAATATGTAACAAAGAGAAAAATTAATGTAGACTAAAAGTGAGCAAAACCAAAGACAACAAATGAACAACAGAAACCAAGTACATAATTTTGAGAAACAGCTTGAAAAGGATGATTTGGTCAAAGAAGCTAGCATCATACAGAAAACTGCAGAAACAGTAAAGTTAAATTGGAGAGGAAATACAAAAACAAATTGGATACTTAACAAACACTGATAGTAGATCAATACATAGCCTGGAGGTTAGGAAGTCAGGTCAAATTACCCAGGCACTACAATGACAGGAAATAAGTTAACGATATTTTCATCGATTAACTCATCCAAATATGTATATATATATACACATGATATATATACATGATAAAACCACAAAATAGCAGTAAGAAGATTATTCATGCTTCTAACAACTGGATGTTGATTTTAATCATGAAGATATTCACACACTAAACATCCTTATTATACAATGCTAAAAATAGAAAGATAACAAGAAAACCTTACAAGGGTTAAAGGAGTCCTCCCATAGAGGCTGAATGAAGCTAGAAGGCTGAGGAAACCATGTCCAACAGCCCCCAAACCAATAAATAAATAAATAATAGACATATTTTCAAGTCCATAGAACACTGAACTTGGCCAAATTTTTGCATTTGTCAAAGAGATTTATGGAATGCTTCTGAGTTTCAAGTCTCTTTGTACATGACCATCTTTACTATACTTTTTTCTCATCTGAAAAGCTCACTAAATTAGCTATTTATGTCCTTAGCAGTAACTGGCACAACACGTGATAAAATCCATCATCAGAATTGTTACATCCCATAATAGTCAACAGTTGAGCAATTGAGACAATGAATGGGGTTGCATCTTTCTTTGAACTAGTTTACAGTTCTAAGAATTATATCAAATCATTGGATTTAAAACCATACCAAAATGCACTTCATTCAGGGAATATTTGCTTTAGGGTTCTAGATTCTTATCATTTGAACTGAATATTACAGAATCAGTCCAAAATGTGCAATCAATTCAACAATAACGCGATAGAAATTATCAACATTTCAGACAATTAAATCAGTTTAATTGAAAATGTGCCACGAATTTGACAATAACTACCATTTTAAGATTAATATGTTGAAACCAAAATGGAGTAGCAAGTATATGAATGCTAATACAAGCCACAGAACAATTACCTGCAAATAATGTCATTTGTGGAAATTGATTTCCCCACACTAAATCTCGAATTCGATGCTTTCTGCCAATTATAGCAAGTAGTTTATACATTAATTTCTTTATGAATGCACAATTTTCAAGTGAACAATTGCCTGCGTGAAGTATTGGTAACTGAACATCTAATCTGGCATACATGGAGAGCTACAAAATAAAATAAAATTAATAAAGATTAAAAAAAAGCAATGACCTTATAATTAAAAACTGGTTTCATGCTTTCATATTCTTCCCTGATTTCTTGTATTTCGTCATCATCTTGGACCTGTAGCAGGATCAGTTCCACCGTTCAAAACAATTAAAAAGCAAACAACACAAGAAGATCATCTTTGCTTGAAGAATTTGATTGATCATCTGCAGGACATTTACCAAGGATGCTTGGACTTTCAAATCCTCAATATCAAAGTTCCAGGCGCTAACACCTCGCTGGTACTCACTCTGATAAGGACAAGTGAGAAATTACAACCAGAAAAGACAAAGAGAAAGAAAGAAATACAAAACATTTCAGTCTACACAAAATCCACAAATTTTATTTCAATTTATGAAGTTTTTGTTTGATGCAACTGATTAGAACCACAGTTCTAACTCAGGTATTTACATCAAAGACTCAAGAATATTATAACTGCCTGCTCCTTTACTGAGAGTGTTTTTGCATTATATATTACTCTAAATATATATACAAAGTGATCAGGTGATTGTACAACATGTTATAACAGAGCAGTGTTACTTCTTCGCATGGCAGTTGAGTTAGATAGCAAGAAGTTTAAATATAGATTGAAATATTACAAAAGAAGGGAATGTGTCAGTTTTGCAATACTTGTGATGAAACTACGAATCATGTACTCCTTCATTGTCCCCTGGTCTAGAGGATTTGATCGAATATAATGCTTCAGTGGGGGTTACAGTGGGTTTCCCCTGCTTCAGTTTCTGATCTGCTTAATTGGTGGTTTGGTTTCCGGTTTAAAAAATTGGAAAAAAGGATTTGGGAGGGTTTACCATTTGCAGTTTTATGGTCTGTGTGGAACGTGAGAAATGATTGTAAATTTAACGGGGCTCAGTGTGCGATCTCGTTAAACTTCGAGTTGCTCCATGGCTCAAGTATAATTCTGGTAGAGTTGATGCCTCAGTTGATGATATTATCTTCAGGTTGAACTCTCTGCAGGGCTGCTAGAATAGCTTGTTGCATGAATGGTAGTTTGGGAGTGTAGTGTTGTCTCATCCGGAGATTTGTGGGATGTGGTTTGTTGTCTGGTATGTCTGTGGTGTGGGCTGGGCTGGTGGCTTGCCATCCCTGTTGTTGGTTGTGGTTCTTTGTATTATGTCTACTTATCCCCATAGGTGCTTGCATATGATTGTGCATTTCATCTTGTGCCAACCTAGTTGGAATAAGGCGATTTTGCTATGATGCTCGTTGCACCCTCCTTGCTCTTATCTTTATTAATTGTATTCTTTGATAGTATTAATAAAGATTTCTTCTTTGCCAATCAAAATAAAATAAAATAAAATAACAACAATGTATACTGCTGGGACAACTGTAATTTGGTTCTGTAGTAAAATTAATTGACTAGTTGGCAGGACAAATTCTCCAGAGAAAATTTTGATGATACAAACATCGACATATGTAGATAGAGTTGGACACTGTTATTCAAGATCTTGTGAATCTAATATTGTTCGTCTTTTCATTTCTTTTTTTCTTGTTGGGCTGGTAGCTATATACCTTTTTCCTTTGTGGATAGTTTCAATATGGATAATTTATAGCCCTCCAGTTAAAATTCTTGACAAATGTTATTTTCCCACCTCATTCAGCCAGATTGCTGCTTATAATTAGAAATCTTTTGGGCCAAAAGAAGCAACTATCCGGATTCCTCACGTATAAGGAACACAATAATATATATTTTTATATTGTTCTAGTAGTCATCAGTTGTCACTGTACTTAATAAATCTATCATCTGCATCTTTCGTTTGACATACATTATATGATAAGCTATCTATGAAACTATGATTTCTGGACATGTTACTCATTTTGAGATTATAATGACAAGAAGTTGAGAAATGATTTTCATGATTGATTACTCTTGTTTAGAATGCTATCCATATATATACATATATATATATATTTAAACTTGCTCCGGTATCATGTTATTCACTGAGCTTGTGAGCTCACCCATTTTTGTTCACATGATTTTAGGTGATGAGGACCTATGTTACATGGACTCGGGTGCGGGTGTCGGGTGCGGGTATGTATCTAGAGGTCGGACTCATTAAATCTTAAATTTAAGGGTACGCGGATTCGGCAAAAAAATATCATATTTTTATATTTTTAATCTAATATGTGAGATAAAATGGTACTATATGTAAACTTATAGTGTCAAAATGACATTTATAGTAATTAAACAATAATATGCACATATGATAATTGTGTTATATACAATTATATAAGAAGTATCCGTTGAAAAGTATCCGACACATATCCCATATCCTTGTCCGAGTGTCGGGTGTCCGACACGGGTATTTGATCTATTTTGAAGAGTCCGTGTAACATAGATGAGGACTAAAAGTGGATCCCCC
This sequence comes from Camellia lanceoleosa, assembly GCA_025200525.1. Taxonomy (NCBI): domain Eukaryota; kingdom Viridiplantae; phylum Streptophyta; class Magnoliopsida; order Ericales; family Theaceae; genus Camellia; species Camellia lanceoleosa. The sequence continues at coordinate 60,324,507 of CM045771.1, read as the reverse complement.
CATGGGGTATGTGCTTAAAGACTATCTTGGCTTGGAGGCCCATGTGACACTTTTGGACTTTTCGAGACCTGTATATATTTTTAGAGAAAATTACAAAAATAACCTTGTAATTTCAAACATTGTATTTTAATTTTTTCATCAAACCATAGAAGTTTGAACTGGTACCAATTTTAACCATTCGTTTATATCCATTAACTTGTCTAACAAAAGAAAATACATGTGGCACCTCTTACTAGCTCTTTCAACTTGATATCAATAGCCCAGCCTCACTAAATCACAATCACCTTTTATCAACCATCAACCATCAACCACCAACCATATAAAAACCATTTTTATTGTCAACCCTATCATGCACTAAACGCACCCAATCAAACCCACCTCTCATTTTTTTTCTTCCTTTTTCTTCAGTAGTTTGATCTCAGGTTTCTATAACAAATTTAGAAGATTTGGAGTCAGAGGCGCTGGATGGAGCTGGAGTTGAGAGGGGCAAGGCATTGGTAGTGGGCTAGGGGTTGAGTAGAAGTTTGTGGGGGAGGCGCTGAATGTGTGGGAGGGGGAGGGGGAGGCGGGAGGCGCTAGTGGTGGGCTAGGGGCAGGAGGGTGTGAGGGAGCTGTTGATGGTGGGTGACGGTGGAGGAACTTGTAGTGGGCGGAGGGCGGTGGAGGGGAGTCTGAAGTGAAGCCGTGTCGTGAAAATAAAAATCAATGTCAATCACCAATCAACTTTCGAACAATATAAATTCGCAAATTGCTCATGTGAAAATCAAAATTCATATATACAAATATTGTGTATATAATAAAACTTCATTGTCTGATTGTAAGAAATTTCTTTGGCAATTAAGGTTGCTCTGGTGTAAGGGCTTAGTCCGTTTGTTTAGTTCTTCATTGTACATTTGTATATTGTGTATATAATAAATCTTCCTTACATAAAAAATTTTGGTCAAAATGCTACACACAAGGATCTAAAAATGAGATACAGCAAAGCAGTCACTTGTAGTAATCGTGTCCATATATAACAGGTGCAACATTTTGCAGGTATGGGTGTTGCATGAAGGAAGGTCTACAAAGGGGTATAATAACACTGAGAATACAAAAGAGGAAACTCAAAAGAGAACAAAATTTTTAATCCAAACATTTACTTCCAAGTTCCAAGTACTGTCTCTAACCTGTGATATTGCTTCTTGTTCTGCTGAAGGCATTTTCTTCAATGCTAGTTGCGCAGCATCTTTACGCTGCACAATTTTCCCAAGTCCATTAAATAGATATAACAACAAAAGAAAAAGCAAGTCCAGTTTCATTACACTATGACAGCATACCTGAAGGGCTTCCACACGATTCCACAGTGGTGGCAAGTCAGCAAAGAGTTTCTTTACGGAAAGCTCTGGAGGCTTGGCCTGCTTGAAAAAGGAGTGTTTTAACAATTTTTCTGCAGTTGGCCTCTTTGTCTGATCTTTCACCAAGCACATTGCAACCATTTCTTTAAAAGACTGTTCACAACAAAAAAATCCTTTAATATGTTATAACGTGAACAATATAGGTCTATCCCAAAAATGTTCACCAGCCAAAATGAACACTGATACCTTAGAAAACTTTTTATCACGGTCGGAATCAAGTCCAGGAGGGGCATTTTGTATAGTCATTAAGAGAACCTATGGTAGAAGAGAAGTAAACATATGTTGAGGTTAGCATCCTTGAATATTTTGTGAATCATCCTCGAATGGTAAGCATATACCTTCATTGGAGGGTACTTTGAAAAGGGTGCATGACCATGAGCCAACTCCAATGCAGTAATTCCAAATGACCAAATGTCAGCCCTGTAAAACAATGATAGCACAGTAACCAAGTTAGCAAACTTCGTATCCTACCAGCTGAACTCACCTACCTACCCTAACCTTCAGCAGGGGAGCTGCATAGGGCCTGGTTTTAAGAACTCCAATTTTATCAATACCTGTGAAAAAATTTCTTGCTCTGAAATTTCATATATGCCTCCTAATTCTTTATCGCTCCTCTTTCCTTTTCTAAACAGGTCTACTAACACATAGTATATTTGATGCAGGACAAGTAGTGGATTTACAAAACAGAGGCTATTTGAAGGCCTAAACAGTGTATGCTTTAGGGTTTTAAGGGTTAAATTAAAGCCTATTAGGTAGGGGAAGAGATTAGGGTTGCTTTGGAGATGATTGGATAGGGTTTTGAGGTTGAAAAGTGCACTTTTAGAGGGCTGTGAATAGTAATCCGAGAATAGTAAATTAAAACAGAAAAGAAGAAGAAAGAAGAGAAGAAGATAGGTCTAGGCATCGCACTTAGATTCTATAGGCATCACACCTAAGGTTTGATTGTATCATACAATCCATAGAGAAGCTTCAAAGTTCTCAATTTTTTTTTTCTAAAATATCAACTCTATCAATTATAAGCATTATATGGCTTTATATAGGACTAGAAGACTTTCTAAACCCACTAGAACAAAAAAAAGAAACTATTAAAATATCTTTTCTTTTTTTTTTCTTTTTTTTTTGATAAATAAATGGACTTTATTAGAAAAGCATCAAGATGATGCAAGGAATATAAAAACCACCCGCAAAGGGCCAAACCAAACTATCTAAGTAAATCCTCCACAAAATCTACAAAAACCAAAACACTTGGATCAGCTGAACCTGTAATCCAACTATGCAAAACCAGCAACAACCGACTCTCAAGCCAGGAAACGGAATGACACTCATTCTGAAAAACATGCCTATTCCGCTCCAACCACATCAAACAGTGAGAAGCAAGAACCCAAGCCTTCCGACGCCGCTTCCCCACCCTAGCCCCACCTCAACTTTGAACCACATCCAATATCGACCCCGGTTGCACCCAAACCACCCCAAACAAAGCCACAATAGAATTCCAAAGTCGAGACGCAACTGGGCAATGTAAAAGCAAGTGATCCACCGTTTCCACATCCCTACAGCACATGCAACACCAATTAACCAGAACCTGCCCCCGCCGACGCAAGTTATCAATAGTCAAAATCTTCCCCAACGCAGTAGTCCAAACAAAGAAAGCCACCTTGGAAGGTGAATCCGTCGCCCAAATGCTCTTCCAAGGAAACACTACCCCCCTCCCCCCCTCCCCCCCTCAAGCATACCATAAAAAGAAGACACTGAAAACACCCCTTTAGATCTCGAACAATCCCACACCAAAGAGTCCGCTCCATTCCCCCCATCCTTGACACCATACAAAACGCCCAGCAAGTCCACCAGTTGATCCAACTCCCAATCTTGCACATTACGGCGAAGGTGAACATTCCAAACAAACAACTGCCCCTGCCTAACTCTAACAGACTCCACCAACTCCTCCCTATCCGCAGCAATAGCATAAACCATAGGAAACATACTCACCAAAGGCACCTCGTTACACCACCGATCCTGCTAAAAGCGAGTCCTATCCCCTACCCCCACCTTAATCCAAGTCCTATCCCAAAACTCCATCCACCCTAGCCAAATCCCTTTCGACAACCCATGACCATGAGGATGGACCACCCCCTTTGAGCACCACCCCCCTCTGGCCACCCCATACTTCGCCTCCACCACCCTCCTCCATAACCGTTCCCTCTCCATAACAAAACGCCACAACCATTTCCCTAAAAGAGCCCAGTTAAAACCCACCAACCTCCTGACGCCTAGGCCCCCCTCTCCTTAGGAATACAAATCCTATTCCAAGCCACCAAATGATAATGAAAACCCTCCCCTCCACCACCCCACAAAAATCTCGTTGCAACTTTTCCAACTGCCTAGCAACCGCCACAGGAATCACATGCAACGACATAAAGTATGTCGGAATACTAGAAAGGACACTCTTGATCAATGTGAGCCACTTTCCCTTAGACAAATACTGCCACTTCTACCTCGCCAACCTTCGCTGCACTATATCTACCGCCCCATCCCACACCCCTTTCGCCTTAAAGGTAGCCCCCAAAGGAAGCCCCAGATAGGAAACTGGTAACTCAGCCACCTTACATCCCAAAATAGCTACCAACACCGGAAGACGAACCACCTTGCCCACAAGAATTAATTTTGACTTGGCCAAATTAACCAGGAGCCTAGACACCGCCTCAAAGCACAGCAACACACATCGTAAATGCCCAATCTGATTTGCATCTGCATCACAAAAGATAAGCGCATCATCAGCATAAAAGAGATGAGAAACCACCAGAGGAGCAGGCCCCTGCCCCACCTCGAAACCCATCAACAAACCCCCTTGAACCGGCTTGGACAATAAACGACTCAACACCTCCATCGCCAAAATAAATAATAAAGGAGATAGAGGATCCCCTTGCTGTAATCCTCGCCATGTAGGAAAAAAGCCTGCTGGAGTGCCATTAACCAAGACTGATAACCGCACCATAGAAATGCAAAACTGAATCTACTGCCTCTATCGCTCCTCAAAACCCATCTGTTGAAGCACATACAACAGAAAATTCCAATTCACATTATCATAAGCTTTCTCAATATCCAACTTGCACATAATCCCCGCCTTTCCTTGCCGAACCCGCGAGTCCACACATTCATTAGCCACAAGCCTGACATCAAAATTTGTGACCCCCACAAAGCGCGTTACGAGACTCTAACACCACCCCCTCCAAGACACCCCGAAGTCTATTGGCCAGAACTTTAGCCAATGATTTGTAGACACTACCCAAAAGACTGATTGGCCAAAACTCTCTAATATCCTCTGCCGCACCTTTCTTGGGAATCAAAGTAATAAAAGTGGCATTAAGACTCTTCTCAAACTGGATCCTGATAAAACTGATCAAATACGGCCATCACTTCCGCCTTCAACACCCCCCAACATTGCTAGAAGAAGGCCATGGAAAAGCCATCTAGCCCAGGGGCTTTATCCCTGGACATACTTCTCAATGCAACCCAAACCTCCTCCTCCTCCGCAAACGGGCACTCCAGCATCAACACCGCCTCATCTGAAATAGTATCAAAAGTAACTCCCTTCAAATCCAGTTGCCACCCCTCCCTTTCATCCCTGAAAAGATGCTGGTAGAAACCCACGATACCATTCCGGATATCCACTTCTAAGGAAAGCAACACCCCATTGACCCACAACCGCCCTATTTGATTCACCCGCCGATGAGCATTTGCCATCCGATGGAAAAATTTAGTATTGCGGTCCCCATTCTTCAACCACAAGCACCTGGACTTCTGGCAATAACTAGTCTCCTCCATTCTAGCAATCCGCCCATAATCCTTTCGCGCCCCCTCCCGACACACCACATCAGCTGTCGACAAGCCCTCTCTTTCTTCCTTCTCATCCAATCCCTGCAAAATCGACAAAGTACTCGCCTTCTGTACCTCCAACTGACCAAACACCTCCTGATTCCATCGCTTCAAATCAGATTTAAGCAGCTTTAACTTTTGAGCCATCCAGGTACTAGGCAACCCGGCCACACTATAACTCCCCCACCACTTCTTTACCTTCTCGCCAAAACCTTCGGCCTGTAACCAAATATTCTCAAAACGAAAAGGCGTCGGGCCACACTGCACTCCCCCACTATCCAATAGGACAGGCCAATGATCCGAAACCGAACACTATAATTGAGCCTGGAACATCTGGGAAAAATGCTCTTCCCAATCTCCCATGACTAGGAATCTATCAATACGAGACATTGCCCGACCTTCGGACTAGGTATAACCCCCTCCTTGCAAGGGCATATTGATCAACTCCATCTTATCAATAAAAGAGGAGAATGCCTTCATCGGCCCCGTCACTTGCCTGACCCCTGTCTTCTCTTCTAGACTCCGCACAACGTTGAAATCTCCACCTACACACCAAGGCCTCTCCTAGCAAAAAGCAACAGCCTGTAACTCCTCTCAAAAAGCCACCCACTCCGATCTCCTGACCGGCCCATACACCCCCGTAAATACCCAACGAAACTCATCATCCACACATCTGAATAGACAAGATAAGGAAAAACCTCCCACCTCTACCCCCTCCTGCACCACCACCCTATTATCCCAACACATAAGAACACCACCTGCTACCCCTATAGCTGGTTGGAAGGCCCAATCTACATGCCTGCCACCTCAAATATCCCTGACAGCATCCACCCCCACACACTCCATTTTGGTTTCCTGAAGGCACACCACATCCGCTCTAGCACTCTTCAATAATGATCTAACCACTGCCCTCTTTCCTTTATCATTTAAACCCCGCACGTTTCAAATCAATATTTTCAAACGCATGGCAACAACAAAAATAATTTAAGACTAAAACCATGTTTAAAGAAAAATTAAATAATTTGACCCATAAGACGACCCACAGGTGACCCATATGACCCATGTCAGCAAATATAAAATTACCAAAATACCCCTAACCTTAAAAATGATAAAAAACATAAAAATAATAATAAAACAAGACTCTACTAACACTAGAAACATAATTATAGAAGATTTTTATTAGTTTCTCTATGAAATCATGCCAATGTCCAAGTATCATCACTTCTCTGAATTTAGCTTTCCTTGAGCTTCTTATACGCTGCATCATTCTCCCTTGGTTAGAAAAAACTCAACCTCGAGTTTGAAGTGTTAGAGTATAAGAATTCACAATTTTTGAAATTGTATCCATGGCTTCACATTAAAATGTTCAAGTTGACGCCGCCTTTTCTTCGTTGGAGATTGCAAAAAAAATAATAATGAGAGATTGATCTTTTCAATCATGTAACTAAATTTTTCTACAATAACAAAGTCAATTGGCATAGAAATCAAATCTTTGAATTCATCCAAATCAGTTTTCATAAGGCTTTTTTCAATATTCCCAAAAACTTCGATTCTATTCTTTTTAGCTTCTTTTCCTGGCACAAGGTCATCTTTTCATTCACTATTGGCCACTTCATTGATTATGATTGGAGCAAATTCACTAGGTGACTTTGTAGGCACTACATCGGAGACCTCGGGTTGCAATATCATGACCTTTAAAGGCATAATAAGATCTGGAACAATAGCAGGATGCATTAATTCTTCACTCCTTACAGCTTGTGTGACATCTGAGTCTTCTATTTCGACCTCATCCTCTTCTCAAGTAACAATTAGATCTTCTTGGGGTGCTTTTGAATCATCAATAAGAGCCCTTTCACCCTCATTAACCTCGTCAATAATCACTTTGGCTTGATTTCCATTCTTTTCCTCCACTTGTAACTCTAACGGCTTAGAGCTTTGATGTCCAACAACATTCATTCCCTTTAATGGTTCATCAGAGGACTTAGGTACCAAGTTAGCCACCTCCAGGTGCATATTAGATGCAGCACTAGCAGTGGAACTTTTGAATGGTGTAGTTATCTTGGCACAAATATCACTCAATTCCTTACTTTCAACTTCTTGTGCTTTACGGATGATACATGCAGTTTTGATTGGAGACATCTCAACCTTCATAATCTGATTATCCTGCATCTTGTGCAGATTTTGACTGTTCTTCACTTGTAACCTCAATTGCACAAGGTTTTGGTTTTCACCAATAGGTTTTAGCTTTGGTGCGACTTCTTATGCATGCTCCATGCTATATCTTGATTGACGTGTTACTTCTTGCTTAATAATAGGCCTTAAACCATGTTTAAATCTAGCTAGTCTTTGGCGTGTGTCTTCCACAACTTGATTTCGCGTGTCAAGTGCCTCGAGTCTTTGCATATATTCTTCAAACAAAGTATAGCCATGTCTTGAACTAACAAGTTGCTCAAGTGACCCTACAAGATTATTCGAAGGCATATACTTCCCCTGAAGCTTAACTTTCATCTCTTGCCATGTATTTATTGGTGGCAATTCCAATCTTCTTATATTTTCTTGATACCACCAAAGTTGTGTCAAACCTACAAGCTTCATCTTAGCAAATCTCGCGTTCCGATCACCCATCCAATCATAGCAATCAAAATATTCCTCAATTGAAACAAGCCAATTAGAGAACACCATAGGATCATCCCTTCCTTCAAAATCCGAAACTTCTTTGTTATGCGGTATACCATATTGTGGCACATGGGATCTCCCACTTTGTAAAAACAAAGCGAAACCTTAAGCTCTGATACCAAACTGATGCAGGACAAGTAGTGGATTTGCAAAATAGAGGCTATTTGACGGCCTAAACAATGTGTACTTTAGGATTTTAAGGGTTAAATTAAAGGTTATTAGGTAGGGGAAGGGAATAGGGTTGCTTTGGGGATGATTGGATGGGGTTTTGAGGTTGAAAAGTGCACTTTTAGAGAGCTGTGAATAGTAATCCGAGAATAATAAATTACAACAAAAAAGAAGAAGAAAGAAGAGAAGAAGATATGCCTAGTCATCGCACCTAGATTCCATAGGCATCACACCTAAGGTTTGATTGTACCACACAATCCATAAAGAAGCTTCAAAGCTCTCAATTTATTTTCCAAAATATCAACTCTATTAGTTATAAGTAATACATGGCTTTATATAGGACTAGGAGACTTTCTAAACCAACTAGAATAAAAAAAGAAAACTACTAAAATATCTTTGATTTCTAAAATTAATTTAAAACCAAAAAAGAAACAAAAACAAAGACTAACTAAATAATTTGACCCACAAGACGACCCATGGGTGACCCATACGACCCATGTCAGCAGATATAAAATTACAAAAATACCCCTAACCTTAAAAATCATAGAAAACATAATAATAATAATAAAATAAGACTAATAATACTAGAAACATAATTATAGAAGATTTTTATTAGTTTCTCTATGAAACCATGCCAATGTCCAAGTATCATCACTTCTTTGAATTTAGCATTCCTTGAACTTCTTATACTCTGCATCAACATTCTAATAAATACCCATTGGTGTAGAACCAGAAGACAAAACGTCACAAATACCACTCCAGGGTTTCTGAAAATTCTTTCAATCAATATTATTATCAACAGTAATCATTCCTTTACAAGTTGCGGCCCTTGTGTTTTCGTTCTCTCTCCTATCTCTCTTCTTTCTCCCTCTTGGTGTTACACCACCCACAGGTATGTCCTAGCATGAAACTAACAAAAATCCTAACTGGCAATAATAATAACAACAACAATTACAATAATAGTAATAATCGTCCTCCAAAAATTTGTTGCCCCCTTTCTAAAACACCCAACTCCATTTGAGGGAGAAGAGCGGTGAAAGTTCTGGTGTTGACCCTCAAATGCAGCTTCAACCTTTCATCATCAATTGACACATGCAAAGGGAGGCAAGAGCATAGGCTCCTCAAAGGTGATGAGCAGGGTAAAGGTCATCGACGTTGCAAATCATTTCGTTTCTAGAACTCAAGTCAAGAACCTTCTTAGTCTTTAGTTTTTCAGTGCTTGTAACTTCAAGATTTTAGCCACCTTATGCATAAATACTTCTGGTTGAGCTTGCACGTGTGCTTCATAGACATAGGTCCTAGCATCAACAGCTTACATGCGTATACAACTTCCATTCTTTTGGACCACAATATATAAGATATGGCTGCTGGAGCCAGTTTACAAGGGCACAGTTTTTTTCTCTGGAGAGAATACAACATTACAAGCATGGATAACGATAGTCATAAATATTGGACAGAGTACACAATTTATTGTCATGGAGGGATTTCTAGATGATAAATATATATATATATATTAAAAAACAGTGTATGAATAACAGCCTACATATAACAATGCTCCAAAATTAGTTAAGTACAATTTTTAACCACTGTTATGGCCTTAATGTTAAGTGCATGAGGAGATTTAGACATGACCATGTTAACAGAAGTTGAGTTTAATAAAGAAGTGGGCACACATGTCATATTGTTGCTGACACATAAATTTCAATAAGATGACCAACTATGAGCATTAAGATCACAAATTGTCTCAAAAACTTAAGTTGTTAGGAAATGGATCCAACAATGTATATTGAGTTATCTAACACTCCCCCCTCATCTGGAACTTGACTCACATGTGTAGAGGCAGATTAACTGAACCAAACAGGTGGACAATCTCACACAGCACAGAGCGCACAATAACAGACATAATGGGGGAACACGTATAACAGGACTTGAACTATGACAACCTGGAACCAGAGCTCCGATGTCATATTAAGATCATCAATTGTCCCAAAAGCTTAAGCTGAAGCATATCAAGCCATCTAACAATGAGGACTCTACAAAAGGAGGTCCACATTAAACAAGCATGTCCAACTTTCAAACTTCTAAGGTCCAAACAAAAGATTCCATTCAATATTCTAATGGATCATCAACTGCATGGAAGCCCCATAATTTATCTGGATTTTACGACCTCACATTCAGACTATATGGTGGATGGGAGAAGCAGCCTTAGACAGAAGTGAAGATATTCAAATAGGCTCACAATATTGTAAAGCCAGCAAGATCCATGGCATGAAACATGTAGAAACTACAGCACCAATACACGTGATATGTGCAGGGATAACAATTCCATGAGTAGGCTCCAAATTAAAGATCATCTTCATTTAAAATGTAAAAAAGTAATGATCTAAAAGAGGCTCACTTCTAATAAAATCCAGTGCCCTTGATACATCATGCTCTTCGTTATTTTGGACATGGGGTTGCTAAAGTAAATCATTCCAACTCCACTTCTAGTGAAGTAGCAAGGAAATCCAACTCTGCGGGCCTGAAGTGATTAATCAAGGGCTTAAATGCCCATTAATTGAATGAAATTTGCCATGATACTTCCTTATTTTTAACATGGAGATGCTAAGGTAAAGCAATCCAACCCCACATCAAGTAAAGTTGCATGGAAATCCAACTATACATGGCCAAAATGATGTGATCAAGGGCTTACAGGCCCATTATTAAACAAAGTTCATTTTATCTTCCATTAGTTGTCATTTATTTCTTAATCTGAACTCGTTTTCCCTTTTCTTTGAAAGAAGTAATCAATTATATTGCGTTTGACAGTTTGAAAATTCAGTTCTAAAAAAACAATCAACTCCTCTAATCTAAGGATTGAGAGAGTTATAGGGTGATGATGAATTTTGAATAGAAAATAATCTTCTGTTTGTGCTTTCCAATAGTTGTCTTAAATATGGGTAGGTCATTTACGAACAGGCATCAAGGGTCCCACATCCTCTTCCAAATTATTTACTCCGTTTTCAATTATTGCAGGGAGTGGACCACGGGGGTGAGGGAGTATAATACATAGGCAGGAAATACTTTTAATCACTAAAGCTTTAAATTAGTAAAATGACATCTGCAGCTATGGAAAAGTACTCACTTGAAATCATATCCACTCCCTGGCTGCAGCACCTCTGGTGCCATCCTATAAACCAGAGAGAAATTAAAATCTCATACACACAAATAAGAAAAGATTTCTAAAGAGCTGGAGAGGTCGAAGAAGAAGAAGAAGAAGAAGAAGAAGAAGAAGAAGAAGAAGAAGACTTTCTCAATATAGCTTACCAGCAAGGAGTTCCTACAAAAGTATTTCTTGAGCGTTTTCTATCACCTCTGTCAAACATGCAAGCTGAAACACCAAAGTCAGCGACCTTTACCATCCCATTACTATCAAGAAGTATATTTCCAGCCTGCAACAACAAATGTTCAACAAACCAGATTGCAACCTAGCCAACCTAGGTGATTTAAAAGAAAAAGTGAAAAATAAAAAGAGAAAAAAAGGGGGAGGGAGGAACAGATCTAATCGCTGCAATAATGTGTATCTTTAGATTTTACAAACCTTAACATCGCGATGAATATGTCCATGTTGATGTAGGTACTCCAAAGCCTTGAGAGTTTCTTTGAGGATAGAACCAATGGCAGACTCTTCAAATCCATCTGAATATGCAATCTTCATGAGGTGTAGACAAGAACCCTCGGCCATGAATGGCATGACCACCCAAAGGTTTTGGTCAACAACAAATGAGCAATATGCACTAATTACATTGGGATGATCTATCAAACTCATTGTTTGTGCCTCCCTACGAATGTCATCCTGCAAAAAAGCACAAGGTTATGCATAAAAAACTAAAGAGAACCCATAATTCACTGGACTCATCACAAACGACCCATGACCAGTGTTACTGTATAGGTCATTTCTGCAAGACCTGAACTATTGACCATTTACACGCTACATTTACAAAGTCTGTCCTTCACAAACACAAAAGCATTTAACTAGCCTAATAATGAAGGAGGCAACAAGTAAAAACAATGAATAACGATGTTTTAAAACAAGAAAAATGCGAGACAGCATAGAATAATTATCAGAATCCAAGCAGTTGAAATGTGTGGAACACAAGAATAATATGAATGCAGTGTACAATTCCAGATAAACTGCAGAATATCTGCAGAAGAATCAAGAATTCAGATCAGAAGAAAAACATGTTGATTATATAATTCATTTACAACATGAGGGGGAAAATGGATTCATCTATTAGTGTTATGGTTATTTAGAAAGGAACAACCCCCAAAATGCATTGAAGTGATTGTCTACCCAGTCATTATTACTCATAAGGCATCTTCTTCACAGAATTGAGGGTACAATCAGGAAGAAGTCCATGGTCAAAAAGTTGCTGATTTTGAAAGTCTCCATCATGAAATCACTACAGAAATGGAATTCTCCATAAAGTAGAAATGGTCGAAAGACATAGTGGTAGTGATGCAGGACAACCCTATGAATAATTAAATCTAGAATTCTATAAGTTTTATGGTGGTTTAAAGTTAAAAATCAGTTGAATTTTTAGAGTTTCAATTAATGTATGGAATGAACTAGGTTTTGGATTGATAAAAATGGGGGAAAGCATATCAAAAAAGCGGCTGTTTAGGAGCTGTGAACAGTAGCTCATGAACAGTAAACTGAAAAGAAAAGAAAGAAGAAAGGAAAAGAAAATTAGAAGCAGCATAATTGCTGTATTAATTCTCTCAAAACTATTCTCTATTAAATTAGAAGCAATGCATGATTTTCTATAAACTTTAGAGACTTCCTCTTCCAACTAGGACTATGATTCTAAAATAGGTAACTACTAAACTTTTGACTTCTAACACCTATCCAAAAGACCATATAAAACCCAAAATAAAAATTAAATATATAACTTGACCCATATGAGGGTCACCTCTACAAACCATGCCCAGCAAACCTAAAAATTACCAAAATACCCCTAACCTTAAAAACTTAAAGCAATTCATTTCAAATTAACCAGTAACATATTTAACCAAAAAAAAAAAAGCCACAAATAGGACTCTAATAACACTAGTAGCTTGAAACCATGCCACTTCTTTAACTTTGCTTCTTTTTTTTTTTTGGCTCTTCTTATGGATTGCATCATTCTCCCCTAGTTAGAAAAAACTTGACCACAAGTTTTAAAGTGTTAAAGTATAGGAATCCATGAACTCTGCAATTGCATCCATGATTTCATATCAAAATCTTCAAGTTGATGTTGTTCTTTCTTATTTAGTGGAGGTAGCAATGAAAGCAAATGAATGTTTTCCTATTCCAAAGGAAATTTTTTTTGGAATGACAAAATCAATTGAATAGAAAATGAATCCTTTAATTGGAAGGGTTGCAAAATTCAGCCCATTCATTCCATTATCATTGGCCTTGCAATGCCCTGTTCATACTTGATTTGAATACTCCAATTTGTACCAGCAGTTATGGATCCCAAACTCTAAATCTTTTCTTCAACCAAAATGTCAATAAACAATTCAACCGTGTAATCCTCTTGAATAAAATCAACACCTAGTAGCAATATTTTTGGCATATTATACTTGCTCACAGGTTTATTATATGTCGGAGGTTATGACAATTGTGACTCTGGCATAGAGTTGATATCATACTAGACATTATTCATAGGTAGAGACTCAATAGATGATTATCAGAAAATTCAAGCAACACATTGGTGACCTTTAAAGAATATTTTGCTCAAAATCAGCCTCTGGTTGCTTTAATTCTTCAGTCTCTACAGCTTGTATTGCATCCAAATCCTTAATTTGACCTCTAGCCTCTTCTTGAGCAATTTGGGAATCCACTTGTAGGTCTTTTTCCTCATGAATGTAGCCCTTTTATCCTTAATAATCTGGTTTTCTTTCGTTTTGGGTAGGATTTGATTGTTTTCTTTCACTTGTGACTTCAATTGTGCAAGGTTATGATCACTGACAACAGACTTTGGTTTCGATGCTACTTATCTCCCACAATTTTGATGCTGCTATTCTCCCCTCGTAGTGAGCTTAAAATCAGCTTTAAGTCTAGTGCATGGTAACATTATTCCACATATTGTCTTTGAGTTTTAAGTGCCCCATATCTTTATGTATACTCCTCAAAAAAACTATTTCCATATTTTGAATTTACAAGTTATCCACATGACTTTACATGATTAATTTGAAGGAATATACTTTTCTTGAAGCCTAGCTTTCAACTTTTGCCATGTGTTTATTGGAGGCAATTTCAATCTTCTTATATCTTTCTTCAACACAATACCACCAAAGTTGTGACAAACCTACAAGTTTCAACTTAGCAAATCTTGTTTTCCGATCATCTATCCAATCATAGCAATCAAAAAATTCCTCAATTAAAGCAAGCCAATTGGAGACACCATGGGACAATCATGTCCTTCAAAATCTGAAACTTCTATCTCGCAACATGTGATATATTGTGACTTATAGGATCTCCCACTTTGTAGAGACGTAGTGGCGAAACTTAAGCTCTGATACTAAAAATGATGCAGGATAGTACTGTGAATAATTAAATCTAGAATTCTAGAGTTTTTATTGTGGTTAAAGCCAAAAATTTGTAGGAATTTTAGGATTTGAATTAACGTATGGAACGAACTAGGTTTAGGATTGATAAAAATGAGAAAAAGGAGATCAAAACACGGCTGTGAATAGTAGCCCGTGAATAGTAAACTGAAAAGAAAAGAAAGAAAAAGAAAAAGCAAAAGCCTAGGCATTGCACCTAGATTCCATAAGCCTCAGACCTGTGTTTGATTACATCACACAATCTCCAAAGAACCATAATTGTTGTATTAATTCTCTCAACACTATGAATTAGAAGCATTACTTGACTTCATCTAAACTTTAGAGATTTTTTTTACCAAATAGGACTATGATTCTAAAATAGGTAATTACTAAACTTTTGACTTCTAAAGCCTATGTAAGACCAAATAAAACCTATAAATAAAAATAAAATACATAACTTGACCCATATCACAACCCACGCGAGACCCTTAAAACCCATATCTAACAAATCTAAAGTTATCAAAATACCCTTAACCTTAAATATTAAAGAAATGCATTTAAAACTTCCCAGTAAATTTAACCCAAAACAAACACAAACATTTTTTTTGCTAACTGGTTATGCCAGCTGAGTCAACCTGCAATTGACTAGTTTGACCTGTGAAAGTTTGAAACATCCATCGAAATGTGTCATTGGCTAGTCGGAATCCAAGACTATGATCTTAATGTGTCAATGGCTGTCCTAATTCCAACAATCATGATCTTAGATCCAAGCTGGTCACCTAGGCCGAGTGACCAGCTAGAACTCAAACGAAAGCCAACAAAGATATGAGAAGAAAGAAGTGTGCAAAGACCAATTTTTGTGTGTGTATGTTTGAATCTCTCCTTCAATTACAAAAACCATGGGTTAGTTAATGTAGTTTAGAGTTCTCCAATTTGCATCAACATAATTCATATCTATAAACCTAATATTGCATCACTAGTCCATTGAATGGGAACAGATTAGAGGTCTCATAATAGCAAAATGTTGGTACAATAATGATAGAGAAGTATCATATACACTGAAAATGGGTGAAAAATATAGTCAACAATTGTGTTATACACAAGGTTTTAAAAAGCAGCCGCAACCATTACGTAACGCTGTTACGTAACGGTTGTGGTGGTTACCGCCACCCATTACGGTCGCTTTTGCAGTGTGATTGAGATTCACAGGTGTGTCGGTCGTAGCGGTCGTAACGGTGCTATAACAGCTGTAACGGTCTGTTACGCACCGTTATGTAATGGTTCCGAACTGCTTCTTTCAAAAAAAACACACAAAAAAAAAGCTAAAAATAGGGAAAGAGAGATAGAGAGGAGGGAAGATGGAGGAGCAAGAGATAAAGAGAGAGAAGAAGGAAGATGAAGAACATGTTATTGATTTGTTGAAACTGTAAGACCTATGCTATTCTATTCAGCTGCTATCACTCAACCATTTTGTTTGTGTATGTCTATCTATATACTATTTGAAAATAATAATAATAATAAGTGTAGTCATTATCTATTTGGCATGGTTAAAATATATATATATATTTAGGCTCTTATTTATTCTCTTACTTTTGTCATTATTTATCTTATATATAATAGTTAGTAATTAATTTTTTTGTATAATATAAAGTCATTAATTATTAAAATAAAATGTAAAAAACTCAATTTATAGTGATTTAAAAATATGAAATATATTGAATCATACTTAAAAATTTACAAAAATTGATCAATATTTATTTTAAATTCAATAAATATGATCATGGAAAAAAAAATATGCAAATCGGTAAGTTTTTTTCAAATTGTGCGAAAAATAAAAAAATTCATGGTTTCGGTTACATAATCGTTACGCTCTTCTGACCCCGCAGCATCACAGCATCTGAATTCTGCGACCATAGCCTTTTCAAAACCTTAGTTATACATATAGTACTTGTGACAATCAATGGTGATGTGGGCAGACATAGACCTTTAAAAAATCATGGAAGGCACTGAGATGGCACAGGACCACCGAAGGTGAAGTGCGAGAGAACTAAGGTAGCCCCAGAGTGAAGAGAAAGAATGGAAATGAAGAAGAGCCTATAATATGTGGAAGAGCTACATTTTGTATGGAAGGGGCCTTCTTTTATAAGAGTTTTGGGTCATGGAGGCCAGCTTACCCTCAATATTGTATCAATGAGCTGTAGTGAGTAGGTATCATACACACTTTGAGGAGCTACAGTAGCTATGTGTGATACACCGTACGAGGTGTTACATGCCTTGGTTAAAGTATAATATTGTAGACGTCTCTCTCATATAAGACTGGTTGAAGTAGAGCAAGCTTGAGGGGATGATTCAGGCAACTTTGATAATCCCTTAGATCTAGTTGCCAACCTAGAAGTCCTTGGTAATCTCACATGGGGTTGTTAGACCATCACTAGTCTCAAAAACTTAGGCTTTGCATCACCCTTTTTCAAGTGTAACCCTGTCTTGCATGTGAAGATGCAATCATCCAAACATAGAGAGAAATAGAATGCAATGGAAAAGAAAAATGCAAACAGAAAGACTTGAACTTAAGACCTCCCCCAACCTAAGCTTTGTTGTCATGTTAGCTCATGACTAATTCTAAAAGTCTAAGCTATTAGGAAATGGACCCCACTACGTATATTAAGCTCTCCAACAAAGGCCATAGATTGCTCGAGCATCTTATGACTTGGGCAACCCAAGTGGATTACAGGCCCTATTCCAAACCTAGGTAGGGGTGATAGTGCCATGGTGCAAGGTCGAAGTCAAGTAGGGCCTTGGCAAGTCCAGGCAAGGCGAAATGGTTGTTTAGTGGTCGGTGTACATAGAACCTAAGCAAGACTTGGGGCTAGACAAGGCAAGGTGGACGAGCCGTATAGCAAACGAGGTGAGGCAAGCATTGAGGCTATGCAAGGTGCCTTGTCCAAGTGAGGTGCCTAGGCGAGGAGAGGCCATGACATGAGGCAAGGCTCATGCCTTTGTGATGTGGATACAACCTGTTAAGTTTTTGTAATTGGCAATTTTGTTGGATAAAATTTTATTCAGTTGTATTTTTATTCACTCTATTGTATTGTATCTATGAATTATGAGAGTTTAGATGCGAATCCAACCTGAGTTATGCCTGAGTAGAGGAGTTTGTGTTGACATTCTGTATCTTGTTTTGAGCATTCCTTGTTTACCACTTTGCTGACTTATGGGCCCAGGACAGTGCCCAGGCAGGGTCGAAGGGCAGCACCCCGAAGCCAAGAAGAAGTCAAACTAGTTTGACCACTTGAGCGATCTTTTGTGTGCTCGAGCAGTAAAGTGGTTCATCCGGTATCTTTGTCCGCATTCTGAACTTCTAGAAGATAAGTTTTACCGCTCGAGCGGTGGATGTTGTGCTCGAGCAGTTGGCCTATACTGCCTTTAGTTACACAGCTCGAGCGGTCTTCACGGCTCTATTTAAAATAAAGTGCGCTATTTGCTATTTTTAAGGTGGACCCTGTCCAGATTCTTAGAGATGAAGAGAAAACAAAGTGTTCTATATTAGAGAGTATTTATATATTGTTTTCCTTGATGATTTGAGGGTGATCGATTAATCAACGAGCTTCATATTGACTATCATCAAGGGTTGTTTTGTTCTTTCATTCATAAAAAGAGAGAGGTGTTCATCGGTGGATTCCGGAAAACTTGGACCTAAAGCTTTGGTAGATTTTGGAATGGCTCATCATCGTAGATTCGATATCGGCATTGTAGATTCAACGTGGGGCAAAGCAATTTCGCAGTGAAGACAATGGTGGAAGAGGCACATCAGCTTTGGTTCAATTCGGACGTAGACTCACTAGATAACTTTGGCACGTGATTTTTTATCACAATTGGAGGAGTCCAATAGTGATTTTTTTTCATATTAAATGGTTGTGTCGATTTATTGTTGATTGTTTGATTGGAATTATTATTTATTGTTTAAAATTGAATCATAATCACAAATCAATATCTCAAGGAATTTTAGAATTTTCACAACCCTTTCTAGATGATAAAGTGGCAGTACATGTGGGTTCAGATACCTACACTACTTAACTCGGGTTTCTCCTTAGGCCTTTTCAGGTTATAAAACATTCTTCCATTCAGCGCATGCAATAACACAACATTTTGACAAATTAAAAGCTTTTAAAATCAAATATGGGTGATAAAAGTTCGCTGGTGCATTCGATCAGTGGATTTTACCGGTTGAGCAATAAGAACATATCATCTTAGTGACAGCAATGAACCTATATAGATATTGCTTTTCGTAATACTACTGCTTCCAAGTTCCATACCAAATGAGTGGCCTTTTGCCATCACATTGATTTATATTGCACTTGGAAACACATTCAGTGTCCTCACAATCTCAACTCCAAATGACAAAAGGTTAATGATTTGACCCAAAAATCTACTCTGCCACCAAATGCTCGTTGCTAACTAACTCAATGCCACCTTAAAGTTAACACAAAGAGTTCAGCAAATTCAACAATCCAACGCAGCAATTAAAGCTACACGAACTCAGAATCTACTAGAACAATAAAAAATGAGAGATTTTATCAAATTCGGGATCTCAATTCTCACTGTGTTTAGTCTTCCTCGATCAAAACAATCAAATGAAAACCACAACACAAGATCACAAACTCAAAAACTGAAATCCAACCACTGTTCCCAATCCAATCTCAATCAAAAAACCTCATCTCAGAATCTCACTAATTCAACTTGCATAAATTCAATCCAATCCAATTCAATTCAACAAAATGAGTGAAGAAGATAAGGAGACGAACCAGATTGCTATTGCAGCGATCGAGGTCCAAACACTTGACGGCTACAACTTGATTGAAAGGAATATAGATCGCTCTATGCACGGTCGCACTCGCACCATGACCGACCTCTTCCAGAAGCATGTAATCCTTCGGATTCACCGAGTAACTCTTCCCAACACTTCCCATACCTGGAAAATCGCTCCGAAAACCACCGAACGATGATCGGAAAACAGCTTCGGAAAGCCGTCACAAACCGCTATGTAGCATGGACTGCCATGGACTGCCTCTCAGTGTGTCGAATTGGCATTTTCTCATTTTTTTTATTTTTTTTATTTTATTATTTTTCCTTCATCAGATTACTTTAGCTACTTTAAGATTTTTATTTTTTTAATACAAAGAAAATTGATGATAAATCTAATTTAAATAGGATATAAAGCATTAGGTTATGTAAATATATATATATATATTTTTTTTTGTTAGTGAGAGGTCCATTTGTAAGATTGTTTGGTGATAAGTCTTTTATTTGTTTTGAAAGATATTTTATTTATAATTTTACCCGTTAATTTATTTGTTGATTTTTTTTTATCTGATGACTTTTTTTTGACTATTTGTTCAAATTTATATTTATCTATTCAAAGTTTTTAGACTATTTGTTTAAATTTATATTTATCTGTTGAATTTTTTTTGCCTTATATGTTAATTTTTTCCCTATTTGTTCAAATTTTGTGGGTTTCTCTCTCTATCTGTTCAAATTCCGGGGGCTTCTCTCTCTAATTTTTCCTATCTGTTGAAATTCTTGTGCTAATTTTTCTTATCTGTTGGAGATGAACATCAAGTGCTATTTCATTAAGTTTTTGCTAGATTTTGGTTTTACAACAATTAGCATAATGATCTGTTTTACACATTTCTAAATATTCTTTTTTCATTTGGCTAGACCGCGATTTGGTGGGGATTTCGTGCTTATCAAAGTCTGGTTGCATACGGGAGAGAAACAATATGTTTCTTGCGTTCCCAAAAAGCATTTGAAACATCATTGCAAATTTTGATTTGAAATTCTTTTTCAAGTATTTTGATTTTATTATGTAAAGAGGATTGTTGTAATCTTTGTTTTGTTGTAAGAAAATGAATTTCTGTTTGAAGAAAATTAATTTGTTTCTCCTTAAAGTTAACTAGATCTTCAATTTGATCTAATTCCTTAGTATAAGGTTCTGTAATAAATTCCCAAATAAAAGGTTGATTACTGATGGTTGTGTGAATACCTATGGGGTCTATTTTTGTGATGGGCATAACTAAACACAAAAATGGTGTTCCCAGAATAATAGTTTGGGACATATTTAGAATGAGGACAAATGAGGTTAGAAGACAAATACCCTGGTTACAGATTAAAACTTCTGGAAGTTTATACCTAATTTGCATCGAATTACCACTTGCATTGGTTAAAGATTGAGTGATTTTCTAGAAATATTTGGTAAGAACCAAACCTTCTTGTATACAATTCATGTCACTACCATTATCAACTAAGGCTACTGCATCTTTTATCATAAAATATGATTTTATAATAAACGTGATTTTGATATATCATTTTTGGCAAGTAACTTGATTCATAATCATCAAGTATTGATTATCAGTTTGTTCCTTACTGGATTCTTCTTCTGTTGCAAGACCTTTATCTTTGGTTAAGTATTTCTGTTGAAGCTGAGTATTAATTTTCTTGATATCAGCTATGATGGAAAGATTTGTTGTTTAGAGATGTTTAACCTTTGTTTTTAAAATATTAATTTCCATTTTTAAATCCTAGATAGTTATTGGTTTTTCAATGGTTGAAAAGTTCTGAAGATGTTTTAATACTTCTTTCATACTATAATGTTCTACAGGGAGAACTTCTTCTTTTTTCTGATTTTGATAACATGTTTCTCAAAATTTTAACTTCATTTATGGATCTTTTATCTGATCAGCCATGCTTAACATAGTCTACTGGTCATCTGTTAGGACGTGAAGACTAGGTCCTCCTATGTCTAATCCGTTCATTTCAACTATTGCTTTCCAATAGTTGGTTTCGGTTAAAGGATTTATTTTGGATGTTTTACAGGAACAAAGGTCTAGAGAGTCGGATTCTTGTTCTGACTCAGAGGGAGAGTAAAGTTCAGCTAATCTGTCATTTGAACTTGTTTCTGTTTCGTTTTCGGAAAGAGCTTGAAGAATTTGCTGTTGGAGATGAACATCAAGTGCCATTTCATTAAGTTTTTGCTGGATTTTGGTTCTACAACTATTAGCATAATGACCTATTTGTCCACATTTATAACAAGTTATTGTGGGTTTATCTTTCTTTTTATACGAGGATTTTTTCTGTTTGCCTTTATATGTTTTTTGAGGCTGATTCGTCTGGTAACTCTGTTTTAGAGTTTTATATTTTCTGGATTGTTTGGAATAGTGTTTTTGAGCTTTTCCAAATTTTGGTTTCCTATGTTTGGAAGGATACTAGATTTTTGTTATATAAGCAAACTGATCACAAAATTCACCTAATTCTTTCTTTCCTGTTAAATTTTGTCGTTTTATTTGATACTGGAATTTAAGTTCATTGCATAATGCAAGACCTTCTTTGGTAACAATTCCTATGAGTTGACCATAGGTATAATCTCCATAGGGTATAGACTTCCTATTGTGTCTATCCCTAAGTTTTTTTCTGATTCTTTCAGCAAAAATGATAGAAAGCCCATTAATAAATTTGGCTTTCTAATGTTCGCTATTAGCGTCTGATCTCTTTATGATTTTCATCAGGAAAACATCATTATACCATCTAAAATGGGTTAAAGATGGGCATCTAAGATTCTGTAAAAGCTCGCGACTTCTATCATTGGCGGCTACATCAGATCCTATAACATGATGTATAATAGTATGGGCAAGAGTATAAACAACATCTTCCCTACGAGTAATTGTCCTTGTTATGGGATTTGTACCAATTTTAAAAGAATTTAAAATTTCATTCTGTTGGGTGGGTGTAAGAATATTATCCCACCATCCTTTGAGGACACTAGTAAAGCCATTTACAATAAATTTGGCAGTTTATTGGTCTGTGTTATCATTCTATTTACACACAATTGCATACATCAAAAGTTAATGTATGAATTCAAAGAGCTGGTAATCTATATAACCATCTATATTCCATTCATAAATGGCTTTTCCATGATAGGCTTTCTGAGTATACATGAAGTCTTCTTCATAAAGAATATTTTGTGGAGTAAGTCGTGCGTAATAGTACCTATTTGAACCTGTTAATGCCATTCTGTTTGTGTTTTTGGTGTAATTAATTTTATTTATTGATGGCATATTTATATCCTGAAAATTATTCTGGATTTCTACGATTTGTGAGGGTGATAATTCAGTATCACTTTCTTCTTAATTATCTGGAGTTTGTTGTCTGGACAACATATTAATTTGAGAGGATGATCCTATCTTAATACCTTTGATTTTCTAGATTAGGGTGTCCGTGAATTCATTATCTTGTTTATGTGACTCAAGATTAAACTTAGTCATTTCTAATGTTGGCTTTACATTAACTGGTAAGATAGGTTCAACCTTATGATGGTTTTTATAATTGTCTTTAATATTTGTGACAATTTCTTTAATTCTGGTTAATTGTTTTCCTACTATTTGACAGTGGAGATTGGTATAATTGTTCTGTTTTATGATATGTATTATATCTTTTATTTGTACGGTCTCTTTTTGGGACAAGCTTGCTAAAGTTTCAACAAAGGCTGCTATTACTAAAGGCTGACTGGATGAGGATGCACTGGGTGCTAATTCTAACGATTGTGGTGGTGGATGTACCGATGTGATATGTTGACCATCTGTAGTAATCCATGTCTTTTGGATATCTTCTAAGACATTGATTTGTGATGCAGGTATGGTGGCATTTTCTATATATCATTGAGGGAAAGATTGCAGTTTTTGGTTATTCTCCAAATGAGAATAATATTGATGTTTGAGCTGTTGTAATTGCAAAGGGCTATGATGCTTAAAATACCAAGTCTTAAAATTCGAGTATTTGTCCTGTAAAAAATCCTGATTCAAGATTTCCCTATTTTTACTCTCTGGTGTGAAATCCATTTACACTTCAAAATTCATATCACTGGCCATTGGACTATAAGGCTTTCTGGATTCATACACTCCATGAGGTATTTGGTTTTCTAATACTTGGATCCCCTAAACAACTGGATTGATAGGGTTATTTGGTAATGTATCACTTGGTGGCCTGGATGGTATTCCTTGTAATACAAATTCAATGGGTTTTGATGTTGACTGTCTAGATGACTCGGGCAGATCTACTTTATAAGCAAGAGCAGTTCTAAAACTGGTACTAGACATGCTTCTAGATAAGGGTCTGGAAGGTCGGTTAAATGTGAGGTATTCATTACCTCTTTGAGTCTGGACAACATCATCAATAGTTTGCTGATAATTGGTCTAACTGGCACAGCATTTGGAATTTGCCATCATTCTGGAAAAGTAATGTTTTTCCAAGGTATTAGCTTAGGCACAACTACTTGACTACTAAAGAGGTTTGTGTCAATTAGAACTGTATGTTCTAATTCACTTTGTTTTCTAATATAAGGATTCAAGGTGGTTAGCATTTTTAAGTGAATCCTAGAAATTACTGTATAAGGTGGTGATTCTGGTAAATATTGATAACCATGTGACAGAACTCTAAGTTCTAGGACTTTTGACAAGTTGGGGTCAATAAGTGCTATACTTAGATTTGGGTATATGTTGAAATATACTGGACCATGAGAGAGGTTAGTTTTTATGGCTTCCATAAGTGATGCTTTCCAAGCATCTCCCATCACTCAGGGTACACTAGATACTGGTATTTTGCCCAAGCAAGGTCAAAGGTTTGAAGGCTATCTGAGCAAGTCCTATATGAACATACTTATACTTCTGTTAGAATGGGTATAAGTCATGTATGTAAAAGAGATACATTATCTCATCATCATTCTATATAGGTACAACATGTTCAAAAGTTTTGATTATTTTTTTGCTAGTAAAGTCAAAGGTTTCTATCTTATAGATAGTATCTGGTTTGACTTTCGGGATAATCCATTTATCTAAGGCTTCCCTTACATCCTGATAAGCAACTAACTCGGCTGCTTCTGATGTAGAAGCTACTGTATTGGCTACTTGTCATGATTGTATCTTCCAGAAGCTTGTAATCCTTCAGATTCACCGAGTATCTCTTCCCAACACTTCCCATACTTGGAAAATCGCTCTGAAAACCACCGAACGATGATCGAAAAATAGCTTCGGAAAGCCGTCACAAACTGCTATGTAGCATGGGTTGCCATGGACTGCCTCTTAGTGTGTCGAATTGGAATTTTCTCATTTTTTTTTTATTTTTGTTTTTATTATTTTTCCTTCATCCAATTACTTTAGCTACTTTAAGATTATTATTATTATTTTTTTTAGAAAACTGATGATAAATCTAATTTAAATAGGGTATAAGGCATTAGGTTTTGTAAATATGTTTTTTTGTTAGTGAGAGGTCCATTTGTGAAATAATTTGGTGAGAAACCTTTTGTTTGTTTTAAAAGATATTTTATTTTTAATTTTACCCCTTAATTTATCTGTTATTTTTTTTAACTGATGACTTTCTTTTGACTATTTGTTCAAATTTATATCTATCTATTCAAAGTTTTTAGACTATCTGTTCAAATTTATATTTATCTGTTAAATTTTTTTGCTTTATGTGTTAATTTTTTCCTTGTTTGTTCAAATTCTGTGGGCTCCTCTCTCTAATTTTCTCTATCTGTTAAAATTCTTATGCTAATTTTTCTTATCTATTGAAATCTATTTTTATTTATTCAATTTTTGGAATGAACAAATTGTTGGTATAGCCTAACCCTAGTCAATTTTTTATCTATTGAAAATCTAGCAGATAATCAATGAAGCAACAGATTACACAAATTTTTACAAATATGTTCAAATTAACACAGATATATATAGAGACAAAATCTTTTTTTTATCTGCTATAATCAACAACAAGAACCAAAAAAAAAAAAAATCATATCATCATCATCATCAACAACAACACAAATCAATAACAACAACAACAACAATTGGATTTTGTTTGTCCAACAACAACAAGAAGCACTGATCTAAGGATTTTCGCCCCATATTTGAATAGATCTGCTCAAAAAAATTGTTTTCCTTGGGTTTTTCATAGCTATCATGGAGCATAGCATATCAAAATCTACCACCAAAAAATGGACTTTACAAAAAAAAAAAAAAAAAAGTGATTGTAATTTTTACAGATCTTTGGAAACCCTAGGTAGAAATAGAGATGAGAGAGACCCATGAAACCCTACACAGATATATATATATATAGACCAATGGAAGAGGAAGCACCATAGGGGGAAATCAAAGGGCGAGTTGAGAATCTCCTTGGCGATGATGGATTTGAGCTAGGCTTGTGTATGGTTACTGCCGATCTAGTGCATTAAGATGCCTAGCTTTGACGGAGCAATCTTGCCGTCGCCATCAGTCTCGAAGAACATGAATGTCTTGGTCGCTGCTCAAATCTTTCTCATTGGAGAATCGGTTATCATCATCGTCAGATGTTGCATTTTCCAATACGATCGGAGAAGTTCACTGGAGAAAAACCTGAGAGAGAAGAGAGAAGAGAGAAGATAGAGAGAGAGGAAGTGGAAGACGATGGTGTTGCTAATCTTGGCTCTCCGTTGTCAATTAAGGAAGACAACAGTGGCGGTGGTCAGGTCGGTGATGATGGAGTAGTTGGAATCAGAGAAGGTAGATCTATGTAGATAGAGAGACAGAGAGAGAGAAAGAGAAACAAAGGAGGGGGAGAGAGAAATAGGGGGCTGAGATTTTTGGTTCATTAGGGTTTGAAGTTGAGAATAGATAGGGAGTACGCATATATATGTATGTGGTTATTTTTGTCATTTTTACTAAACATGTCCTTATTGACAAAGTATTTCAGCGTTTGGTCCTTTGACCAAACTAAATTGAGATTTGGATTTATAGACCGAGTGCTTTTTTATTATAGATCCATACGTCTTTTGTTTAAGTCCACAAGGACAATATATCTATTAGACCAAATGAGCAACAAGGAACATAGATGTCAATCTGTCTAAAACCACTAAACTCGCATTTGTCTCAAACATCTTTTCTCTCTATTCTTTATCTTGTTGTTATTGTTGTTCTTCTTCTTCTATCTTTTGCTACGTCTCATTTTGAGCTCTCTCACTTTGTTGTCAATGGTCGACTCATTGATGCCAAAGTTTTGTATATCAAGCAAAGACCACTCTTGTAGTACATAGACGAGTTAAGAGACAAAGACAAGTTTGTGACCATTGACCTATCTCTAATCTTCCAAAACCCTTATCTCTGATCCACCACCGAGTCATCTGACTCATCATCATCTTCATTTCTCACACACACACATACACACACACACACACACACACACACACACACATACATACATACACACATCTATGGCTGCTAAGGTTGAATATAGGTACTTTGTTGGCAGACATGCATGGGCCACCAACGACTATGCCCTTGGGAAGGCCTTCTTTCAATTCGACGAAATTCTCAAATCAAAGGTCCATTTGTCGTCCCATGTCACGGAGATCGAATTAGAACTAATTCGGCTTTATTGACTCCTAATTGTTCTCTGTTATTACTACTCCTCTTTAATTGTAGGTGTTGATATGTTTTCTCTGTTAACTCTTTCTCTATATATTACTTTTATTGATCCCCTTAAACAATAATTTCATCTTCCTCTTTTGTCAAAAGATAAAGATCGATCGATCAATTTTGAGTTTGAGTTTTAGTTTCAGTTTCAATTCTAATTTTGTATCTACTTTGATTTTATCTATTTGTATGTTGTATAGTTTTTTAGATTTGATCGATTTATGTTTGATTTGGTTTTTAGATCATCAATGATCGCAAGACTGGCAGATCAAGGGGGTTTGAATTTGTGACATTCAAGGATTACTAGTCGATGAGGAGCACCATCGATTAGATGAATGACAAGGACCTTAACATTCGTAACATTACCATCAATGAGGCCCCAATTCATGTTTCTCCTCAATTTCCTCCGTTAACAATCACACTCTTTATCCTCTCCCAATTTGTTTAATTTGGATAGATAGATTCAATTTGGGTAGATTTAGTTTGTTTAATTTGAATAAATAGATTCAAGCTTAGTTTATTTAATTTGGATAGATAGATTTGATTTGGACATATTCAGTTTGTTTAATTTGGATAGATAGATTCAATTTGGATATATAAAGAAAAAATAGTAACACAGATAGGTTAACATAATTTGGATAGGCATGTTCAAAAAATCGAACAAATAAAATAAAAAATTGAATAGATAGGTTCAAAAAATTGAAGAGATAAAAAAAAAAGTTGAACAAATAGGTTAAAATAATATGGACAAATAGGTTCAAGAAATTGAACAGATAAAATAAAATTTTGAACAGATTGGTGGTTTTTATGGAACTAAATATGTTGATAGACTTTTGATCAACAAATTCAAGAAAGTGGTCCTTATGTCCACCAAAGATTCATCGCTTGTCCTCAGTGACTTATAGGGTTGGTAACCTAGATTTATAATGGATTATCTACACACATACACGCACACACAAATCCAAAAAATAGCAAATCACAAAAAAAATCATAATTTTTTTTTTTTGGGTGATAATTTGAAGTTAGTTTTTGGTGTTTATTTTCATTAAATTATTCTAAAAAAATATTGATAAAAACTCAACCAAAGAGGATGAGTGTTTGTTTATAAACCAATCCAATCCACCTCTGTATACCAAAAAATATAAAATGGAATGTGGAAAGAGAATTACTTTCCAATGCACTGCATAGGGTTTGAGCTCATAACCTACATTATGAGGTTTTGAGAGTATACCAGTTAGGGGTAGACAAATTGTCACGACTCGCTCCCCGTACTCAAGGATTAAGCATCGTGATGGCCAGTAACTGAAGTTACCTACTGCCAATTCTTAAACAAATAAATAAACGCAAGCAGAAGAAATATTTAAATTAGGGTACCAAAATAATCATTAGAGCTTCTATTATTTATAACAAAATATATTGACCAAAAAGACCGATATTTATATATAAAAATATCAATAAAAGTGCTATGTGTGTCTACTCCGCAGCCTCGCATCTAAGACTTTCCAAAAGCTATTTCTGAATTGCATGTTTCCTGAAAATTGGTAAACCGCTATAAGCACATGGCAGAGTGAGAAATATTATACTAAGAGTATAAGGAACACGAAATAACCATGGATCGTTAGTTAGGTCAAAACATTTATATAAACAAATCATTTAAGTAGCAGAAACTGAAATACATATATTATATAAATATATAACTATAACCACAGTACAGAACAGAGGTCACAGAAGTGACAGTCAGAACAGAGGTACGGATTCAAGAGGTGGCTCGTACGGATTCTAGAGGTGGCTCCCACAATAGTATAGCACTTAGTTCCGCACAGCACTTTGGTCCGCACATAACAGAGGTGCGGATTCAAGAGGTAGCTTGTACGGATTATAGAGGTGGCTCCTACAACAGTGTAGCACTTAGCTCTGCACAGCACTTTGGTTCGCACAGAACAGAGGTCAATGGATCAGAGGGCCACAAAGTAACCAAACAGAGGCCAACGGTTATTTAAGTCCCCCAAGGCATGGGACTCCCATGGTGGTACTTACAAAACATAATTGTATATAAAGTCATAGCCAAATATTCTTTAAAATATAAACAAACATATCCATGGATTTCCTTTTAAGCAAATAGAGTTCAGAAATAAAACCACGTAATTGAAACCTTTATAAAACATAACTTTTATTAATATACTAATAAAACATAACTTGTGTAAAACAGATTTTGGTAAGTCAAAACATTCGCAAAATACATTTTGGTAACTTAAGGTATAATATAACTCACCTTAATTTTAATACCTCACCCTTTGTTTTAACTGTTAAAGATCCTTTCACCTTCCACTACTCTTTCCTGCTTCCTCTCTTCTTTTCTTTCTTTCTCTTTTCTCTTTTTCTTTCTTTTCTTTTCTTCTTTCCTTTCCTTCCAGCGGAATCACCTTCTATTTATAAGGAGGTGAGACCATTGCTCGGCTAACACGTGGCCGGGCCGTCCCTTTCTCTCAAATTCGATAATAATTATCAACAATGATTCATCCCCCCTTTTTAGGACCCCCTTTTGACCCCCCCTCTCTCTCTCATTGGTCACCTTTTCTTTTTCTTTTTCTTTTTTTTCCTGCTCCTCCAATCACCTCTTGCCACATGGCAAAGGGGATAAAGGGGGTGACCCCCAAAGGGGGTCCCAACCTTTATTCAATAATTATATAGATTCGTTCTTATCCTTAATAGATATTTAAGATAATTACCTTTTGACCCAATATTTTAATATAATTATATAAATAAATTAATTCTTAATTAAATTACACTTTATCTTATACTAACAGAAAATTAATTATTTATTTTGCTATCACACCCATTATTATTATTATTTATATTATCTATATTATTATTATTTATATTTTGACCCCTAAACTTTTAATAATTATATTATTTTACAAATTACGCATAATAATATATAATAAATTATATATTTTCTTAACTGAGATGAAATAATATTACTATAAATTCTATAGAATAATTAAAAATCTGAGTTGTTACAATCTTCCCTCCTTTTAAAATTTCGTCCTCGAAATTTGTCATAGGTGTAAGCTATCCGCTGCACACTCTGATAAACATATATTAGATGATTAATCTGATAGAAAATATTACCTCAAAAAAAAAAAAATACCAAAAATAACTCACTGTCTAGTTGTCAAAAATTAGTTTGGGCCGAAATGAGAAATAATGGGTGACTTTAAAAAAAATTTCACTCGTTTTATTTACGATAAAAATAAATAAAATAAGAACACAATGACAGAATTATATGCAAGAATTCAAAATTTTGAGATGAACTTTTCATTGATGGAAAATAGTTTCAAAATTAGTATCTTTAAAATTTGAACCCACTTTTTAAAAAAAATATCAAAATAAATAAAAAAAAATTTTCAATACTGAACTAAAAATTATATATATATATATTTAATTATATTATAATTTTGGTGAGTGCTTGAGCCCGACATCCTTCTTTTCTCGTCCTTCTTTTACTAGAACAAATATATATTATATCTAATATCCTTCACAAATTAGGCACACTAAAAAAAAAATTTATTCTATATATAATCATATAAAATTATAATATAATTAAATCGACGAACAAAATATAATAATTTGGTACTAATTTCCTGCCATTCTACTTCTTAAATTTGCATGTGTCCTATGCTCCAATGATTTTTTTTTTTTTTTTCTATTTTTTTTTATTTATAAACCATTACTCTGATACCACTTGTCACGACCTACTCTCCGTACCCAAGGGTTAAGCATCGTGATGACTAGTAAATGAAGTTACCTACGGCCAATTCTTAAACAAATAAATAAACGCAAGCGGAAGAAATATTTAAATTAGGGTACCAAAATAATCATTGGAGCTTCTATTATTTATAACAAAATATATTGACCAAAAAGGCCGATATTTACATATAAAAATATCAATAAAAGTGCTATGTGTGTCTACTCCGCAGTCTCGCATCTAAGACTTTTCAAAAACTATTTCTGAATTGCATGTTTCTTGAAAATTAGTAAGCAGCTATAAGCACATGACAGAGTGAGAAATATTATACCAAGAGTATAAGGGACACAAAATAACCATAGATCGTTAGTTAGGTCAAAACATTTACATAAACAAATCATTTAAGTAGCAGAAACTGAAATATATATATTATATAAATATATAACCATAACCACAGATGTGAGCGAGGTCATGAAGTGGCGGTCGAGCAGTCTGATTCAAGAGGTGGCTCGTACGGATTTTAGAAGTGGCTCCCACAATAGTATAGCACTTAGTTCCGCACAGCACTTTGGTCCGCACATAATAGAGGTACGGATTCTAGAGGTGGCTCCCACAACAGTGTAGTACTTAGCTCCGCACAGCACTTTGGTCCATACAAAACAGAGGTCAATGGATCAGAGGGCCACAAAGTAACCAAACAGAGGCCAACGGTTATTTAAGTCCCCCAAGGTATGGGACTCCCGTGGTGGTACTTACAAAACATAATTGTATATAAGGTCATAGCCAAATATTCTTTAAAATATAAACAAATATATCCATAGGTTTCCTTTTAAGCAAATAAGGTTCAGAAATAAAACCACGTAACTGAAACCTTTATAAAATATAACTTTTATTAATATACTAATAAAACATAACTTGTGTAAAACAGATTTTGGTAAGTCAAAACATACGTAAAATATATTTTGGTAACTTAAGGTATAATATAACTCACCTTAATTTTAATACCTCACCCTTTCTTTTAACTGTTAAAGACCCTTTCACCTTCCACTACTCTTTCCTGCTTCCTCTCTTCTTTTCTTTCTTTCTCTTTTCTCTTTTTCCTTCTTTTCTTTTCTTCTTTCATTTCCTTCCAGCCAAATCACCTTCTATTTATAAGGAGGTGAGACCATTGCTCGGCTAACACGTGGCCAGGCCGTCCCTTACTCTCAAATTCGATAATAATTATATAGATTCGTTCTTATCCATAATAGATATTTAAGATAATTACCTTTTGACCCAATATTTTAATATAATTATATAAATAAATTAATTCTTAATTAAATTATACTTTATCTTATACTAACAGAAAATTAATTATTTATTTTGCTATCACACCCATTATTATTATTATTTATATTATGTATATTATTTATATTTTGACCCCTAAACTTTTAATAATTATATTATTTTACAAAATTACGCATAATAATATATAATAAATTATATATTTTCTTAACTGAGATTAAATAATATTAGTATAAATTCTACAGAATAATTAAAAATCTGGATTGTTACACAAATCTCAGGTCGGACCAAGTTTAGGATGGACTTTCACTACACAATAAGATGATATGTGTCATCCCAAATTCAATCTGACCCGACATCAAGCCTAATCTAACCATTTCAAAGCCAACCCTATAACAAAGATAATTCAAATTTCAAGCCTACCTATTTAACCCAATAGATATAAGTTGTTAATTTTTTATTTTTTATTTTTGTCTTTAATGAATATTACATTATTTAGATTATTTTTTTTATTATTTGAATTTGAAATGTTGACAAAATTCAATAATACAATAAATATGATTTTTAACAAATATTTTAATTCAAGTCCTAAAAATAAGTGTATATAAACTTTTTTTTGTCTTTTATATTTTTTCTATTGTATTTTATAATTAAAATATTGTAAAATTACAATTAATATTATATAAATGATTGGGCTGGCTGGGTTAGAACTCTTCATTCCAAGCCTAGTCTGAATATTAAATGGGTACAAAATCTTTGTTTAGACTAACCCTAAGAGCAAATTTTTGTTGTAAGCTCTAAAAATATCGAACTTAGGTGGTCAAGTTGGGCGGACCATCGGGCCGATGGTCAGCACAAGGCCATGAGTTTATTCCTAATTTTGATTGCTTTCTGTATTTAGAGAAAAAATATTGGGTAAATTATACTTTGCCCTCTATATGTTTTTTCATTTTCTTACTTTGACCCTTCATATTTTAAATTTTTGTCAATTAACTTTTGTTCAAAATTTGACAGAAAATACCATGTTGACTGCCACGTGACATAATTTTTTTTTTTTTTTTTTATATTTAGATTTAAGTTTGAGTTAGAGGTGTAGGTTAAATATAATAATATACTTCATGTCATGCAGTTGTTAATGTGATGCTTTCTATGTAATTTTGGACAAAAGTTAGTTTTAAGAGTAAACTAGAAAAAATTTGAAATGTGAAGAGCCAAAGTGAGGGGGTAAAAACCCTGTAAGGGCCAAAGTAAGAAAAAGAAAAAAAAAAATTTAAGAACTACAGTGAGAAAATGGTAAAACATAATGAGGCAAAGTATAATTTACCTAAAACAAATCATTGCAATGGTGATATCATGTTTGTCAATGAGAAGTGGTATCAGTGGGTGGTGAATTTGTCTTACACTAATTGAAAAGCAAGATAAGCTTCAAATTCCTTGAACCTTACAAAACAAACAAGGCCACTAAAGGCTTCCTGACCTGATTATTGGTAGGGAGAACGTTTCGACAGTCAAGTCAGTACTTTATATGGTAATAAGAAATAATATTTAAATAGGCATTGTTTGTGTACCTTTATTGTTACTTTCCTTCATTTATTTTTACTGCAATCTTCTTATATTTTTTGGTGCCGATGCTGTCATTATGTCAAGTAGCGTCATTTTAATGCTTGCCATTTCATTCGATTTTATCTACTTAATATGTTTTTTACCTAACGTAGTTGGTCAGTCAAGATAGTCTTCTTTTTTTGACTTACTTTTATGTGTGTTTCTTTCTTTTTTGGGCCCCAAATGTAATTAGATCTTTTGGTCTTACACTTTAGGGCACCTTCCTTGAAGTTGGGCCGGCCTTGGGATTTTTACTCCCCAGTATTTATTATCCAATAATAAACTATCATGTAAGTGTAATATACTCTACTATACAAATATGTGAGTTAGTGGCTGAGTTGGATAGGGTAATTATATTTAGATAGTGGAGTCCACTATTTATGTGATGTCTTATTATTGACTAGCAATACCACATGCCAATGATGACGTATTGTCATTGTTACACTGTGTGATACCCACAGTGTTGTGTGTGTGTAAATTAAAAGTATAAATTAAATAAACAATAAAATAAAATAATTTGGAAACTAATTAATTATTTTCCAAATTAAACGTTTATAGAAATTAATGTCGAGGCTTGTGTTGGACACAATCTCCTTAAAGTAGATTTCGCCCTCACTCCGGTGCTTTGAGTTTTACCGGTGTCTACTTCCCAAGATACAACGACTAACACTTAAATTTGCAGCACTACAAATTTAAGTCTGGCGAACCAAAACTCTGTTGTTGCTTCTTTTTTTTTTTTTTTCTTTCTAAAAAATAAATACAAAAATAGATGTAAGAGCACAGGAAGAACAGAAGAAGAAGGATGAAATTCTAAAGAAAAAAATTGCATGAAAAGAATTACTGGAAGCGGCCTTTATATAGGCAGATTGATGGTTGTTCGAATAGGTGCCAACAGATAGGCAATTGTTCGGATGGATTTCAACAGATAGGAAATCTGTTTGAACTGTTTGGACAGTTCTAGATCTGTCCAGGAAGGATTCAACAAGTTCAAACCTGTTCTGGTGGGTTAAGATCTGTTTGGGTGAAGGAAAAAATTTTAGACCAATTTATTTTGAATTTTGAAACCAAAATTAAAAATAAATAAATAAATTACAAGTGTTTTTGGCCCAAAAAGATAAGTATTGGGTCAGACAAGCCCAACCCAACCTCACACTACGTACCTGCGACTAAGCCTAGGCCTAGCCCAGCCCGACCGACCGAACGGACAGCAGTGACGGTGTGCACGCACAGTTTTAGTTTTGGGTCCAATGGGTCTAGTCCACTTCACCCATAATCTCACCCTATCACAAACTTGGGTACCCCTTGGGGCCCATCCTAAGTATCCTAAGCTAAGGTATATAAACCCATTCAAAACCTTAAGCCTTTCCA
This sequence comes from Camellia lanceoleosa, assembly GCA_025200525.1. Classification (NCBI taxonomy): domain Eukaryota; kingdom Viridiplantae; phylum Streptophyta; class Magnoliopsida; order Ericales; family Theaceae; genus Camellia; species Camellia lanceoleosa. The sequence goes on along the minus strand of CM045771.1, from coordinate 60,289,336 downwards.
ATTTGGGACAAGCACATTTCACAAATGTGTAGGAAACCCACCTAAAACCATTCCATAAACCTGAAAATGCGCGTTGAATTATCATTCATCCAGAAATGGTTTTGGGCAACCAAATAGACGGTTTTATTCACTACGCGGCATTAAACATAAACCCAATTAGAAACGTTAAAATAACACTTGGGTCCCACCTTAATTAATGCTCAAAGTTAGCAAAAAAATAAGGTCATACAAAAGCTATTTTCCAACAATCCTCCACATGAATGGAATTCATGAAAACGGACATGCAACAAGATGCAGACAAAGAAAGAGTACATTAAGAAGATACACCACATTGAGATAGGTAGCTTTTGGCTTTGAACCTCTCCTAGTGAAAGCCTATCGAACTTACTAGCTAATCAGTGGACGTAATGCCTTGAACTGTTCAACTGTTTATGTAAGTCAAGACAATAGACTACACATAGTGTATTCGTAGACACAGTTTGATTCTTACGGTTGTGTTCATTTTGGCCTGAACAACACCTGGTAATTCATGAGTGCTTTAGAGAATTTAGCCTTCTCAATTCTCACAGAACCGGCATAGTTCACACTCATATAGGTGATTTCTTATTAAGAGCATCCTACTATACCCCACTTGAATGTCCAAGCTATAAGAATCATTAAAAGCAAAGCTTATCCTACTAACGTTGCAAGTATCACTCTTCTTATCATAGAAATAGGTAGGAGTAAACCTCCTTAGTGATATGTGAAGTCATCCATAATTCAGTTGTCCCTTTGAACCTAGATCTTGGGATCTCCAGTCAACTAGGTTGGGTTGCCATTATGGTGACGTTTAAGTAATAGGCTTTAATCCTATTCCCTTCAATAAATAGTACACTTGCTCTCTGGTTAGCCTTTAGTCAATGGATCCGCAATATTCTCCTTTGACTTTAAATATTCTATGGAAATTATTCCATGTGAGAGCAAATGCCTAACGGTATTATGTCTTCGACAAATGTGTCGAGACTTACTGTTATACATATGATTCTGTGCCCATCTTGTTGCTGCTTCACTATCACAGTGAATGCATATAGCTGGAACAGGTTTAGGCCACATTAGAATGTCTTCTAAGAAATTACGAAGCCATTTTGCTTCTTCTTCTGTTTCATCTAATGCGATAAACTCAGATTCTATTGTTGACCTAGCTATGCATGTTTGCTTGGAAGATTTCCAAGAGACTGCAGCACCTCCTAGGGTAAAGACATATCCACTAGTGGATTTTGAGTCTTTAGTATCCGATATCCAATTTGCATCACTGTACCCCTTGAGTACTGCTGGATATTTGGTATAATGAAGGCCATAATTCTGGGTATGTCTTAGATAACTATGTACCCTAATTATCACTTACTTGTGTACTTACTCAATTTGCTTACAGCATAAGCTATATCTGGTCTAGTGCAATTCATTAAGAACATCAAACTTCCGATTATCCGAGAGTACTCTAATTGTAATATGCCTGCACCTGTATTTTTTGACAAATAAAGACTAATGTCAACAGGTGTTTTAGCAGGACGGTTGTCATGCTTTTCAAATTTCTCCAGAATCTTCTCAACATAGTGAGATTGAGATAAAGCATATCGTTCAGATGTTCTAGTAATTTTTATTCCTAGAATTACGTCTGCTACTCCCAGATCTTTCATGTCAAACTTTTTGTTTAACATTTTCTTTGTGGATTTAATCATGTCATTATTGCTTTCAATAATGAGCATGTCATTCATATAAAGACAAACTATGAAATAGTCTTTGTCTGTGCTTTTAACATAGACGCATTTGTCACATTCATTTATCTTAAAACCATCCGAAAGCATAGCGTGATCAAATTTTCCATGCCATTGTTTCGGGGCTTATTTTAATCCATAAAGGGATTTCATAAGTTTACAAACCTTTTTCTCTTGGCCGGGAACTTGAAACCCTTCCGGTTGTTCTATATAGATTTCCTCATCTAACTCGCCATTCAAAAAAGCTGTTTTAACATCCATTTGATGCATTTCCAGATTATACAAAGCTGTAATCACAATCAACAAGCGAATAGATGTTATTCTTGTCATTGGTGAATAGGTATCAAAATAATCAAGGCCTTCCTTTTGCATGTATCCCTTAACAACAAGCCTAGCCTTGTATTTATCTATTGAACTATCTGCTTTCATTTTTCTCTTGAATATCCATTTATATCCAAGAGGTTTACACCCTAGTGGAAGATCCACCAATTCCCAAGTATGAATCTACAGTATTGATTCAATTTCACTATTTACAGCCTCTCTCCACAATGGAGCTTCAGCACTTGATATTGCTTCCTTGAAGTTTTGAGGCTCATTTTCTAATAGATATGTCAGAAAATCTAAGCCAAATGATTTAGAGATCCTAACCATTTTGCTACGTCTAGGTTCATCTGATTCAGTATCATTGTGGTCTTCATTGTTACTCATAGCAGTATCAAAAGTTCATTTATTTGAACTTTTCTCTTCAGTTTCCTTACTTGGAAAAATATATTAAAAAAATGACGCATTTCTTGACTCAATAATAGTGTTTACATGTATATCCGGATTTTCAGATCTATGAACTAAAAATCTATATGCATTACTATTATTAGCATAACCAATGAACACACAATCAACGGTCTTTGGTCCTATCTTAGTCGTTTTGGGACTAGGGACTGCCACCTTGGCCAAACACCCCCATACTTTGAGGTAATTGTAGGTAGGTCATTGACCTTTCCATAATTCATAAGGTATTTGATTGAGTTTCTTGTGGGGTACCCTGTTAAGGATAAAGTTAGCGGACAAAATCGCCTCCCTCCACAAGTTCTGAGGTAACCCTAAACTAATCAACATGTCATTTGTCATCTCTTTAAGAGCTCGATTCTTTCTCTCAGCAACTTCATTTAATTGAGGAGAATAAGGTGCAGTGGTTTTGTGAATGATACCATGTTCAGAACAAAATTCTTCAAATGGTGCATCATACTCACCACATCTGTCACTCCTCACTATCTTTATAGTTTTGCCAAGTTGATTTTCAACCTAAGTTTATATTGCCTAAAAGCTTCTACGGCTTCATTTTTACTTCTTAATAAGTAAACATAGCAATATCGAGTGCAATCATCAATAAAAGTAATAATGAACTTCTTACCTCCTCTAGTTTGAAGAAATTTTAAATCACAGATATCTATATAAATTAAACTTAGAGGTTCAGTACTTCTTTGTACTTTATTAAATGATGCCTTAGTGGATTTTGCCTCAATACAAATCTCACATTTATGATTATGATCAAATTTTAAGTTTGGTAAACATTCTAAAGCAACAAGTCTGTGCAAAGAATTAAAATTAACATATCCTAATCTACCATGCCATAAGAAAGAAGACTCAGCAATATAAATAGAAGATGTGTTCTTATTATTAAAAGCCAAATTATGTACAATAGTTATTACATTGAGCTTAAAAAACCCATCACTCATGTAACCTTGCCCCACATACATTCCACTCTTGGAGAGTACAACTTTATCATATTCAAAGACTAATTTAAACCCATTCTTAATCAACAATGACCTAGAATCAAATTCTTGCAAATCTCTGGCACATGGAGTACATTGTTAAGAGTGAGTTTTTTCTCTGAGGTCATTTTCAGCACGATCTTTCCTTGTCCTTCTACAGTTGATGTAGAGGAGTTTCCTATAAAAAAACTGTTCCCCATTTTCCACCACTTTATAGGTTGTGAACATCTTCTTATCTGTACAGATATGGTGGGTTGCTCCAGTATCCACCCACTACTTTTTGGGATTGCCCACCAAGTTTGCTTCAGAGACTATTGCAACAAGATTGATGTCTGCTACTCCATCAGAAAGATAAAAATCCTCGGTTATGTTGGCTTGTGCTAGTTTTTTGCTCGAACTTCCTCCATCCTTGTGAACGTGACAATCCTTAGCACGATGTCCATCTATGCCGCACACAAAACACTTGCCTTTGAACTTCTTGTTAAACCCATTGTTGATCTTACTAGTGGATCCTTGTTTAGGACCATTGCCATCATGCTTCCGTTTTTTGTTGTTGAACTTTGACCCTTGTTCATGTTCCACAACATTTGCTTTAGCCTGCATGACATGGTTTCCTGACTTTTTGTCGGAATCACAGTTGTCCTCCTCAATTTTGAGTCACACAATCAATTCCTCCAATTTTATCTCCTTGCGCTTATGCTTTTGATAATTCTTGAATTCTTTCCAAGATGGTGGCAATTTTTCAATGATTTCCGCAACCTGGAAAGATTCACTAAGAACCATCCCTTCCGTATGTATGTCATGGAGAATTAATTAGAGATCTTGAACCTAGCTAATAACCGTCTTAGAATCCATCATTTTAAAATCCAGAAAATGGTCGACAACAAATTTCTTTGTATCGGTGTCCTCTGTCTTATACTTATGATCTAGAGATTCCCACAGTTCTTTAGCAGTGCTTTTGACACTATACACATTATACAATGTATTGTCCAACCCATTGAGGATATAATTCCGACACAGAAAATCACCATGTTTCCATGCATCGACTGCGGTAACCACTTGCTAGTCAGTTTCTCCCTCGTTCAGTGCCGGTGCATTTTCATGAGTGAAGTGAGCCAAATTTAATGTTGTAAGATAAAACATCATTTTTTGTTGCCATCTTTTAAAATCATTGCCATTGAATTTTTCTGGCTTCTCCCCATGATTTACCAGTATTGCCAGAGTCATCACTGCACAACAGGTGTGGGGGTCGGTGTAATAATAGTCTCAGTACTGCTAGTTGTCATATTTCTGACGAAATAAAAAATGTACTAATCACAATTTTATACAAAAAAGAATTTACAAACAAAATATACAAAATAATATTTTGTAACAGCATTCCAATGATAAATAGTATATTATTACTATGTTATCAAAGAAATCATTAAACAATATATCACTACTATTTAAAAAATTAAACAGTATATGACTATTATTTAATTTCCTGAAACAAAATATTTGTCTATCTTACACAAATAAATTAAAAATAGAAATCTATTTTAAGATTGTGATACCTAGAGTGGTGTGTATGTGTAAATTACATGTATAAATTAAATAAATAATAAAATAAAATAATTTAGAAAATAATTATATAAATTATTTTCCGAATTAAACGCTTACAGAAATTAATGTCGAGGTTTATGTTGGACACAATCTCTTTAAAGTAGATTTTGCCCTTGCTCCGATGCTTCGAGTTTTACCAGCGTCTACTTCCCAGGATGCAACGACTAACACTTAAATTTGCAGCACTACAAATTTAAGTCCGGCGAACCAAAACAAGACAATATGAGGGAATAATTAAAATGATCTCCTATGATATTTATCACACAAAAAAAAAAAAGATCTTTTATGATGTGCCTAAACTCACCAATGACAAAAGGTTGCTTATGGGCATGTTTAGCTGCTGATTGCTCCACCTCTAAATTTCTTAGCTCCAATCCATCCAAGTGAAATCTAGGAAAAATGAACCCCTGATGAAACTTCTATGAAATCAATAACTGATTTAGAATTAGAACCCATGTGGTGAGCCCTCCTACACCCTGGATGTTTGAAGAATAAAGGTTAGTGAAGTGGTTTAAGAAATTATTTGCTCACAACGTCAATAAAAACTGTATATAGTTCACAGTGGCATTCCAGCAGAATCACTCAGAACTACGCCATAGTGTTTGTTGATTACCAAGAATCACTAAATCTTGAATCACATTAGCTTTCAATTCTAATGCAATAATAATCAAGCCAGGCAATAAAAGGCAACGATTTCATCACTCGTCGTTTTTTGAGTTACAAAAAATAAAAAAAATAAAAAAAATTCAAATGTAAGAAAGCCATTCATCAGAGAATGAGAAAATAACATGCAACTATTGTTCTCAGTCTCCATTCCTACAATTCGGCTACTTAAAACTTCAATTTGCCCTTGTTTTCATCAAATAAATCCCTACGCACTTATGTCGAAAAATAATCTTCCAAATTCTATTATACAATTTCATAAAGATAACATATGGTCACCTATATCACTGCTATTTGCTTGGGAATCTGATAGTAGGATATATAATTGATTTCAATAAATCATGGTTTTGCCCATTTCCAATCAATCTTAGTGTAGGCATGAAAACATCTCAACCATGATAAAGTTTAAAAAAAAAAAAAATTAACATTAAAAAATTTGATAAAAAAATATGTTCATTATAGATACATCATTGTCTTTCTTGTCATGATATGATTGAAAGTTTGTCAGTTTAGTTGCAAATTTCTATGTTAGTAGTTTTAAGGTGAATTGAACTGACATAACCAGGGGAACCAAATTTGATTGTAATTTTTTCGAGTTGGTGGCCTTCTTTATGATTCCAAACTTGTGGTCTTTGAATTGTTCTTCTGGGAATCATTTCAATTAAAATACCAGAAAGAAAACTATTTTAGAGATTAGTTTTTTGTGGCTTACAAATGTAGTTTCTTTTTGCTTGTGTAGCTAATGTAGTTTTCCTGTGCAAAACGGACATCATATAAAGTGGAAGATTAATGTGCACTTTATTTTTCTTTGGATGGGCTTTCAATGTGTATTGAATTAAGCATGACAATGGCTCCTAAAGGTATGTTCTTGCAAATAACGCTTTGGTTTTTGTTTTTATTTTTAAATCTCAAGATAGGCATATAAGTGGGTTTTGTTGATTCGGATTTCTTTAGCTTAAATGTATTCTAAACTCAATTCAATAAACCTATTGATCATGTCTTAGTCCTATTTCTATTCACATAAATTGAATATAATGGATTCAGCCTAATTTACTTCAAAAAATTGCTATTAGAATCAAAAGAAATCTAATCCATTTGTTTAGCCAATACAATAGATTAAGCCTATTAGCCTAACTTGCTGTTTTCCTTAATTTGTATATGTGTATGCTAGCTTTATTTGCTATCAAGGGGATGTACAACTATTATTGATAGATTTAGTAATACTTAATATAGTTGCAGAAATTGCTATTATAATCAAAACAAATCTAATCCATTTACCCAAAGAAAACTTACACCCCATTGAAGACAGGGAGCATATTTATTTTGTAATGCTTAATTTGATTGTACGTTTCAATCCACAATACGCACTCAGCAATTACATAGGCCTAAAAAGTGTGAAGATCGAACAACAATGAATTTATTTTTTATTTTATTTTCGTAATGACCTGTGATTTGTCTTCCCCCCCCCCCTTTTTTTTTTGTTTTTGCTTTGTTCTTCGTTACTGTTGTGATGATTTCAAAGCTTTTGTTGATATTCTACCCGAATTAAAGAGTTTTTTGCATTATTATGTTCATATAAAGCTCGATTTGTGAATCAACAAACATGTTTGGTTTTATGAAGACCATGCCTTTAGCTACCTGGTTTTTTTCTGTTCCAAATCATGGTCTTAGTTTCTATTAGAATCTTTAATTCTACAATCTCTTTCTTGCTGTTGCCTTTTTCTTTCTTGTTGTCTTATTAGCTATAAAAATTTCAAAGTCCTATAATATGGTGTAATAATTCAAAGTCCTATACTCACATTACTCTTTTCAGAAATTAGAAAGTACTTCCTAGGTTTCTTTGGGGGCAAATCTTGATAATTTAATCCTTTCTTTTTAAAACTTGATCATAGACTTTCAATTGAGCCCCATGAATTTCTCATATAGCCCTATTTGAAATAACCAAAGCCTAAAGGACATGGTTTTTTCAAAGAGCCTTGTTGACCAACAGCTATCCCAAAATCTGATTTTCTAAGATTACTGTTATCAGCACAATATAAAAAATAAGGTTGATTACATAAAGACATCTCAACTATTAGAGAATATCTACTTACCTCCCACATCTATGAACCTATACATTTTGACTGGAAATTTGATGGAAAAATAGAACATGAATTTTAAACACACAATTTTAATAGTGGATAAAGAACACTTGACTTCTATATCGATTCAAACAATTTTGTAGAAATTTCCAATTCACCTTTTGAGATCAAGAAGTATGGCCAAAGTCAAAATTATCAGATTTTATCTCTTATGTTTTTTTTTTAGGCTTCACTCAAGTGATAAAGACTTCTTTATGGTCTTCGTTTCTATTATAATCTTTAATTCTACAATTTCTTTCTTGCTGATGCCTTTTTCTTTCTTGCTGTCTTATTAGCTATAAAAATCTCATAACTTCGGAATTATTGTCTTTGTCTGAGTGGGTTTGGAAATTGGATGGTCTTGAAATGTTGGAATTTTTCCCTTTATGATTGACCATGCCTTTAGCTACCTTGGTTTTTTCCCTTGCAAATCATGATCTTGGTTTCTAACAGAATCTTTCATTCTAGGATTTCTTTCTTGCTGTTGCCTTTTTCTTTCACCCCAATTGAAGGCTCCAATAGAGTATATTGGATTTTTGAGATTTCAATGAATAAATTGTGATAGAATATCAGATTTTGTCTCTTATGATTTTATCTCGTATGATTTTTTTTGAGCTTCACTCAAGTGATAATGACTTCTTTCTTTTTTTTCTTCTCCTTATAAATTTCTTTTTAATCTAAGTTATGTTTGATTTCTGTCAATTTATGATTTACATGATTTGAACCTTTTACGACAATTCTCATGGTGTATGACCTTGTAGTAGTAAAAGTATTCTATCACTATTTACTTTGCGGCTTCTACTAGTTTATTCTCAATCTTCCTCTCCTCATAGTTGTTATCAGACCAACCATCAGTAAACCTTCCAGGATGTAGACTTTTGAAAAATCCAACTATCTTAGCTATAAAAATTTCATCACTTTGGAATTATTGTCTTTGTTTGAGTGGGGTTGGAAATTGGTTGGTTTGGAAATGTCAGAATTTTCCCGTTTCTTTATGATTCATGGCAAAGTCTTTGTTTATTGAGACCTATTGATAAACACATGGTGTGCAGTAGCAGGGATGAAAACAAATAGGCCACAAACATGTGTGCAGGAGTGAAAAATAGTGTGGGTAAATATTGTTCAACACACTTGTAAATAGTAGGCATTGCATTGGCAGGAGCAAAGCTTTGGATACCCAATTTTGACAGCGTCCCGGCAGCAACAACACCGACAGAGATGGGAAGAACAAGATAACAGCAACTTCATCCACCAGATATGTATATATATGTTGTTCGAAGAGGTACCCTTTTTTTTCTTCTTCATTGTCCGCACAGCTAATCTGAATTCCACGTGACTAACCGAAATTCTGCAGCTAAATTTGCCAGGGAGGAGCTTTGGGAAATAGGCAAAGAGTAGACCACTGTTTTGGGAAATTTCTACAAGGAGCTTTGGAAATTGTTGGTTTCTACCGTCGTGTGTGGCTAAGCTGAAGGCCACGTAGCCAAGAAGCCCCAGCCAAGAAGCCCCATCGTTACACCACTCTTACCTTGTTTTTATATATGTTATAAATTTGCCAACTTGTTATATTTTTTATTTATTTATTCAAAAAGTCAAAATTTCGAAAATAAAAACTCAAAAAACTACTTACAAAATTCAAATACTTTAGTAATTTAGAGTTTTCAATAAAATTACAAAAAACTAATCCCAAACAAATTAACTTTTCTTCACTATATAAAAAAATTAAAAATCTAAAAAGTTATTAAAAATCAATTCTAAAACGATGCCACGAAGGCCACAACTAATTTGTGAGTAGCCCGTTGGTATAAAGGTTTTGATGGAATATTATGCTAAATTTTCTGTAAATATTCAACAAGAAATAACAATAGCAAGAACAATAATTTAACTAGAAAAATAGAAATATAGAAAAAGTATATATGAATTGAGGTACATATGAAAGCGCTCTTCTTAAAGAAGAAATTGTAAGATTTACTTGACAATGGCAATTGATCGGAATACCCGTGATGGTGTTTATCACGCGAGAATATCGATTATTCAAAAGTTAGAAAGTAGAAAATCTTCTAGTTTATTCAATAATTTCCAATCCTGCTATTATGCATTTATATACACAATAAGTGACCTTTAGGAATAGGCATACTATTTGAATTTGTTTCATATAGCAATAGTCACCATGGTTCACTAAAAGATGTGTCTATAGATGTTTCAATTCAAACCATTAACTAACTGACAGATGGCTTCAATATTCTTACGGGAAGGTTCTTTACAATTCAAGAGAGAAATGATTGAGTGAAGTGAATCACGCAAAATTATGGTGTGGTCACTCTTTATTCCATCATTTCTCACTTGAACACACCATAATAAGATGATAAACTTGAGTTGAGCATTTTTAACCTTGGTACCAAAATTTTGCCTTATGCCAACTTTCATCTATGAAATTACCTCATAGATCGATGTCTAATTGTGACTTGGCCATACGTGCGCACGTTTTTGCCACCAATCTGACCGCACCCGTACGAATGTATTCTCCCACTGACAACACGTTCAAGATGACTTCAATTCACTATATTTCAAATGAACAGCATCAATTTTTAGTGTTGGGTTCATAGTCCATACCTAATCACTATTGACGACTTTAGCCACACAAATTCCTCATAAGTTGACCTGCGTCGAAATTTCTGTTAAGTACTTCCTTTAAGGCCCATTCCTGAAGGTTTTCCATAACACACCTTATCAACGACTTTTTGCTGATCAAGCAGACAACATCATCTAGTCAGCACGTTGCATATCATGGCTTTGCATCTCATGCTGACTATGATGTCCATAACTTGTCAGTTCCTCTATCTTATTACCTTACCAAACACATGTTTCCATGCAAGATAGAGTCGCAAAACATTGGTGATCTAGGCGTCCCCAGAGTCATCTAACTATGCTCTTATATAAGTAACTAAACCACCTAGCTAGGCATTTTTCAATCCCATATTAGCTATATGTTCTCTGAATTTTTCCAGAGACAACCCTTTGGCCGTAGGGTCGGCCACCATCTCTTCTGAGGGTATATAGTCAACTTTAATTTCACCTCTCTCCACTATGTCCTGAATATAGTGGTAACTTACATCAATATGTTTTTCCTTAGAGCTATTCGCTCCACTTTTTATTAATGAGATGGAGGACTGATTGTTACTAAGGCTGCAAATGAACTGAGCTATTCATGAACAAGCTCGGCTCGGCTCGTTTAGTAAACGAGCCGAGCTCGAGCTCGCATAAGCTCGGCTTGTCAAGCTCGGCTCGTTTATCTTTATTTAAATTATATAATAAATATATTATTTACATATCAAATAATATATAAATATATATAAATACAGTTTTTATATATTAAATAATATAAATAATATATTTTATTTAAATATTTATATTTAAATAATATAAATAATATTAAAAAAATTTATCAAGCCGAGCCGAGCTCAAGCCCAGTTCCTTATCGAGCCGAGCTCAAGCTCAATAAATGAGCTCGATAAGTAAATGAGCCGAGCTCGAGCTCAACAAAGTTCAGCTCGGCTCGGTTCGTTTGCAGCCCTAATTGTCACAAAACATATTAATCAGTTTGGCAAGTATACCTAATTGTAAACTGTCAACAAAACGTTTTATCTAGACTGCATTACTCACGGTTGTGTTGCAAGCTATGTATTCACCTTCCATAGTGTACTTTGCAACACAACTTTGTTTCTTACTTAACCAAGAAACTATTGTTCCACCAAACAAGAACACATGACTACTAGTAGATTTTCTATCATTTACATCTCCTACAAAATCCGCGTCAGTGTATCCTTTTATGTCTAGATCACACAAACCAAAACATAATTTCAAATTCTTAGTGCCTTTTAAATATCTGAATATTCTTTTGATTGCTTGCCAATGTTCCTTACTTGGATTGGATTAAAACCTACTTACCAATCCGATTGCATGACATATGTCAGGTCTTGTGCTTGTCATAGCATACATTAGGCTGCCTATTGCCTGAGCATATGGGACATTTCTTATTTCCTTAACGTCAGACTTAGTTTGAGGACTCATACTTTTACTAAGACTTTGTCCTTTGCAAACAGGCGTGTTTAAAGAATTACAGTTATCCATATTAAATCTTTTGAGCACCTTGTTTAGATATTTCTCTTGATCTAGATATAATAATTTTGAATTTCTATCTCTTGAAATTCTAATTCCTAGAACATAGGTTGCAAGACCCATGTCTTTTATTTCAAATCTAGATGCTAAGAAAGTTTTGGTTTTTATAATCATATCTGGACAATTTCTTGCTAACAATATGTCATCCACGTATAAAGACAATATTGCTAACTTGTCATCATTTTTCTAGATATAAACACAGTGATCTAATGGACTCACAATATAGCCCATTTCTAAAATGGCTTGGTAGAATTTCAAGTACCATTGTCTTGAAGATTGTTTAAGTCCACATAGAGATTTCTTCAACTTGTAAACTTTATCCTCGTTGCCTTGGTTTTGGAAACCATCAGGTTGCATCATATAAATTTTCTCTTTTAATTCTCCATTAAGAAAAGCTGTTTTAACATCTAATTGATGCAATTCCAAATCTATCCTGGCTACTACCGCCATTAGAATCCTTATTGAGGCAAATTTTGCAACAGGAGAATATGTATCTACGAAGTCTATTCCAGGTTGTTGAGTGAATCCCTTGGCTGCTAACTTGGCCTTGTATTTCTCTAAACTTCCATCTACTTTGAATTTCTTTCTAAGAACCCATTTGCAACCAATGGCTTTTCTTCTATTTGGGAGATCAGTTAGTTCCTAAACAGCATTTTTCTTGATCGAGTCAAGTTCTTCATTCATTGCCTCAAGCCATTGTGTAGCATCACTGCTACTTATTGCTTCATTATAACTAGTAGGATTATCTACTAAGTTATTAAGTTCTTCAACTTGAAAAACATAATGATCTTTCAAAAACGTAAATGGATGTCTTGCTCTCTTACTCCCACTTATCTCAGGATTCGAAGCAGGTAAAACATCGTCATGTAATTTCTATTTCCTCCCACTATTAGATGGTTCTAGAAGAATATGTGGATCGTGTGACAAAGAAGGAATAGAAGAATCCTAAGATACTTCAGAGAAAAATTCAATTTGCTCAATAAAAGTAACAAGATCAGTGGATTCAAGAAAAATAACATCTCTACTTTCTATTAATCCACGTTCGGGATGATAAAAACGATAACCACTCACATTTTCAACATATCCAATAAACTTGCATTCCCAAGTTTTACTTTACAATTTATCCCTTAAAGGTTTAGGAATAAGTACAAGTGCTTTACATCTTCAAACTTCAAGATTTTGGACATTAGGTTTAGTACCATGCCAGCATTCGTAAGGAGTTAGAGGTTTGGCTTTTGTTTTGACTCTATTTAATATGTATGTAACGGTGGACAAGGCTTCCTTCCAAAAAATGAATAAGAAGATCGCCGTTATAGACCTTGTCATTTCCATGAGAGTATGATTTTATTTTTCTGCGACCCCATTTTGTTATGGTGTGTATGACGTTGTAAACAAATGCTTTATGCTATTGTTCTTGCAAAAAGAATCCATAGCTTCATATTCGCCACCTCTATCATTATTCAAGTGTTTAATGGACTGACCAAGTTGTTTTTCTACCTCTAATTTATATTCCTTAAACTTCTCAATTGCTTCTGATTTGTGTTTAAGAAGGTAGATATGTCCATATCTTGAATAATCATCAGTGAAAGTAATAAAGTATTCCATGTCTCGATGAGTTTTAGTTCTTAAAAGGTCACAAATGTCCAAATAAATTATTTCGAGTAATTCCGATAATTACCAATGTTTGAAAAATGGCTTGGTAGTCATTTTGCCTTTGATACACGGTTCACATATATCAAAATCATCGGAACATACTTTAGGCAATAAGCCACTTTTAAACATTCGAGACATTTTATTTTTATTAATGTGACCTAACCTTAAATACCACAAATAAGAACTATTACTAGTAGAAACATGCAAATAATCAGAAATACATACTTTATTCTTATCAATAGGAAGAGAGCACATGTCATTCACTCTTACACCTTGCACTTCAATACTGTGTTAAACCTAAAATTAGTCTTAAAACCTTTTTGAGCTAACACTAGAATTGAAATTAAATTTCGCCGAATGCTGGGTACATAAAGCACACCATGAAGCACAATAGAAGTTCCATTAATAGAGAATTGATAGTTGCCGATGCCCAAAACATCACTATAGGAGTTGTTGCCCATGTAGATTCTGTGTTCACCAACCTTCTTTTCAATAAACTCCACGAATATGTCTTTATTTTGCACAATATGCCTAGTTGTAGCAGAATCAATCCACCATGAATTTGATAAAGGTTCAAGTACCATTGCTTCAGAAACTATCATGGTAATAGGATTATGATCCATTTTCTGCTTCTTCTGAGGACAAGTGGCTTTGATATGACCTTTTTGACCGCAGTTGTAACATGGGCTATCACGACCCAAATCCGCCCTTATAGATTTAGCGTCGTAACCGACCAGTAATCCGTGGATTACCAAAGGCCTCTTAATAGAATAACGTATAATTAGGGGCTGCGGAAACAAACATGTAAAATATACAGTCCATTGAGATGTGAAAACATACATGGGACAGATAATTTTAAACTTTTATAAACTTACGAGTGACGTCAAAAGATGTAGTATTTACACGTTACCCCATGTACATACTAATAGAAATCTTATCCGAAACTTAAAGGAAACAAAACTTAATGCATTCACAAAAACAGCCACTAAACTTGACTTGATCCGAAACCTCATCGAGAGGCACAAAGGCTGGCTGACAAAAACTGAGACGCCAGGTCCTCAACTCTAAACCTGGTCACGTGTCTAATCACCTACATACATAAGATAAATAATGAACGAGAGCCTAGTGAATAATAATAGAGTAAAAGGGTTAAATGAATGATGTCTCACAACTAAGCCTATATATAATAGATTCATATTTGTATTCTTGTTTGAGTCATTAACAGAAATCAGAATTCATGATTGATCGTACATAGTTCATCCGTTAGAGCTAACAGATCACATACAGAGTATTAAAAATCATATTTGTCAGTTCCATAGAGGAACCTCCGGTCGGGTACAAATAACTTGTCAGTTCCTTAAAGGAACCTCCGGACTGGGAACGAATAACTTGTCAGTTCCATAAAGAAATCTCCAGTCGGGTGCAGATAACTTGTCAGTTCCATAAAGAAACCTCCGGACCGAGAACAGATAACATACTTGTGTCACAAATACTTATTAAAAATTGGACAATCATTCATAGTACAGAACATAACATTTCATTAAACAAATCTTATTTCATATACAGAAAATAATTTAACTTGAACATAGCTATACTAAGTTATTACTCATAGATAATAGATGACTCCAAGTAAACGGACAGAGTAGGCAATTTAGAGATTTTGTGGCGCGTGACCTACATAGATACAGGACGAATACGTACTGAATTACACACCCGAAGTCAATAACTTAGTTATTTCTTGTCTTGGTGTGTTTTTACTCCTTTATCCTCATTATGGTGTCTTAAACTTGGCCTAGGAATGTCTAGGATGGAATGAGGATACAAAATGCACTTAAAAACACTTAACAAAACTTGCTGAAAACAGGGTTGGAACGTAACTTCCTACGCTCGAACAGACATGCAAAATGTAAGTGGTTGCTTGAGCTCAATATCTGTCGCTCGAGCAGTCTGTAAACTTTTACAAAAGTGCTGGTTGCTTGATTTTTCCACTCGATGCTCGCTTGACGCTTGTTCGAGTGTGAGAGACATGCCCTTGTTCGAGCGCAACTTTTGTCGCTCGAGCAGTTTGAAAAACATAAGAACTGTTGGGAGCATGCATTTTACGCTCGAGCAGACTTCTGGTCGCTCGAGCGGAAGTGCACGCACTCAGAGTGGTTGCTCGAGTGTGGATTCCTTCGCTTGAGCGTAAGAGCAGAATTCTAGAATTTCCAAAATTGCTTCTAAGCTTCAAATTCAACCCCAAGCTTCAAATTATGGTTTCTTGGGCCAAAAACCTGAGGAATCACATGTGAACTTGGAAAACATGAAGAATTCAAAACCATTTCGTAAAACCAAAGCCCCAAAGCATGCCGATTGTGCAAAACTCAACTTAAAACTTGAGAATGTGATGTAAACATGACATGCATGAATTGTCTTGACTTCAAAACTTCCAAAACCTGATCTAATACCACAAAATGACTTGAAACTTGATGCATTCTCAAAGGCAAAGTGAATTAGCAACATGCATAAGGAAATTCATGGAAAATAACTTCAAAATGTTAGGAATTATGCATGCATGGAAGGTATGAGTCAAATTTCTTCCTTTCTAGTTCAAACCTCAAGTTCACATACTTAATCTTTTGAATTCATGTTCTTAATGCCGCAATCAAAGAATTTAAAGGTTGAATTGTTACCTAGACTTTCCAAAGTGAGAGCTAGAGGCTTATTTCTTGCGTCTCTAAGTCCAATTCTCCCCTTTCTCCTAGCAATCCCTTAGTTGAGCTCAAAGCTCTCTTCTCTCTCACACTTGGTTTGTGTGTATAGGATCAAAGATGTGTTGATATGAACAAAAGGATGAGTGAAGCATGTAAGGAGTCTTACATAGGCTCACTTAGTGTTAATTAATTAAAGCTAATCTAGTAGGCATTAATTAATCTAATTAATTCGTTCCGAATCAAATTCCAATTGAACCTACCATAAATTTCTAAAAATCCCAAATAGTACATAAATTAAGTCAATTTCTGAATTGGGTACTGATAAGGCCTTCAATTCGTAACCAAAATAGGAACATGAACAAATCTTTCTATGTTAAACAGATATACACATAAATAAGGCAACATACGATGCAAAATTTCACTTTAGTTACTTATTAGGCATAATTAGGCATAATTAAACATGGATTACCGTTAATCATGAGTCGGGATTGTTACATGGGCCAATCTAATGCTTGCGATGTTGTTGTTTTTGCCATTCTTGCTGTTTCTTCTATCATTTCTGAAACCCCTTCTTCCATTTTCTCTTGAATGAAGTCGTCTTTTTTCTTGTTGAATGGTGTGTGGGAATTATTCTGTGGTTGTGACGAAGACTGTGCCACCAACAAGTTAGAAGACAAACCTTCTTTATGCCTTCGCTTTATTCTTTCTTCTTCCAATACTAAGAGTACAGGCAATGTCACCATTGGAATCTCTTATCCGCTATGAGTTAAAGATGCGACAACATGATCCCAAGATAATGAAAGACTATTAAGTATGGAAGTTACTTGCATCTTGTCCGACAAAGGGTGATCAACGTTGGATAATTCTTTAGCAATTAATTCCATTTGATTAACATGATCACCAACACTATCATTATCACTCATACGAGTGTTATTATATTTGTCCAAGAGCAATTGAATTTGAGTGTCTGATCAAACTCCATACTTACTTTTTAGTGCTTCCATTAATTGTTTTGCAGTTTCATGTTCTTCAAAAAGTGGAATAATGTTGTCTTTCATATTGTGTAACATAGTGGCCTTTTCCATTGCATCATCTTCTATCCATTTATTTTGAAACCAATTAGAATCATCATCTGGTTTAGAAGTGGATAAAGTGTGCAATGTTTTTTCATGTGTAAGAAGATAAGAAATGTGGCGCTTCTATGCTCGGAAATTATTTCCATTAAGCATCTCAATTCTTGAAGAATCCATGGCATTTTTAATAGCCATGGATTCAAATGCGGATATTACAAACTAAAATAAACAAATAAGCAAAGTAAATAAGTCAACAACAAGTCTTAATAAGGATAAGTCTTGAAGTTATTGAGTCGGCCTCTGTGGTAAGCAAAAAATCGGTTGTCTTGTCTTGGGTAAGAAGAATGGTGAAAACCCAATAGCCTTTTAAACCTAATACTTTGTTTATGAGTATTGTAATAATAGTTACGAGCCCAAGGGGCACAATGGTGCCGTTTAAACAATGTTTCTTTGGATGTTTTCCTAGGTAACACCCTTGGATAGCCTTCTTCCCTAATTATTTCTTTCGAAAATTTAGTAAAATTACCCACAGAAAAATTCTTGGAAGAATTCTAGAAATTTTGGCTTTTGAATGATTGAAAACGGCCTTAAAATAAGTGAGAACGAGTCGAAAAATCGCTTGAATAAGGGTACTGTTGGTTCAAGGACTAGATTGAACCGGCTGGGACCGAACCAACGTAACACACGGGTCAACGTGCGGGTCAGCGCGCAGGTCAAGCGGGCGTGGGTCACGCGGCTCAGACGGACTCAAGTTCGGGCGCGGAGCACTGGGCACTAGGTCGACGCATGAATCTGGACGCGAAACGCTAAGCCGTAGCTTTGGGCTGGGCTGGGTCACTGTTGCGCTGGTTTGGGCTGGTAGTGTAGGCTCAAACAAATTCTTTTTAATCCTAAGGCCCAAAGGAATTGATTTTCTTACTGTATACTTTATTTTGGGCCCTCTTTTTAATTTTAAATTTAGCCCAAAACTCTTAGACTTTAAAATAGAATCTCCGCATTGTGTATTCCGGTTGTCTTCTCCGGTGATGGGAGTAGGAGACCATATATTGAAATTTGGATTTTGTGGATCAAATTTTTGCCCTTTTTCACAACGAATTTCACTGTTGTGATCAAAATTCTGAAAAGAACAAGATGGTGCTAATTTGGAGACGCAAATTGAACCGAAAAATATTTTATAAAATTGCTTCAAACGGTATAATTCAGCCTCACTTTCGACAAGGTTCGGAACAATAGCACTACCTACGGTTATTTTCTTTGGATAGTTTTCTGGGAATACAACATGTTGGTGATGATTAAATAAACAAACGGAATTCACCAATGCCAAATATTGATTGTCAATTATTTTCTGAATTTTTGGTAAAAAGAGTACAAAAACTTTTCGTTCTTCCGGACTATATTTCGACATCTGCGATAATGTGTAACCTTGCTCTGATGCCACTTTAAGATTTACTTGACAATGGCAATTGATCGAAATACCCGTAAGGGTGTTTATCACGTGAGAATATCGATTATCCGAAAGTTAGAAAGTAGAAAATCTTCTAGTTTATTCAATAATTTCCAATCCTGCTGTTATGCATTTATATACACAATAAGTGACCTTTGGGAATAGGCATACTACTTGAATTTGTTTCATATAGCAACAATCACCATGGTTCACTAAAAGATGTGTCTATAGGTGTTTGAATTCAAACCATTAACTAACTAACAGATGGCTCTTCAATATTCTTGCGGGAATGTTCTTTACAATTCAAGTGAAAAATGATTGAGTGAAGTGAATCACACCAAATTATGGTGTGGTCACTTTTTATTCCATCAGAAATGTCCTTTTTGCATTGGGTTGACCGATGTTCTACTCCCAAGATACATTAATGCTTCAAGGAACTTTATCTACAACTAAAAATTTCCTCACAAATTAAGAGCTACCCGTGTATTCAAAATATTCAAATAAAATCTCATAACTCAAAACATGTAAACACAACAACAAATACAATGCTAAATTTTTTCAACAAATGTTCTCTATGAATATGTAAGATTTCTACCCATTAGAACTCTACCCACAATAATATACAGATGTAGGAAATTAACACGTCATCAATTGTATTTGTTATTGCACTTAGGGGCGAAGGCACGTGAGGCCTAGACTAGAGGGGTCACGTGTCCCCCTCAACTTTTGAAAAATTATACTTATGCCTATAACAAAAAATATATATTTTAATTTAATCTTTTTAAGTTATGTTTTGAAATTTTATATCACTATTTTCTTTACCTTTTTTCTTTAAAAAAATATGTTTAATTTGTCAATTTATATATTTAATCATGCTAAAAAATATTCTTATAAATTTTATATTAAAGAAATGTTATGTCACCCATGTTTTGTCACTATTTTATATTACATCTTATATGAATATTTGTAGTTGGTTCATTTATTCACAGATAATTATTACACAATTAATGACAACTAATAATATATTACCATTTAATTAAGTAATTCAAAATGGCAAAAAAAAAAAAGAAAAAGTGATATATAACAATCCCTATGTATTATTTATCAAAAATGTTTGAGGGCTCGAAATACTGTTGGCTCAAATTGGCTCGAAACCCAAAACGACGTCGTTTTGGGTTTCATTTTTTTTTTTTTCTTCTTTTTCTTGCATTCGAATGCAGAGAGAGAGAGAGAGAGAGAGAGAGAGAGAGAGAGAGAGAGAGAGAGAAAAGAGGTGATGAAGGAGGAGGAGGAATACATGGAAGCAGACCGCCTCTACTCTCTCTACTTTTTTTTTTCTTTCTTTCTTTTCTAGTGGATCTGGATTGATGATTTGTTGATGAACAGATTTGTAGATCTGGATTTGTGGATCTGGATTCGACAATTTTAATTTTAATTTTTTTTTTTGCTGTTGATGAATGTATGATGTTGATGTTCAGATTTTTTTTTCTGAAAATTTTTTTCATCAACATTCGTTTTTTTTTTTTTTTTTTTCTGCATTTTTCTGTAGATTTTTCTGAACTCGTTGGGTCTACAGATCTTGTTCATCATCAAAATGGATGTTGATGAAGATGTTCATGTTGTTGATCAACATCAAGAACAAAAAAAAAAATCTGCAGATTCTTTCACATCAAGAACAAAAAAAATTTGCAGATTCTTTCCCTTCTCTGTGTTCATCTTCAAAGAGAAAAAAAAAAGAAACAAAAAAAAGGGTAATCGTCTGAAATCAATGGATTGATCATCTGGATTTGGGTTTGATTTTGGATTTTGGTTTGATCTCTTTCTCTCTCTGGTTTTGTTGGGTTTGTTTTTGTTTTAGGTTTTGATTTTGTTGGGTTTTGCTGGGTTTGTTCCTCTTCTCTTTTCTTCTTTTCTTCCTCTTCTCTTTTCTTCTTCTTCTTCTCTTGTTCTTCTTCTTTCTTCTTCTTCCTGCGAGAAAGAAAAAAAATAAAAATAAATTAAAACCCAAAACGACGTCGTTTTGGGTTTTGAGCCACATTCGAGCATGAATTATTCGGGCTCTGTAACGGGACTGATTAATTATTCACATTTCTCTTATTTTTTTTCTCTATCCCTCTCTATATTTCTTTTTTTGTGTGTGTGTGTATCTTAATATAATTTTGCTCCCATATTTTATGAAGGCATATATTTATTTTTTAAACCGTGATGATAACCATACATAAAATTAAAATAATAACAATAAAGGTAATACTTAGTTAATTTGAACTTATATTTAAATATATCTTTTGCAATTGTACTAATTTTTAGTCCTACCATCAAATAAAAATGGAATACTTACGTGTAGGTTCTAATAAGTAGACTTATTGTCTAATAGGTCTTATGAGAAAAATTTGTCATAAAAAAAGTCACTAATTGTAAGTTTTAGCAACACTTTATAAAAATTATGACAAAAAAAGTCACTAATTGTCAATTTTTAGCGACATATATAAAAAATTGTCACAAAAAAATTATTTTTAGCGACAATTTACCAAGACTTATTTTCAATAGGACTTGATGGGAATTAAGTCCAACTATTAAAACCTATTGGTAGTTTATCCAATAAAAGATTAAGCTAAGTTGGATTATGATTTTTGTTAAGATTTTAATTCAATAGTAAAATCCTGACTTCACCACTAATTGCCTGTATTGCATAGAATAATGGGTGAGAAGAGTTACACATCCAATTTGTTTTGGTTTTGGTTTTTTTTTTTTCTTTTTCTTTTTAAAGTTGTAGACACATTCAATTGTAACTCTCTTAAAATTGAAATTTCTCTGAGTTAGGGCAAAATTTCTCTAGGTCAAATTTTCTTTGTAAAAATGTTGAGGGACCTTAGCTAATAAAAAAAAACTGTTACACATAATATATTTTGATGATTATTACTGTATGTTTTGATTTCTTTGAAAGGGCAAAATAAATTGAAATCTTATATTTTATACTAACATATTTTCATCTATATTTCTATCCTAATCATGCCATTTGGAGTTCAAAATGAAGCTTGAATAGGTAATGAATCAGCACTACAAAAAATACCACATTTTGGAGCACGCAATGAATGCTATCTTAGGTAAATGATAGCCTTTGTTAGAATGCTATGTTAGCCCATGCTATTAGAATTCTATTATTATTTTATAATATTATTAAATGTTATAAGAAATATATTATAACATTCTTGGAATGCTATGAAATGGTTGAAAATTTCTTTAAAAATATAACCGTGACTATTCATGAATGCTATAATAAAGTGTGACAACATATTTTGTGTAGAATTTTCGGTGATATGATTTTTTCAATGCTACTGTTAAAGTATTCTCATATTTAAAAATAAAAATGTCCTAATTCATTCAACATCAATATTTAAAAACCTCACTCATTGCATAAAGGCCAATATCATTAGTGTAGAAAACAAAAACACTCATTAAAGGATTGAAATAATTACATTGCTTCATACCAAAATCTAATCAACCTATCTACAAAAACATAGCTTATAAATATCTCAAACAAAAAAAAATAAAATCCCAAAAGTAACAACAATGAACTCAGTCAAATAAACTATTATTTCATTCACAATCATCACATCCTTTGAGCTTACTCTAAGATGAGTTTTGGCCTCTCTTCTTTCTGAAGACAACTGCAATAAATAAGTAAAAATAATAGTGTATTTGGTTTGAATTTTTTAGATTAAGTTTTTTGAAAATTGAGTTTTTTGGTTTTCGTGTTTTTTTATTTTTATTTTTAGTGAATATTTTTAAAATTTTAAACATTTTTTTTTTACTTTTTTAGATGCGTCTTACTTAGATGTATCTAAAAAGTAAAAAATTCGTGAAAAAATATTTTAAAAAATTAATAAATACATAAAAATACAAAAAAATGTACTGAATTCTCTCTTTTTTTTTTTTTATTTAGTAAATTTTTAAAAGGTTTTTTTCACATATTTTTTTTAAAAACTTTTTAGGTATATTCATGTTAGGTATGCCTAAAAAGTAAAAAAAAAGTGCTTAAAATATTAAAAAATTCAGTAAAAATAAAAAAACACTAAAAATAAGAAAGTAGAATTTTTTGAAAAGTGTTTTTGGAAAAATGGAACCAAACAAAGTAATCTAGTTAACAGAAGCATTTAAAAAGGTAAGGGTAATTAATTAAAGAATCAAGAAAGCCAAGGGATTAAATCTTGGTTTAATACCCAAGCCAATAAAAAAAATTAATATATAAAAATTTTCAGATCAATGGCTTTAATTGGATTTACATAAAGAGTATAAAACTGGCTATGTAACTTTCAAGTGTAAACTATCAAGCAACAAATTGGGAAAACAAATATTGCATACTATCAATTTTTTTCAAAAACTAATTCGGTGAAAAATAATTAAACAATATATAAATTTTAGGGAGAATTACTTGTTAGTGGGACAAGAAAAAAAATTGCTAAAACATGAATTGTGCAAATTTTTTTTGTGGTGGGATGCAAGTGAAAAGCTGTGGGGTTACATCCCTCTCCACGTTTGCGTATATTTTTTTTGTCTGTTTCATCGTAAATTAATTCCCCCTTATATATTGTTTCTCCTTTCGGGGCAGAAATAATTTATAAAAATATATATTTTTTGGTGTTTATTTTTGTCAATATACTTTCCAAACGTTTATAAGTTATAAAAAATAACCAAACAGAGACTACCAAATTCCTTCAGAAACTCACTTCTTCAGAACATTCATTAGCAATAACTACTTTAATCCAACGAATTACATTAGCAGATTAGCAAAGATTGATAGTATAAGAAAATGGAATGGAATGTTATACATACATATAGGTATATATATATTTATATCTGTTACACGCACAAAGCAAAATGAAAACAAAAATCAACACAATCTATAAAGTACCCAAAAAAAAAAAAAGAAAGAAAAAAAAGAAAGAAGAAAATCAAAGAAAAAACAAAAAAACTTACAATCTGTTTTGGGAATCGTATCCCATGTCTCCTGCACAGTTTCTGTTGATGATCATAGAGGCTTAATATCAAAACAAAATAACAACAATAATCAATACATATACATATTATATTATATTATATATATATTAAGCCCGAAATGGGGGACAAATCATTTTTGATATATATATAATAGATTTAGCAGGAGAGAGAGAGAGAGAGAATCTTTAGGAATAACTAAAACCCAAGTGGATTGATATTGTAAAAGGGAAAAATTAAGAGACATTTGGGAGTGGCTTTCAAAGGCGCGGTATGTTTACCGCTAATTTATTTATTTATTTATTTTTTCATATCGTAATATTTAGAATTGTAACATTTATAAAATGTCATTAAAATTTTGAACTTACCTAACTTTTTACCACATTTATAAAATGTTAATAAGAATTTAATAAATGTAATGTAATTTTCTAACGTTATATTCCTACAAAATGCTATAAAAGCATCATATGTAGTAGCATTTTCGACAAAATGCTATAAAAATGTGTTATTAAAAGCACTTTTTGTTGTAGTGCAGGCCCTAGAAGCAGCAGTAGAGAGTAGCAGTAGAAGGAGACCAGCCCACAGAGGAAAGGTCTACCAGGCGGTCAATTGTGTTGGGATCCGGGATCCCGCCCAAGACCTTATAGAAATTATACAAAGCAGAAAAACACACCCACACTCAAGGAGACACCATATTTAACGTGGTTCGGCCTCAAAGTTTACGTCCAAGGGAGAGTAGCCGGTTATCACTATAACAATGGAGATATTACAGAAAGATTATAATAGAGGAGGAGCTCACACTCTCCTCACTCACCCACTCTCCCGTCTCCCTCGCTCACACCGAGGGAGACGGTCTCTCCGCCTCACATATCTCACTCTCTGTGGCTTGCTCACTTACTCTCTCATAACTCTCCTCTCATCCTCACAATTTATACATCAAGAATGGAGGAAGGTGAGGTTGGCCATCACATGGCCAACTCCTTGGTGTGTTGGCATTGCACATGGGAATCCCTTTAGTTGTTGGCAGCAACATGGTGAAGTTGCTTTGTAGGTTGGCAATCACCCCTCACATGGGTAATATCCCACAAATCACCCCCTCAATCCATGTGAGGTGATTCACTGCACACACTGCTGTTAATCTTGCCACGCCCAAATTTCAGCATACTCTGCTTCTCTTCACTGAGACGTTTGCACCCCCTGAAGCTAAAGATAACACAGCAGAGATACAAGAGAATGAGGGAATCTTACATCCTCAACTCAACTCATACCACTCTCTGATTTGGAGAGAGCCTCTGCTCCTATCTCCCACAGATCTTTTCCACGCTTCCTGGCTTGGATGCCTTCACTTGCTATGCTTGAACTTGTGTAACCAAGATATCCGACACCCACTGATTGGATGTCCTGCACCCCTTGCTGGAATGCCCTTGATTGTCATGCAATACATCGCAGGACCAGTCATAGGAGCAATAGAAAACTCGTCGTTTATCCCAACAACGTCCTCTGTCTTCTTTGCTCGGAGCTTTTCCTCTGAACTTTCAGCCTTTGCCCTCTGCACTTCTGAACAACCTCCTGGCGTTTCCACATGCGCTTGTTGTCTGTGCCTTTGCAATCCACGATTTCTTTGTCGATGAATTGATGGTTGTGGTAGCTCCATCATCAAAGCATCGTCAGTTATGCAATTTCTTGCATAGTGCCCGTACCCATGGCTTCTAGTCTCCCTGCGTCGAGCTCGCCTGAGAGATCCGCATCAACTCTATCCTCCGCTGCCATGGAAATAAAGAAACCACCATAGAGAAAAAAAGACTTGCCACTCATTGGCGTGCACTCTTGCGTTTTATCCGTCTTAATTTCTCTGTCTGGCAATTCCTGTGAACTTTCAACAACCCGTTGCTACATACTCTTCTCGCGCCTCTGTACGACACTATACCCTTGCACTACTGCACGTCTACATTTGTGCTCCTGCGCTTAGAATACTCCTGTGCAACTATTGTTCTCTGAGTCCACGCATCACCGAAGATTTCGTATCAGATAGCTCCATGACCCACAAAGATTTTCACGAGCCAGGCGGTTGCCAAATCATCTATCCGTCGATAAATGGTCTTTTTGATTGATTGAACCAGCTCTTCTGATCAACTCCGGAGATAATCATCTCTGCAATCTTCTAATCGCCCCTGACCAATCCTGATCTCCATCGATTTGCCATTTAATCAAGCCTGATCTTCTCTGGTCTTCAATGATCTATCTCAAGTTGTATCTGGTTGTCCAATCTAGTCAGAATCTGTCCATTCTAACATCTTCAGTGAATCCGCAGCGTTTCACAATATCCGGCAACCTTCCTTCGAGTATTAAAGATGACAAACTCCCAAGTTTTAACAATCTTTAAAAAACCGTTCAGAATTTCACCATTCTGACCTCGCGGTTGCGTCCGGAACAGTCCGATTAGCTAGGACCAACCTTCGCTGCATTTCCGGGGACCTCACTGAAAAATATCCCTGAAAGCTGGGCCATACCACAATTTTCTGAAAATTCTGGGCCAAATTGCAATTTTAAAAAGTTTAGGAATATTCCGTGTTCCAACAGAATATTCCGTCCACTGCACCTGATGCCGTCCGTCTCTTTAATCTGCCTTCTTTTTACAGAAACTCCGTCTCCAAAATCTGACCGTACGGATGTGTCCGGAATACTCCAAATAGTCGAAAACCACTATCGGATCACCAAAAACGGACTCCAAATAGTTTCGATCTAGCCAAAACATTTTGTACGCCTCAGATCTGCAGCTGCACCATAGCCGCCAAGCGCCGGATCCTTCTACTGCGGCTGCACCATTGCCGCGTCGCACTGGATCCCTCCTTACTTCTGGTTCACTGGTCAACACATCTGCTGACGTGGCAGCCACGTGGCTTCTGACTTGGCAGACACGTGGCAGTTCCTATTGACGTGGCACTGACGGATGGGCCACGTGTTGATGACGTGGACGGTCACGTGGCGATGACCTGGCTGACACGTGGCCTTGACTTGATTGCTTTTGGCTACCACGTGGCATTCCTGGATGACGTGTCTGCTGACGCGACTGCCGACGTGGCCTGCGCATGTGAATGGCGCGTGTATGACACGGGCTGCTCCCCTAGTCGTCGTCCTCCTTCCGCCGCGCGTGGAGCACGTGCTCACGCGTGAGAAGATGCGCCAGTTTCTCTCTTCGGCGCGTGTGGCGCGTACTGATACTGGGTCTCACGCACCACTTTCTAGGGGCGCGTGAGGGCGCGTCCGGCCTCTGTTTGGGGTGTTCTTTGCATTTTTGGACTTCTCTCGTCGAGCCCTTGCTCCTGGTATGCTCAAAACCTGATTTCGAGCAATTCGATTTCTAGGCAGTTTCAGGGAACACATTGTTTTTGTTTCGAAACGCCACCGACGAGGCTTTGATACCAATTGTTGGGATCCGGGATCCCGCCCAAGACCTTATAGAAATTATACCAAACAGAAAAACACACCCACACTCAAGGAGACACCATATTTAACATGGTTCGGCCTCAAAGCCTACGTCCACGGGAGAGTAGCCGGTTATCACTATAACAATGGAGATATTACAGAAAGATTATAATAGAGGAGGAGCTCACACTCTCCTCACTCACCCACTCTCCTGTCTCCCTCGCTCACACCAAGGGAGACGGTCTCTCCGCCTCACATATCTCACTCTCTGTGGCTTGCTCACTTACTCTCTCATAACTCTCCTCTCATCCTCACAATTTATATATCCAGAATGGAGGAAGGTGAGGCTGGCCATCACATGGCCAGGTCCTTGGTGTGTTGGCATTGCACATAGGAATCCCTTTAGTTGTTGGCAACAACATGGTGAAGTTGCTTTGTAGGTTGGAAATCACCCCTCACATGGGTGATATCCCACAAATTGGTCAATCAAATTTTGCTCAGTTTTGCTTCAGCTACAAGGGCATTCAGGGGACATTTAAGTAGACGACTGGCCATGTCATTTTGGCCCTGTTTCACTATAGTTTAGTTTTGCTTTGCATCGGTTATCAGACAGGTAGTATGCTCGACGACCGCGGTAGTCAACTTTCATGACTGGGACTTCAGGGGATATTTGGGCGGACATCCGAGGGATGTCCAATATGAACAAAACTACACTTGGGACATTCGGGTGGACGTCCCTCTATGAACGTTGCTTATATTAGTAATAGAGCAGTGAACTGAAAAGAAATGTTTTATCCATCTTCCAACATGCAAAAATCACACGCGCAACAAAGGCTGACATTGCTTCAGAAGTATATTATCCTCATCATCACCAATACTAACGGAAAGAAGATGATGGGCCTTGTCAGACTCACAGTTCAGCACATTACTCTATATAACAGAGCTCTGGGAAGTGAAGTAAGACACTGAGATACAGAGAGACAAACCAACATACAACGAGCATGAAATATTCTCTATCTTTCATCATACTCATCTTTCTCTATTCTCTAAAGTGTTCTTCATCTGATTTGTATTTTCCTTCAGAAATTACAGTGAGCTTTTAGCCTTAAGCATATACATCTTTGAGTGGATTTTCAGAAAAATCTGAGCTTCAATATTTTGTATTGTGAGAGATTTTTCTTTTAGCTTTATTTGAAAGCAAAAAACCATCATTTGAATCTTGTAAGAGTGTAGTACACTTAAGTTTTTTGATTTCTTGAGAGTGATTGAGAAACACTTAGGGCTTGTTTGATTCATGGGATTAGGGGGGGGACTATTTACTGTGCGGATTGTAATCCGCACAGTAAAGCTAATCCGATGTTTGTTTTTTTTTTAGTCCGCCGGACTCCATGTCCGGCCGGACTCCCAATCCCTCATATGGGGGATAAAATAATCCGGGGGGGGTGTGGGATAGAATTGGTGGGATTGTTTACTGTTTGGATTAGAGGGGTGAGATGACCATTTTGCCCTCATTTGTTGTGGCACATTTAATTCAAATTTAAATTTAATTATGTATTATATTTAATAAAAAAAAATTAATTTAAATGTCTCAATTTAAAAATAAAATAATTTTATTTAACTTTTTATTGATGTTTTATTTATTTAATTTTTTGAAATAATTTTTTATGGATATTTTATTGATGTTTTATTTTAAAATTTTGTTTATGTTTTATTTAATTTCATTATTTAAATGTAATAGATGTTTTATTTAATTTCATTTTTTGATTATTATTTTTTTTTAAACAAATTTATTTAAAATCTTAATTAAAAAAATAATATATATTTTATTGATATTTTATTTATTTATTTTTTAAAAATAAATTTATTTAATTGTGTAAAAAATAAAATAAAATAATTTTTTATTTAATCTAGCTAAAAATAATTAAAATATTAAAGATATGTTTAATATTGCTATTACTTAGTAAACTATTAAAAAGGGTAAAATAGTCATTTGTTCATTTATCCTATCCAGTCCGTCCAACCAAACGTTGGATTCACTAAAAATAGTCCGGGGGATTCACAGTCCGGACATCTAATCCCATGAAAAAACAAACACAGGATACATATCCAATCCGACCAAATAGTCCGGGGGATTCACAGTCCCAGGACTCCAATCCGATGGATTCTAATCCCCCATTTTCCAGTCCGCCCAATCAAACACACCCTTAAGGGTTGTAAGGTTTTAGACTTGAAAAGTCTGTGTAAAATCTGTAGAGGATTGCTCCATATTTGAGAGGTTGCTAACACCCCTGTAAAGTTAGCAAATAGTGAAAAATCTCAAGTGAAACTTGAAGAGTGGATATAAGTTTGGTTGAAGTTGAACCACTATAAATTTGTTTGCCTTCCCTTTCCTAATCTCTTTACATTTCTGTCTCTGCTGTAATCATCAAATCTCTTTACTTACCTAATTTAGTTAAATCCATTGTTAATTTATCTAAATCAAAATCTGTTAAGCCTAAAATCATTCATTGCATTAACAGTTAGCTATACTTCAATGTTAGTTCATTTTTCTGCTTAATCATTTTTGTTAGCCATTTACTCTTCATTAATTAACTATCTGCTATACTAGTTGTAATTTTTATTGCGGTATTATTAATTTTTATTTATAGGAATCCAATTCATCCCTCTTGGATTGCCTTTTGGGCAACAAAAACATTTTGGACCTCTCCTACTACACAAAGTTGGAGAGGAATATTTCACTAATTTTTTCCTTAAAAAGCCCAAAACTCACCAATATTAAATGAAAGGTCAACAAACACAATAAAATCAAATAAATCAAAATAAATGACATAATAAAATCAATAAACAAATAAAATAAGCAAACCAATATATTTCAAATCACAATATATAACAGGTTTATCTTAGGATATATCATATGTCCGAATATTCTATGTATAGGAAAATTCTACTATACACACCCCCTCTTGGGGTGTGTACCATATGTCCTTAGTTACAGACGTTTGTGATATTTAGTTATAACCTATTGTGTTGTTAGTTATGACTGGTTATACATATTAGGGTGTTAATTATGACGTTATTTTAGTTATGATTCAAAAGATTTTTTTGTCATACATTATGTGTTATTTGGTTATGACCCCTTTTTTTTTTTAGTTATAACCTTAAAAGGATTCGTTATGACATTTGTAGAAATCAACTCTACTAATGCCATAACTTACATATAGTAGGTACCCTCTTTTGAGGGCGTGTACCATAGCATAAACTATTATATATATATATATTTTGTTTGTATGTTGTGCCTGATCTTAATTAATACATATGCATTTGGTTCGACATATTGAGTTTAGTTATTACGAAATGGGAGAAATTTACAACATACACCCCTAAAAAAGTGCACCACATCATATGAAATTTAAAATTATTTGAGGAGAAAGTTATGAATATTTGCGATACTTTTTATGACATTTTGTGAAAAAATTACGAATAGTGAAGTTATGTTTGTAGTGTGTTATGAATTTATGTTGTACATCCTAAAATTATAAATGGTAAAATTACGACACTTTGTGATATTTTGTATTATTATATTTTTATGATTTATGTTATGAAATTTTGTAAAATTTTATAAAAAAATTATGATAACATACCATATGAGCCATTTTAAAGTACACATTGTTGGCTCTGCCTGGAACTCTCCTTATTTTTAAAATCAACCCTTCAACTATTATTGATGGTTGAAGGTTGTAATTTTTTGTTTTTGTTTTTGTTTTTTTTTTTTTTTTTGGGGGGGAGGGGAAATCTTAGGTTCAATTACCACTAAAAATATCACATAAAGCACTTAATTATAAAATTAGGCCTCGTTTTGAGAATAAGTTATTTTAATAATTTTTTAGTTTTTTATAAAAAGATATGCAGAAAAGTAAAGGGAGTCACCAAGGCTTTAGACAACTAGGCATCTCAACCATTATTGGAGATACAAACAATGCATGCATTATTGTCCACCATAGCTAAAACCCAAGAGTCCGCCACGCCTGTGGTCTTTTGGACCAGTTCATACCATTATTATTGTTAATAAAATTTTTCAAGATAAGATTCAAAAACTTGAATTCAAGTTGCTTTATATGGTTACTAAAAGTTTATTCAATTGTTAATCTTAAGATTATGTGAATAGTTGAAGGTGGGGTTTGGAACTGCTGTTGTGCACTATGCATGGCAGCAACTGTTGTGTACCTTATTGAGTCCATTTCAAGGCTCAATTTGATAATCTGAATCGTTCACATTTAAAAAATATCAAATAGAACATATTTGTAAAAAATTACGTTAATCGGATGTCGATAGCCTTTTTATCAAATCACATTTGTATGTAATTTTATATTTTAAATTACATTTACTATTTAAAAAGTTAAATAGTGAATTACACTTACTATCGGTTGCTCTTTTATCAAATCACATTTGTATCAAAAAATTAAATGGTAAGTGTAATTTGAAATATAAAATTACATGCAAATGTGATTTGATGAAAGGGTTACTGATATCCGATTAACGAGACTTTTTGCAGGTATGTTATAGGATAAACTATCAATAGGTCCTAATAGTTAGACTTAATTTTCATAAAGTCCTATTGAAAATAAGTCCTAGTAAAATCGTTGCTAAAAATAATTTTGTATGACGATTTTTTGCATGTCAATAAAAATTGACAATTAGTGACTTTTTTTTTCTACAATTTTTATAAATTATAGCTAAAACTTACAATTAGTGATATTTTTCTATGACGAATTTTTTAAACTGTTGCTGAAAGTTGAAAATTAATATTTTTTTGTAATGATTTTTTTAAAATTGTTGCTAAAACTTGTGATATTTTTTGTGACAGAAATTTTAAACTGTTACTGGAAATTAACAATCTGTGATTTTTTTTTATAGTGTTTGATGAAAATTGCCATTAATTATCATAGGACCTATTGGATAATAAATCCACCTAATAGAACCTACACGTAAATCTCTTGTTATTTATATTCAATATCTTGTAAAATATAAATGGTTCAAATTATTGAATTGGGTCTTGAGATAGGCCGAAATACTCAAGTATGCAACAGTTTCTGTTATACATAGTGCGTAGCAACGACCCCAACTATGTTGAGGTGAGAGCAAATTAATTGGGACACCAGTTAAAAGATAAAAATAAAAATAAAGTTGTTTTATTATGCTTTTGAGGAAATTTTTTTAGTAAATATTGGTCCTTATTCCAAAGGGATTCCCAAAATGCAATTAATAGTAATGGGGGGTTTGCTAGGATCCTTCATACTCTTATCTCTCTATACTTTTCCATATCTTGTAGGCCCAAATTCATGCCTGTATTGATAATATGAACTATCTATTTCGTAAGTTTTGTAATAAAAACTACTTATGTAAAAAATAAGTTTTATCGAAAAATCATAAACATAGGAATAAAAATTATTTTATTTTATAATATAGATGGTTTAAATTTACAATCACATTTATCATTCATTTTATAAAACAAAATACAATTTTTTCTTAAATTTATAATTTCTGAATAAAACTCATTTTTTTGTATGAATGACTTTTATTACAAAACTTACCAGATAGACGATTTAAATTATCAATGCGAATTCGAATCAAGACTTACAAGTGAAATATAAAAAGATATAAAGAGATGGAAGTATGGTTGATAACTTATTTAATCCCTATGATTCGTGAAGAACTATATAAGTAACAAATCATTCAATATTTCATATACTTTTCCTAGAGATATTCAATGAAAACATGCGCACGCCTTCTAACACCATCGATATTTGTGAACTTTTTTGTGTTACTCGGCCGAAGCCACTTGTCGGATGGGCTCCCACCTATTTTTATTTATTTTTTATTTTTTTTATATTGGCAATATGATTCGAATTTGATGATTGTGCGTGGGTTGGTTTAGATGGTTTGGGATAAATAATCTCAATCAAATTATTTGCGAATTGATAGTTTTTTTGATCTGTCATCAACCAGCACAATCTTTAAACTGATGATGAGTTGACTTGAGTATTTTGACAGTTTTAAACTAACTAGTGGGCTGTAAATTTTAACACATTGTATGAACACATTTTATATACATGGGTGGATTGGATGGAATGGGCAACTAGGTGATTTTTATGTACTCTCCTAATTAATGAAGTGTATTTAGAGTCATACCAAAGCCCTATACATGATTAAATTGTACTGTATTGAAAATAATATCAATATAGCCAATGCTTGATCAAGCTCAAGCTTTGGGCATGTTTCTTTCTTTCATAAAAATATAAAATCAAGCTGGGATTGAATTTTATTTCATAATTCAGAAAGCTTTATACTCTGAATTAAAGAGTAAGTAAATCTAGCACCCTATTCACATTAGGGAAATTCTAATATACAAACCCATGGCAAGGGTATACTATATGTATCCCTAACTATGCCTTTTCTTTTTTTTTAATAGTTATAATCAATTTTCTTTTTTAGTTATGACATTATTTTAATTATGACTCATGAGATTTTTAGTTATGTCTCGTATTGTGTTTAGTTATGATATTTTTTAAATATTTTTTTAATTATGATTTAAAAAGTATGAAATTATGTAAATTTTTTTTTTTTAATTATAAGATACATATGTGTACCATAGTGTTTCCCTTTACATAATCACACATTGAAGATCATGCAAATATTCAGAGAATCTATAGCCTTATTTATTACATGCTGAGAGGTCTACACCCCCATTTTATTTTTGCATCCAAAGGACCATCTTAGGTTTCAAAACAATAATTTTGGTGCAATAATCTTAGGGCATGTTTGATTGGGTGAATTAGAGCATGGGATTGGGATTATTAATCCGTGGGCCCAATTATCCCATGTTTGTTTTAACATTTTGGTTTAGGATTATTAATCCAATGGATAATTAATCCAACAAATTTGTAGGATTATTAGTAATGGGGTAGGGGTGGGATTATTAATCCAATGGATATTAATCCAATTGGATAGTGAATACTACACTAATTTAATAAGATTATTAATACTTCACTATTAATCTTTTGAATCAAACATGACCATAGTATAGTAGTTTAAGAGTGATTTAACTAGTCAACCACCTTTAAACTATCCAAACCACTCTCTTAAAAGTGTTGGATAATGCGGATTCTCATAAGTACTGAAGAGTGACTATTCGACTGCCCGAATTTCTATGAATATTTGTAGCCTTAATTTTTATGTATTTTTAGTTGAGAATGAGACGACTATCTCTGTATCTTCTAACTTTTCGTTCATAGTGAAAAATCGCAATAGTTATAACATAGTCTTAGTTTAGGGATAATCCAAAATTTGTGTAGCTTGATTTTTCGTCTATTATTGTTATTTCTGTTTGTATTTTATGTCTTATCGATCCTGTTAATCATATTATTTAATTTTGATGATATTTATAATATTATTTGTAATAATTTAGATTTTTTTAATACACATATTTATTTGACACAAAATATTATCTTTTTAAAATATATATATTTGTTAAATATTAGTTAAATAAAAATATTTTTGAAAACTTTAATATTCGCTTTTTGAAAATTTAGGCTGATCACTTTTCACTTTTTGACAAAATTAAAATTGATTAATTATATTATTTTGACAAAAATGATTGATTGGTTGTATTATCTTGACAAATGTGATATTAATGAGTTGTTTTCTTTTGACAAAAGAGATATATCCAAATGTAGTGGTAGGATATATTTAGTTTAAAATCTCTACAACATATACAATATTTTAAAGAGGACATATATTTTCAGATCCATCATAAATATTATTAAAGAGATTTTTCTGTATGCAAATATTTGATTAGAACGTTATATATATATAATGTATATAATATAAATAGAATACATCACGTGCGCTATTAAACTTTCTACACTAAATTGATTATATCATATTATAATTAAACAAGAAGAAAAAGATGGAGTTATATATATATGTATGTATATATATATATATATATATATAGATGAAGCAAATCATTTGTTTGTTTAAAAGTAGTGAACTTTGTATTAAATTGTCTACAAAAACGGTGACTCCATATTTGAAAAAATAAACAAAAGGAAAAGAAAAAATTAGTCTTACTTTTATCTTTTTAATTATTAACATTTGTTGGCTATTTAAAATTAAGGAGTGTGCTTATGTAAGTCATGACGTCTGGAGCGTGCTTATGTAAGCTATGACGTCAGGAGCGTGCTTATGTAAGTCATGACGTCAGCAAGGAGCGTCCAACGAGTATATTTTTGTGTATAAATAGAAGTGTTGTGTGTGGAGAAAATATCAAGAACTTGAAGAGAAAATTTTCTTAAATTCCAAAATTCTGAGTACATTGTATTCTGCTCTTTCACTTTCAGATCTAAGTCTAGCCTTTGTTCTTACACTTTCATATCTACTCTTTGTGAGAGAATTATTGTAAAAGTGGGTTCAAGTACCACTTATTCTTATTCCTTATTTTTGTGAGAGATTTTGTAAAGGTAAGACATTTATTGTAGAGTGAGGCTCAATAGATAAAAGTAAGTCCTGTGCCAAATCCACAAGCTTAGTGGTGTATTTATTCAATTGATAGTAAAGAAATTCTCAAGGAGGTTCCTTGAGGAGTGGACGTAGGCTTGGCGTGCCGAACCACTATAAATCGCAGTGTTTGATTTTCTCTCCCTATCTCTCCTACTTTTATATTGATAATTATTATTCTGATTTTTTTATTTATTAAAATTCTGAATATTGTGTTAATTTTAATATTGTGAAATTTTTAGTAACCCAATTCACCCTCCCTCTTAGGTTGCCTATCTGGGATAACAATTAGTATCAGAGCCTAAACTCTAGTTTGTGTGATTTAACCGTCTTAGAGTAGATCATGACAACCCCTAGTTATTCTTTACCTGAGGGACAAGCATCCAATAGGCCACCACTATTTAGCGGCACAAATTTTAATTATTGGAAAACTAGGATAACCATACATGTTCAATCTAATGATTATGAATGCTGGAAAATTATTTGCAATGGTCCAAAAATTCCTATCAAAATTGTAGATAGACTTAGGGTACCAAAACTTGAAGATGAGTGGGATGAATTAGATACTAGAATGGCCCAAATTAATGTCAAAGCCACAAATATGTTGTACTGCGCCTTAGATGCTAACGAGTTTAACAGAATTTCCACATGTAAAACCGTAAAAGAAATTTGGGACAAGCTTATAGTGACTCACGAGGGAACTGAACAAGTTACAGAATCTAGAGTTAGTTTGCTAGTCTATAATTATGAACTCTTTAAAATGAAACCTGATGAGACTATTCCTCAAATGTTTACTCGCTTTACTAATATTATTAATGGTTTAACTTCTCTTAGAAAAATATATACTAATACTGAAATTGTAAGAAAAGTGCTTAGGTCATTGCCAAAAAGTTGGGAGACAAAACTCATTGCCATTACCGAAGCCAAGGATTTATCAAAGCTAAGTCTAGATGAGTTAATGAGATCTCTCTTAACTCATAAGCTCATAATGCAAGAAGGAAAGGAAGAGGAGGATAACAACAAGAAGAATGGACTAGCCTTCAAATCTACCTCAAAACATCAAGAGGATAAGGAAGATGATTCAGATGAGGATGAGGAAATGGCATTCATCACTAGAAAGTTCTAAAGATTTGTGAGAAAAAAACAAGGTGTACGAAATTTTTTCAAAAAAGACTTCAACAACAAGGATTTTCAAAGAGGAGAAAATCACAAAAAATATGAAGTAACCTGCTACGAATGCAATATACCTGGACACTACAAATCAGAATGTCCAGAACTTAAGAAAAAAATTCAAGAAGGACAAGAAGAAAACTATGATTGTAGCATGGGGAGAAGATAGTGATGAAAGCGACATAGAAACCGAAGTTTGCAAAAATGAGGTTGCTAACCTATGCTTAATGGCACTTGGAAACGAAAATGAGGTAAATGACGAATCTTTTACATTTGATGAATTACAATTAGTTTTTGATAAATTACATGCTGAATTTAAGAAACTTAGTTTGAAAAGTAATTGTCAAAAGAAAGTAATTTCAAGTTTATCAAAAGAAAATGAATCATTGACTTCCAAGATAAATGTTTTAGAAAATGAAGCCATGAAAATGAAAAAAGAAAATGAGATTTTAACTGGAAAAGAGTCTTCAATTTATGAAAAACATTTAATTGTATTGCAAAAAGAAAACGAGTCTTTAAAAAATGGGCAAATTATTTTGAAAGAAAATATTGAAGACAAAAAATACTCTTTCAAAATTTACTTAAGGTAGAGAAACTTTAGATAAAATTCTTAAAAATCAAAATCGTACTTTTGGTAAAGCCGGAATTGGATATAAACATTTTTCAAAAGTAAAAATTGTCAAAAATGGCTTTGTGTATGCATCTTCTAATCACTCTCATCTCACATGTCACTTTTGTGGTACAAAATATCATATTTCACCTTCTTGTCCTGTTAAAAGAAATCCTTTTGCTAAAATAAAAAAGATGTGGGTCCCTAAGGACATTTCAAAAGTATCAAATTCTAACTTTTATGGACCCAAGAAAAAATGGGTACCAATAGAAAAATTAAATTTTTGTAGGTATGTTTCAAGACAAAATCTAGTAATGATAGATGGTATCTCGACAGTGCATGTTCGAGGCACATGACTGGAAATAAAGCTATGTTCGCCACACTTCAACCAAAGGATGGTGGATATGTGACTTTTGGCGACAATAGTAAGGGTAAAATCATTGGTGTAGGAAGTATTGGTAAAAATCCCTCTCCTATTATTGAAAATGTTTTATTTGTTGAAGGTTTAAAACATAACTTGCTTAGCATTAGTCAATTATGTGATAAAAGTTATAGAGTTATTTTTTAGAAAACTCATTGCACTATTGAAAACACCCTTGAAAACAAAACTTTATTTGTAGGTTATAAACATAAGAATGTATATGTCCTTGATTTGCATGATTTTTCTTTTCATTCTAATATTAAATGTTTATCTGCTATAAATGATAATGGTTGGCTTTTGCATAGAAGATTAGGACATGCACATTTTGATTTAATTTTCAAGTTTTCAAAAAATGAGTTAGTCATTGGTTTACCAAAAATTGTTTTTGAAAAAGATAAACTTTGTGATGCATGTTAATTTGGAAAACAAACTAGAATTTCTTTTAAATCCAAAAATATCATTTCAACTACTAGACCGCTTCAACTTTTGCATATTGATCTATTCGGACCATCAAGAACATAAAGTTTAGGAGGAAAATCTTATGCACTTGTTTGTATTGATGATTATACTAGATATACATGGGTATTATTTTTAGTACAAAAAAATGAAACTTTTTATAATTTCTCAAAACTTTGTAAAAGAATTCAAAATGAGAAAAATCTTAATATTTGTAGTATTAAAAGTGACTATGGTAGAGAATTTGAAAATGATGATTTTATTATATTTTGTGATGACTTAGGAATAGATCATAATTTCTCAGCCCCCAGGACTCCTCAACAAAACGGTATTGTTGACAGAAAAAATAGAACTCTTGAAGAAATAGCTCGTACAATGCTTTGTGAAAATAATTTGCCTAAATATTTTTGGGTGGAAGCTGTTAATATTGTATGCTATGTCATAAACCGTGCCATGATTAGACCTATTCTTCAGAAAACCCCTTATGAACTTTGGAAAAAACCTAATATTAGTCACTTGCGTGCTTTTGGTTGTAAATACTTTGTATTAAATAAGAATAAAGATAACTTAAGAAAATTTGATGCTAAATTGGATGAAGCTATATTTCTTGATTATTTTATGTCTAGTAAAGCTTATAGAGTATTAAATAAAAGAACTCTACTTATTAAAGAATTTGAACATATTGTTTTTGATGAATCTAACGACATTATTTCCAAGAATCTTGTAAGTAATGATATTGTAGAAAATCAACCAAGCATGGAGAAAATTTACAAAAAGGAAAATGAAGAAAATCCATTATGCGAACATGAAGAAGAAATGACAATGGAGAAACTTCAAGAAATATATGCTCTTCTAAAAAGTGACTCAAATCTACCAAAAGAATGGAAGTATGCTCATGGCCACCCCAAAGACCTCATCATAGGTGATGCGGTAGAAGATATAAAAACTCATTCCTCTGTTAGAAATATTTGTGGTAACTTAACATTTGTTTCACAAATTGAACCAAAGTCATTTTTAGAAGCTGAAAATGATGAAAACTGGATTTTAGCAAGACAAGAAGAATTAAATAAATTTGAAAGAAATGAAGTTTGGTTTTTTACCCCTCGACCTAAGGATCATCCCATTATTGGTACAAAATGGGTTTTTCGAAATAAAATAGACGAATCTGGAGTTGTTACTAGAAATAAAGCGAGATTAGTAGCTCAAGGCTATAATCAAGAAGAGGGAATTGATTTTGATGAAACTTTTGCACCAGTTGCTAGACTTGAAACTATTACAATGTTACTTGTTTTTGCGTGTTTTAAAGATTTTAAATTATATCAAATGAATGTTAAAAGTGTTTTTTTAAATGGGTATATTTCGGAGGAAGTCTATCTTGAACAACCTCCCGGTTTTGAAAATCATAAATACCCGGATCATGTTTTCAAACTTTCAAAAGCTTTATATGGCTTAAAACAAGCTCCTAGAGTATGGTATGAAAGATTGAGTAATTTTCTACTTGATAAAGATTTTTGTAGAGGAAAAATTGATATAACACTTTTTATAAAAATCAAAAAAGAAG
Source organism: Camellia lanceoleosa (assembly GCA_025200525.1). Classification (NCBI taxonomy): domain Eukaryota; kingdom Viridiplantae; phylum Streptophyta; class Magnoliopsida; order Ericales; family Theaceae; genus Camellia; species Camellia lanceoleosa. The sequence goes on along the minus strand of CM045771.1, from coordinate 60,249,191 downwards.
ATATGCTAATTGTTCAAATTTATGTTGATGATATTATTTTTGGTGCTACTAATGAAAATTTGTGCGAAGAGTTTGCTAAAGACATGCAGGGTGAGTTTGAAATGAGTATGATGGGGGAATTAAATTACTTCCTTGGTCTACAAATTAAACAAACTAATGATGGAATCTATTTAAATCAAACGAAATATATCAAAGATCTACTCAAAAGGTTTGAAATGGAATCATTAAGGCCTGCAGCAACTCCAATGAGCATATCGATAAAAATTGACAAAGATGAGCAAGGTAAACCTGTAGATGAAAAGAAATATCGAAGTATGATTGGTTCTTTACTCTATCTTACTGCAAGTAGGCTCGACATAATGTTTAGTGTTTTTATGTGTGCACGTTTTCAATCCGCACCAAAAGAGTCACACATCACCGCAGTCAAATGCATTTTCAGATATCTTGTCGGCATTCCAAATTTGAGATTATGGTATCCTAAGGGAACCACCTTTGAACTTTTTGGTTACGTAGATGCCGACTTTGCGGGATGTAGACTTGACCGAAAAAGCACTAATGGTACTTGTCATTTTCTTGGACACTCACTCACTTCTTGGTTTTGCAAAAAACAAAACTCAGTGGCTCTGTCAACTGCTGAAGCAGAATACATTGCCGCCGTTGGGTGTTGTGCACAATTGCTTTGGATGAAATAACAACTTCAAGATTTTGGACTTCACTATGATGATATTCCTATAAAATGTGACAGCACAAGTGCCATTAACCTTTCAAAAAATCCTATTCAGCACTCACGCACTAAACACATTGAAATAAGGCATTATTTTCTAAGAGATCATGTACTCAAAGGTGACATTGAACTCGAATTTATGCTTACAAATCGTCAATTAGCTGACATTTTTACCAAGCTTCTAAATGAAAAACAATTTTGTTATATTAGAACTGAACTTGGTATGATGAATACTCCAATATAGTGTTTCTATTAAAAAAAAAATAATTATAAATAAAAATAAAAATAATAAAATTATATACATATATTTTCTCTCTCTCACCGCTCCGTCTCTATATCTCACCCGCTCTCTATTTTACTCTCTCTTTTTCTCTTTCTCTTGTTATCTCGCTCTTCCCTTCTTCCTCATACCCTCAGCCAACTCCATTTCCACCCTCACCATAGCCTACAACCAACTCCACCATCCACCATCCACAAAATCATCCATCACTTTCATCACTATCACCATCCACCCAAATCCCCTACCAATCTTCCGAAACCCCATCACTTTTCTATCCAAAATCTGCATTACCATCTTTACCGATTCATCAAGTTCCATCACCGATCTATCAAGATCTGTGACTGATCCATCAAGATTCATTGCCGATCTACACAAATTCGTCACCGATCTACCCAATCCTCTCCATTTCTTCCGATCATCAAGGTCATCACCGATCAATATGTTAAAATTCTTGTTGCACTGTGTTATATTTTTTTACTTGTTGTATATGCTCCAAATTCTCTTGGATTTAATAATGGTTGTTTCTACCTTGTCTGAAGAAATTATTTTTATTTTTATTTTTATTTTCTCCTTTTATGCTAGTGCACTTGGTGTAGTTGTTTATGACCGGATCTTAATGGCTCTTGGTATTATAAATTGGTAATTTGTTTCTTCAAATTTATGTAATTTTTAGTGCATTAATTCAGGGGGAGATTTATATATTTTGAGATTAACAATCATTAAAAAAAAAAAGGGGGGGGGGCTGTGTATATTTTGTGCATAATTTTAGGGGGAGTATATATACATATTTTTTTTCTCCTTATCTGCACCAATAAACAAATTTTTTTTTTGTACAAAGACAAAATAAAATAAAAATAATAATAATAAAAATAACATAAATAAATAAATAAATAAAAGGAAAAAATTCTCGTAATTTTATTTCAGAAAAAGAAAATATTACTCGATTACATGTAAATTTTCAGAAGGCTTCACAGATTTTTCTTTTTCACTTCTTTCAACAATTTTTCATGAGCCTCTTTTACATACTTTTCTCTATTTTCGATTTCTGTGAATCTTGGCATTATCACCGTTGCATAATAATGCACTGCATTCTCCAACTGTGCATTTTTCCTTTTAGCTCTTTCTTCTTCTTACACATATTAACTACTTGTTGTTTTAACAAGCACACATCATTTCTCCATTGCTGATTTTCTTGTACTCTTGCTTGTAATCGTCGCGCCATATTGGAAACTACAGTCATTGCCTGTGTACTAAGAGCCATAGTGTTATTAATAGTATCAAAATCATTTCGACTACCAATAACATTAGAATCCTCATTTACAGGCATAGGATGTGCCTGCACCACTGGTACTCTCTCATTTGCTGCATTACAGGCACCTCATGTAGGTCCGACTCATTGATAGATAAGGTAAGGAATAACATGATTACAAAAGAAGCTAAAATAAATTTTTCTCTCAAACACTTGCTGATTTTGTATCTTTGCCTATGATCTGTGTCACTTTTGATACACTCCATCGATCCATTACTCGATGCATATCTGCTCAAATCTTTTGTTTGTCATTATTTTCTGCGCTTGAGATGCTCCAAAATCCCCACAATGATTCCGACAAGACAGACAGCCCATTATTTTATTTTTGGCCGCTTAGATTATTTTATCAAATGTGCTTGTTTCTTATCTTCATCTTTATTTTGATGATGTCAAAGGTGAAGAAAAAAATATGATTTTTGCTTTTGAAAATTATATGTTGCAGTGTTATCAAATATTTTGTCAATTTTAATTTTGTGTCAAATCCATACAAATATTGCCATCATCAAAAAGGGAGAGATTGTTAATCATATTATTTAATTTTGATGATGTCTAAAATATTATTTGTAACAATTTGAATTTTTTTAATATACATATTTATTTGACACAAAATATTATCTTTTTAAAATATATATATTTGTTAAATGTTAGTTAAATAAAAATATTTTTAAAAATTTTACTATTCACTTTTTGAAAATTTAGACTGATCACTATTCACTATTTGACCAAATTAAAATTTATTAATTATATTATTTTGACAAAAATGATTGATTGGTTGTATTATCTTGACAAATGTGATATTAATGAGTTGTCTTCTTTTGACAAAAGAGATATATCCAAATGTAGTGGTAGGATATATTTAGTTTAAAATCTCTACAACATATACAATATTTTAAAGAGGACATATATTTTTAGATCCATCATAAATATTATTAAAGAGATTTTTCTGTATGCAAATATTTGATTAGAACGTTATATATATATAATGCATATAATATAAATAGAATGCATCACGTGCGCTATTAAACTTTCTACACTAAATTGATTATATCATATTATAATCAAACAAGAAGAAAAAGATGGAGTTATATATATATATATGTATGTATATATATATATAGATGAGCCAAATCATTTGTTTGTTTAAAAGTTGTGAACTTTGTATTAAATTGTCTACAAAAATGGTGGCTCCATGTTTGAAAAAATAAATAAAAGGAAAATAAAAAATTAGTCTTACTTTTATCTTTTTAATTATTAACATTTGCTACCTATTTAAAATTAAGGAGTGTGCTTATGTAAGCCATGACATCAAGAGCATGGTTATGTAAGCCATGACGTCAGGAGCGTGCTTATGTAAGCCATGACGTCAGGAGCGTGCTTATGTAAGCCATGACGTCAGCAAGGAGCGTCCAACGGGTATATTTTTGTGTATAAATAGAAGTGTTGTGTGTGGAGAAAATATCAAGAGCTTGAAGAGAAAATTTTCTTAAGCTCCAAAATTCTGAGTACATTGTATTCTGTTCTTTCACTTTCAGATCTAAGTCTAGCCTTTGTTCTTACACTTTCATATCTACTCTTTGTGAGAGAATTATTGTAAAAGTGGGTTCAAGTACCACTTATTCTTATTCCTTATTTTTGTGAGAGATTTTGTAAGAGTAAGGCATTTATTGTTGAGTGAGACTCAATAGATAAAAGTAAGTCCTGTGTCAAATCCACAAGCTTGGTGGTATATTTATTCAATTGATAGTAAAGAAATTCTCAATGAGGTTTCTTGAGGAGTGGACGTAGGCCTGGCGTGCCGAACCACTATAAATCGCAGTGTTTGATTTTCTCTCCCTATCTCTTCTACTTTTATATTGATAATTATTATTCTGGTTTTTTTTATTTATTAAAATTCTGAATATTGTGTTAATTTTAATATTGTGAAATTTTTAATAACCGAATTCACCTCCCCTCTTGAGTTGCCTATCTGGGATAACAGATCCTAATTAAATATAACAATTTCTAACCTAAACTATCATTGTAAGATTGTTGCACCAAAAATTATTGAAGAGAAATTTTTTTTTTTGATCAGCAAAAGAGAACTTTATTGATGACAAATAACATACAAAAACATATGAGATGAACATCAATAAGGAGATGGGAGAGCAAAAGCGCATCATAGCTAACAAACCCAATCTCAACTAGGTTGGCACCGAGAAAAAAGCTCAAATTATTGAAGAGAATTATATCACTTTTTTTTTTTTTTTCTCTCCTCAAATATATATATATATATAAATTATGGTGGTAACATCTAGGATTCCTTCTTCAAAATATTTTTAGTGATCAAGTTCTCAATGATTTGCTAATCACACATAATATGTATACAACTGAGAATACATTGAAACGGATTTTTTATTTTTTATTTTTTTATGAAATCTGGTACTTGGTGGTAATGGAGATTAATCACATCAAGACCATTAATCCCATCTTTATTTTTTTTAGATTATGTTTAGGTTAAAAATTTGAGAAAATATTTTATAGAGAAAAATGAAAAAAGGAATAGAAAAGTGAATAAAAGCTTTTTTTTATTTTATTTTTCCTTCTTTCCTTTCACAAACCCCTTCTCAAATCTTTAATCCAAACACAATGTTTGTTTCTTTCTTCTCTTTCAACTTCAAATCTTTTCTTTTTCTAATCTATTTTTTGTTTAAATTTTTTGGCTTAGAGAAGGCTTCTTGTTGATCATAAGCCAAGGTTTGTTGTTAATTAATGACAAACCATTAATCAAAGGCAATTAATTTAATCAAGTTAAATCTCATTGACATCTTCAACTCGAAACCTAAATTAAAATTAACATCTAATCCATCCAACCCCACGCTTCTTGTACGATTTGCTAATTTACATCACACTGTTGTTGAAATACCAGACATGTAAGAAACACTGTTAATGTAAGCAGAATAATTATTTCTAAACAATTCTTAATCCGAGATACATTTGTAGATGAATTACTCTAAACAATACTTACTTTAGGTATACGTAGTTGCAAACCAGCTAGACTAAAGACTCCGCAGAAAGATCAAAGCTACTTTAGTAGTTCATACCTTAAATACATAATCATTAACTTTTAATGATTTAATTAACAACATAAAGTCCACATGCCTGTCCAATAGAGAAACATTAACAAGTACAAATTGTGGCGGTGCCCTAAACATAAGGAATCTCTATGACCCTTTTAGCCAATAACATGAAAAAATCCATAATGTACATTCTCTCCATCTATCATTTTCCCATCTTCTTTGGATAAAACAACATTAACATCTATTTCTCTCTCCTAACTTTCTCTTGGATCTCTCCTAACTTAGAGATGGACTTTAAACCTACACACTTGCTTGACTTTTTTAAGGTAGGGAATATCCCCACTCGTATGTTAACGTAATCACCTCAACTAGTGATATAGTTATGGCGGTCAATGAGTCAAGCTGAGTTTTTGGCTGTTTAAGCTCATTTACTATGAATTTAAGTTCGAATTGAACTCAAGTCGAACTTAAATAATTGAGTTTGAATTCGAATTCATCAAGTATTTAAGAATTCAAGCTCAACTTGAATTAATTTGATTACATAAACGAGCATGAGGTTGAACTCGAAAAAATAGTTAAAATTTAAATAATTTACTTTTTTTTTTAATTAAAACAATCATGAATAAAATATAAAAGGAATACTATATTAATAAAAATTTATTTGATATTTTATTAAAAATAGATATTTTTTATGTTCATGAGTCTTATCGAGCATAATTTGAGTCTATTCAAACTCGATTCAAATAAGCTTTAAAATCAAGTTTAAGCTCATTCATGTAGTAAATGAACTAAACTCAAACAAGTTTTAAATAAGCCAAACTCGAGCTTTCTTGTCTGCAACCCTAAATGTAGTGGTGATTGAAAATAAGTTTATGGAATAATTTGATTGTTTGGTGATAAAATGGTAATTTTACAAAATTTTCAAGGTAACTATGTCAAGTCCAAAACACCAATATTCGATTTCAAATTACCCAACAAGTTGAACTTATTGCTGTGACATGACCTGTGTAGGATTTTGGGCAAACTCCATTGTTAAGGGTTCCGAATTAAAAAATTTACTATATTTTGAAAGATTTTGAATACTTAATTTTGAGGTACAAATAAATCCATTTTCGTTCATGGTTTTTTCTAGGAAGCTTCTTTGTTATTCTATATCCTAACTCAAATATGCTATTTTTGACAATTTTTTGATTTTATGTAACCTTGGCTGATTTGGGGTATGGATTGTAACCAATCACCAAGAAATATTTGTTGTAAACTGAGTTCTAGGCCTTTAATTGATTTTGAATAATATAAATTGAGAGAAGTTGTTCTCTTTTTATATTGTTTATATTTTCTTGTATTTTTTCTATTACATCACCCTTGTATAAACTAGGAAGTGTACAAGATTCTTGCCAAAGTGGTTTGAGCGAATCAATATATACAAAACCTTCATCTATTTTTGGGAATTGACTATTCTAATGATTTGAACTAGCACCACCAAGACTAACACACTACAACAAATTTAAAATTTAGAGAGAAAAGTTTAGAAACGAAATAATTTTTTAGGAACAAAATATCTTGGTTGTCAAAAGTATCATTTATTGTATTTTTAGCTAAGAAATTAGACGTTTAGTAATGAATTACTTTATTTTTCGATCAAAATTTTTGTTTCAAAAAGTAAATATTTTTGAAACAGAATTATTTTTTTTTCTTGAAAGTGCATTTATTAGTGATGTTTTAAAAATTTTATTGTTAAAAGTCATTTTTTTTTTTTTTCAGAATGACGTTTAGCGAAGAATCTCACAATGATAGGAATGAATCTCCTAATATATTTTTAACAACAAAATTTTTATATTGGGGCAAAAATTTTTGGTCCCTCTAACCCCTCATATATGTAGCGACAGCAAACAAACTAGGGGGGAAAATAACAATAATAAAAGGAGAGAGAGGTCAAGATAAGGTCTGTATGTGAAGCCATTAGCTGGAGCTTTGATATAAAATTAAGCAATATATTACTGCCTAGTCATATGAGTTCTGTATAAACTATATTTTATGAAGAGTTCTTTTTATTTGTCTCAGTTGAATAAAATCAAGATAGAGAAGCTAAAGCCCTTCAACAATTGGTGGGGAAAACGTGAAGATGCCAGCCGGTTCAAGGTACAGTGCAGTCACATTACTTAGTTTCAGACTCCTAAGTTGAAAACTGGGACAACACAAACCCATATGCATCATTAGGCATTGGCTAGTTTGATATTGAAGTCTTCATATATAAATTAAACTATACAAAAGAATCATCTGGCTGTTCTTTTCTCTCATTTTCAAGTAACACTTTTTAAAAAAAATAAAATTTTCAAGTAATATTTTTTTCTCTCTTTCTTTTTATCTCCTCTATTTAAGCAACAAGAAGTTGAGCATGGTGAGAGGCCATTCAAGCCATATAGCATAAAGTTTTCATTGTCTTTCATTTAATATACTTCAAAATTATTATCCTAAGTTGTGAATTCAAGAATTTCAGATGATGCAGATAACACCGGTGGGAGGGAGGGACATGGAATTGGAATTGGAAGAACCTCATGACAACAACAACAGAGAGATAGAGGACGTGGAAGAAGTTCGCGATGACAATGGTGAAACTGAGTTTCCAAAGAGGATACCGCCATGGAAAAAGCAGATAACATTTAGGGGAGTCATTGCAAGCTTTGTGATTGGCGGCATTTACAGCTTGATAATCATGAAATTAAGCCTCACAACCGGGCTTACCCCTAATCTTAACGTCTCTGCTGCCCTCCTTGCATTCATATTCATGCGTACTTGGACTAAGCTTCTTGACAAGGCGGGGATTGTCACTGTTCCATTCAACCGCCAAGAGAACACCATGATTCAAACTTGTGTGGTTGCTTGCTATGGCATTGCTGTTGGAGGTTTGAGCTTTCTTTTTGATCATTTCATTTTTGGGTTTTGTTAATTAATCTTTCTTTTGAATTGGGTTTTTTTGCTTCATAATTAATTCAGGTGGATTCGGGTCTTATCTACTGGGATTGAACAAGAAGACATACGATCTTACAGGAGGGGCTGGCACTATAGGAAATTCACCAGGGAGTTACAAGGAGCTTTCACTTGGTTGGATGTTGGGATTCCTTTTCATTACTTGTTTCATTGGTCTTTTCGTCTTGATTCCTCTCAGGAAGGTATGTACCAATCAAGTCTTGCATTAATCCTATTACCAATTAACTAACGTTTCAATATTAACATTTTTTTTTTTCACTTTTTGAGGTAGTGCATTAATAACCTGTTTGAGTAATTGTTGGTTTTTTGGCTTTCGAAGGTTATTATTGTGATTTTGAGCGTACCAGCAAAGATCAATCAGTCCTTACAGAATATTAATTGCTAACCAATTATCAGACGATTGTGTTTTAGTTCTTTCAATCTCAATGGAGAGGATTTTTACTGGTGGTTTTGTTTAGGAGGATTAAGCAAACAATGATTAAATGAAGAACAATTGTAGCATTTCATTAAGTAAAATGGAAGACTTACAAAGATTCGAATCAGCCTCGTAGAGGTTTATAACGACAAACTACTTGAAACTACTCCTATGAATGAAGTACAGTGCAGAAATTTGAAGTACAGGAATGTAAAGAACAAGAAATATAAAAACTGGAAAGAAAATAAAGTAGATAAAACTAATTTTTTGGATCTGAGTCTGGGGCTCCTTTTTGGGACCTTCTCTGCTATTTATACTTCTCAATGGTAACCGTCGAAATGAGCTTCTAATCATCGAATCATCCCTTCATGATTGCTGATCATGTTTCCTCACAGTTAGCTCCACTACGCCATGTCTGCAGTTAGGTTTCCTTCCTGATATTTGAATTTAAATATGAGTAATCGTTGAGGCCATGTCATCTTGCACCTCTCTGTTGATTCCATACTATATAGGACCACAATAACCAATACTAACTGCCACGTGTGTGATTATGATTGAAGACTTGAATTGTTTTCCCGTATTGCCCTCATCCTGCCACGTGTTGAATTGTGATTGGTTTGTTCAAAATATGTAGCCAACATTACCCTTCGCACTAATATACCCAATTCTTGGTGATATTAATGGATCAGGGTCTTTTATCCACATCTTAGAATGTGTATGGGCTTTACACTTTTCAGAAATGCAACCGTCATTCATCAATGAAACATTTGCATTAAATTCTCTTGATCATCTCCACACTATCTCAGTATTCGAAAGGACTGGTATATCTTTCATGGCCAAGCAAGTCTTTTCTTACATTGATCAAGCATATGAAGAGTTATTTGATAATGCTGTTCGTCCTCGAAAGAACCTTCATGCTTTGATTAGCCACTTTTATCCGCCCCCATTTATACAAGTTATGGAAGCTTTCGCAAATCATCGACCTTTGAATCAAGAACCTATTGCTTACGATTCTTTAGAACACAAATTTGAGACCATGGATATCGGAAGCTCTTCCTCTACAACAAAGCTGTTCGCGTAGGACAAAGCTGCTGTTTTTTCTTCTTCTACAACCTCTGGCTGGGGAACTTGGCCTACCCCTACTCAACCTCAGACGAGGGAACACATTCATCATCGTTTCTCTGAATTCGACGACCCTCTTGAATCCCCCATTCCAAACGCAGTTCTGTAGTATATCCATATATTTCAATTAACCGAAGACGCAGTCTTGAAGACAATCTGCTTACAGCACGGTATACTTCTACTTTGCCATCTCGGATGGTTCGAAGAGTCCCACGTCCTGATGAAGCTCTAGGGATCAGTCCTGCGCTTTTAGCCAAAAAAGCAAAGCTTTACCCCTCTGATTGGCTAGAATGTATGGCCAGGCCTGAATTTCTGGACTCGCCCAGGGAACCTCCGACTACTCCTCCTCTGCCTTTTAATCCAAATTGAATTGATAAGTTGAGGCTCACTCTCTCTGAGGGCCAATCCTTCCCCATTTATAGGGTCCTGGGGCCTCCAACTCCTTATTAACAATTCAGGACTCAGATATTGCTTGCTACATTTTCTCATTTATCCTTTTGAAGTCCTTCGAAATGACATTCCCCACAAAAACTTTCTATGGACTTGTGACATTATGTCTCGAAGTCATCTCTTTAACCCTGTGGCCCAAATAGAGCTCTATACATTTTTAAACCAACTTCCTCTCTTGTTCAACTGGCCGGATAGAGTAGGGAAAGAGTATTCATTTATTGAATTTTGTTGGACTAAATTCCATAACCTTGTAACTTTCTCCATTCCATATTTCTACGAAATCGAGAATGTAATCAAATGAATCCTAGTGTAAACAACACTTATCAATACAACTGGGCTTTTCGAATTTCATTTATCAGATTCTGATTTACCACTCCAATTGTAAACTGCATGATTGATGTGCTTTGACTCCATTCCAACTCAAACTCTTCCAAAGTATGAAATCTTTTCTTTTAAGAAAACAAGTATTGCCTTTCATACTGATTCTAGGACTAACATAATTCTTCAACTATCAGCTTCGAATTACCCAACTTTGTCCTTCGAAACTTGATTTGATTATTCAATTCCCCAACATATGGTTAATATGATCAAGCAAAAATCAACTAATTTTTGTTTCAAACAAACAGTCTATATTTTCCAAAATATGAAAACCTCTTTTAAGGACTGTACTGTTTTATTCTAAAAGAGTGATTTCTTCTATATACTACCAAAACAACTATTGGTTTGAAACTTAGAACAAATAATTCCTACCCTTGAGGTATTTCAAGTTTTGCTTCGAAGGATTTTATTCTTACTAAGAAACCCTAAAACAAGTTTTTAATCCTTTTGAAGTAAACAAATACTTGAGCATTCTTGCATCCTTAGGTGTGAAATGTGCTTCGAAGTCGACTTCTTACCTTCGAAGCCGTTTGTTATTTGACTTTGGCGCCAAAATTTGGCTTCGAAGCCAAATATTTTATTTCGAAACTGACATTAGTATTTGAGATGGTTTCCCTCCATAACTACCAATATTGAAGGAAACTTTTTGCATCCGTATCTTTAGTACTTCTTTATGAATTCCATGATTGGGTATATTTTCAGACACAAAGGTTTAAAACCCTTTTATTTCGTGCTCCCAATCCACTTGATCGTCTAACACACAAACCCTTTATCTTCTGCTTGTTTACTTTTTCCCCTTATCTTCGTCTTCTGAGAAAACTCTCTATCAATGGCTTCTTCTTCCTTGAAAATACCAGTTGTGGAGCGTGTGAGTCCATTCGTAGCCTTGAAAAGGATCATTAATGAAGAGTGTGAGAAGTACAAGGCTAGTGAGAAAAGTGTCATTGACAGACGCATTTTCATTCCTCGTCGTCATGAGCAGCAATAGTATGTGCTTGGGCCCATCTTCAAGGAGATTCTTGCTGAGATTCTAGCTCTGTATCCACGTCTAGAAGATCATTGTCTCTTTTACGCAGGTGGTCTTCACTGGGGAAGCTGGAGGATGAACCGCCCCCATCGCTGCTGGCCCACAGTGAGACCAGAGTGGGATGAATGGTATGATCGGGTTGTCCTTGATAGGACTCTGGAACTTCAGGAGCTCTGTCTCTTCGACGCCCTCCAATTATCCAGGTTCACCATTTCGGAGAACCCTTTTTTAATTCTTGCTGCCCTTTGCTTTTGGAATTCTACTTTTAATTTCTTTCAATTTAGATGTGGGATGATGGCTTCTACTGTTCTTGACATCTGCTATCTATTAGGATTGTCCCCTACTGGTACCCCCGTTGGTCTAGATTATCCTAACCTCAAAACCCATTTTTCCCTCCCATTTCTTAACTTATCCTATAGTGACTTTGTCAAGGCTGAGAATAAAAGAGAGAGCCCTGTGATTGATAGTGAATTCTCTTCTTTTCTATTATATTGGCTTTGCAAGGTCCTCTTCTGCACCTCTTTTAAGAGGATCATGCCTGAATTTGCCCCTCTTGCCAAAGCCCTTATCTTACAAAGAAATGTGGCCTTGGCTCCATATGTTCTAGGTCATGTCTATAGAGCTTATTCCCTTTTTTGTGAGAAACCCTTGGATGCTAATCAGGGAGGTCCATTCTGGATACTTCAACTTTGGCTTTTTGCATATTTCACTGAGCTACAATCTAAATGCCTAAAGTTTTTAGAGCCAAACCCTACTACTCATGGCATGAAGTTAGCCAATGTTTCACTCTATCCTTCCAACTTTGCTTTTTACTTTTATTTCTTCCACCAACTTTCAGCTTTCCCTTCTTCTCATAGCTTCCGTCCCTTCGAACCTACCAATATTGGCCCATCTTGGTTAAGGACCTTTTTGAGTGATAGGTCTTGCTCTGTACCTCAACACAAAAACATGTGGGCCTTTATTATGATTCTCAGAGAATTATTCATTGGGACCATGAACCCTAGAGCTTACAAATGCATTGCTGAGCCCTATTGTCCTGCCTAATTTGCTAGGCAATTTGGCTTTTCACAAGGAGTCCTAATACATCTCTGCAGCTAGACCAATTTAAGCCTTACCAGCAGGGATCTGAAGGTTCGAAGATCTAGATTAGAAGAAGCAACTTCCAAATTCATCTAGGATTTCATTGACTTTGAGTATTTCCCCTTCATACCTCAAAGCAACATCTTGAAAGGTGCCAGAACTGGTGGATGGACAATATGGAGGTACACTTGGCCATTCCTCCTGAGGATCTATTAATGGTACTGGATATACCTCAAGCCAAGTCCAAAGGGGCTGGAGTTGTTGCTTTTTCCACTACTCCTACCACTTCAGTTCTTGCGCCTGTCACCACAAAGTCTGTTCCTACTATCTCAACTTCTTCTAGAGTTACTCGAGCTGCCACAAAGAAAAGTATGTACTCCTATGATGCTCTTGTCCTTACTTATAACTCTTTCTTTGGTGTAGAAGGTACGGGTGCCTCTCAGGGAAATTCTTCTCAAAAAGTCCAAGCTTTAAATCTCCTCAAGAGCAAACAGCAACAACAAAAGAAAAGAAAGCTCTTACTTGATCCTAAAGAAGAGGCACCTGAGGTTCATGTAGAAGAAGAGGAAGTAGAAAAAGAAGAGGCAAAAAAAGCACAAGAGACACCCTTGAAGAGAATGAAGAAAATGACTGTCTCTCTGTCTGATTTTATTGGAGACCCCATTCGTGAGGCCTCTGCTAAAGTAGTGGAAGCAGAACATTCCAAAGAACTTACTGTATTTCAGAGGGCTGAGAAGAGGAGGCAACAACAAATGCTTAGGGATGAAGCTGCTGCTGCTGATGTACTTCAAAGAGAAATTGCAAGAAAACAACAAGCTGCTGGACATTATACTCTTCGCAGTTCCCCAATCATAACCATCACTTATGAAACTAATAATTTCTTTCATGCCTCTATTCTCTTTTCTCAAATTCTTGGTGCTGAGACTTGACATTACTTTGTATTTCTTCTTTTGCAGCAACAACTACTCAGCCTCCTTTTTCAACAAGCACTCCTTCAATCTCATTTGAAGTTGAAAGACCTCGAATTGTAAAGCCAATTCAAGCAATATTTCCACCTCTTGGTCCCATATTTTCCATACCCTTCTTGAGGCCAAGTATTCCTGCATCTCTTTCTTTTGGCTTAACTTCATACTTCCCTCATTTATCTTTCAACTCTACTCAATTTGCTCTCTTTTCAAGCCTTGCTGCTCCTTCCACTCCTAAGGAAATTCCAACTATTACATCATCTCCAGTGATAGTTGATTTCCATAGAGAAGACACTGGTAGCTCTCCAATTCATTGTCCATTATATTTGCCTAGCTCCAGTCCCTCTTCTCTTGACCTACTGGTAGCCAAAACTATAGAGACTGTTAGGGATACTTCACCTTCTTCTCCTATTCCTATGTAGCCATTTCTTCCTTCTACTAGAGTTCTTTTTGCACCATCCATGTCAATGGATGAGGTGGACATCTTCGAAGCTAGGCTAGCTAGTCTCTTTGACGTACCTTCCACTTCTTCAACAGTTAGCAATGAAACTACGCCATTAGTCCTAGTTGATTTTCTACTAGAAATTTTTGAGAGCTCTTCCTCCAGTGGTAGGACTTCCTTGCCTTCAGTAGACTTGGACAGCTGCCTTAAGCTGCTGATATCCTTCTCGAGGATCCCTTTCGAAGCCTTACAAAGGCCTATAATAAAAAAATGGCTTCCTCTAATGCTGCAAGATTGTTGAGCAATCCGGTATGATTGTTTCAAGTCATTTATCTCAAGCGGCAGCCATCATTGATTTTTTTATCAACATCTACCATGTTGCCAAGGCTGTAGAAGAGAAATTGCTGGAAGACCAGAGTTTTGTTTCCAAAATAAATGCTGAAGTGTCAAGATTGAAGGAACAACATTTCTTTGTCTTCTAATTTTGAGCTCAACTATTGGAGAAGAAAGCTTAACTTGAAGATGAGTTATCAGCAGTCAACCAAGCTTTAGATTGAACTACTTCCAAGTTGCAGATCACTAATCAAGGACTGGCTGATCGAAAGCAAGAGATGGCTACAGTCATTCAGTTGTTCCTATCTTTTAAGAATAGAGCATCTATTGTAAAGGAACAACTGAAATATTGTACTGACTTTTGGGCCAATCTATGGCTACATCTACTCAACTCTTTATGAAATAAAAATCCTTATTTATCATTTGAGTGTTTTTATGTTCTTTTCATTTAGCACTTATTTTATTCCTTGTGTTTCCCACATGGTTGGATAATAAGGCTTCAAATATCTACCATTAATCTTCTTGGGATGTACATATCCTTTCAAATTTTTCAAATGATATGTTCCCAAAGGCAAGACTCTATGAACTTGATATGGTCTTTCCCAGTTAGGTGACCATTTGCCAAACTTGTGGCTTTTAATCTCTATTGGGAGTATTGTCTTCCATACTAAATCACCTTCATTAAAGCTAATGTGCTTGACTTTCTTATTATAGTTTTTGGCTGCTTTTTTCTTTTGGAAAAGAATGCTATTTAATGTCAGAATTCTAGCTTCATCTATACTTTCTAATTCTAAGTACATACTCTGATGGTACTGCTCAAGATCTAACTTATCTTAGCATCTCACCCTCAAGGACTTAATATTAATTTTCACAGGTAGCACTGTATCATGCCCATATACTAAAGCATAAGGAGTGATTCCTGTACTTGACCTTGGAGAAGTCCTATAAGCCCATAATACATTCAACAGCAAGTTATGCCAATCCCTGGGATTGTCTTCCATAACTTTCTGTATTCCTTTTTTCAAAGACTTATTGGATGATTTAGCCTGACCATTGGCTTGTGTATAATAAGGGGTAGAATTAACAAGGCCAATTCCAAACTCTTCCACAAAAGACTTTACCTTCTTCCCATCAAATACAGTCCCATAATCAACAGTTATAGTCTGTGGGATGCCAAATCTGTAGATCGGATCTTTAATGAATCCAATAATTTCGATCTGGTCTATAGCTTTATATGGCTTAGCTTCGACCCACTTAGTGAAGTAATCTGTAGCCACTAAGATGAAACAATGATGCTTCGAAGAGGGTGGGTGTATTTTCCCTATCATATCCATAGCCTATCCTCTAAATAGCCAAGGCTTCACAACCACATGCAGATCAGTTATGGGTACATGTCTTATTGTGCCATGCTTTTGGCATGCCTGGCAACCTCTAGCATATTCTATGTAGTCCTTAAGGATGGTTGGCCAATAGTAGGAATGTCTTCAAAGCAGCTATCTCATATTCACACCAGGCTGATGAGCACCACAGATGCCTTCATGAACCTTAGCCATGGCTGTCAATGCTTCCTTTGGACCTAAACATTCCAATAATAACCCATCTGTCCCGCTTTTGTAGAGAGCATTACCATACATTATGTATTGCATGGATTGCAATTTGATTTTTCTGCTAGCTTTCGAAGATGGGCCAATTAGATACTGCATTATTGGATGCCTCCAATCTTGTTCTTGTAAGTCATTATGATTGACCTCTAAAACCATATTCTTTCTATTCAAAGGTGGTATTACCTTTTGATATGTTATTTGGCTTATGTTCCTTTGAGTGTTATCCATTATCTTGAAATTTGAAACTTTTTGAGCCACATCATTAGCTTTATTATTCAAGAATCTTGGGACATAAGTTACATTTGCTATATGAAACTGAGAAAGCAAATGTAATGCAACAATATAGTATGGTAACATGCTTATATTTTGACATTTGAAAATTCCTTTCACCTGGTTAACTACCAATTGGGATTCTCCAAATATATCAACTGCATGAGCTTGTAATCTAATAAATAGTTCGAGTCCCACTATTAAAGCTTCATATTTAGCGTGATTATTGGAACAAGTAATTTCATCCACTCTGAAACCATGTGTGGTTTCTACCCTTAGTGGTGACTTAATCACTACACCAATTCCAGTTAGACTATTGGCTTTTGATCCATCAAACCACATTTGCCATGGTTCAATACTGACTATACCAAGTTTCATTATCTCTTGGCTTTTTGTTTGACATAAATGGTCTACTAAGAAGTTAGCTAAAACTTGTCCTCTTATTGCCTTTTGGGAGACATATTCTAGATGAAATTCTGATAAAGCTAATATCCATTTGCCAATTCTTCCTCTCAACATCAATCTAGATAACATATATTTAATCAAATCTGTGGTTACAATTACTAAGATAGTTGTAAGCAAAAGATAGTATCTTAATTTTATTGCAGCAAAATACAATGCAAGGCACAACTTTTCTACAACTGAATATTTACATTTACAAGAATTTAGAAACCTACTAAGGTAATAAACTGCTTGCTCTTTGCCTTCTTCATTGTCTTAGCTAGGAAAACTCCTAGTGAATCTTCTGCTGCAACTATATATAACTTCAAGGGCTTATCACCTTTTGGTGGCATCAACACTAGAGGGTTGGCCAAGTAGGCTTTGATTCCTTCGAAAGCAGTTTGATGCTCTGTTGTCCACACAAACTCTTCTTCATCTTTCAGCCTTAATAAGGAAGAAAATACTTTAGTTTTCCCTGCAGTATTAGAAATGAATCTTCGAAGAAAATTAACATGTCCAAGGTTAATTTTTGTAATTCTTTTTTCTTTAATGGAGGTCTGGCTTCAATGATAGCTTTGGCTTTATTCTGATCAATCTGTATTCTCTTCTTATGTACTACATAGCCCAAGAAGTTTCCAACTGATACGTTAAAAGCACATTTGAGAGGATTAAGTTTCAATTTGAACTTTCTCATTCTTTCAAAAACTGCTTCCAAGTGAAACAAATGTTCCTCCATGGATTGGGACTTCACTACAATATCATCAATGTAACACACTAAATATCATCCAATGAGATCATGAAAGATAGTGTTCATAGCCCTTTGATATGTAGCCCTAGCATTCTTTAGGCCAAATGGCATTTTAACCCATTCGAATGTGCCAATATTTCTAGGACATCTGAATGTTGTCTTGTGGATATCTTCTTCTGTAATGTAAATTTGGTTATAACCAGAGTGCCCATCCGTCATTGATAAAATCTTGTGCCCTACTGAACTATCCACTAATAAATCTACTATGGACATGGGGTACTCATTTTTTGGAGTTGCTAAATTCAGGTTTCTGAAATTGATGCATACCCTCATTTTACCATTCTTCTTAACTACAGGCACAATATTGGATAGCCATTCAACATACCTGGCTGTCCTAATAAAACCTACCTTGAGGAGCCTGAGAATTTCCTTATTGACCTTCTGAATCACTTCCGGACTGATCCTTCTTGGTTTTTGCTTGTATGGCTTGAAATTAGGCCTCATAGGGAGCCTATGTTCTACTAATGACCTATCAAATCCTGGTAATTCATTGTAAGACCATGCAAAACAATCTTTATATCTCTTCAAGACCACCAACAACTGGTCCCTGTCAAGAGCATTTAACCAAGCACTAATGTAGGTGGGCTGCTGTATGGAACCTTCCCCTAAGTTCAATTATTCCAAAGGATCTTGCATCTGGGAACTCACTGATGCTTCTTTTTTGATTTCTTTTGTCTTTGAAGCAAACTCCTTGCTTTGTTCTGCTCCTAGTTTCTTTGATTCAACATCTTTGCCTTCTTTCTTATAGACAAAGTCTGTCCATAAGGTTTCTTCTTCCTGTATCTCTTGGTCTTTTGTTTCAATTTCTAATGCGAAGTATTTGTCAAAGGCCAGAAACCTGACCTACTGCTGCTCCTACTTGGAGCCAATTATCATGGCTTCTTTCTCTTACTCTTGTATCTTCTAGACTATTGATTTTACGTCCAATACTAAGAAGTTAACCAAAGCTAAAGATCTGGCCTCCTGGGTTCCATCTTTTTGTCTACAACCAAGCATCATTGTCATCCTTGGCAACAAACTCCTCATTAGCACTTTCCTGAACTAAGTGCTTTAGGTGTGCTAATTCTTCATCAGCCATCACTTCGGCTGATCCATCAGGCATTCTCAGTATATTGAGTGGTGTCATTCATTCAGTATACAATTTGGCCTCTGCAAAATCTACACAAGTTATGAAGGGTTGAGGGTCTGCATTGATCTCCTTTGTCTCTTCATTGCACAAGGCCATCATGATCTTCTGATATAAAAAAGAAGGCACACATTTGTTGGTGTGAATCCAATCCTTTCCAAGTAAAGCATTATACTTGGCATTGTTGTCGATAACGAAGAATGCCGTTATGCAGTCTCTGGTTCCCATACTCAAGTTGATAGGCAAAATGCCTTGAGCCATCTGTTTGTCTCCAGCAAAACCAACAATGGTTGTACTGGTTGGGATTAGTCTGGGATTCCTCTTTCCTAGTTTCTTCAAAGAAAATTTCGGAAGCAGGTTTACTGCTGTCCCATTATCCATTAATACCCGATTCATCTGTATCCCATCGAAGAAGGCCTTGATATACAAGGGTTTGACATGTTATGTCATGGATATTGTGGGATACTCAAAAGGGTATGAGAGGTTAATACTCACATCTTCCTCACTCTCATCTCCAGTTTCAATTGGTATGGCCACTTCGGATTCATCTTGCACCATACTCACTTGTGAGTCTTCACTAGAAACTGGAATTGGGTCAATTTCTTGACCTTCGTCGTTTTCATCTTCAGCTTGGAATTCTTGTGGTAGTATATGTACCATATTCACTGATACTGGAGGAAACGAGCCAAATTGGATGACTGGCTGTACCTATTTCCCTTCCTGGCTAACTTGTTTAATTACTTCAGAAGCATTTTCCATGCTGCATTCTGGCACTTCAGTACTAGTAGCTTTCTTCGAATGGTCTATTTCTGTTGGTTTTTTTACCAAAAATGTTTGTTCAGCCATAAAGGCTTCGAACATTTCTTCCTCAACTATCTCTTTCCTTTGGCCTAGGCCAACTTCTCCCTCTGTCTCATTATCACTTTCCATCAAAGCTTTTTCCAATCCTGCCAAACTAGATCTTTCTTTAGTTTTTAGTTCGGAATGAACTTTGGCCAATTGCTCTCTGCTGCAACTCCTTTTGTCTTGAGGAGTCGATTTTGGATTATGATCTAACTTTGAACTTTTTCCTCCCTCTGCTTGGCCCTTTGGCTGGACCAATGAAGAACTTTCTCCGCTTTCTTTCAGATTCTTCCAGTACTGAGTATACCTTCGCTGGATCTTCCTTCTTTGGGACCTAGAAATCACTGGGACCATATTTGGTTCCTTTGTTTTTGGATGTTTAAGTAACACCCAATTATTTGGAGCCACCAAAGGAGGTTTAACCATCCTACCTTGGTCTCCAACAACATTTCTTTGGGTAGACATTTCCCTAAGTTTCTTCTACATGACAGACCAATCTGGGACCCCAGGTACCCATGAACCTACTAGTCTAGTTGTTGAACTGTCTCTTTCTTCTTTTGAAACCATCTTCAAAGCTAGTTGTGAAGGCTACTGCTTGGCCTTGACTCCCTGTTTTGGGCCCAATTCAGGCCTTCCATGAAGGTGGCCACTTTCCATCCGGTGTGAGGCTGGTCTAGGGGGCCAATCCCTGGCTTTGATCCCATGACTTGAACTCCTTTCAAGTTTCCTTTTAGGATAATTGCCCTCCATTCTGTAATAGTTAGGTGGTCTGGATTCATGTAGAGGTCTCTTGCCTTTAGAGTGCACTCTAGTGGCTATGGGCTCAGCTATTAATGACTGCTGCCTAATACCAGTTGGATATGGCCTTTTGTTATAAGCATTAGTTGGTTTAAGACGCCTTTGCGCATCCTTGTAATATTGCTTCCCATCAATCGGAAGCCCTTTCAACCACTTGTAGCTCAACCTGCATCGGGGACACATTCTTTGCATGACAGCTGCCTCTAAAGAATCATCATCCAGTGCCTCTTCATCAGAGTCTTCCCTCTGGTTTGGGAAACCTTGTCTAATAGTTGATAAACTTCTAGCATCTTCCTTGACAGTAGTCTGTTTGACAACATGCATTTGGACATTGACCTCTTCTAATTCTTTCAAGGACAAGTTCTAGAAGTCTGGCACAATAACATTGGCTGCCACTTCTCCAATTTCTGGGAATGGATTAGTGTCAATCCCCATGGCCTTTTCTGCTTTAGCTGGAAATTTTAAACTCCCTTTTCGAATCTGCTCTTAGATCCTGTCTCGAAAAACAATGCAATTTTTAGTTGAGTGAGACCAAGAATTATGTCATTTACAATACACTTTTCTTTTAAGTTCCTCTGGAGACGGAATTTTGACTCCTTTTGGTAACTTCAGGAAGTTTGCAGCAAGCAAATGACTAAAAATGTCATATGCCTTTGTTAAATCGAAAGAATATTTCCTATGAAAGTCTTTCTTTTTAAACTGTTGGTCCATTGTTGTGTCTTTATGAATTAATGCTTCACAGATCACAGGTTCTTTCCCTACAATCTCTATTGTATCAATCTCATAATTAGGATTTCTATAGTACGTTTTGTATAATGCATTACTTCGATCTTATTCTTTTTCTAATAATGCTTCATACCTAGACACCTTATAGGTAAGTTCCACTAAGTGTCTAAACTCAGTTGAGTCAAACTTCTTTCGAAACCTAAACTCTAGACCATTTTGAACCAATCTCACGAACTTAGGCTCTGGTTGGACAATCTTACATTTGTTTCGTGCTTTTTTAAATCTGGCAATAAATTAAACAGCCTTTTCATCAGGCCTTTGACTCAACCTTGCCAAGTTTTCCATAGAAACCTCGGGCTCCGTTTGGAAGAATTGGGCATGAAATGCCTCCTCCATCTGTTGCCAAGTTTGGATAGAGCCAGGTGTAAGGTTAATATACCATACAAAAACTGTCCCAGTTAGAGAATTTGGGAACAATCTCAACTTCATGTAATTATTATTGGTAAATTCACCACATTGGGCAGCGAACCTAGCAATATGCTCCACCGTTGACTGGTTTCCATTCCCATAAAAAAGAGTAAAGTCTGGTATCCTAAATCCTCTTGGGTATTCATGTATCCTATCTACCAATTCTGGATATGGTTTCCTGTACACAGGAGTTTGAACCCCCTGAGCCATCGGTCCACACATCTTTCTAACAATGTCAGCAATTTGGTTCCTAGAAATCATATTTTGTGTTTGTTGAACCACTATTGGAGGAACAAACACAGGATTTAGTAGACAACCTTGTGCCCGAGGTCCTCTTGGTCCATAAGGTGGCACATTTGGGACTAGTTGTCCCTATAGTGCTGGCTGCTGTTGAGGGTATGTGTAATCCCTCTAAGCCTATCCTGCGAAAGGACTTGTGAAAGGTGCTGGAACAGGTATTGTGTCTCTTCCAATTGTAGGGAACCCTTCTAACCCCCCGGGTATAAATTCGAACAAAGGATTAGTGAACCCCCTTGTGCCAGGTATGACTTCAAACATGGGATTTGGAAACATTCTTATGCCATTTTCTTGTGTTGGGCCATATCCACCAATTTGCATAGCTTCACTGTTAAGTAATGAGGCATTTTGATTTGTTACAGGTCTCAAAAGAGGTTCATACTAAGACTGAGGTGATGGTCTTTCGTAGTTTTGGTTACTAGTTTGACCATTATAATGTCCATTATTTTGCATAGGCTGTTTATCTCTAGCCAATCTTTGTTGAGGGACATTAGAAATTTCCTCCATATGTCTTGTGTTTGTTGGTTGATGGGTATTCATTCAATCCATGAAGGATATTGCCCACCTTTCCATTATGGTCATTAACTGCTGTCCCATGGCATCTACTAGGCCGCCCCATAGATTCATTAACTGAGTAGATGGAACATTAGATGGAACATTAGATGGAACATTAGATGGTCCAATTCCTTGGCCTCGTCCAATATTTTGAACATGTGGTACTTGTTCTGAAGTGCTGGTTTGTTTGACCATAAGTTATGATAAAACAGGTACTTCCACAAGATGTGTTATCACATTATCCTCTAAATTAGGCATTTCTACCTCTCCTTCCACGCCTTCTTCCAAGCATTCATTTTCTCCTTATCTCCTACGTCTAGCCATTTCAATGAGTCCCATTGGGCGTGCCAAAAATATATGTTGGCTTTTTGGCTTTTGAAGGTTATTATTGTGATTTTGAGCGTGCTAGCAAGGATCAATCAGTCCTTACAGAATATTAATTGCCAACCAATTATCAGACAATTGTGTTTTAGTTCTTTCAGCCTCAATGAAGAGGACTTTTACTGGTGGCTTTGTTTAGGATTATTAAGCAAAAAATGATTAAATGAAGAAAAATTGTAGCATTTCATTAAGTAAAATGTAAGACTTACAAATATTCGAATCAGCCTCGTAGAGGTTTATAGCGACAAACTACTTGAAACTACTCCTATAAATGAAGTGCAGTGCAGGAATTTGAAGTACAGGAATGTAAAAAACAAGAAATATAAAAACTGGAAAAAAAATAAAGTAGATAAAATTGATTTTTTGGATCTGAGTCTGGGGCTTCTTTCTGGGACCTTCTCTGCTATTTATACTTCTCAATTGTAACCATCGAAATGAGCTTCTAACCGTCGAATCATCCCGCCATGATTGTTGATCATGTTTCCTCACAGTTAGCTCCACTACGCCATGTCTGCAGTTAGACTTCCCTCATGATATTTAAATTTAAATATGAGTAACCGTTAAGGCCACGTCATTTTGCACCTTTCTGCTGATTCCATACTATATAAATCCACAATAACCAATACTAACTGCCACGTGTGTGATTATGATTGAAGACTTGAATTGTTTTCTCGTATTGTCCTCATCCTGTCACGTGTTAAACTGTGATTGGCTTGTACAAAATATGTTGCCAACAGTAATGATAGAAAATACATATAAAATGATATGACAAATCAACAACCATTCATTTTAAACTAAAAAACCCATCAAAATAACTTATTAGTATTATAAAAATGCCACCACATCATTGTAACAAGATTTTTTATATAAATTTTATATTTGTTAATCAGATTTTCATATATTTGCCAAGAACAGACTTCTATAATGTCAGTTTTTATGTCTATAAATCAGAGTTTCATAATTCTAATTTTGGAGCTTAATTTTTGTTTATTGGGAAGTCTATTTAGTGTAAATGTAATACAACTTGTTGATAACAGTAAGGTTGAAAGCAAATTTAGAATTACTTTTCATCAAAAACGAGATTTTATTCTCAATATCCATGAAGCCATGTTTAGGCTGGTTTGACTATATATTAGTACTGCTAGTTGCATATGTATATTCACGGGCATGGTTTTAAAGATAAAGCCAATTTACATTATATTTTGTGCAAGTGCTTAATTAAATAGAGATTATCATTCATACTAGTTCCCAACTGGTCACACAGATCTTGATAATCGATTACAAATTGACTTATCCAAGTGGCATGGCAACCGCGACTCTCATTAATGGATTTCATAATCAAGGAGAGAAGACGGCTAAGTACCCTTCATCTCTATTTTTGCAATTTTGTCATGATATTTTTTTTTTATGATCATAAATTTAACTTTATGATGATAATTTTGTAGAAAGCAAGTACGCGGGTTCACGAAATTCTTCTCAATGAGTTTCTTGTGGGCCTTTTTCAAGTGGCTTTACACTGGAAAAGAAGTTTGCGGGTTTCAACAGTTCCCTACTTTTGGGTTAAAAGCATGGAGGAATACGTATGTGTTGATCATTAGCTCTACAGTTCTTTTAGAAACACTGATATCGATCACAGAATTTGTTCGGTTTTGTAATTCGTTTTTGTCTTCCTAGACTTTTTCTTAATTTTTTTATATGCAATTATGCATGCATGTCTCTCTCTTTCTCCCTTTCTAGTTTTTCAATTTGATATTGCTGATTTGCGATTGATGATTGGTCTTTGTGTTTGGTAGATTCTACTTCGATTTTAGCATGACTTACGTGGGAACTGGAATGATCTGTTCCCCAATTGTGAACATATCAACTCTTCTTGGAGCTGTGATTTCATGGGGTATCATGTGGCCACTAATGGGTAAGCTTAAAGGACAATGGTTCCCGGCCAATATACCTGAAAGCAGCATGCAGAGCTTGAATGGCTACAAGGTTTCTCTCTCTCTCTCTCTCTCTCTCTCTCTATTTATGAAATTATCATCATCTTTCTTGGCATGCAGATCTTTCTCTCCATTGCTCTTCTCTTAGGTGATGGGCTCTACAGTTTTGTCAAGATTATTTGTATCACATTCTTAAACGTCCATGTCAGATTCAAACAAAGGAACATCAACCCAGGTAAAAGCTAAAAAACTCTTCAACGTCCATCCAACATTTCAAACCAAAGCTTTTATGCTTTTTTTTGGGGGTGTTTACAGAATTTTTTTTTTTTTTTTTCACAAATACGGAGGGATGCAAGTCACAGTTGCACTCCCATAGTTTTTTACTTGCACCCTATCACAAAATTACTTGGATCCCATATCTTTTTGTAAATTTTTTTTATTCCCCACATCTTTTTGTAAATTTGTTTCTTTGTTCCAATGTGTTATAATTCTTTTTATTTTATTTTATTTTATCGGCAAAAGAATAAAATAAAAGTATTCATTACGTTTTTCTGTTTGGCTTGTTTCATAATTCCTTCATCTTGATTACTTGCTTTGCATGCCCACAACGCCTAATCCCAATTGACTTGGATATTGCCTAGTTTGGCATCTCTAAAAAAAAATTTTAGAAAGTCAAAAAGTTAATAAAAAAGTTAAAAAATTATTACTATTTACAAATTAAAAATATAAAAAAATTAATTTAGTACACATTTTAATACAAAGACGTGATTGGTACTGAGAATTGATGGAAAGGCTGTCAAACGAAAAAAAAAATTAAGTATATATATTTATTAAATTTGAGAGTAATGTTGGGTCAGTGGGGGCCACTACGGGTCCCATTTTGATAATCCGAACCGTTAATGTATAGAACTCGTCGAATATCATATGGCTACAATAATTCACGTTAATCGAATATGGATAGCTATATGATTAAATCGGTTTTGTATAAAAAATAGATTGTGTTATAGTTAACTGTTGACAAAAAACTTACACGATTAAATAGCTATCCATATCCGATCAACGTGATTTTTTACAAGCATATAGTACTCGATGAGTTCTACATATTGAATGGTTCCGATTAGCAAAACGGGACTCGTGGTGGGTCCACACGGGCCGAACAATACCATCCAATTTAAGCCCGAAAAGGAGGTAATCATTTTCTATCTCCTCACCATCCGACTACACTGCCTAGGTACTGTGCTGGCTACTCAATAATTTTTCCTATACACTTATTTATATAATATTTTAATACAGATTTTTTCGTAAAAAGTCAAAAAATTAACCCCCAACATCTATCTTTTTTTTCTCAACTTTTTAGTTCAAACAGATAAAAAATGCACTTAATTACTTTAAAACTACGATGATGTCTGGATTCAAATCTTATTTAAGGATGCATCCAAAAAGGTAGGGTTAGGGACGGTCACACTCCCAAATTTTTTAAAAATTATGTATGTTATACTAGTAATTAACTAGCAATTGACCCATACAATGCACGATTTAATTTTATTTAAAACAATATTTTATCAAATTAAATTAAATTATTTATATATGTTATTTTAGAAATATTTTACAATTTATGCATTACAAAAGAATAATATTAATTTTATTATAATATAATGAAAAAAATATTACGAAATATGCAATGTAATTTTCGTTCGGCTGAACTATGAAATTGCATTTTAAATATATATGATAATAAAATAAGTACTAATTTTAATATTAAAAATAGTGATTAAATTAGAGAAAAAAAGTCATTTAAAATTAAGTAATAATTTTAATTATTTATTTTGATAATTTTAGCCATATCGTTATAAAAGTGTTACTTAAATATATATAATTTTATTTTAATTATTTATATGTATTTTAATAACCTTAACTCTGTCATGCTATATAATTGAAATAAATATATATATATATATATATAACGATTTTATATGAATTAAATTATAACATAGTAAAATAAACACTCATTTTCAAATTAATAATAATAGTTAAATTGGAAAAAAAATTAATAATACAAAAATGAAAGTGATTCTAATTTTTTTATTCATTTTGGAAATTAAAATATGTAGAAATGGGAATTATATCAAATTTTTTTAATAAAAATTCAATATGAGTACGTTGTGGTTGGATTAAGAAAAAACAAATAGATTAATCAATTATGTTGAGTATTGATTTTTCTTTAATATCCTTACTATACTGTTTCTACATATATATTGTATATGATTATATATATAGTTATATAAAATTCAAATTAAATATAAACCTTTAAATATAAATCTTTCTTAATAAACAACTTCTTGTTAAATAGAAAATTCAATATAAATTAGTAATAAAATATGACTAAGATAGACAAAAAAAATAATAAATTTATTTAATTTTGTGAATAGCTGATAGAAATTTTTGTCACTGTATATGATCCTATGTAAAATAAGCTTATAAAAATAATTTTTTCAAAGTTTTTTTTTTAATTAAAAAAATGCCTATTCTCAACATAAAATCAAAACCTTATTTATGTTAATCAAATTTATCAAAAGTTATGAATTCCATTTGTATCAAATTATTTTTAAAAAATAAAAAATAAAAACAAAAAAAAATTATATAATATATAAATTATGACTTGGTTATAACTCATGATATATTATTTTGGTTATTAATTTAAATGTTATTCCTAATTTCTGATTTTTTTTGTTATGTTTAAGTGATACATCTGGTCTTTAATTATACTTCAAGTGGTATTTGATATGATCTATTATAATATTTTTATATGACAATATTTAAGTATTTTATTACACGAAAAACTATTTAAGGTCGGTTGACTCAAAGGTAAGATTTATGTTTATATCAGTAAGATCGTAAGAGTTATTCACATTGATACATAAAAAAATTATAAATTCAAATCATAAATAGTGTCCTCAAAGGGAATGAGGCACAAAAATTTTGTAACCTTAATAATTTTAGTTCTCAAAGGGGTTCTGATTAATTATGTGACACTTAATAATAACTGCAAAATTTTTATTCCAGACAAATTATTTTTGCATATATTTTCTGGCAAAGCTCATGAGGGTGCATTATCAATAATATTATAAATTCAAAATTTTTATTTATAAATTATTTAAGAAACATCAATAGTACCTTAAATATACAAAATCATTTTCGATGAATCATTATTCTTTAAAATAATATTCCACACTATTTATGATTTGATATTTGTCAATTTATCTTCTAAAAACTTAACAAAAAAAATATGAGTTTCATTATTTTAATCAATTAATATCAAATTGAACGCTACACGTATATATGTAAATCATTTTTAGAAATATGATGTCTGACATAAAATCACAGTGAAATTAACTTTACTTAATGTAATGATATTTTATATTACGATATGTGTTATAAAATAATAATATTAATTTTAATTTAAGATAAAATTTAAATTGAAAGTATTTATTTTAATAATCTTAACCTTATCATTCTATAAAAATGTTACCTGAATACTTATATATAATAATTTAGTTAAATTATTTGTTGTTTTTGTTGATAATTTTAGTTCTATTATATTATAAAAGTGTAATTATCATATAATGATTTTATATGATATATATTAAATTATAAGATGGTAAAATAAATACTCATTTTGATATTAAAAATAATAGTTAAATTAGAAACATAATTAGTAATATAAAACTAAAAATATATAGAAATAGTACTACACAAAATTTATTTAAAAGATTAAATATAAATATGTTGTGATTGGATTAAGAAGAAAATACATAAATTAATTATTTAGATTATTAATTTTTTTTCTGTAGTATTCTTTTTAAATTATTCATATATATTGTATATATGTATATAAAATTTAAATTAAATATAATATTTTTTGTAATAAATAATTTCATGTTAGATAAAAATTAAATATAAATTAATATTAAGACATCAATAAGATAGAAAAAAATAAAAAATATATAAAAAATTAATTTGATCGGTGCGATGTACATAATTAAATACATTCTGTCTTATTTATTTATTTGTATATTGAGATTTTTTTTTCAAATATCATAATAATTAAATTAAAATATCAACTATATAAAAGATATCTGATAATGACACAACTAAATATACGATGAAAAACATATGAAAAATAAATATTTCTCAAATAAAGTTCATATAAAATTACTTATTATAACTGAAATTGAGTTTGCGTAGATTTATATATATATATATATATATGCAAATGGAAAAGAGATGTTGATGTGTTTTTTTAGAAAAAAAGAAATAAGCCTTTAGAATGTGTCACGTAAGAAAGAAAAAAACATACTTGTATATATGTGTGTGTGTGTGTGTGTGATAAAATAATTTTGAAAAATGACTTGGACCCCCAGCTGGGGGTGCTGGGGGTCGGCTCCTATTGGGCAAAAACACTGTTTTTTTTTTTTTTTTTTTTGGGATTTCTGGCCAACCCCAGTGCGACACGTCACTGGGGGTCGGCACTGGGGGTCCCCGTACTGGGGTCTGTAGCATAACCCAATAATTTTAAACTGGAATATTTCGCATCTCCAAAATTTTAATAGTTCGCATACTCTAAACTATTTACATTACAAAATTTTTAAAATAATTTCTAAATTGAGTTTTATAAAATATTGATATATTTTATTTGTTATCTATATTATTTGTTATATTTCTATATTATTTAAAGTTACTTGTATCATTTTATTTGTTTCTATTTGTTATTATTCTTGTTTTCTGTTTATATATCATTTTTTTTCTTTTATAAATCACATTTTAATTTACTTATGCATCTTATTTTGCATTAATTCTTATTTGTTTATCCTCTAGAAATAGAATTATCTTCCGAAAATAAAACTATTGTCCACTTTAACATGACATTTTTAAAATAAGTTAATAAAATGTAATATCACTTATTGATACGAACTAACATTATACTCACAACAACATACATTCAATTATAATTTTTTCTTTTAAAACTAAACTGCGTAATAAGATATAAGATGATTTTGTAACAAGTTACTTGATTATATTTATTGAAAAATATATTAATTAAGGTTTTGACGTCGAGTTTATCATAGATGTTTTTATATATATTTAAAAAAAAGTGGCAATTACAATATTTTCAAATAATTAATTTTACTAGACAGAGACATAATAGTTAATATTTTGTTAAGTTAATGTAAATAAGAAATATGTCAAATTATATTTTTATTCTCATTTATATTGACAAATAATGTCCGATTAATAGTAATATTATTTATTTTTTTGTGCAAATATAAATCAAAATTTAAAATTTTATAATAATTTTTTTTAATGAAAAGTTACATGTGCTTTTATCCTCCAAACCTCAAAGTCTAAATCCGGCCCTTGTCTAATCACTGTACCTGGAGTATTACGTGGTCAGATTTCCTCATCAATCACTATTTATTAAGGAAAAAGTTAGGCATCATAAAAATTTTATCATGAAAATGATCATAAAAAATTTATGATCCTTGGATTACCTTGATTAGTGTGTGGTGCTCTATTCTAAGTGTAATTCAAGGGTCACAAAACTTTCGTGATTATTTTCATGAAAAAATTTTCATGATACCTAGTATTGCTGATTTATTAAACTTTTTCATATTTTTAGATCACTTAATACAATATTTCATCTATCAACCCTTTTCACTAATTATAATATTAAGAAATACCACACTGCTATATGTGTTGACTAACAAATTATTATCTTCTGGCTGCAGCTGCGGGTGATCAAAACAAGTCGGGTGACGAACTAAAAAAGAACGAAATCTTCATCAGAGAAAGTATTCCCATGTGGATAGGAGCCGGTGGATACGGTCTCTTCATTGTCATCTCAGCAATCGCAATCCCCTTCATATTCCCGGAGCTCAAATGGTATTTTGTGATCCTAGCCTACATTTTCGCTCCGGCCTTAGCCTTTTGCAATGCATATGGAGCTGGTTTAACAGACATAAACATGGCTTTCAATTACTGTAAAGTTGGCCTCTTTATCCTCGCGGCATTAGCGGGCAAAGAACACGGTGTGGTGGCAGGGCTAGCAGGTTGCGGGCTCATTAAATCGGTTATTTCAGTTTCTTGCATTCTGATGCAAGACATGAAAACCGGACACCTCACTCTCACATCCCCACGAGCCATGCTTGTGAACCAGGCCATTGGGACGGCCATTGGCTGCATTGTATCTCCTCTCAGCTTCTTCCTCTTTTACAAGGCGTTCAATGTTGGAGACCCAAACGGAGAATACAAGGCTCCTTTCGCGATTATTTACAGAAACATGGCGATTCTAGCAGTTGAAGGGTTATCGGCTTTGCCTAATCATTGTTTACAGCTGTGCTGTGGGTTTTTCGCCTTTGCTGTTGGGATAAACTTGGTGAAGGACATTTGTCCTCCGAAGATTGCGAAATGGATGCCACTGCCAATGGCGATGGCGGTGCCATTTCTATCAGGAGGCTATTTTGCAGTTGATTTGTGTGTGGGGACTTTGGTTGTG
The DNA here is from genome assembly GCA_025200525.1 of Camellia lanceoleosa. Lineage (NCBI taxonomy): Eukaryota > Viridiplantae > Streptophyta > Magnoliopsida > Ericales > Theaceae > Camellia > Camellia lanceoleosa. Next base: position 60,217,821 of record CM045771.1, on the reverse strand, counting down.
ATTGTGTGCCAAAAAATTAACCCAAAGAAGGCGGAGTTGATGGTACCGGTGGTTGCATCTGGTTTGATATGCGGCGAAGGGCTGTGGATACTGCCTGCCTCGGTTCTTTCTTTAGCCAAAATTTATCCTCCAATGTGCATGTCATTCTCGGCTTCTTAGACCCAACCAAACAACCTCTCACTTTCTGTTGTGGAAATTATAATAAGCATTTTGTTATTGAAATTTACATTTGCTGGACAATTTGTTTTTTTTTTTAGGGGGGATATATTTACGTATAAGAACTCCTACCCATTGATACAACGTCCTCCAATTTAAAGAAATTGAGGTTTAATTATGTCAATGATGGTACTATTGGCTTGCGGATTGGTATTTTAAGCACATATCAACAATTTAAATTATTTATCTTGTAAGACTTTCAAAATGACTTATTTATACAAAATATTAGATTGATCATATATTGAAGGGCACTTGAATTGATATGATCATGGAGCTATTTGGTGGAGTTTTTTTTTTAAGTTAAAAACTGATAATCAGAAAGTAAAAGTTAAAAACACCCCTATCTCAGTTTTGAAATAATCATCTTTTTCAGCTTATTTAAACTATTTCTGCCTAATGAGATATAAGCAAAAGTTGTATCAAACAGTTTGACACAGACTCCTAAATCAAAATAAGTTACAATCCCCTCTCAAAGATGTAATAAATGGTCCCTATGTTTGTTTGAAAAATAATTAATAGACAATACGATTTCAAGTAATCCGTCTTATTTTTTAAACAAATAAGATTAAGATGGAGTGGACCATCTTGATTTTTGATATAAAAAAATTTCTTAATAAAAAAATGTCAATTAAAATTACTGAGATGAAGTCAGTGATGGATTCATATAGCAAGCTGGATCGTTGAGTTGCTTCTCTCCAGGAAGCTTACCTCATTTGTGATTCTTGCATTATTACTTCTCACAGCTGTTGCAAGTGGGTGTTACTTTGGAAATGGATCAATACAAAAATATATTGCCCATCTTTTACAATGTAGGGAATTCTTTTCAACATTGTTTTTTCATTTACATATTATTTAGTATTTAATTTAAAGATTATGGAATATAATAATGATTAATTATTAAATTATGACATTTAAATTAAGTGTTAGATAATGACTAGATGGAAAAGATTCAAATGAGCCCAGATCTCAACTTCACAGTCAAATTGACTCATTATCGAATAAACTTACATTATTTTGATAATTTAAACCGTTCATCTTATACAACTAAGAAAATTGTCACACAAAAAATCAAGTTGATTCAATATAAAATGTCATACTATTAGATTATTTTTATCTACAGGGCTTACATACTTTTAAGAATAGACAGTCCATGTGTTATAATATTTATGTGATTAGATCATATGATTAGTTATGTCTGATAAACTTAATTTTATGCATATATTTTCTTTTTAACTTGTCATGTAAGATAAACGATTCAGATTACTGACATGAACACAAATTAGTTCCACAATATACAAACTTCACCTGTGTAATTGAGTTATTTTTTAACTTTAACAAACTCAAATTTGATTCAAATCCCACTACAATGGCAAAATATGAGGTCAAATGGAGAATTTCAGTTTGGGCATGTGCTACTCCAATAGCATTGTTGAATATATTAAATATTAAGTATGGGAATTCTATTATATATCTCTTTAAAAAACATGCGTCATATATATTTTTAATTATGTTTTTTTTTTTTTAATTATGATCAATTTTTTTTTATAGTTATGATATTATTTTAGTCATGACTCATGAATTATTAAGGCCTCGTTTGGAAAATAATAGTTTTAATTTAAAAGCTAAAAAGTTACTAAAAAAATCAAAAAGCCTATAACTTATAGTAAAAAGTCAAAAAATTTCTTTTCTCTTTAATTTTCGTACATCTTTTCGTAAAAAATTAAAAAGTTATTTGTGGAGATATATTTTCTGAGTACCAACACGTGGCAAGGTGACGCCGACGTGTCAGCCGAGGTGTCACGTGTCCTGGTCGTGACGCCGAGGTGATCTCGGCAAGGCCGAGGTTATCTCCGAAGATATCGGAGTCCTAGATAAGTGGATAAAGGACAAGAGTCCTAGAATGAAAATGGAACTCAACCTGGATGAGAGACAAGAGTCCTAGAATGAGAGAAGATTTCAGTTTGTATTAAGATAAGACTCTTAGAGAGTTTATCTTAATCTTACTGGGAGTCCAAGATTAGCAGTAATCCTGAGTCCATAGAAGTTAGGCTTCTATTGGGACTAGGTTTATGTTGGTTATAAAAGAGAGGCACCCCCATAGGTCTAAGGTATGCTTTTTATGCTCGAGCTTATAAATTGAATAATGGATTATCTTTGAGAGATATTGAGTACTGACTTGATCGTCGGAGTACCCCGGGTGGTGAACCACCACCGGAGTTTTCTCTTTCTGTTGCAGGTTAGTCAGGTGTCATCTATTCTGCCGGTGCTTTCCAGCTGGATACTAAGCGGGTAGTGTGGTCAGAAAATCACTCACCCAATTTGGCGTTGTCTGTGGGAAAGAAAGAAGAATAGATGGCCAATGAAAGAAAGAAGAATAAATGGCCAATGATGGACAGAAGGATCAGATTGGAGACAACGCTCCTACTAGGAATGGGAGACTTATCAACCTCGACGTTGAAGGGGAAAACTGCAACACAGAAACTCGTGACCAGAGTCACGGAGTGAAAGACGCCGGCCAGAAAGGTGACGCACCAAAGACAACAGATCGAAGCGAATACTACAACGAAGATGACCTCCAGGTATGGAAGGATAGATACCTGCGGAGGAACGAAGACCCTTCCAGAAGGGATGCAAAGACAAGGGGCATGAGCGCTCCCAAGGAGATAACATTCAAGTATAGAAGAACTCATCCTGAGTGAGCAGATCCCGGATTTTAGATCCTAGATCCCGGATCCAAGAAGACATGATCTCAGCCTAGACAAGTAGGCCTGAGAAGACGAGAGCTCGGCCTAAGTGAGTAGATTCCAGATTCCAGATCCCAGATCCTAGAAGACATGATCTTGGCCTAGATGAGTAGGTCCGAGAAGAGAAGAGCTCAACTTGAGTGAGCAGATCCAAGATTCTAGAAGACAAGATCTCGGCACTTAAGTCCGAAAAGAGAAGAGCTTAGTGAACAAATCTCAGATCCCAGAAGATAAAAAAAAAACGCACAAGGTTGGACTGCAGTTAGCCAGGTTGAAGACCTTTTATAAGGTTTGCAAAGGAGTATGTAGAAGGCATGCAGGGGGTAGAGAGAAGAAGAATATGTTTACCACTTGTTGAAATTTGTAGCAATTTACAAGTTGGTTAAACCGATGTGATATTTAAACACTTGTTGAAATTTGTAGCAATTTACAAGTTGGTTAAACCGAGATGATATTTACCACTTGTTGAAATTTGTAGCAATTTACAAGTTGGTTAAACCGAGATGATGTTTACCGCTTGTTGAAATTTGTAGCAATTTACAAGTTGGTTAAACCGAGATGATGTTTACCACTTGTTGAAATTTGTAGCAATTTACAGGTTGGTTAAACCGATATGATGTTTACCACTTGTTAAAATTTGTAGCAATTTACAAGTTGGTTAAACCGAGATGATGTTTAACACTTGTTGAAATTCTGTGTGAATTTACAAGTTGAAGTTAAACCAAGGTCATGTTTAACACTTGTTGAAATTCTGTGTGAATTTACAAGTTGAAGTTAAACCGATGTGATATTTAAACACTTGTTGAGATTCTGTGTGAATTTACAAGTTGAAGTTAAACCGAGATAATGTTTAACACTTGTTGAAATTCTGTATGAATTTATAAGTTGAAGTTAAACCGATGTGATATTTAAACACTTGTTGAAATTCTGTGTGAATTTACAAGTTGAAGTTAAACCGAGATGATATTTAACACTTGTTGAAATTCTGTGTGAATTTACAAGTTGAAGTTAAACCGAGGTCATATTTAATACTTGTTGAAATTCTGTGTGAATTTACAAGTTGAAGTTAAACCGATGTGATATTTAACACTTGTTGAAATTCTGTGTGAATTTACAAGTTGAAGTTAAACCGAAGTCGTATTGGAAGAAGATTGGTTTAAACACTTGTTGAAATTCTGCGTGAATTTACAAGTTATAGTTAAACCGAGGTTATGATAAAAGAAGATGGTTTAAACACTTGTTGAAATTCTGTGTGAATTTACAAGTTATACTTAAACCGAGGTTATGATAAAGGAAGATGGTTTAACACTTGTTGAAATTTTGAGAAAAATTTACAAGCTGAAGTTAAACCGAGGTTATGATAAAGGATGATGGTTAAACACTTGTTGAAATTTTTGAGAAAAATTTACAAGTTAAAGTCAAGCTCAAGCAGTTTCTGCATACTTGCCGAGACTACCAGGTTGTCAAAACTTGAAATATGGAAAACTGAAGTCTTGATAGAAGACATTGAGAAAGTGACAAGTCCTAAGTAACACTTGTGAAAATATTTGTTACAATATTTTCAAGTGTTAGGACAAGGCCGAGATGAGCAAGATTAGAAGTTGTGACAGAGGTATTTTACCCGAAGAGATTGCACAGTCAAGGTGTACTTTGAAGACATGCAAATTATTCTAAGTATAGAATCATACAAGAGCAGAAAAAAGAAGACATACATTCAAAGAAGAAATCAGAGAAATGCATTTAAAGAAGAAAGAAGGCACTTCGGCCTGAATATTGAAAAATAAATTATTCAGACTACAAAAATGGCACGTTAGCCGGATTAAAAGCATACAAAGACGGACAAAGTACAAGGTACAAGGTACAAGGAGTAAAAAAAAGGAAACAAAACTACTCGGCATTAATGGCAGGATATAGAAGACAGTTGGGAAGACTTCTCAGCAACCTTCTCGGCCTCGAGCTCAGCATCGATCTCCCGAAGAGTTTTGATCAAGGCTCTTCTCGGCGATTGGCACCTCGGAATTTGAAGGCAAGGATTGAAAACAAGAATCTAGAAAAAGACACAGAAAACAGCAACAAGAATGTAATTCGTAATCAACAATGGTGATGAAGCTATCAGGAAATCAAGACAAAAAGATTGCATAGGTGTGTCAAGCCAAGAACAGTGGCATAAATCAACAAATGTGTGAACAGTGTGTATTCAAGAAGATGATTTGGAAACAACGGGTAAAACAGCAATGGTGATTAACAATGAAGTAGAGCTTCTTGGAAAGTAACAAGAAATAAAACCAGGAGGAACAGTGGCTTACCAGAAAGAGAGAAGCCGGAATGAGAATTGCCGAAGTCTGACGACAATGACAGAATGACATAAGCTTCACCGGAGGAGAGGAACGAAGACAGTTGCAGAAGCTTAAAAGCTTGGAACAATGACGAATTTAAGCAAAAGAGCTGGAAAGAGAAAAAGCCAGAGGATTGAATGAAAAAAGAGAAAAATAGTCAAGAAGATGACAAAGTTCAAGAATAAAGCCAAGTGCACAGGCACTAAGTAAGTATGTGAAGAACAAGAAAGTAATGACCCAGACACGATGCTAGCAACAGAAAGCGGATATAACAAGAACAGTGCCAGGCATTCAAACAATTCAAAACTTGAAGACAGACGAAAATAGAAGGCAACAGATGACAAGTAAACAGATTCAGAAGAGTTATGAAAGATTGAGCTTAATAGTAAGTAAAGAGTTTGTGAACCTACCAAGTGAAATGAACGCCGATATGAAAATCGCTGGAGTCAAATAGATGACTGGAAATCAGGAACTCACCAGAGAGTGTGAGTGGAGCAGTTGCAAAGCTCTTGGAGTTTACGAATTAATGGAACCAGAACCTCGGCTAAGAGCTGTGATTTCAAGCAGCTTGGAAAGCATGAAACTTGATTCTTGACACCAGTGGAGAGTAAAGTCCAAGGAACTTTGAGGTCGGCGAGTTTGATCTCGGACAGAGGGACACAGATGAACGAACAGTGTAGGTTCCATCACTTTAGAATGCCGAGGTAATAGAACCTAGGGGGCAGTTGTGGGGATATATTTTCTGAGTTCCAACACGTGGCAAAGTGACGTCGACGTGTCAGCCAAGGTGCCACGTGTCCTGGTCGTGATGCCGAGGTGATCTCGGCAAGGTCGAGGTTATCTCCGAAGATATTGGAATCCGAGATAAGTGGATAAGGGACAAGAGTCCTAGAATGAAAAGGGAACTCAACCTGGATGAGGGACAAGAGTCTTAGAATGAGAGAAGACTTCAGTTTGTATTAAGATAAGACTCTTAGAGAGTTTATCCTAATCTTACTGGGAGTCCAAGATTAGCAGTAATCTTGAGTCCATAGAAGTTAGGCTTCTATTGGGACTAGGTTTATGGTGGCTATAAAAGAGAGGCACCCCCATGGGTCTAAGGTATGCTTTTTATACTCAAGCTTATGAATTGAATAATGGATTATCTTTGAGAGATATTGAGTACTGACTTGATCGTCGGAGTACCCCCGGGTGGCGAACCACCACCGAAGTCTTCTCTTTCTATTGCCGGTTAATCAGGTGCCATCTATTATACCGGTGCTCTCCAGCTGGATACTAAGCGTGCAGTGTGGTCAGAAAATCACTCACACATTATTCTAAATATACAAGTTTTTTTACCTCATATTTTAGTCAAAAAGTTACTAAAATAACATGTTCCCAAATGATGCCTTAGTTATGCTTCATGTTATGTTTAATTATGATATATATATATATATATATTTTTAATTCTGACTCAAAAAATTAAAATTATATTATTTTTTAATTATAAAGTGCATGTGATATGTGCCTGTTAAACAGCGTACACTATAGTGTTTCCCTATTATGTATCATTAGAGTCAAATTAGGGAGTCGACCTAACAATCAACTCATAAAGGATACTATGGTTTCTAAATTTATTTTTGAATAAAATAAGCTTAGAAGGAATGATATTACACACAAATATTTTTTTTAATACAAAATCCATATACAGAGCCATAATTTCTTGTGATGATTTTACATTAAACTAAAATATTTATTATTATAGTTTTAATTTTAAGAATATCACTGACATTATTTTGTTGAGTTTTATGCTTGGAAATTCTGTACGTAAAACATTTTTTTATTATTTATCTTCGCTTGTTTTACATGAATTTTTTTTTTTAGAAAACTTATGTCACTTTTTTTTATGTTTGGTACGATAAGCAAAAACTGATTTGAATGGTTTAACAGTAAAAAAATATAGTCACTTTTTTATGTCAGTTTTTAACAGTAAAAAAATATTTTTCAAACTAAATTATTGCAAATGTCACAATACCATCATCTCACTTTCCACTTTTTTAAAAAAAAGAAAAATGTTTTATGGACTAAGAAAAATGCTTGATAATTCGAATTTGTATGACTTGAATGGTTTGAATATCTTAAAACGACGTCGTTGACATTCGAGTTACTCGGACTATAAAAATTTGAGTTATCAAGCATTGTTGATGGACTAAAATCTTACCAATGCCACAAAATTATCATCTCTACTACCACACCACTATTCGTCAACCACACCACTGTGAGAATAGTGTTCTCCGTTTTCCTTTTCCTTTTCCTTTTAGGATTAGGAATTAGTGTTAGTGTTTTATATCTAATAGCATTCTATATCAGTGATGTATTTTGTTTAGGATTAGGATTTAGCATTCTATATAAGTGAGTGATGTATTCTTTGTTCAATTCAATGAGATATACAGTTTGACTCAGAACACTTACATGGTATCAGAGCTACTTTGAACTGAAACCCTAGAAGCTCTCTGTGAGTTAATCACAAATTGTCTCTCGAAAATCAGACCTCTGGTTTTATCTCTCTGAGTCGCAGGTCGTGACTTCCTCTATTTCTTTTGTGTTCGTCTGGTTCGAGGGAAGGTCTCGAGTTGTCCTTCGTCTAGTCATTTGGTTTGTCTCTCTGGTTCTCTGCCTCGCGACCTATTCGTGAAAACCCTAGCCTCTAGTTCGTGATCTGTCACTGGACTTGAGTCATCGTCATTGTTGATTCTCTCCTACTTTGCTTTGCGCGATCGAAGCGTTGTCTATGCCGGCTGCTCCAGAGTCAACTTCGACTCTTGTCTTTCTCTCTCTTTCTCTCTCTGTGTGTGTGTCTCTGTGTGTATGATTCAAAGTTGACCTACTCTTGTCTTTCGTGACCTGGTCAATTACTAGTTCTCCTTTATTCTTCTTTGGACCAAATAAGTTCCTGATTATTATACTTTGACCCCTCAGATTTTTATTGGTTATCACACTTTGCCCCTATCTTTTCCTTCTAGTTCATCACAATATCAGAAGATAAAATTTAGGCTATTAAATTCAAACTTAGTGATGACAACTATCCTTATTGGTCTAGTGTTATGAAAAATTTTCTTCTTGGTAAAAAAAAATAGGGTTATGTTTATGGTTTTGTTCCTCGTCCATCAGACCCGAAAGAGGAAGGACATCTGACTTCCTGTGATACTTGGGATTGTAAAAATGCCCAAGTTCTGACCTAGTTTCATAATTCTGTAGCTGACCGTATTTGAATGATGTTTTCCAAGTACAATATTGCCAAGGAAGTGTGGGATTATTTACTAGGTGTCTATCAGTAGTCCAACTTTGCCAAGCGGTATGAGTTGGAAACAACTATTCAGAATGCTCGTCAGCGGGATCGAATTATTCAGGACTTTTATATTGAGATGACAGGTCTCTAGGATCAGTTGGCTCTTATGGAACCACCTAGTCTCAAGATACTAGACGCTTATATTGAGTTTCGAGAGCAAGGTTGTTTAGTGCAGTTCTTAACAACTCTCTCCCCTCAGTATGAGGCTATTTGAGATGGCATCCTTCACCGATCTCCTCTTCCCTCTATGGATGCTATTGTTTGTGAACTCCTCTCTGAGGAAACCCGTCTTAAGACGGCCAGTCAGACTCTGCCTCTTTCTGTCTTCTTGGCTCTTGCCAAACCTCCCTTGTTATTAACCCCTCCTCCTCATCAGCTTCAGGCCACTACGAAACCCAAGAAAGGACCATTAGGGCCAGATGAGTGTGCTTTCGGCCATCAGAGGGGTCATTAGAAGAACAATTGTCCCAAAAAGGGACGTCAGCCTGCTCTATTTTCTCAGACACAGTTCCGCGGTCCTACTTCGGGTACTTTTCGACCTCTTGCTGCTTACACTACATCTACTCCAGCTTCCGATCCTGACTTGGCTTTCCTGAGTGCTCAGGTTGCACAACTTCAACAGATCATGTTCACCTCTCAGTCATCCCTATCTACCTCCACTCTTACATCTCTTCATTCAAGTTTGTTTGGGTCCTCTTCAAGTATCCTTTTTTTCTGTCTTGCTTTTTTATTCTAGTGCCTCTCATCATATGACTTCTCATATTTCCTTACTTCAAAATTGTATTCCTCCACCCGTTCCTATTACTATTAATATTGCTAATGGGTCTGGTATATCTGTTCTGTCAGTTGGGTCTGTCTTACCCTCTGTCATGTCTGTTGATACTATTCCTTCTGTTCTTTATGTTCCTCAATTATCTGTCAGTTCATTATCTAACAGTCAACTTGATGCGTCTGGTTTTGATGTGTTCTATCTGTTATGTGCAGGATCGAGTGTCCAAGAAGCAGATTGGGACTGGCCGTAGAATTGGAGACCTCTATGTGGTTGAAAGCTTGCATCTCCCCTTATCCACCTCTCCAGTTGCACTTTCCTCATTTTAGTTAAATTCTCAATCGAGTCAGTTTTACTTATGGCATTCTCATCTCGGTCATTTGTCTGTTGACCGCTTACGGTCTTTAGCTCAGTTAGGGTTGTTGGGTAAAGTTTCTTCTAGTCAAATTGATGAATGTCAAGGGTGTAAACTTGCTAAAATGCCAGCCTTACCATTTAATAAAAGTACGTCTATTTTTGTCTCTCATTTTTTTCTGATACATACTGATGTTTGGGGACCCTCTCATGTTCTTACTAAAGGGGGATCTGCATATTATGTGTCTTTCATCGACGACTACACCCATTACACTTGGGTTTATCTTATGACACATAAGTCTGACTTCTACCAGATATACTGTATCTTCCAGTCTATGGTCATTACACAGTTTTGGTCTACTATTCAATTGTTGCGGTCTGCCTTGGGCGGGGAATACTTTAAAACTGAATTCTGTGAATACTTGGCCAAATTGGGACTATTCACCAAACTTCTTGTACTGATACACCTGCCCAAAATGGTCGAGCTGAGCGTAAATACCGTCATCTCCTTGAGACAGCTAGGTCTCTCCTTCTCTTTACCTCCGTTCTGGCTCCATTTTGGGGTAAGACAGTTTTTACTGCTGCTTTTCTTCTCAACCGTATGCTTACCCCTCTTCTTTCTAGTCGGTCTCCTTATGAGGCTTTGTTTTCTCAACTTCCTAATTACTCTCTCCTTCGTGTGTTTGGGTCTGCTTGTTTTATCATTTTACCCCGTAAAGATAGGACCAAACTTAGTGTCCGATCCGTCCTATGTGTCTTTTTAGGTTATAGTCTCACTCAGAAAGGTTATCACTGTTATGACCCTGTTTCCTGTCGCCTTTATGTCTCTTGCCATGTTGCCTTTCTCGAACGTCTATCTTACTTTCAGCTTCTTCCTTTCACTGCCAATGTTTCCAAAGAGGATTTGGTTCGTATTGATCCTGTTAGACTTATTTATTTTGATGATTTATTTAATTATGTTTTTAATTTATTTGGAAGAGAAAAATAGAATCAAAATTTATTATGATGATTTATTTGAAAGAGAAAAATAGAATCAACATTTATTTTGATGATTTTATGTTTTAATTTATTTGAAAAAGAAAAATAGAATCAAAATTTATTTTGTCCCATTATTTCTTACCTAAAACTTTTGTCCTAAATGTTATTAGAATATGTTTAATATTTGATTAAATTAGAGGTTCAAAAGCCTAAAACAAAGGTTCAAACAGCCTAGCACAGCAGCATGCCAAAAGATTCAAACAGCCTAGCACAACAACATGCCAAACTACGTTATATCGCGAGCTTGTGGGTTATTTAGTCTATCTGACAGTTACTCGCCCTGATATTGCCTATGCTATCCATATGGTTAGTCAGTTTGTTTCTGTTCCTCGCTCTACACATTGGGCTGCTTTGCTTCGAATTCTTCGCTATCTTCACAGTACTATTTTTCAGGGCTTGCTATTCTCTTCTACTTCTTCGTTAGATTTGGTGGCCTATACTGATGTTGATTGGGCTAGTGATGTTAATGATCGTAAATCTACTTCTGGTTTCTGTATGTTTCTTGACGATTCCCTAATTTCTTGGAAAAGTAAGAAACAAACTATTGTTGCTCGTTCTACTACCAAAGCTGAGTATCGTGCTATAGCTCATGCTACTGCTGAAATTGTCTGGCTTCGTGGTCTCTTATCTGACTTGGGTATCCCTCAGTCTTCCCTGACCTCTCTCTATTGTGACAATTGAAGTGCTATTCAGATTGCTCATAACACTGTCTTTCATGAACGGACAAAGCATATTGAAATTGATTGTCACTTCATCTGTCAACATCTATAGTCTGGCGTTTTCTCGCTTCCTTTTGTTTCTTCAACTCTGCAACTTGCTGATTTCTTCACCAAGACTCACACCACTGCTTGGTTTCAGTTTTTTCCTAACAAACTCTTAGTGTTTTCTGCTAAAACACCTTGAGTTTGAGTGGGGTTGTGAAAATAGTGTTCTCTGTTTTCCTTTTCCTTTTAGGATTAGGAATTAGTGTTAGTGTTCTATATCTAATAGCATTCTATATCAGTGATGTATTCTTTGTTCAATTCAATGAGACATACAGTTTGACTCAGAAAACTTACAACCACCACCACACCGTTGCAGCCACTCCACACCACTAAAACAACTAGAGGTGTAAATGGTTATGTTAGGTCGGTGTTATGAGTAAATTTAATACCAAACAGATCTTTTTGATTTTGATGGTTCAAAAACCTATACAAATGTATGGTAAGGTTCGGTTTTATTAGTTTTATCAATTTGATATAGAAAAAGAATTTTCTTGAAAATTTAAAAGATTTTATAAAAATTTATAGAATTTCACATTAAAAATAAATTTAAAAAATGTTTGAAAGTTGCTCTATAAATGTTCTCTTTCTCTAATTTTTATCACAAAAGTGTATTATATTAGTCACTTATCATATAATGCTCAATTTAAATATAATATTTGGTTAGTTTAGTTTGCATCAGTATAAAAATTTTGAAAACCAAAATAGACTATATATTATGAAAAGCCAACCGAAAACTAAAATTTCATCAGTTTCTATCGTCAGTTCGGTTCCATTGGTTTTTTTACATCCCTAAATATAATTACTAATACATTAGTATTAAGGCTACAACCAAATATAGAAAAAAGATTTTCTTACGAAAAATATTTTCTCAATTTTTTTTCAAAGAAAATACTTTTCGTCAAATTTTTTTTTACAAAAAAAAAAAAAAAAAAAAAAAAAGCAGCTGAACATTAGAGAAAACTGAAAATTGTTTCGATCAATCTGCTCTAAGATTTACTTCAGTACCTTTGCTTTATATTTAGCTTGAGTTAACAAGTCAAGATGTAGACAATAAGCTACCAAACTATTTAATATTAAAAAGGAAAGCTTTACTCTATCTATGGTGTTGGAAGGAATTCCCTTTAGCTTCAAGAAAACTCTTCTTCTCAATGGTAATATCCAAAAACCAATAGAGCCTATTGAGGTTTTTCTATGGGGATACTACATAGGGGGCATGATGAAAGTGAAACAACAATCATGTTTTCTGTTTTCGTATGTATACCTTCAACTAGCTCATACACCATTTATTTTTCTCCCCCTAAAATGAAATGCAACTAGATCCTTAAATCAATGCAATATCGAAAAGGATTATTTGTATGAAGACCCTTAGGGCATGTTTGATTGGGTGAATTAGAGGATGAGATTGGGATTATTAATCCGTGAGCCCAATTATCCTATGTTTGTTTTAACATTTTGATTTAGGATTATTAATCCAATGGATAATTAATCCAACAAATTTGTAGGATTATTAGTAATAGGGTAAGGGTGGGATTATTAATCCAATGGATATTAATCCAATTGGATAGTGACTACCACACTAATTTAATAGGATTATTAATACTTCACTATTAATCTTGTGAATCAAACATGACCTTAAATTACTAATAAGTATTATTTTGACCCTTAAATTATAAAAGCATACAAATTGACCTTTTAAATTATTGAAAAGTATTACTTTGCCTCATAAATTATAAAAGCATACAAATAGACTCCCTAAATTATAAAAAGACTTCCTAAATAGTCTCCCAGTATTACTTATCATTGTTCAAAATGCCTAGTGGGGCGGTTAGAGAAATTGAGAAGATTGAAGCAGCTTTTTCTGTGGGATGGGAATGACCTGAAAAGGAAGGTCCATTTGGTGAAATGGGTTGAAGTAACTAAAAGTGTGGCACAAGGAGGATTGGGCATCAGAAGATTAAAAGATGTAAATGCTAGCTTATTGTTCAAATGGTGGCAGAAGTTTGGGTGTGAAGTGAACGCACCATGGAGAAAAGTTTTATGCAACAAATACAAGATAGAGGAAAGCAAGTGGTTTCCAGAACAAAGGCCATCTTGCAAACACTCAAGAATTTTGGAATGACATTGTTTTTCAGTTTCAGACCTTAGACAACCCCTGTTTGAGTTCTACTTAGATAACCACCAAATCAAGGTTGGGGATGGGAAGAGAATAAGGTTTTGACATGACAAGTGGTACAGAAATTTGAGCTTCAAAGAGGAGTTCCCAAGGTTGTATGGTCTATCAACTGATAAGGAGGGCACATTATTCAAATTTTATGATAGGAAACCAAATCTAGAGGAATGGGACTCACTTCTCAGAAGAACCTTATATATGATTGGGAGAATGATGAATTTACAAGAGTAAGTCTTTTCTTTAATTTCTGCCCTCTCCCTGAGGCAGGGGTATATATGGATTGTCCCAGTCGGAATGGAGCAGCTACAGGAGGGTTTAAGGTACAGATAAGAGTTTGTAGCTTTGTGTGAAATAATGTTATTCCCCTCTAAGGTATAATATTTTGGTTGGTTGGTTGGTTGGCATGGAAGACAGGGTCAAAGCAACTGATTTTCTTCAAAAAAATTGATATCTTAAATAGTATTGCATCTACTCTTTGTGTTTTCTGCAAAAATGATCCTGAATCTGCTGTTCATTTGCTTCTGCACTGCCCATTCTCTTGGAATGCGTGGTCTAAAATGATGCAGTGGTGGGGTGTTCTGTGGGCAATACCTGGCACAGTTGAGGGTTTGTTTCAATGGTGGATTGGAGGTAAATTCAAAAAGAATGAGAAAATGTGGAGGGTTGTTCCCCTAGTTGTACTTTGGTCAATTTGGAAGCTTAGGAATGAATGTGTATTTAATGGAGCTCAGCCAAAGTGCTATGACTTGTGTGAGCTTATTAAGATCAGGTTAACATTATGGCTTAAAGCCTCAATTTAAGGATTCCACTACTCAGTTAATGATTTTGTTCACAATTTAAGGCAGATAAGGGATTGCATTTGATCTGCTATTGGGGTTCATTGCTGCAGCATATGGGTGGTTTGAGAAGTTTTTGGGTTGCCTTTGGGAAACGAAAGTCATGGTGATCAGTTAAGCTAAGCCTTTACGAAACGGATGATTTTTAAAACCTCATAAAGCATTAAGATAACAGAATGCATTATACATATGATCCCACGGATTGAAAGACAAAATTAAAAAGAGGCACAAATCAAGGAAGGAGATGGAGATGATCCGGTGCATGTGCGTGTGGTTTGAAAAAGCATAAGGTAGTGTTTGGCGGAGTTTTAGAATTATGATTTAAAAATAATATTGTATTTTGAGTTTATGAGTTTTGAAATTATGAGTTGAAAAAAGAAAAATTGTTTGGTTATGAGTTTTAAAAAGAATTTTGAATTGAGTTTTGAATTTTTAATGTGACATATGAAATGAGAAAAGTTGTTTGATTATCGTTTGGAAAGAGACTATTTTAGTAACTTTTTGACTTTTTGGCTAAAATATGAGGTAAAAAAAATTTGTGGGTATGTTTGGTTTGGATTTCTAGAGTGATTTTGGGAAAAAAAATTTAGAAAATTTGTTTGGTTTGTAAATTTTCCAAAACAATTTTCAAAATCTCTTTTTTTCTCTTACCTATCAATCAATCACTTTTTCTCTTTTCTCTCTCATTCTCAATCACTTTCTCTCTCACATACATCTAATCAATTACAACAAAATATCAAATCATTCCAAACTCCAAAACTACTTTCAAAATACACAACCAAACAAACCAAAAAAATTTCTAAACTCTCTCCCCAAAAGAATTTTTAAAAACTACTCTCCAAAAAACAAACCAAACAAGCCCTGTATGTTTGGAATGATTTTTTAATTTTTTACGAAAAGATGTGCAAAAAGTAGAGAAAAAAAAATCTTTGACTTTTTTTTATATAGGTTATAGGCTTCTTAATTTTTTTTAGTAACTTTTTGACTTCTAGGATAAAATTATTACTTCCCAAACGAGGTCTTAATTCAAAAACTTATAACTCATAACTAAACATACAATTCAAATTCTATTGAAATTATATTCAAAATTCATAACCAAACTTTTTTTAAAATTCAATTCAAAAAAATAATTTGTCATTTTGGTTTAAAAAAATAATTTGTATATTTGAAAAATATCAAATATAAATATAATATTTTTTTTCCAAATAATAGCTGGCGATTGACAATTGCAAAAAAAAAAAAAAAAAAATGTACTGTTTCGATCAATCGGCCGAACATCCTGGAGGATATCTGGGCAGATGATCTGGTAGATCAAAAATTTAAAAATTGTCTGCTTTACCAAATATGTTTTCAAAATGTATTTTGAATTATTTGAAATCATGATTTGAAAACTCAAACCAAACATAGCATTCAAATATAAGGGTGAAATTAATTTTCAAAAGCTTTACCAAACATAGTCTAAATTTTTCTGATGTGTCATTTGTTGATTGGATGACAAGTAAACCATCCGTAAATAAGTATAACTCTTATGGTGTGTTTGATTGGACAGACTGGATAAGGGGGGATTAGAATCCATCGAACTTAAGTCCTAAGACTGTGAATCCCCCGGACTATTTGGTTGGATTGGATATGTATATTGTGTTTGTTTTTTCATTGGATTAGATGTCTGGAAATGATTATTTTTAGTGAATCCAACGTTTGGTTGGACGGACTAGATAAAATAAATGAACAAAAGACTATTTTACCCTTTTTCAATTATTTACTAAGTAATAGCAATATTAAACATATCTTTAACATTTTAATTATTTTTAGCTAGATTAAATAAAAATTTATTTTATTTTATTTTTTACACAATTAAATAAATTTATTTTTTTTAAATTAAATAAATAAATAAAATATCAATAAAAATATATGTTATTTTTTTAATTAAAATTTTAAATAAATTTGTTTTTAAAAATAATAATAATTAAACAATGAAATTAAATAAAACATCTATTAACATTTAAATAATGAAATTAAATAAAATATAAACAAAATTTTAAAATAAAATATCAATAAAATATCTATAAAAAATTATTTTAAAAAATTAAATAAATAAAACATCAATAAAAAGTTAAATAAATTTATTTTATTTTTAAATTGAGACATTTAAATTTTATTGAATTTTACTAAATATAATACATAATTAAATAGTAAAGGGTTAAAATAGTCATTTTACCACCTAATCCCAACAGTAAATTGTCTCTCCAAAACTATCACACACCCCCTGGGATAGTATAATCCCCTATATGAGGGATAAGGAGTCCGGCTGACTAAAAAAAAATACAAACGATGAACTACTCACTCTTTCAAATAAACAATCTAAATAATAAATAATTTTTCTTAATCCCCCAATCAAACACACCTTTAAAAAAATAACAATAAATGTGAATAAAATTTAACTGCACAAATCTCATCCAAATTTGAGTTATTAATGTACTTTTTCACCATTCAAGTGGAGCATATCCTTTGGCAGTGTAAACTTTTGTACGTTGATTTTAACAAAGACAGGTTAGGAGAGGGAATACTATGTTGACATCAACAACTCATTAATATTAATTATAGACTTTGATTGACAATATTGTTGTACGTGCATTTCATGACATCTGTTACAGACATCAATGGTACTCAACCAACCAAAAATTCATCACAATCTTTTTTTTTTTTTTTTTCTTTTTTTTTTCCTTGTAAATTATACTGATTTTTCTTAGTATTTGAAAAAAAAAATTATACAATTTACAAATTCAAATAATTAAACTAACTCTTTTTATTTTATTTTTTTTATAATTAAGAACTCACTCTAAAAATATAAAGTGGAGATTTAAATGATTCGCTCTAAATTAATGAATCATACAAACATAAGGAGATCCGAACCATATTTGGCCTTGGTAGGCCAATTGGTATCAATTTTAGTAATTTAAATCGTTCATTTTTTAAGACTCGTTGAGTAGAATATTGATACACAAAATCAAAATGATTGAATATGAGTATCTATATGTTTGAACCAAATTTTTTTTTTTTTTACAAAAATAGACAACAAATATAATTTCAATAATAACTATCTATTTTTTGTAATACAAATATGATCCAAACATATAGTTACCGATATCTGATCATCTTAATTTTTTGTATAAATATTCTACTTAACAAACATTCAAAATCGGTCCCAAAATGTACTTATCATGCTGTTGGCACCATAAATTTATAATTTTATTATTTATTATTTATATAATTGCAGGATATGCAGCACCCTCCTACTCATTTGGAGGTTATAAGAAGTTATGAAATATGGAAAGATGATGGAAAATAAAGTGGAGAACATGGAGAATGAAGTGGAGGTTAAAGGAAGTTATGGAAGATCATAAAGTATGAAATGGAGGAGGTGAAAGAGTATGTAGTTTTTTTTTACAAATGTTTGCCTATAAATAGCCATACATGGCTACATTATAAAAAGACCTAGAACTCAAATCAAAAACAATTGATTTCTATTTTTCTTGTTATATATTTCTTGCATTTTATTTTACGTACTTTCTTTTCAAAGCATTTTATGCACTTCCTTTTCAAAGTATAGGAGTAGAGGTAAATAATTGTTACTTTGATTGTTTACTCAATCATCCCGATTGTTCAGTTAATCATCTTTCTCCGTCTCTCTCATTCTTCTTTTAATTTTTTTTTTCTCTACACTTAGCAATTTTGAAGTCTTCTTCATTGAGGCAAAAGAACCGTCAACACAATCGCTTGATAATTGACTTGAATTTAATTTGTAAGGATTTTTCAATCCTTCCTAGAACGCTCGCATTTATGATATTTTCCTTCGTAAAAAAAATAAGCCAACACATACCTAAACGCTTTCTTAATTTGAGATGACTAACTTCAGAGAAATTAAATCACTTTTTTAAATCTTAAATGATTTGCCATTGGAGCTGTTATAACTATAATTATGCAATTGAGAAGAAAAATGATGCTCCAATGGTTACATATGATAGCTGCCAAATTTGGCAAATGTCAAAGCGTGTGTCAAATTTGACACAAGTTTTGACAGTTGCCATATGTGCTAACAGCTGCCACATGTGCTAACAGTTGCCAAAACCTCACTTCCTCCCTTCCTATCTAAGAAAAATAGATAATTTTTTACAAAAATCGTCATTTTTGCAGAATCAAACATACAAACTGGTGTGTTTGGACAACCGGGTGATCGTTCGAACACACCAGTTTCTGCCAATTTCTGTGTTTGGTTGTGCCAAAATAGCATCCCACCATTGGAGCAGTATTCCTATAATTATATCATTTTCTATTATTTATTGTCAAATTATAGCAATAACAATGTTATTATAGCATTTTCCATTGGTGATGCTCTAAGCAAAATTGTCTAATTTACCATTTGAAATGCCGAATCCGTGGTTGTAGTTTGGCTGTCATTACTAAGGGCCATTCTATTTGAACTCAAAAATTATCTCAGTACGCCCAACTTAAATTTTTAATTTTTAATTCCTATTATACTGAATATACATTTACTAATAAAGACATTACATATTAAATATTTAAATAAAATATATTTTTTTTTTTCTCATGGTATACCTTAATCAATTTTATGTCTTCTTATTCAAATCTCTTCATCTTCTTCTCAAAGTTTCAATTATTTTCTTTTCTTTTGTCTTTTTCACTCCAAATTTCAATCCACTCCACCAAAACACACCATTATTATCAATATCATTATTTTTTATTATATTATTCGTTGCACTTAAAAAACATGTAGCTTTCAATTAACAATATCATTATTTTTTATTATATTATTCGTTGCACTTAAAAAACCTGCAACTTTCAATTAACATTTGATTATATATGTATATCTCAGTATATATATATATATGGTTTTCAGTTATCAAACTCAAGCTTCAAATTTCACTTATTTTGACTTATATACATCAACCCTAAATTTGTGTTTCTGTTTCTTATTTTACTAAATCATGAATTTTGTTTGTTCTAATCATGTGGATTAACAGTCCAATCACGCCATTAGTGTAAAATTGCAATCTTTTGGTGTATTATTATGCAAACTAGTTTAAATAAAATGAACTTATATGTCTATATATCTGTATATATATATATATATATCAAAATCAAGCTTTAATTTTAACTGATTTCAGCTAGTTTCCATTACGTTGATTATTTGAAAAAAAAAAAAATGTATATTAGATTAATAATAAAACAAGTCACTAATCATAAGCTCAAAAGAAAAGTTTTTCAAAACTAATTTGACTTTTTTAATTTATTTTATTTGAGTGTATTTCAAAAGGGTAATTTGGAAAGAAAAAAATATATATATTGAGAATAAATTATAATTCTAAATAATTTAATAAGATGTACTAAAAATATTAGACTTACTTAAATATTTTTTGAATGTAAATAGAATTCCCCCCACTATTAAGGAGGCAAATTCTTTTCAATCAGTGATTTTATCTAGCAAGTGTTATAAAACTTTCACGGGCTTACTATGGGCCTATCTGAATAATTCGAATTTCAACATATTGCAAATGAAAATTTTAAAATTTATTCCGTTACTGTAATCATATCATCTAATTATATTTGTCTTAATAATGAGTGATCTACCTTTAAAATCTTGTTATTAATTTTTTAAAAATAAATGTGATCCCATCGTGTTATTACAATTATCTGATTAATTTTATTTATTTTTTTTACAAATGATCTACTCAAAAAATCTTAAAAAATAAAATAGTTCAAATTATTGAAATGAGCCCTATGATTAACCAACGAAGACCCAATAACACTCTCTAGATGGGATAACTAATTGAAAAGAATGGTGCTACATGCACCAATTGGTATATTAATTTGTATACTAACGCATGTTGGCCCTGTTTGGTAGAGATGTAGGAAAGTGCTTATAGCTTATACCTAAACAGTTTATAGCTTATAACTATAAACATAAGCTGATTTCTGACTTATAAATTAAGCATCTTCTGCCCCACTCAAAAATAAGCTGATTTTTGACTTTCAAAAAGTTATAAGCTATAAGCTATAAACTAAACTAAACACATCAAAATAGCTTAAATTAAACTGAAAGCTGAAATAAGCAGCTTTTAAGCTGCACTAAACTGGCACGTTATAGTATTGCAATTTCAAAAGAATAATGCTATATTCACTAATTGATATACTAATTAGCGTATTAATAGATGATATTGTATAATTTTAGAGGTTTTGAGTATTTATAATTTGTATAATAGGTAAGATTATAGTGTTGAAGTAACAATATTATTGCATATGTTGATATACTAATTGATATATCAATTGGTATGTGTAACACTGGACTATTTTGAAAAGATGGTTATAATCAGTTTTGTGGTTAAAAGCTGATTATAATTAGATTTTTGTGAGAGAGGAAAGTGGGTTATAATCTGGGAAGTGAATTATAACCCACTTCCCAAAAAACCTCACTATCGATTTTAAGATTATAGACCCCATTGATTATATAAATTATAAATATTCAAAACTAATAAAATTATATCATATCATTTATTAATACAGGGGTCGTTTGGCAATATTGACTTTTTAATTTTTTTGACTTTTTTAGCCTGAGACTTTTTTGTTCGTTTGGTTTTTTTGTTTGGCTTTTTTGACTTTTTTGCATTGGAATGACCAAATTGCCCTCAACTTGTAAATAATGTATTTTTGACTTTTTGTTCGTATATGGGTTACTTTGGTAATATTACATCTTAAGTCAAGTATTTTATCATTTTGTCATTTTATGACATTTTTTTTATCCTAATATGCTTATTTAGTCCCATCATAAAAACCAAACCAAGCTTACTGCACCAATTGATAGGTTTGATTTTATTCATTGAAACACGATCAACCTTCTCCATTAATTATTTGGGTTGACTTTCTTATCACTCAAACTAATTGAATCCTAACATAATTGAGGGTGGTTAGGAATATTTCACTGAAACTATTTATCTTTTAAGTTGTTTTTTTGGTGTTATGATGGTTTTATTACTTTAGATATAAGAATACACGTACATATGTTTATTAGATGAATAATAAAAAGATAAAAATACATTGGATAATAATAATAATTTTCAAAATAACTAGATACAAGTATATATGGGTTCAGATACCTTCCATATTAAGCTTCTAAAAATATCTCTAATGGTGTATTAAATTTTTTATTAAATTTGAATAAAAATTTGAGTAAAAGTTTCATTTAATATCAAATACTTTAACGGAGGTTTTTGAAGTTTCATCAGAACATCGGTCGACTAGGCGAATGTTCGGTCGGTCGACTGGGCAATGTAAATTTTTCACAAATTCTTATCTTGAGGTGGTCATCTTGGGATCGACAGGACGGCGACCGGAGTTGACTAGTCAGTGTAATTTTTTTACAACTTTTTACCTTGAGGTGGTCATTCGAAAAACATTTAGAGAGACATTCGAAAAATATCTGGTGGTGAAAATTAAACGGTTATGAATGGTGATTTGATGAAAGGCACATTGATCCTCAATTTGATGAAAGAAAAATAAAATCTTAGATTTTTATCTATTTGATGAAACCGTTAAAATAAAAAAATGAGTATTTTTTTATCAAATTTAAATTTAATAATAAATTTGAGTAACCATTAAAAATGATCTAAGGCAAAATAAAATATAAAAGTTATTAGATGTTATAATGGGGACAAAAATGTGTATAGACAATGAGAAACATTTTGTCCATATTATGGGTGAGTCATCCTAATCAAATGCCCCACATGACATATGTCATGCACATCATTTTGGTTATAAGCATCATTTTCTTTTTTTCCTTTTTTTTTAATTCTAAAATTTTACCTTTCTTACCATATTTTTATTTTGATTTCATAAAAGGAAAAAAAAAATGAAATGAAAGATTATTCAAATAATAATAAGGTTGAAAATAACCTAGTATTTATGAGATTTTGAACCCCTTTGAAGGCAAAGGCATGACCTAGTGGCAAAAATTTTTAAGTCCCTATTTGTCAAGTCATTTTATTAAATTTGGGTCGATTCTTGAAAAGTTTTTTAGGAGCAATTTTTCGTTTCTTCACTGAATGGTATTTGCTAAACTTCAGTCGGTCCTATTTCGAGCATATCTTAATAATTAAAAATGTTTAATATATAAAATTCATCAAGTATATCATCTTAATAAAAAAAATTAAGTTGATCAAATATCGATAACTATTTAATTAGATGCATTTATGTTTGCAATTTATTTTTTAAATTATAATTGTCATTGAAAAAAATACAATACAATCAAATAATTATCGATATTCGATTAATATGATTTTTTTCCAGACATGATGTACTCAATGAGTCCTCTACATTCAATGATTTGGATCATCAATATGAGTTTGAAATCAGGTCCAAAACGATCCAATAATATCGTCCAATCCAATTCTAGACTGAAGAGAAACTATTCTCATTTTCTTTCTCTTTCATCCTCTATTACTAATCATTAAAAACCATTTAAATCAGATAAGATAACAATACCAAGCGTAAGAATCCATCAAAATTGGTGAACCTAGCAATAGAAAACCTTTGATTACAAAAGTGATGACACAATTATTATTATTTTTTTCTTACAATTTTGTTTGCATTTATTTAAGGGGAAATGTCAATGCAGTGTTGGTTTTGAAAAAAAAAATTACAAATAAATAGTTAATTTTATAAACTTTTTATCAATCTGTAATTATTTTTTGACAAAACCATTGATTAATGATTTCCCTTTTATTCAATAACTTGCCTCACGGAAAATGTACTTGATCAAGCATCCTTTGTCAAGAATTTGATATCTTCGACCAATGATCTATATGGGTAATTCGGATGGACACCCTCTTGGATCAGTTTCACATAATATTGATAGTATGTTTCAATCTCCATATCTATATGGTTTGAGTCTTAAATGGAGAAGATGATTAAAAGCTATTTTTTGACTTTTTTTGATTTTTTTTTATGAGAGAGGGAAGTGGGTTAAAAGTTAGGAAGTGATTTTTAACCTACTTTCCAAAATAGGCCGAAATTCATGCTCATTAATTTTGAACTAATTTTTTGTTATTGTACTTGGATGATGTTAAATCAAATTAAGGTTTAAGTACATTCTGTGGAAGCCAATGGAGATTTTTGTTAGTAGAAATTTTCATGCTATATTTGTAGAATCTTTTTATTTGACTTTAATCCAAATTCATAATGAATATTTGATTCGATAATTTGATAAAATCTGAATTCAATTTATCTTATTAATGTCAGCAATCCTATTTTCATACTTTAATTCTTATGTATATATCAAAATTTAAAAAAACTGGACAACATTAAAAAATAAAAAAATAAATAAAAAATTATGATAATTTCACTTTATGCTTGTAATAATTTTTATCTTTTAACTAAAAATAATTGGTTCGAATCAAATTTTAAGATTGAACAGTTAGATGAATTGGATTCAGATGATCATTTATTAGATTTGCAATAATCAAATCAACTTTAGATTCATATATTTATTAACCATATTGGATTTGAATTATGTCAAATTTAACTTAATATTACAACTCGAGTAAGGTCAATTGAGTTGAGAAGTTACTCAAGCTTAGTTCAAATTTTGTTGAAAGTTACTCAAGTCCGACTTGCATTCCGAACTTGTTTGCCCAAGCTTAACACAAATATAATAAATTGAATACAAGCAAGATCAAAATTGCCCACAAATATGTGTTTTCAGTTTTTATTTATTTATTTCTTTTTTAGCTAAGTTGAATATTTTGTTAAATTTAGACCATATCAAAATATTTTTTTAGGGTAAAATCATTAACAACATCAAAATAAAAATATATATGTATGATAAAAGATAGACATAGAAAAGATGGATGAAAAATGAAAATGAAAGGATATGATTTTGTATTGTATTATTTGTTTATATGATATTAAGAGTGTAAAGTCGGCCCATCGGCCCGCGACCCATCCAAAACATGCCCGTAGTCCTGTGCGGCCCGGGCTCAAGCCTAGTCCAAGACCCTAGGCCTGAGCTGTTTGTTTTGAGGCCCAGCCCAGTCCATGAGCCCGACCTGCTAGGGCTGACCTACTGGCCCACTCAAGGTCCACTCCAAGGCCCGACTCGAGGCCCAACCCACCTTGCCCGCCCGGCCTAAAGCCCACTCTCATTTCTAAGCTATTTTTGTAGGAAAAAAAATAAAATTTTGGTAATTTTTTTTTTAAAAAGAATAGCGAAAATTGATCCAGGCTCGAGCCTAGACACAGGCTTGGTGGCCCATCCCAAGACTCGACCCAAGGCTCGAGTACCCTTGGACCTGGGCTGCAATTTTGTGCGAGAGTGATTGGCCCGGGTTATCTTTACACCTCTATATGATATATAATGAAAATAGTTTTAAATAATTTTAGTATCATACTATCATTCAACGACTAACAATTTATAAATATATTTAATATTTAATATATATATACATAATTTGGCCTTTTGATTGGCCGATGTCCTGGGGCTATTATTGTCCAAGCCTGCATATGTCAAATATATATATATATATATATTGTCCAAACTCTAACGGTGTGTTTGGTTGAAAAATTTGAAAAGGAAAAGAGAAAATGTAGATGAAATGTGAATAAACTATACACATATTTCATTTAATTTCACACATATTTTCTCTTTTCTTTTTTAAATTCCTTCCCAAATCTCCCAACCAAATACAGTATAAAGAATTAAGAATAATTACTAAGTTTTTTTCTTTTTCTTTTTTTTTTAAAAAAAAATCCCCTAACCAAACACAGTATAAACAATTAAGAATAATTACTAAATTATGTTGATTAAACTTGTATAGTTAGGAGTAAAATGAATTTTATGCAATTGCCCCTCATTTTGATAATAGATTTTTTTTTTTTTTTTTTTGAGACATTTAGTTTTGTTTTTGTTTTTGTGTTTGTGTTTGTGTTTGTGAAATGACTAGTAATAATATTAGCAAATTTATCAAAGTGATGAATAATTGAGATATTTTGAATTTTATTTGAGTTTTTATTTATTTTTAATTTATTTGTGTTAGCTAGTCTTGATATGATCTGAAAAACGTAAATAGTTGGATTATATATTTTTTTTAAATTTATTTTTATAATAATAAATTTATCACTGAGGTCTCATTTGGGAATAAGTTATTTTAATAATTTTTTAATTTTTTATGAAAAAATATATAAAAAAATAAAAAGAATAATATAAAAACCTAGTGACTTTTTAAATTTTTAGTAAAGACGTATAATTGGAAAATGAGACTTGAAATTTAAAAATATGACTTTTGTATAAATAAGTCCAGTCTATCAGACCGGCACATATTTTCCGTTGTATCGAAAAAAAAAATCAGACCGGCACATAACTGCATTAAAAAAAGGAAGTGGCTTTGGTCTAGTCAAAGATCGGACTGGACCGTATTGTTGGATCCGTAAAAGTTTATTATGGGTTCTGTTTTGATAATTTGAACCGTTCAATGTGTAGAACTCGTCGAGTACTATATGCTTGTAAAAAATCACGTTGATCGGATATCGATAGCTATGTGAACAAAACAATTTTCTATCAACCGTTAATTTTTTCACCGTCTATTTTTTTTTATACAAAACTGATTTGATCACATAACTATTGATATCCGATCAACGTGATTTTTTATAAGCGTATAATACTCGACGAGTTCTACACATTGGACAGTTCGGATTATCAAAACGGGCCCAAAAAATGGACCCCATGAGTCGGACTGGACAAGTCCAGTCTTGATCTCAACTTGAAACAAACTGGACCCTTAAAAAAAATCAAGACTAGTTCGGATTGTCCAAAATAAGCCCACTCAAGTTAAACCGTTACTCTTTACAAGTTAATTCCTGAGGTGTATTTATTTGAATGGATTGGATAAGGGGAGATTAAAATCTATCGAACTGTTAGTATTGGAATATATTGTCCCCAGATTATTTGGTTGGATTGAATTTGTATACCATGCTTATTAGTCATGGGATTAGATGTCAGACTATTTGATTGGATAGGATATGAATTCTATATTTATTTGAAATATTATGGAGAAAGATAAATATCATTTTTAATTATTTAATAAGTAATAACAATATTAAACATATTTTTAATATTTTAATTATTTTTAACTAGATTAAATAAAAATTTATTTTATTTTATTTTATTTTTTACACAATTAAATAAATTTATTTTTAAAAAATTAAATAAATTAAATATCAATAAAAATATATGTTATTTTTTTAATTAAAATTTTAAATAAATTTATTTTAAAAAATAATAATAATTAAATAATAAAATTAAATAAAACATCTATTAAAATTTAAAAAATAATTAAATAAAATATAAACAAAATTTTAAAATAAAACATCAATAAAATATCTATAAAAAATTATTTTGCAAAGTTAAATAAATAAAATACCAATAAAAATTAAATAAAATTATTTTATTTTTGAATTGAAACATTTAAATTTTATTAAATATAATACATAATTAAATAGTAGATTATCAAAATAGTCATTTCATCATCTAATCTCATATCTCCTTATTCGTCTATTTGTGTCCCACCCCTATGGAACACAATAGTTCAATAGATTTGGAACTAATAATTCGGTGTAAAAATTTTGAACTAAATAATAGACTATTAATTTGGATGAATTAATAGTCTAATCTCACCTTTCAATCTTTCAAAACGAATATCATCTTATTATTTTATTTATTTAATCTTTTAATTTTTTTTTAATTTTAAAAATATAAAAATTGTAATAATTGTAAATTACAATTACTACGAAATAATGACAGGACAGGTGGAGAAAAAATAGAGGAGAGAGAAATATATTTAGACAGTGGACAGAGAAATCTATTTTAGACAGTGAGGTGGGTCGGAGCGTGACTGTCAAATCTACATATTCTCTCTCTACAATTCAGAATTTAGAGAGAGAGAGAAAGGTCTCTCTCTTCCTTCCGGAGAAGATTCGATTCAATCGCCGACTGTTCCTCCTTGTGAATTCATCGTCTTCTTCATTTCTACTCAGTAATGTTTCCAGATTTTCCAGGTACATACCCATATTCATAAATATATCTTCTTTTGAATCTCTTTTTTCATTTTTCGATTCTCAATCCATAGCTTCGTTAACCTTTCACTAACTAAAACCGTTGATCTTTCCAAAGCTGTGTTGTCTATTTCAATCAATATTGTTCACTGTTCAAACACAAATAATAATTCCTATTTCTATTTATATTCAATTACCATAATATCTCAATTAGATTTTTATTTTTTATTTTTTGTGGGTGGTAAATCTTCATGAACTAGTTGATTTTGATTATAAATTTGTAATCTTGATTAATGGGTCATAATTACATGGAGTTCATTGATTTATTTTTTCCTATGTTAGGAATTTATGCCTTTGTAAGAGCCAGCTTTCAAGTAAGGTTTCAACATTTGAATTCCCAATTTCGTCCTTTTCTCTGATTTTCAAAAAATTTCATTTAAAACCCATTTTGAATTGAAATGGGTTTTCTTTTTTACCTAATTTATTTTCAACAATTTGGTCTCTCTTTTGTCAGTATACTCATATATAATCATTTTCATTCATATATATATATGTGTGTGTGTGTGTGTATTTGTGTATATCTATGTGAATACTGTTTTTGGGGTGTTTAGATTCTTCTTTTTCAAACTCTGAGCTTTTTTAAGCCTTTAGGTGGGTATTTTTGAGTACATATTTAAAAGTTCCTTTTTATGGAAATGGGATCTGCTTTTTTACATCTCATCATACCCCAATTAATAAGAGTAATAATAATGATAATAAAGGTAATAATAATGAAAATAAATACGTAAATAAGTAAACATGTTTGTTACAACTTACATGATCCCTATGTGAAAAGAAGAACCCCATGGATGTCATGATTTCTGGATCAGACATTGTCTCATATGTACAGAAATGGCCTAAAGCTTATTATGTCCTGACTGGGTATTTTTGTTTAATATAAGCAAGTACTATGAGAAGATATGAGAGGTTTTTTTTACCAAATGCAGGTTTTTTAAACCAAAAAATTCTCAAATCTAATTACTTTCATACTTCTTTGTTAAATTCAAGTTATTTCGTTTTTTCAAAATGTTACTTTAGGGTTCTAGTTGTGTTCTGAAAACATGA
This sequence comes from Camellia lanceoleosa, assembly GCA_025200525.1. Lineage (NCBI taxonomy): Eukaryota > Viridiplantae > Streptophyta > Magnoliopsida > Ericales > Theaceae > Camellia > Camellia lanceoleosa. The sequence goes on along the minus strand of CM045771.1, from coordinate 60,189,043 downwards.
CCTCAACTAATTTATTGGTAAAAGAATTTGAAATTGTGGATTTTAAAACTTGGGTTTGGGTAATAAATTTAAACCGGCTTGAGTTTTGGAATTTTGTTGAAAAAGAACTTGCATTTTGCATATGTTTGGTTTAGTTTTCAAACCTATTTTGTGGAAAAAAATTTGAAAGAATTTGGTGAAACAAAATGAAAATTTCAAAAAAAAACTCATAATTTTCATATTGTTTTCAAACTAGTTTTGTGTTATTTTTGCCAAACTAGTTTTAATATTTTCAATGAAGATTTAAAAAAAAAAAAAAAAAAATCTGAAAACTAAACCAAACAATTGATGCTGGGCTTTTCTTCAGATTTTAAATATAATTTTGTGGAAATGCTCTGATTATATGTTTCTTCATCTCATAATCATCTTTTTGTTCTTGTGTACTTTGTTTGCATTGCAGGACTGGTTTTGAATTGATTTGAGTTCTAGTTGACCCAAACCATGGAAGGGGACACATTTTCAGGCCTTGGCAATGGGACACAATTAGATGGCAAAGTGTTGCAGACATTTCAAAAGAACTTTGGTCAAGTTCAAGACATATTGGATCAAAACAGGCTGTTAATCAATGAGATAAATCAGAACCATGAGTCAAAGGTCCCAGACAACCTCAGCAGGAATGTGGGTCTGATCAGAGAGCTCAACAACAACATCAGGAGGGTGGTTGACCTCTATGCTGATCTTTCAAGTTCTTTCACTAAATCCATGGAAGCTTCCTCTGAAGGGGATTCAAGTGGTCTGAAATCAGATGGCAAAGCTGGTCACAAGAGGAATAGGCCTGGGTGAACAAACAAACAAACCTCAGATCAATTCTCTTCTCAATTCTTTTGCATTTGTGGGTATAACAAGTAATTTACAGTGATTTTCAGGTAGTTGAACAGGGCTTTTAACCATTTTTTTTTGTTGTGTGTGTGTGTGTGTTTTTGTTTTTTTTTTTTTTTTAAATTCAAAATTAAACAAATAGTGTACGGACAAACTCTATTCTCAAATTACAATAAAATTGTGGTTAGCTATCACATTTTTATAAAAGTGTGGTTGTTAATCATGTTTTTTACTTGGTGTAATTTGAGAATAAAGTTTGTCCGTACACTATTTGTTTAATTTTGAATTTTAAAAAGTTGTAAAATGGTTAAAGCCCGTAGTTGAACATGATTAGCTTATGTAACTCTGCTCTATTAGCGACTTGTGTGTTTGAATTTTGGATGTGTGAAGGGATTTGTGGAGAAAATACAAAATTGAAGAGATTTGTGAAAAAAAAAATTAGCTTCTATTTATTTTACTTTTCCTCTTATTTTCTATTTCCTCCACAAATCCCTTTGCAAATCTAGGATCCAACATAGTCTTAGTGTTTCTTTTACTCCACAATTCTCTTCAAGAATAATTGTTCCAACTTCCAGCACTTTGTCACATTGTAACTCTTGTGTAACTGTGGATCTAATTGAAATCAACCATGTTTTTGTCATATGATCTTTTCATTTTGTTTTCATTCTTGAGAATGTATGAATAAAAGTTGTACTTGTTGACAGATTATAGTGAGCTGTTCTGTTCTTTATGTGAGTTTGGTCTATATTTTGTTAATGAATTTGTATAGAAAATTTGTGTAAAAAAATAAAAAAATAAAACTTTTATTTTATTTAATTTTCTTTTGTGTGTGTATTTATTTTTTTTTTTTTTTAACAGAGTCTTAAAGTTTCTAGGTTTCACTAAAAAGTGATTTATGAGCTGTTATCATCAATTTCACTTTTTTGAGTTTGTCAAAAGGCTGTAATCTGATTTGGGTCTTTATGGATTTTCTCAATCAACCTCTGATGATGGAGTTTCTTGATCTACTTTTAGTGGAAACTCTCTTTATTCCCTTTTCAACCTCAACCCAAAGCCATTTTCTTCTAGACCTTAACTGGGAACTGCAGTGAGAGGTGGCAGATACTGTTTTCAGTTCTCTCCCATGATCTCCAAACCCTTCTTTTCTTTTATTCTGACTGGAAAGAAAATTTGATTAAAAAATGCTTAGACTCCCAAAGTTGGGTACTCCCATAATGTGTTTTTGTTTTTCTTCTTGTTTTTGTTTTTGTTTTTGTTTTTTTTTTTGAATCAATCACAAGTGAGTGAGAGTTGTGAGAATTATGTTTTTTGGAGGTCCGTAACATTGTTGAATTTGATTACAAAAGTAGACACAAAAACTTTTTGTTGTACTAAAAAAAAAACAGAAATAATCACAATTTTCATGTTGAAAGGACTATTTTCAGTTATCTCTTATAATCTCCAAATCCCTTTTTGCTTTCACTCTGAATGGAAAAAGAACTTTTTACTGCACAAAATTTTGTCTTAAAATTAGAGACAATATTCTTGTGAGAAAGTTATGTCTAATTTTACTCTCTGAATTTGTATACTGTTTTCAATTCTCTCCTATGATCTCCAAACCCTTCTTTTGTTTCATTTTGATTGACAAAAATTTTTAACTACACAAATTTTAATCATAAAATTAAATGTAACTCTGATGTAAAAGGAATTTTGTACACTTAGAAGAACTAAATTTATATTTGAAATTACAGTTTTGTATATGTCATACAATCTATGAAAGATGCTCTGAAAATATTGTGAAAAAAGCAGCTTTAGATAATCTTTTTGGTTCCCAATCACACACCACCACAGGAACAGAATCTCAGATAAGAGATGATGGGCTTTTGACCATTTCATTTCTTCTTCTTTTTCTTTTTGTTTTGTTTTTTATGTTTTTTTGTTTGTTCTCTGACCAATGACAATCTCTTATTGGATGGTATTGATGGGGAAAGAAATTGATAAAGAAATCAATTAAGGAATAAAAAGTAGGTTGTGGGTAGTTCAAAACAAAAGCACTACAGTTCCAAGAGACAGAAGGATATATATATTACATATATATGTAAATAGTGACCCACCAACAACACATGACCAAGGGGCCCAAAGGGTTCTTTGCTGGAATGGAACTGAACTCCATGCTTATCCCTCTACCTAGGTTCCTCTCTCTTTTTTCTTTTTCTTTTTTTGATTATTAAGTAAATTATACTTTCCTCTTAAGTTTGGAAAAAAAATATAACAAATTTCACAATTTGACATGTTAACATCCCTTTTAGTAAGGTTAAAATATGATGTGAAAATACAGAGATAATACATTTTAATATATAAAAAAAATTATAATATTATTTTTTTTTTATGATGAGAAGAAAATTAAAGTGTTATTAGAATTAAAATGTTAAGATAGTCTAATATAACTTTGTCAAATTTGTAATATTTATTGTATTTTTTAACAAAACTCAGAGGAGGTCAATGTAATTTACCCTCTTTTTTTCCTTCTCCTTTTTAGTTTCTTTTTGCAATAAATGCCCTTTTTTTGTGTGGTTTCAACTTGATCTTGCTCGTACCCCTCTCTCATTGATTGAGCAGGTGCCTTTGCTGGTGGAGCCTGAAAATGATATACTAGTTTGTTTGGTTGTATTTTAGTTTTTATTTTTCATGGTTTTGAAAATAAACTAATGAATAGTTCAAAATATCTACCCTTTTCATATTGTTTTTGTTTTAGTGTAAAAATAATTTGAATTCGAAATCAACTTTTTATTATTATGTAAAAATTGTCTTTGAAAAAAAAAATTCAAAAATAGTTTTTGGAAAACATTTCACCAAATTTTAAAAACAAAATATGAAAACACAATCAAACATACCTTTATCTAATTTAGGAGAGAGATCCACATTAGTGAAAACTAGAAATGGATTGTTTTTCTAGTGTACTTTTGAATATTGTTGATGTGGGTGTGGCATTATCTAGGAGTGTATTTCCATTGGGTCAGCCACATCAATTATGACAATGACTATCATATTTTTTAATTAAATGATTCTTCCATGTGAAGCATTGCATTTGGTTCAATTATGTAGGATTAGTTATAAAATTAAATTACTTAAGTTCAACTTGTTATGATTTGTTAAAAATTCATTTAAAATTGATTTATTATGTAAATTAACTAAACTTAAACACATGTTAAGTTTTTATATCAAATTTAAATAACTTACTACTCAGTTGCTTGAGCTCGGCTCATTATCTATTTGATAAAACTCGTTTAAGTTCGACTTGAAAGGTAAACAAGTCAAGTTTAAATACATTTTAAAACTCGTCAAATTTTCAAGCAAAGCTTGTTTGAGATCAACTTGAAAAGTAAACAAGTAAGGTTTGAACACATTTTGAAACTCATTAAATTTTTAAACTAATCTTATTGAGACCAGCTTGAAGGTTAAATAAGTTGAGCTTTTGAAACTTGTTAAATTTTCAAATTAAATTTAAATAATTTACTATTCAGCTCAACTCAACTTGACTTGTTTGAATTGAGGACATGAATTATCTATCAATGTGCCAATTCCAATTTTTATGCAACTTAGTCTCCATGAATATCAAAACAAAAACAATAAGATTTCTCTCCCAAAACTCAAGATAATATCATTATATAATAATGATCAAAAGTAATAGTTTAATGTGTGCTTTTGCTTAAGGTAATCATCAAGGGCTGAGAAGATCAGATATCATCACAGTTGGTCCCCAAAGCCAAGCCAAGACAAGCTAAACATGCTTTCAAAACATAACATGTGAAATGGGAATCTACTTTTCTTTTTTTTCCCCCCTTTCCTTTTTGTTCTTGTAGTTCCAGCAAACAGGTTGGAAAGAAGCCAAAATCTAGTTTGAGCCATACATCTATACAATAATTGGATCCTAGATGCACCCACATCAATAGTTGGATCCAATTAATCTTGTTTTGTCTATATTAATACATGCCCATGCTTGGAATAACCCATCCTAATCTAACACCAATAATCATAATGAATTGGCATGGGTAGCTCAGTGATTAAGGGGCAAACTCTAGGATGAGTTGAATGTTTTTAGTTTAATGCTTGTTGGAATCTTTTAGACTTAATTGATATATATGATTTACGAGTGATTGTAATTGTCGAGAGTCTTACAGTAAGACTCTTACTTTACAAGAGTAGGAAATATCTTGCCTTGATAAAGTTCATCATCGTAAAAAAGAAGAAGAAACGAAAGGGTATAAATTGCTTTTTTTGCCCTCCAACTTTTATTTGAATTTTACTTTGATCCCTCATTTTCTAATTGCAACAATTAATTTTTCATATTTCAACTCCTGTTTCAATATAGTCCTTTCATCACTTGCCGTTCAAAAATTTGATGTCAAGCGCTCACACAAGCATGCTTTCATTGAAGGGGGAAAACAAAAAGAGCACATTTTCTACCATCCAACTTTCCCATTTTGATTGTTTGTCTCAACTTTCATTTCAATTTTAAGTATAGTGACGGAATGACTATATTGAAATCAATTTAAAATCTAAAGATTTTAATATTGCAATTAAAATAAAAGGTGAATGATCAAAGTAAAATTTAAGTGAAAATTGAAGAGTGAAAAGTGTAATTTATCCATAATAATAATAATAATAAAAACAATAATGATGGTAATGTAATATGTTGATTAATTAAATAAACAACTGTTAAGATTTTTTTATATTTTATTTGGTAAACCTCTGTTAAGATTTCTAAGAACACTAGTCCTGACCATTATAAAAGAATATTGTACCTTTTCTTTCTCATGCAACTAGTTTTCAAATTGTTTCTTCCTTTTCAATTGGGTTTTTATTAATTTAAAAAGCATACTTTCTCGTTAGTAGATAAGCATTTGAGCATTGTATGTCTAGTAAGCAAAGCATTTTGTTTATTAAATTATTTATCTCAAGAGTAGTCAATTTATCAAATTTGATAGAGATTATGTTTTGCTTATTTTAGTACAAGTAGTGATATATAGACAAAAATAAATAAAATATACTAAATTTTAAGATTTATCATTTTAAAATAAAATATTAATTAAAAAAAATCAATTACGGAAAAGTCAATGTCATATTATTCTAATAATAAATTATGTGTAAAATTTTTGTATGAATAATATGTTTTTTAGTGCCCTTTATGAGGCGTTTCAAGATTCGTTTGGGATATGAGCTGGTTTTTTAGTTTTTTGACTATTTAGCCTGGGACTAAAAAGTCTCGTTTGTGATAGACTTTTTAAATTTTTTAATTTTTGTGAAAGAAAAAATAAAATAATTATAAGTTAGATGTGACATTTTGTCATATTTAACTAAAATAATCTATTTTATTTTATATAATTATTTTAATCCAAACACTCATCCCACAAATTGTTTTTCTTTTTTTAAGAGAAGCATTCCATGTGCCTTTTTATTTTAGTTTTTTTGTTGTTGGGTTGGGCAAACTACAAAATTCTTGAAAGGTTGCATCATAGAGTTATGATCAATGTAGAAAAAATCAAGAGGACGGTGTACAACGTGTGTAGCATGGCGGGTCCACATCTAGCCCATAATTGTCTTCTAGGTCCCCAAATGAAAGAGAAAGTGTTCCTGTGGAGCAATCATTGATGCAATCTAAGAGAGCCAACCTGTCTATAGTGATTTTTTGGAACAGTAATGTTAAACGAATTAATAAATTGAATGAGAAATTTTATTATACATCCCTTTTATCATATGTACTTATAAATTATGTTTTTTTTTTTTTTTAATTATGATTAATTTTCTTTTTTAATTATGATTTATAAGACCTTTGATTATACCTCATGTGTTGTTTTGGTTATAACTTTTTTTTTTATATATAATTTTTAATTATAACTCATAAAATATAAAATTATGTCATTTTTTTTAGTTATAAGGTAAATTACAATTACACCCCTTGAAATTTGCTTAAAGTACAAATTGTTTCATGTGGTTTACAAAATTACAAATACCCCATTGTTAGAATTTTTTATTTAACAGAATTAACTAAAAAAAATGAAATTCATAATTGTTCTTCTATACAATAATAAAAGAAAAATGATCCAGACCCACATAACCCCCTCTGGCCTGTGATTGGCCATTTTTTTTTTTTTTCAATCACCAACCCCCACGTGTGTGTGGGGGTGGAGGTGGGGAAAAGAAGGGGTCTCAATCACTTCCGATAATAAAATTGCCTAAATTATTAATTGAAACATATTTTTAACATTATTAAAAATTATTAATTGACTTAATGATTTATTAATAAAATAGACGATTTGTTATAAAATTAGAAACCTAAGGGGTGAAATATAATTCTAGAACTATAGGAGTAATTCGTATTTTAATCAAATTTAAGAAAGTATATTTATAATTTATCGTAGTTATAAATGGATACAGTACACACTCTTTATAGTCTTTTCCAAATCTAATAGATATATGTACTTTTTATATTATTAAAATCAATTTTATTTGAGAGATTATTTAATGTGTAAATCTCATTATTTCAACCAATAAAACAATAATTTGGGCACTATACGAATTTGTCCTGGAATCATATAACAATTTTTTTATTCTATTTTATTTTAGATTCTAAATTGTTTTAATTGTATGAAAGCCAGTCAATAAGAAATTTTTTATAAAATGTATTAATTTATATAAGATTTTTTGTTTTAAAAATAACTCTCATACGGCCATTTTATAACTTATTTAAACAATTTATAATTCAATTACTGTACTAAACATATTAACAATTTATACTCAAAATTGTAATTTATAATCTATTAAATTAAATTTATAATATATTCTAACAACGATTCCAAATGGCTTGATATATAATAGTTAAGCTACTTATAAATAAACACATTAAAGCGCTAATACATGTGGAATAAATAGTTGATCCCTTCTTCAAATTAGGTGCCACTGCCATATTGATCTGATCTGATCTAGTACAATGTTAGTGCAACTTAATCACTGTACCAAATTATAATTTATAATTTAATCACTGTATAAAACAAATTAAAAGTTTCTACTTGTGGGAGCCGTTTTTAGGTGTCCAAGTAACGCCGAATATAATGACATTTAGGGTTCGTTTGGGAAGTGGCTTATTGGGCTCATTTGGCTCAATGAGCCACAAAAGACAAAATAGCAATTTTGAGCCACAAAAGACAAAAAATCACATTCAACTCATAATCATTACACTCTTCTCTCACAAAAAAAGTCAAAAAAGTCAAAAAACCAAAAAGTCTTTCCCAAATTAAGCTTTTGAGTCCAGGCTCATACAGCCAAAAGAGCCAAAAAGCCAAAGAGCCAACCCACTTCCCAAACGGAGGCTTAACATGGCAACCAACGGTCTCACATCTTGGTGGTCGAGCCAAATAGCAATCAATATATTCCGCATCTCATTCAGTTGTCGATCCCTCTCCATAAAGCATAGTGTGAGAATAGGTCTTGATGAGATGCATGGTAAGGGATAAAAATCCAAATAAAGTACTCTACAAAAGGAGATGGAGGGCTCAATGATCACGTATGTGAGAAAAACACAACTTACTTAGACAAAAGATATTTAGAGTGGAAAGATTAACTAGATTGTCGAAGTGTTAATTCCGGCATCTTTTGACCGGAGTTGATTTTCTATTTTAGGTGATCATCAGGAGACTGCTTCAAAATCTGTTTGGATAAAGAAGTATTTCAAATTCATTTCTCCACACTACTCAAAATTGTAATTTGTAACCTGCTAAACTAAAATATATTCTACCAATGGTACCAAACGGCTTGATATGTTACACTTGTAGTTAGATTGCAGCTTTGGTTCATGAAATTCATTAAATGGAACATCGCTAATTGCTACTGTCAATGTCTTTCATAAATTTTTTTTTGTAAAAAAATAATTTCATCATTAGTAAGTTAAAAAAATAAAAAACCTAATAACCAATAACAAATGTACATAATGATTCAAGATATTGATAATAATGCATATAGTAATTTAGGTTTTTTTTTTTTTTTTCTCAAACAGTAAATGGAATAATAATTCTTTTATTTGTGCTTCAATATATGTTCTTTCTTTATTTTTGCAAATCTTATGCGGACAATAATATTGTTCAATAAATATGGACTCCCCGCTTTAGTAAGTGTAGTCAAAATATATCGTCCTAGCAAATCTTGACCCGTCCCTTCAGAACAAAAAAGGATAATATCTTTTCAGGACATTACATTTATTAAAGTTGGGAACCTCATATTTATCGACTAGTATTACTACCCACATAATATTTGCAAAAATCAAATAAGAACATATATTGAAGTACAAAGAAAATAATAATCATTCCATTTATTTTTTAAAAACAACTGAACTACTATATGCAATCATGATAGATTTCTTGAATCATTATGTACATTTGTTGTTATTGTTTATTAATTTTTTTAGTTACTAATGACGAAATTATTCTTCGTTTTACAAAATTTTTCTGAAAGACATTGCAGTAGCAATCAACAATGTTTCATTTCTTAAATTTAATGGGACAACTGAAATAGAAGTTGCAATCCAATTCAACTGCCGTGCAAACGTAAGTTGCACTAACATTGTTATTGGATCAAATCTATAACACCTTGATTTTTTTCAAGCCATAAGAACATACTATCCCTTTCTAATTTTATATCCTTTTCATATTAAACACTTATATAAGATAAAGACATGAATGGAATACCTCAAGTAATGATTAACTACTTCTCTTTCTCCTTAAACTTCTCCAAAAGATTTCATGTTCATCTTACAATGACATTGTTCCCAAAATATAACTATAGTAGTTCAAAAAGCTAGAGAGAGAAAGGAACAAATAAAGTGCGCTAATGGCTTATACCTTTTCAAGATAAGGGTCTTGATTACACAAAATAGGAAGACTATCCGGAGGATTTAGCTCGAAGCTGTATCACATATAGCATGACAAAAGAGCGTTCAGGCTCCACCAAAATGTCCCCTTTTCAACTCAACAGGGTAGGACTCCATCATCTTGACCTAAAATTGTTATTTTGATAAGAATGAGCAAAATAGCCCAGTAAAAATATATTTAACGGAGTATATGAACATTTGATATAAGTATGATCGTGCTCATGCAATGTAATGACAAAATCCATCCTTTTCTTTTTACAAATAAAATGATGTTCATGTACTTTTACTCAAAATCAACCAACATCAAGTACAGGGTAGTAAATGTGCACTAGAAAACTCAAAGTAAGATCCAAATACATATAGATAGGATTTATGTATCAAAAATAGTCTCACATTTACCGAATCAATATGGAAGGGCATTTAGGCACTTAAAATCAATAATTTTCCCACATTCTCCGGCATCAAACCTGAAAGAGCAATTGGGCACCTAGAAAACATCTTTTTTGACATTTTTTCGACATCAAGCCTGAGACAAGGCAATTAGGCACTTCGACTCTCCGCACGGGTACCAACACAATACTCAACACATTTGTAAAGCTAACTCTCTACCTGGTGTACTACACCGATTACCCCATTTCCAATGTCTCAACATCCATGTTAATAAAATAAGATGAGTTCAAAACTATAAGATGTAGTGCAATACAATGTATGAGTTTGTAAAATATCATAATTTATTTAAGGTTTCAATTAACTTTACAATAAATAATATTTTAAATCCATAGAGGAAGTGAATCATCACAAAACTACCAATAGTTTCCACAACAACCCATCATTTCAACAACATTCCCAAGAATTCATACATTTCTCAAGATTCCCAAGCATATCTACTAAACTTTGACTTAATATTATCATAAACATTAATTTGTTCCCCAATCTCCTTTAAAACCAAAATCACAAATTAGGGTTTTAACAAATTTGGGGATTCCCCTTATTTCCTTTATAAATCAAGAACCCTCAAGGAAATAGCTATTTTTACACAAGAGCATTCAAAACATTTAAACTATTTGAGGGAAACTTCATTTTTAAACACCAACACCCTTTTTAATCAAAGCCAATCTCCTTGCACATCAATACTTCTAAGAGATTACCACATACTCACATCAAAATGTAAAAATACAGTTAAAGGTATTCCTACCTCAAGGAAGAGATAAAAGAGTTGAAGGCCCAAAAGTTGATGGTGACGAAATCACAATCCACTTACACCCAAACGTAGCTCTCGACGTGCTCTACCTTTTATTCTCAAGAACTAAGAGTAGATTTCACCTCTATGTAGATAAAAATGTCACGACCCAAACCCGCCCGTATAGGTTTAGCACCGTAACCGGCCAGTAATCCGAGATTACCGAAGGCCTGCTTAATAGTAAGACAGTATAACAGAATACAGAGGCATGACGGAAGCCAATACAGTAAATAAACAATATCCAATGAGCTGTGACAATCTGTATGCCAAAAAGATTTTTCATACATTTGTACAGAACAGTATACAAAACATTTACAAACATTCAGAACAGGGATCAAGTCCCTATTAACCAGTACAGTGCAGTCTATACACTCTATACAGTAAACAAAACAGTACGGGAGGGGGAACACTAAACACCCCTAGCCTTAGCTTGGCAGGCTCAAAACCTTGCAGTGAGGCACAATGGTTGGCTTGACAAAACTGGAGTTTACCCCGACGGCTCTAGCTTTGATCCGGTGTCTGTACACCTACATATATATATGAGCAGTGAGCTAAAGCCCAGTGAATAACATAAAGCGTAAAGGGGTTTAGAATGAATGTCCTTACAGTAATGAAAACAGTTTATTAGATCAGTATTTCAGTCTTTTAGTCAATCAGTCATATGCGGTACATCCATTAGCGTAACAGTAAACAGTAGGTCTAAAAGACCGAACAATAATGATGGCCATCAATTAGTAAACAGTAGTGGTTCCACGAGGGAACCGACAGAGATCTCTATAGAATAAGATGCGATGATAGGTGCTAAGGATGCCTGATCAAGACAGATTTGAAATAAAGGACATACATTCATTCAGTAAGTAATACCAACAAGATTCGATAAGCAGATCGATTCAAGATTCAAAAGATAATCATTTGAACATATCTTTACACAATTGTTACTCACAGAGTTCTGGGCTACAGTAGGCTAGAGCGTCTCCTCGAAATGCCAACCCTAAACAGTACAAAACGAACGAACACACACTAAGCTATACAGTTGGGGAGAATAATGATAATTTAATCCCTAAATTTGCTTTGGTGTGTTCTACATCCATATCCTCTTTAAGATGCCTTAATTATGCCCTAGGAATGCCTAGGATGGAAAGAAGATGCAAAGATGCACTTAGAAAACATTTTCAGAATTTTTAGTGAAACAGAGTCCCGCTCGAGCGTTAACTTCCCCGCTCGAGTGGACATGCAAACAAAGGTCCACGCTCCAGCGTCAACTTATCCGCTCGAGCGGACCAAAAAGTACTGGATAGGTGGAAATCACGCTCGATAGGGCAGTCGATGGCCGCTCGAGCGCAAGACACGGGGTCCCGCTCGAGCGTCCAATACCCCGCTCGAGCGTACTGCAAGACATAACAAAGTACTAGATGCTCGAATTCCCTGCTCGAGCGCCACTTTCCCCGCTCGAGCGGGAATGCAAAATCTAGAAAACCCAGATTGTACCTTCAAGCTTAAAACCAAGTTTTGATGCACTAAAATCGATCTTCTTGGGCCCAAAAACCTGGAAAACACTTGTAAACACATGATATAATATGTTTCAAAGATCAATTTGTAGAATTGATGCCCAAGGGTTGTTCAATTAAACTCATTTTCAAACCAAATTTCAAGAACACAATTCAAACATGACATGCATGATTTCAAACCATTTCAAAACTTCAATTTGATGCTCTAATGAGCCAATTGTTCCAAAAGTAAGATGAAAACACGGACTTAACCTCCAATATACACATGCATGTGACAATTTGCCATGAAATCAACTCAAAAGTCAACAATACAACCATGCATGCATGAGATGAGCTACAATACAACATTTTAAAGCAAATTCATGACTTAGACCACTCATCAACCATGAACTATGCAAGATACATCTCAAATACATAAATGAGAGGATGAAGCTCATACCTAGGCTCCTTAATTACAAGTCTTGAGGTTCAAACTAGCAAGAACTTCTTCAAATTCCTTCAATTTCCAAGCAATTACAAGTTGAAGACTAATCTCCTAAGTCTCTCTTTCTCTCTCTCTAAATTCGGTTAGAGCTCTCAAGTGTGGCTGATGAAATGTTTGCAAATGAGTGCAATAAGGCTCAAATATGTTGGCTACATGGCCCACTAACAATGGCATTTAGGTAAATAAACCTAACTCTTTAATTGGCTCTTATTTAATCTAGTTTAATCATACCAAATCACTTTTTTAATTAAATATGCTATAAAATCATATAAAATCCAATTAACACAGAACATCAATCAATTTAAACATTTGCCGATAAAACCTTCAATTTCTGATTTAACGCATAAATATGAACAGATAATCATGCAGTCAAACAGATAGAAAATGCATTTGAGCAGTCTGATCAATCGATCGGTTCAGTTTCGATCGATTCGGTATTTCAATTACTTCAATTATCAGTCACAATCAGTCTTAGTTTAGCCATAATCGGTAATTAATCGGTAATCAGTGTGAGGGTCATTACAAAAACCCAAGCTTGAAGCTCTCAACAATAGAGGAAAGCGAGAAAGCGAGAGTGAGAGAGAGAGAGAGAAAAGAGTGAGAAAAAGTACAAAAAATGAGAGAGAGAGAGAGACAGAGAGAGAGAGTGTGTGTGTGTGTGTATGTGTGAGTGTGTGTGTGTGTGTCTATTTATAGTAGAGGGATAGTCACTACAACAATTTACACTTTTGGCGATCAAATTTGGCGACTGAAAGAAATTTAGTCGCCAAAAGTGTAACAATAGGCGACTAAAAAAATGATTGGTTAGCCTTAACTTAGGTTTTAGGCTACTAAATTTTTTTAGTCATGGTATATTAATTTTTGGCGACTAAAAAAAATTTAGTGACCAAAAGTGGAACAATAAGTGACAAAAAAAACTATTGGTTAGCATTAGTTTAGGGTTTAGGCTACTAAATAATTTTTTAGTCGAGATATATTAATTTTTCTTGACCAAATAATAATTTAGTCGCCAAATAATTAACATAATTTCGTGCAAGTTTAATTTAGTCTTCGGCGACCAAAAAATTGGTCACTAAATATGTATTTTCAGTGACCAAAAACAATTAGTCAGCAATGGTATTACACTTCTAGCAACCAAAATTCTTTTTGTTGGCGTTAGTTCATATTTTCGCTACTAAAATAATTTTAGTCGCCAATGTGTATAAAACTTTAGTGGGAAATATTTCATATTGGCACCCAAATTTTTGCCCAAATTTCTTAGTCTTCACACGGTTCTCTCTCTCTCTCTCTCTCTCTCTCTCTCTCTCTCCCTCTCTCCTCTCATAGAGACTCAATCACCACTGCCATTTATCTCAATGTCGCACATGACCACAACATTCATTAATCTTCCACCATCGAATGTTGCCACCACAACTCACCATTGCCTCGCCTCCCATCAACATTCAGGTTATTCTTTGTCCTTCTCTCTTTCTCTCTCTCCCTTCTTTTATTTCCTCATTTCACTCAAGCTCTAGGTTTTTTTTTTTGATGCTGTAGCATTTTGATTTCTACGTTTTGAGTAAATGAGTTTTGATTTTTGTTCTAGATTTAGCGTTTTTTGAACTGGTTATCAAGTAAATAGGTATGTTTGCTTCAAATCTATTTTTAAGTATTTTAACTGAAAAGTTTGGTATTGATTCTTTTGCTTTTCTTTTTATTTATTTATTTTTTATATTTTTGTTGGGGGGTTAATTTGTACAATTTGATAAACCACTTAAGCTTTGTTTGGGAAAAATTTCTAAATGAGGTTATCTTGGTTGTTTCTTCTACACATGATGATTGACTTCTACCAAAAGCTTTGGTGATTACATTAATGGAGAGATAGTTGAAAAGGTAGAAGATATATTTATTTATGTGTTTGTGTGTAGCACATGCATTTAGTGCTAGTATATAGAGTTTTTTTTTTTCATCTAACAAAAAAATTAATTAATTAATTAAATTTGGCAAAAGGCACTGACAAAAACAAATGGCAACAATTAAAACCTAATCAACTTCAGCTATTCTATCTAGCAATGGATCAGCTTTCATAATATATCTATGACAAAATATTGTTGATGTTATCTCAGGTAGGCAATTTAAGAAGGGGTGAATTGGGTTTTTAAATAAATTGTGAAATTAAAAATTAACCCAAATAAATAAATAAATAAATATGCTCAACAATATAAAATAGAGTAATGAAATAAAATGAGCAAAGGGAAGATAAATCAAACACAACGATTTATAATGATTCGGCACACCGGGCCTACGTCTACTCCCTAAGTATCCTCCTCGGAAATTTCTCCACTATTCTTCAAATAGTAATACACCACTAGTTTCACTGGTGCTAGTGAACCTTTATAACAATTGACTAATTCTGATCGCTCCGACTAGTTTAGAATCTGGTGCCTAGTCACACCTCACCAAGTGATTTTATCCCAAAAATCACTTACAAAAATTCTTTCTTGTTACAAGAATAATATGAATAAGGGATAGAAAATCTTTTTACAATTTTACTCAAACTCTCAACAAATTTTATCACAGAAAATATAACTCAATGAAGCAGAATACAATATTTAACAATATCACAAAATTTCTCTTCTTCACTTCTACTTTTTCTCCAACCAAAATACTTCTTATATAGTTAAAACATGTATCCGTTAGAGGAGGGGAGGTGCTCATCTTCTGACTTTGGAGACGCGGCAGTTCGGGCACGCTAACACGCAGAGTATGAGCACCAATCATTTTCAAATATGGCAGGCGGAGGGATTGAAAATATAGACAATAGTCGCATTCGATAAATAGTAAATTCAATTTTTTCAGTCATTTCTCGTAAAAAATAAAGAGTGCATAGTAACTTGCATAGTGTGAAAACCCACATTTAATTATTCTAAAAATAATAATAATAAATAAATAAATTAATTAATTAACTTTATCCAGAGTTTATCTGAAATATATATTAGTGTAAAAGTTAGTTTTAAATAAACCCAATTCAATTACTAACAAAGACATTATTAAGAATAATAATTTTGTGGAGGTTTAATGTTTGTTGTTTATAAATTATTCTGATAAGGATTCAATATGATAATTATCTTTACTAAACACCTTAATTAAAAATCTTAGTGTATCAATTTTAAGAAGCCCACACAAATACACAAATATACCCCAAAAAAAAAAAAAGAAAAGAAAAAAAGAAATTGATTTTTGGTGGCATGGGATGCCACTTGTTTGTTTGCATGTCAATATAGGAATTAGACCCATTATGCTTTTTGGAATTGGAAGATTGGATTAGACCACCTGAGAGAATGATGTGAGAGAGAGAGAGAGAGAGAGAGAGAGAGAGAGAGCGGCTCAGCAATGAATTGTATATATATATGCATGCTTGTATTTGGTGAGGAAAGAAGGAAAAAGACAATTCTGTGAGCAACAAAGCAGTAGGAGAATAAGAAGAGTGGGAGATTAAGGAAATTAAAATTTTCTATCATTTCATCATCCTATTATTAAGTAAGAAAACCCTCTCAAATCTCTCATTTTTTTTAATTGTTGAAATTTTTAGATTATATTCATATGATAAAATGACTAAACTTATAGATAGAAATGTTTATATATATGTATACGGGAAAGAAATATGCCTTCTCGTATAATCCTGTTGACCAAGTCCGCGTTCCTCTGTACGACATCGTTTTATCACCTGAAAACACAAACGTGAGCTAGTCGGCGGGTGGGTGCCGGAAACCTCTCCGATGCTTAAGTCAGTAAGCAAGACAAATAGGCAAGAGCTCTATGTATTCAGGAAGCAAAGTTGCATTACCTCTCTAAAGGTGATATTGGTGAACTTTTATAGGTTTTGCGTGGCACAATCCTGGTAGGACTCTTACTTCTCCATGTAGAGTCCTCCTAGGATTCATACTCCTGGAAGATAATGCTTATCCTCCAACACCCTCCTTCACTGCTTAAACCAAGTGAGATGGTTTTACTACGGCCGAACTACTAGTATGACCGAAGTACACGTTAGTTAGGCACTTACTTCTCTTTCTCTTACCTCGGTTCCCATACTAAGACCGAGCTTACCATAAAAGAGTTTAAGCCGAACTATCTTTAGAACCAAGGCCTCTCAAGGGCGTGGCACACCTCGGTTTTCACACGCCTCGACCGAACTCACCACTGAAGACCGAACTTCAATCAACACATCTCTCAACCGAAGTACAAATAAGGCCTCACGCAACTGTGCTAATTATCTCGACTGTGAGACCGGTCTATCCGCAATACTACCTCTCCAGACCGGAGTAACTTATATGGTCATTCTACTCGGACCTTCGTAGTGCAGCCCAAACCGGCCCTTTACTTGGCTTGGCCCAGCTCGGCCCATTTCATTCAGCTCGGCCTAATTTAAATATAAATTACCCTCTCAATTGCCCCTTAATTCCATCTGCAAAGCATGATAGGGATTACCTGCTTATCAGCCGAGCTAGAGTTTTAACCTCTCCAGCCGAGCTAAAAACACCCATTAGCCTTTCCAGCCGAGCTAAAACCCTTTCCAGCCGAGCTATATACGTCCGGTCAAAAACGTCTCTTCAATTTGAAAGAATCAATCGCTTATTCCAATGACACGTGGCAGCCTTTTATTGGCCATTCACAGCTGTCACGTCGTTCTTCGTGCTTCGTGAATTTGAACAGTTCCCGCCTTTTTGCCTCTTCACAAAAACATACCTCACTTTTGAATCATACCTTACTCTGTTCATCTTCTCTCTCTATGTGCCTCTGTTTTGAGCTTGAAGCTGCTGTACTCGAGTTCTTTAAGCCTTTGGTTCTACCTCCATCTTCTTCATCTTTCTCTGGTAAGCTTCTAAAGACCCATTTCTGTTTTTCTTGTTTTTGCTTTCGTTTTAATCCATAGCAGTCCATCCTGTATATTTGCAAAGCACTTTTCTGTTTCCAATAATATTCGAAGTTTTCTGCAAAAAACCTTCACAAGAACACTATGAATATAATGAAATAGCAAGTAGAACACCTTCTTGATCTTTGCACATGCCCCAACCGGACTAGAACACTGTTCTTGCTATATACAGATTTAGGTAGACTGGAACCGAGCTAGAACTTGTACCCTTCACCGTAATTTTAATAGGCCACCAACTGATTCACACTAGCCGAAATGAAAACACACTTGAACTAGAAATACTGGCCCTCGACCGAGCTAAGCCTTGGGGGGCTAAGCCAGCTTTCTCAGTTCCTAAACCGAACTCAGAAAGCTGCCCCATTGACTCCTAACCGGAGTAACAAAGATTATAGGTAGAACCGAGATAACCAAACATCTTGCCAAACCGAGATAACAAGCACCCTGGTCACAACCGAGGTAGATCCTGTAGTACAATGTGTAGCCGAAGTAGGACTTGTCTTCTTTTGCTTTGTTTTTTGTAGCACGGTCAACGATCTGTGCTTAACACCTTGTTTTCCACTTTGCATACTTAGGTTGCCAGGCACTTCCCTGCGCTCAGCCGAGCTCCTGAGCACACTTTTTTTGACCGAGATAATTTATTCCTAACTTATACAATAAATGGGGAAGTATAGGTTCCTAGTAGAAATCCCAGGAGGCCTAGCCGAATTCAAAAAGGATTACAATATTCCAACCGATGTAAACCTCACCCTAGCCGAACAAGATGTAGATCCTTGGGACAACGAAGGCTTTGTCCCCTTTAACCTCCAATCAATAATAGAAAACGGACTCAGATTCCTCGTCCAACCCTTAATATGTGAATTCTTAAAACAAACCAGACTATGCCCCACCCAGCTGTCCACTAATACATACCGAATAATAATGGGTATAGCCGCACTGAACCACCAAACTGGTCTAAACCTAGGTTTGGCCGAGGTACTTCACCAATACTCCATAGGATCAAAAAACGAAGGCTGGTGTTATTATTTGAGAGTACACTGTGGTCGAGAGAAAATAATAAAACACACACCGGACAAAGACTTAAACGACGATGACTTCTCTTGGGTCTCTGGGAATTTTGAAGACCTTGAAGCCCAGATTCCTAGCCGAAGAATAAACTGGAAAAAAGGAGAGCCCGGTATACATACTTCGGTTGTATTTCACATTTTTTTTTCTCTTTTCTTTATTTCGGCTTCCTACTCTGGACCGAACTAACACTTGTTTTCTTTTTGCAGATAAAGCCCATCTCCTTTCAAACTACGGCTACCCCAACCTCGGTCTTCTGCGCGCCGCACTAAGAGTAAAGGAGAGAAGTTGGGCAAAGCTTCTAAACTTCGAACCGACTTACCACTACTCCGGTCGCCGAAAAGCAAGGGTGACCACTTCCTCCTCGAAGACGCACCAGAGCCGAACCCTTCCTTGCTCCAGATCAACCTTGTGCCACTTACTGCCGAACAAGAAATGGCCAAGAAGAACAGGCTGAAGGCCCTTCTAACCGCAACAACTCCCGCCGAGGTACAACCGACCGACCGAAACACCGAAACCGTGGTAGCCCTACCATCTCAACAGCCCTCCACCTCTCGCCAAAACAAGCGTGCTCGGACTAGCCAAACCAAGCCACGTCTTGCAGACGAGGATGAGACCATTCTGCCACAAGTCTCTCCTCCAAGTCCCCAGCAAAGCCTCCAATCGGAACCATTCGACCGAACTGCCACTTCTTCAAAATGGGCTCCTGTCCTCTCCTTCGACAACCGAGATATCACTGCCGAAGATTCGGTTGTTGCTGAGAAGGACCACTTGTTGGTTTTTAACCTAGCCAAAAGTGTGTGCCTTCCAAAGGACATGGAGCACCATTATAAATAGCTCAACACCGAGCTGAAGTCGATTCGGTCCTCTACGAAGTCCATGATCCTGGTAAACAGCTTCCCTCTTTCTTTGTAAATTTCTTCCAACTTTGAGTCCGGCTAACTTTACTCCTCTTTTTCAAGCCATCCAGAAAAACCAAGTCACTCACAGGAGGGTCATGGAACTTCGGCGTAGTACACGGGAGGCCATGGCTGAAGCCGAAACAAAGTCAGCCGAACTAGAGGAGGCAAAGAAGCAGCTGGCCGTGCTTCGTGCGGAGAATGGTCGGCTGATCGAGGTTGCCAATTCGGTCGAGGCCGAGAAGAAAAAAGTTGCCAACGAGGCAAAAGATAGATACCTACGTATCTTGGCTGCAATTGAGAAGAAAAAGGATACCGAGATAAACCAATTGAAGGGGGAGGTGAAGAAAGCCGAGAAGCGGGGCTTCAAGGAGGCCGAAGACGCCTACACCCTCCAGTGCAACGCAGCCAAGGACTTATTCTTCAAATGTGGCTGGAGGAGTGCGGTGGAGCGGCTCGGATGTACACCTGACACCGATGTCTATGATGCTCTGCCGTGTTCTATTCCGGCCTCACTTTCGCAATATGCTGCCGATCTCCAAAAAGCCTTTCTTGAGGGGTCCGGTGATGAAGATGATGCTGATGATTCTGAAGATGATGAGCAAACTCCCACTCCGGTTGTCAATGAACAAAATAATCAGACAGTTCGGTCGGAGCCAATCATTGAAGACCGAAGGGACGAGCTACCATCAACTGAGACCGAGGTTCAAGTTGAGACCCAAGTTCAGGCTGAGACCGAGCTCCCGACCGCTACCGCAGATGAATTTGATGCCGAACTAGATGCACTTCTCTGCTGATTTTTTCCTTCTTTTCTTTTGTTTTTGAACTTTTTGTAACCGGGCTTCGGTCCCCCAATTGTACTTGGTTTGTACTTTCAATGAAAAAATCTTTCATCAACTCTTGTTTCGGTTTTGTATATGTATGCTTTCATTTGTAATGATTTTTGCATGAACTCATTCGCTCAACTGTGATCTCGGTTTAAGCTATCTAACTTACTAGCCAACCACTCTTCAGCCGATATAACTTACTTCGACTGAAGAGTACAAAGAGTTGGTTATTTTAGCCAACCACTCTTTAGCCGATATAACTTACTTCGGCTGAAGAGTATAAAGAGTTGGTTTAATCCAACCAACCACTCTTCAGCCATACACTTACTTTGGTTGAAGAGTATAAAGAGTTGGTTTAATCCAGCCAACTACTTTTCAGCCATACACTTACTTCGGCTGAAGAGTATAAAGAGTTGGTTTAATCCAGCCAACCACTCTTCAGCCATACACTTACTTCGGCTGAAGAGTATAAAGAGTTGGTTTAATCCAGCCAACCACTCTTCAGCCATACACTTACTTCGGCTGAAGAGTATAAAGAGTTGGTTTAATCCGGTCAACCTCTAAGTTGGTTTTTCCAGCCAATTTAGAATAAAATGTTTGGTTGTTCCGACCAAACGTCCTGCAGCCTGGATCCTTATCCTGGGCTTAGGAAGGGTTTATAGTTGGTTATTCCGGCCAACTATATTTATAATGCTCCTAACTTACTAAAAGCTACTTTCTACTGAGAACAATTATACTGGAAAAGAATCGATTTGTTTTATTGAGAAAGTAAAAAATTACACATACTTAAAAAGAAAAAAGCTAAAAATAAAATAGCTTGAGATTTGCAGTGTTCCATGGCATGGGAATTGCTTTGCCGTCCTCATCTTCCAAGTGGTATGCCCCTTTGCCTGCTAATCCGACCACTTTGTAAGGTCCTTCCCAATTAGGTCCCAACTTGCCATCCCCTGGAACTAAAGTGTTTCCCATTACTTTGCGCAGCACCCAATCCCCAATCTTGAATTGTCTTGGATGTACAGTTTTGTTATACTTTCTGGACAACTCTTGTTGGTAGGAGGCGATGTGAACCAATGCTCTGTCTCTTCTTTCTTCCGCAAGGTCAAGCTCCAATGCAATGGCTTCGCCATTTAAGTCTGGATCAAAGTTTTCACTTCGGATTGTAGGGAGGCCCACTTCTAATGGGATAACTGCTTCCATGCCATAAGCTAAGGAGAATGGTGTTTCTCCTGTTGATTGTCGAGGCGTGGTACGGTAAGCCCATAAAACGTGGGGGAGCTCTTCTGCCCACTTGCCTTTAGCTCTCTCTAACCTTTTCTTCAATCCATCTAAGACTACCTTATTTGACGCCTCTGCCTATCTATTTGCTTGGGGATATGCCGGTGTGGAATTGTAGAACTCTATCTTATACTCTTCACAAAAGCTTCTGAAAATTCTGCCGTCAAATTGAGTGCCGTTGTCTGAGATTAGTGCCTTTGGTATGCCAAAGCGAGTGATAATATTCTGCCAGACGAACTTCTTTACATCTTTCTCCTTGATTGACGCTAAGGCTTATGCTTCTACCCACTTTGTGAAGTAGTCAGTTGCGGCAAGAAAAAACTTTCTATTGCCTGGTACTGTTGGAAGTGGACCTACTATATCCAATCCCCACATTGCGAAGGGCCATGGACTAGTCAAAGGTAGAAGTTCCCTGGCAGGTTGGTGTATTTGGTGTGCGAACTTTTGACACTTTTCGCACTTTTTAACATACTTCTCCGAATCCGCTTGCATGTATGACCACCAATATCCTTGTGAAATTGCTCTGTATGCCAATGATCTTCCTCCTTGATGGCTGCCACAAACACCCTCATGTATTTCGAATAGGAATGCTTCCACTTTGCTGGGGTGAACACACTTCAAGTAAGGTCCTGAGAACGACTTTTTGTACAATGCCAAGGATGGGAAGAGCCAGAACCGCTGTGACTTTGCTCTTATTCTGTTGGTTTCTTTCTTGTCTTCTGGTAAGGTGCCGTCTTTTAGGAACAGTATGATGGGATCCATCCAAGAAGGGCCTAACTCTGCACAACAAACCTCTTCTGCTTCTGGGTCTTCAATACTTGGTCTAGGCAGATAGTCAATCAGTAGTGGGTGAGGTATGGAGGTATCTGCCATTGAGGCGAAGCCTGCAAGTTCATCTGCTCTGCTGTTTTCCTCCCTGCCGATCTGTTCTATTCTCACAACTTCAAACTTCTTTATCTCCATTCTAACCAATTCTTGGTACTTGGCCATTCTATCATCCTTTGCCTCGTAGTCGCCAGATATTTGGTTTACCACCAACTATGAGTCGCTGTAGACCATTAGCTCGGTGGCCTTCATGTAGAATGCTGACTTGAGACCTGCCAGAAGTGCTTCATACTCCGCTTCGTTGTTTGAAGCTAGGAAGCCAAGGTTGATTGCCTGCTCCACTACGAGGTCGTCTGGGGAGATGAGAACTATGCCAAGTCCTGCTTCATGTCGGTTGGATGCCCCATCCACGAAGAGCTTCCACATCTCTCCAACGAACAACTTCCAGCAGGTGGAGGGATCGGATGATGCCTTGGGATCTTCCATGTTGCTGGTGGCTTCTTCAGAGTCCATGCTCGCTGCCTGCCCCTTGCTTTCTGTTTGTACCAAGTCTTTATTTGTCGGTGAGTCCTGACTTGGTGTAGCATGGTTTGTTTCTTCCTTCTTTTCTTTACTCCGATCTGCCTTGGGGCCTGACTGGGTAACCAGTACTAGGGGTTGCGTTATTCCGACGTCAACTTCCATCCCTAGTTCGGTTGTCTCAGTTAGGTCGACCGGGCAGATGTGATGACTCTCTGGTGTGAATTCTGCGACAAAATCTGCCAATGCTTGTGCTTTTATTGCGGTCCTAGGTTGGAACCTGATATCGTATTATCCCAATTCTACTGCCCACTTCAGAACTCGCCCAGAGAAGTTTGCTCTTTCAAATAAAGCCTTTAATGGGAAGGCTGTGAGAACAACTATGGTGTGGGCGTGAAAGTAATGCGACAACTTCCTTGAGGCCATCATCAAGGCCAATGCCAGTTTTTCCAGTGGCAATTACCTTGTTTCGGCGCCCAGTTATGTCTTGCTGACATAGTAGATTGGAAGATGTTGGATTCCTTCTGCGCGGACCAATACTGCGCTAATTGCATGCTGCGAGACCGCTAGATATAAGAAGAGTTCTTCTCCAGGGATTGGGGTTACAAGTAGTGGTGGAGAAGACATGTATTCTTTTAGGCTTTCAGTATGGGTCGCATTCTTCGTCCCACTCAAACTTCGCCGTTAGTGCATGGAAGAATGGTCGAGTCTGTTCGATGACCGGCTTATGAACCGGTGAGCCTTGGCCGCCATGCCGATGAGATCTCAGTACTTCCTTATCGAAGTTTGGCCTCTCCAGATCCTGTATTGCTTTGATCTGAGAAGGGTCCGCTTCTATACCTCGGTTGGTCACCAAGAAGCCTAGGAATTTGCCAGATCCTACTCCGAATACACACTTCGACGGTTGAGGCGTAACTTATGCTTCTTCAGGATCTCGAACATCTCACCTAGGTCCTTGAGATGGTCATTCTCATCTTTGCTCTTGACCACCATATCGTCGATGTAAGCCTCCATTGTTCTGCCTAACAATGGCTCAAACATCTTGGTGACCATTCTCTAGAACGTCGCCCTTGCGTTCTTTAGGCCAAAGGGCATGACTTTGTAGCAGTAGAGTCCCCTTGGAGTGGTGAAAGATGTGACCTCCTGGTCTGGTTCATGCATGGCGATTTGGTGGTAGCCTTTGTATGCATCCAGAAAGCTAAGTCGGTTGTGCCCTGCCGTTAAGTCTACCAGTTGATCTATCCTTGGTAGAGGAAAGCTATCCTTTGGGCACGCCTTATTGACCGATTTGTAGTCGACGCAGACACGCCACTTGCCATTCTTCTTTGGCACTACGACGGTATTGGAGATCCATCTTGGGTAGTGCACCTCTCTGATTGCCCCTGCTTCTAGCAGGTTTCCTACTTCTTCCGCCACTATTTCGGCGTGGTGGAGTGCCGATCTGCAGGTGCGTTGAATGATCGGTCTGGCAGAAGGGTGGACGTTGAGTTGGTGACAGATGAAGTTGTGATCAATGCCTGGCATGTCGTATGGGGTCCAGGCGAACACTTCGATGTTGGAGGTCAGAAATTCCAAGACCTCCAATCTCTCGGTGCTGGACAATGATGAGCCAAGCAGAAAGAACTTATCCGGGTTCTTTTCATCTATTCTGACCTCCACCAAGTCCTCTACCACTTTCTGACTAGCCGCTTTTCCGACATCCGCGAATAGTTCATTACTCTCAAGTTTTTCAACCGAATGAACGTATCCTTTGGCAGCACAGCTGCCGTTTACTGTGACAAAGCACTGCTTTGACATGATCTGATCTCCATATACTTCTTCTATCACTCCGGTGTCGTTGGGAAACCGCATCACCTGGTGGTAGGAGGACGCCACCGAGCGCAATGTTCTGTCCAAGATAATGTTGTAAGTGGAGGGGACTTTTAACACCCAGAACTCCACCTGTTTCGTCACACTCCTTGCTCTGACCGGGAGAATAATTTTGCCGACGGGCCATTCTGGCATGGAGTTGAATCCGATGAGGGGAGATACTACTGGTGCTAAGTCTTTATCTTGCAACTTGAGTTGCTTGAAAGTTTCATAGTACATAATTTCACACGAGCTACCTTGGTCAATCAGAATCCGTTTGACGTCAAAATCCTTGACTCGGAGAGTGACGACCAAGGCATCGTTGTGAGGGCAATAGATCCTTGCCAAGTCTTTATCCGAAAAAGACATGATATTTGTGGCCTCTGTCTTCCCCTTCTTGACGACTGGTTGGGCACTTAGCACCTCTCTTAAGTGCTCAGCCTTTTTGATTGAACCTCTGAGCTCGCATACACGCTCAGGTTCAAAGACTCCATATATTACGTTGATGACACCTTGGGGCGGGGCGTCGATCGGCATCCCATTGGGATTATTGTGGTCCTGAGGGGCTGGCTGTGCCCCTCCCTCTATGTATTTGTCCAGGTGGCCTGCTGCCACCAACTTTTCTATATGCTGCCTCAATGGCGTGCAATTCTCAGTGCGGTGCCCCTTTTCTTTGTGGAAGGTGCACCTGGATCTGTCAACATAGTCCTTCTGGGCCTCGCCTAGCTTGGTCGGCCACTTGACGAAGGGCTATGATGAAGGGCCATTAAAGGGAGGATTAAAGATTTTACTTGGCCCTTAAATTTGCCAGAAACTTTGTACGAATTTTAAAAATATTTATACTCAAAATTTGAAGATAATTTCTTCTACAAAGTTGTTGAGAATGATATCTAGTTCATCCTGGAATTTTTGAAATAATTATTGAGCTTTATACGAATTTATAAAATTTTTTAATTAAATATGAAACTATAAGACATATTTTACTATATGTTTAAAAATTTATTAAACATTCTATATTAATTAAAATCTGGTAATTTTTAACTAAAAGATGAAATATGAGAAGTCTAGTTTCATAATAAATTTTTAGATTATGGATTTGATTTATAAATTTAAGTATGGAATTAATTTAAGAAAATATGATAAATTTGTGTCATGAAATTTCTGGAAATTTTATAGAATTATTTATAACTCATTTTTGGGAAATTATTTCTAAAAAATGACCTAAACATGTTTATTGAATATTCTGTAGATTTTTATGAATTTTAGAAATTTTATAAATAATTTATTTATAATTTTATTTACCTAAGGTATATCCTGAAAATTTTTGGACAGGTTTAAGATCATAACTTCAATTAATTTTTATTTGAAAAAAAATAATTATTGTGTTGGTGTAATTCATTAAATATTGTAAATTAGTAATCCATGTATGAGTGTATTGTGGTTTATTTAATATTGCGGTAGTCTAATCTTGTAAATTAAAAATCCATGCATGTGTGTGATTATGGTTTGTTTACTTTGTATCTAAATTATTATTTGATACCATAGTTTAAATAAATTGTTTATTAAAATTTTGTTATTTATTATTATGTGACATGTGTAATATTTTATGTTGGGAATTTTCATGAGTTAGTATAACATTATTTATGGTTAATATCAAAACTAATTGAAATGATTAACGACATATACAAAGTTAACAATTGACGGTTAATACCAATTGTTCAGGGTGAGTCTTGGTTTAAAGAGTGTACAAAATTAAGGGTTGGTGGTTAATACCGGTTGTTTAGGGTGAGCCTTGGTTTTGAGAATTCTCACGTAAATTGTGTCGCAAAACCCTAAAATGGCACAGGACTTATTTGAACCCTTTTCGGTATTCGATTTTGGAATAAGGGTGGATGTGCAGGTGGCACACAGGGAAGTTACGTACTCCTGACAGACCATTTTCTTGGGGCAGACCACGGATGCCACTACTTGGGTATATAACCCCGGACGTGGGCATCCCTGGTAGTTATGGTTGGTAACACTTGAACATTTGACCAAGTGAGGGTTTTAAATTAACCGTTGCTATGCTTAGTGGTTGGTAAGTTAAATCTCTTTGATGAGATTTTGAGTGTCACTTAATTTATAAGAATTATTGAAATTATTTTAATGGTTGTAATTTATGTTTACAATTATATTGTTATCTCATGTTTATAATCTCATTATTTTTCTCTTAAAAAGAATGGTAGGTTGGTTATGTTTTCTTACTGTATTACAAAACTCATGGCATATATTTTTGTTGCTCTAGCGTTTTATGCCAGGTTTTGGCGATAAAATAATTGAAGCTAAAATGGAGTTGACGCTAACGTAGAGCCTTGGTTGACTTGAAACCATGACTAGAGTTGAATAACTCTTATTATCTTATATATTAGCTATTAAGGACTTTATAATTTCATTTGATGTTGTATTTGGAAAATTTTAAGTTTTTATTTAATATTATTTGAACATCTGGTTATGTACAAGAGTTGGAATGTCCTATTTAGATGTCAACTTTTTGATTTATTAAGTCATTTTGTTTATTTAATTTCCCTTGATGTTCTAAAAAATTTGGGGCATCACACATAGTAACTTTTCTATTAAAATATTTAATTGCACAGTAACTTCCCTTTTAAAATCTTTTTAATTATTGTAAAGATTTTAGATACATTCTAATAAAAATAACCAACCATCTCATGTGAGTATATCAAATTTTGTCAAAAGAAAACAATTCACCAATATCACATTTGTTAAAAGAATACAATCAATCAATATCACATTTGTCAAAAGATGAATAGTGACCAATTGTATTTTTCAAAACGTGAATAGTAAAATTTATAAAATATTTTTGGAAAATCAGATCTTGCACAGTAATTTCGATTTAAATAATATTTATAACAAATACATCATATAACATATATTTTAACAGAAAATATTTTGTGTCAAAGAATATAAAATATATATATTAAAAAATCACAATTTATCCCATAATATTTCAAGCATCATCAAAATTAAACCACATGATTAATAGTTGATTTTCAAGAAGTTAACAGTCTATCCTATCACATTACTAACTATGACGAATTCAGTCTCTGCATTGCATTGCAGGCTTTCCTTCATCACCATTTCTTTACTAGCTTTAATTGACTTTTAACTTTTTTTACATAGGTATTATACAAGACACCTTAGATATATGAATAACACTATCACATGAAGCATTTACTAATAATCAGTTGGTATGATGTTTAATAATCTCTATACTTCTCCAAGTTTACTTCAATTTTTCTTCAAAGAGATTTTTATGTCATTGATCTTCTTAGATATGATACTAGTTTACTATAAGGATCGAGCCAACTTAAACTTTTAATTATATTAATAAAGACCTAGGAAAGTTTATTTAATCATAACTAGAACTCAAGTCCAATTTTTTGGTTAGTTGGCTTAGAGAGAGAGGATAAAGACCTCTAGCTATCTTCAAAGAATTGGCATTCTAAGTGGTGAAGCTAATGTAAACTGCGTTTTTTGTAATGAAGAGCTGGAAGACTTAAACCATGTATTGCTCTTTTGTCTTTTTATCTGGAAGGTTTGGTCTCATATTATCAGATAATGAGGCTTACAGTGGGTATTACCTCGCTTTGTGAATTGCTTACGACAATGGTGGGCTGGTATTAAATTTAAAAATAGGATAATACAATCTGGAAGGCCATTCCTTTGGCAATGTTCTGGTCCATTTGGAAACAGAGAAATAATTGCATTTTTTAAGGGGTTACAACCAGATATAGAGAAGTTGTGTGAGACTATTAAATTGAGGATTGTAATGTGGTTCAAAGTATCTTACTCCTCCTTGGATTTTTCAATTAATGATATTATTTTCAACTTACGACAAGTCAAAGTTTGCATTAGGAGGATTGGTTAGCAGGCTTGGAGTTTTTTGTCTCTTTAATTTGTTCAGTGGATTTAAATTGATATAGTTTATAATGTCCGTAACAATTCATGCTAAAACAACTTGATACAAAACAACTAAAAACATTACATACTCTTTGCTAGAAATGAATCTCATTAAAAACATAATATAATGGGTATGTCTAATATATCTCTAGCTACATGGTACTTACTAGGTTTATTTCTGGTCAGAGATGGAACTAGGAGAAAACTATAGGGGGCCATGGCCTCCATATTTCTGTGAAAAATACGATTTGTCATGGCATTTTAAAACTACATATCTAATTTTATACATAAAATAGCCCCCTAGTATAAAAAATACATATCTCATTCATATCTTATCTTGCATTCTCTTTTTATTTTGCACAAAAAAAAAAACTTTTTCATCATATTAGAAATTGCTTCTATGGTATTTGAATTCTTTTTTTTTATTATTATGTATATAGATATGATTTATATATCACGTTGTACATACATGTGTGCTTGTATATGGTGAAAATTTTTATGTGTCTTTTGGACCCTCCGACAATGAAATCCTAGTTTTGTCCTTGTTTCTGGTGGTATGGTAGTAGTAGCGGTGGTAGTGGTGTTGGTGGTGAGTTTATAAAAATGTTTATTGATATTATGTTTAGTATTTACAAATTCAATCAGAATTAAGAAAGCTTTATATGACTTAGAATTTTCTTAAATCTTAGATTATATTTTAAGAGGCACTTAAATTTTTAAGTGATATTAATTATGGTTATCAAACGGACTTATTTGAGGCACTTAGTCGAAAAAGGGCATTTGGAAGGCAAAAATGCAAAACTGCCCCCGAACCACTCTATGGATGTAACCAATAGCTTCCTTGTGACAAATAAGACATGTGGGGACAATTGACATGTGATTAGCATATGTAGGTTGGGAATTAGAGTCGAAAACGTCTTAAATTTAGTCAAAAAAGGACGTTTAGAGGGTGAAAATACAAAACTACCCCTAAACTACTATATAGATGTCACATATAGCTTTCTCATAACAAATAAGATCTGTAGGGATAGACGACATGTAATTAGCACACATAGGTTGGGAGTTAGAGTAAAAAACATCTTAAACTTACTTTAAAAAGAACGTTCAGAGGGCGAAAATGCAAAACCCCCAAACCACTCTTTGGATGTCATGGGAAGCTTCCTCATGATAAATAAGACTTGTAGGGACATACGGCTTATAATTAGCACACCTAAGTTGGGAGTCAGAGTTAAAAATACCTTAAACTTAGTCGAAAAAGGCATTCAGGGGGCGAAAATGCAAAATAGACCTTGAACCACTCTATAGATGTCACGAGCAGCTTCCTCATGACAAATAGGACTTGTAAGGACAGACAATATGTAATTAGCACACGTAGGTTGGGAATTAGAGTCGAAAACACCTTAAATTTAGTCGAAAAATGGCATTCGGGAGATGAAAATGAAAAATAGCCTCCCAACCACTCGATGAATATCATGGGTAGCTTCTATATGAAAAATAGGACTTGTGAGGATAGACTTCATATAATTAGCAAATGTAAGTTAGGAGTTAGAGTCGAAAATGTTTTAAACTTAGTTGAAAAATGGCATTTAGGGGGCGAACATGCAAAACAGCTCCCAAACCACTCTATGGATGTCACAGGCAGCTTTCTTATGACAAATAGGACCTGTGGGGACAAACAACATGTCGTTAGCACACTTAGGTTGGAAGTTAGAGTCGAGAACGCTTGAAACTTTGTTAAAAAAGGACATTTGAGGACAAAAATACAAAATGGCCCCTAAACCACTCTATGGATGTCACAAGCAGCTTCCTCGTGATAAATAGGACTTGTGAGAACAGATGGCATGTAGTTAGCACAACTAAGTTGGGAGTTAGAGTCAAAAACGCCTAAAACTAAGTCGAACATATCTAGATAATTAATTATGTCACATGTACTATTAATTGTAGATACCTAATTTCTGAGTCTTCAAACATATTTTTTCACTGGTCTTAATCTTAAATTTTACGAGTTATTACTATTATTCACATGCATTTTACTGCTTGAGTCTATTGCACTAAATCTACTGATATTTTCTATGGTAATAAGTGCTAGTACTTGCTTTCATGCATCTGCTATTTTTTAAAAAAAAGGCATACAAAATGTCATCTTTTCAGTGAATACTTCAACCATGTCTAAGAGTATAATGGAAAAAGCATTGAAGAAGATAAACAATTTAATTCACTCTCTAATTTGTTTGCCTCAGTATCAAGTTCTGCATGCATTTCTGGTACAAATGGGTGCAAATTTATTTTTAGATGGATTTTGGCGTGGACTTGTGGATATTTTATTTTTGTGTACAAAGGACATGGTAATTTGTATTGGTAATTTGTACCACTCCAAATGACCATTTGGCATGGTAATGAATATATATTTTTTTGTATACAAAGGACATGGTTTTCGTATGATTTTCTATTTTGTATAGAATTATTATTTTAGGTTAGAATATACTTAGTTTGTATGGAATTTGATATTAAAAGTTATTTCTTTTGGGATGGTTGGAAGTAAAATGGATGCAAATTGGGGTTGATAATATATATATATTGTTTTGTTTATATACATGGCATAGGTTGTACAGAATACATACAGGTTATGGACAAATTAAAAAAAAAAACATAAAATCATATTTTTGGCGACTAAACAATTGGTGGCAAAAAATAATGTAAATATTTTTAGCAACAAAATAGTTAGTAGCTGAAAAAAAATAAAATGAAAAAAAAAAAGAATTTTTGGCGACAAAATATTTTGTAGCCATAAAATAAATAATAAAAAAAAAAGAAGCAAACTTTAACTGACTAAGACTTTAGTAGCTAAAAACAAAAATAAAAATAAAAAATAAAAATTTGACGACTAAAATTTTAGTAGCCAAAAAAAAAAAATCAGACTTTAAGCTACTAAAACATTTAGTAGCTAAAAAAAATAAGATGAATAAAAAAAAATTTTTGGCAACTAAATAAATTAGTCATCCTAAATAATTTCAGTTTTTGGCGACTAAATATTTTAGTTGTTGAAAATGCGACATTAATGTTTTTTTGAAAGCTTTTGGTGGCTAAAAAATTAGTCAATAATTGAGGACTTTTGGCAACTAAACTTTTTTTAGTCACCAAATACCTTTCTCGACAATTATTCAACAACTAAACTCGCGACCAAAAAATTTAGTCACTAAAAAGTTTCGGTGACTAAAAAGTGACTTTTGACGACTAAAATTCAGTCGCTAAAAGTGTTATTTCTTGTATTAGGTCTAAGAATATATCAAATATAAAGTCAAAAATTCCGAAAAGGTGGGGTCTAATAACGTGGCTGGAAGTTCTTGTCTTTTCGTCAAGTGTTGACATCATGAAGAGAGGTGTCGACACCCACGTATAAAGCAGAGAGTAGAGAAGTTCAAAATATACAGGGTGTCGACCCTAGATTGCTAGATGTCGACCCCCAAAAGCATATTGCACCTGTTTTTATTTCCAACTCAACTGTGTCAACACCCAGATAGGGTGGTGTTGACCATAAAAAGCACAATGCAACAAAGGAAAAGTCAGGAATGCAAGTGTCGACCTTAGGAAGTTTCAGTGTCAACACTATGAAGCAGAATGTTATGAAGAAAAAGAAGGAATGCAAGTGTTGACACCCATAACAAAATTCCAAGGTTTTATAACACATTTCTGACAGTTCTGAACTAGATTAAACATTCTGAATCAAGTATTGATCGGATTTCTCACTCAACTAACATCAATATACACTAACCAAGGAATTTAAATAACAAAAATAATGGAATCAAATGTATCTCAAAGCATTATAATTCACAAGTGTTACAAAATCAATATTATAGTGACAGGCCTCGTTTGGCAAGAGGCTAAAATAGCCAATTAGCCAAAAAGTTACCTTTTTAGCCAAATAGCCAACAACTCATACCAAAAAGTCAAAGATTCCCTTTTCTCTCTACTTTTTGCACGTCGTTTCGTAATTAGCCAAAAAGTTGGCCCAAACATACAGGTTTTTCTTACCAACCTTTTTAGCCAATTAGCCAAAAAGTTACTAAATTAGCCTGTTCCCAAACGAGGCTTAAATTTGAAAAAGGATCAACTATTTATTCCACTAGCGTTAACGTTCACGTAAGAGCTAGCCCATAGGAAATGGCTCCCTTCCAACTGATTTGAATGGTATGGAACGAAGCCATTCTCTCATTTGGATTTATTTCACATCCCGCCAAAGTGAACAGAAGTAGACCCATGCACACATCAAAGAGAAAAATAATTACACACAGATTTACATGGTTTGACCCGAATTACCTATATTTAAGAGAGAGAGAGAGAGAGAGAGAGCTTCCACTATGAATAAAATAGAGAATACATGTGAGATAACCAAAATACTCAAAACCCACACCACTAACCGAATCCCATGCTTAAGGGAAGTTGAGTCCTTACTCACCTCGGTACTTACAATATTTTTTGTCTCAACCATTACATCTCTATTTTTTCTCTCATTATTACCTCAATCTCGCAAATCTCTTTCGGAAAAACCCAATAGTCCACATGACTATTTATAATAGTCTACCCATGAAAATTCTAATTCCATACAATTAGGTAAATCAAATCCACTACGCCAAAATTGGGCTTTAGCGACAGTTTTTTACCGTCGTTAAAGGCTGTAAAACCGTTGTTAAAGCCTTCAATGGCGGTATTAATGGCGGTTTCATTACCGCCGTTTATGCGCGTGTCGGAAAAAGTGAAACCGTCGTAAAAAGGAAAATTACTGTCATTAAAAGTCGACCAAAAACGGCGGTAATATAGGACAAAAAACGGCAGTTTTTTACCGCCGTAAATAGGTTCAAATTTTTCAAAAAATAATTTTTTCTTCTTGCGCTCCCCAAGTTTTAAACCCAAGACCTCTCATTCACTCACACCAACCACTCTGCCATAACCACTCTTTATGAAATATATTCCCTAAATAAATATTTAAACATTACTTTTACTTTATTGTAGATGATTTCGCCGGAACTCGTTGGAGTTTCGCCGGAGCTCCGCCGGCAAAGACCGCCGTCATTAACGGCGGTAATGGTTGGGCATTAGCGGCGGTTTTGTTACCGTCGTTAAAAGTGGGCATTAACGGCGGTTTCATTACCGCCGTTAAAAGTGGGTTTCATTACCGTCGTTAAAGACACTTTTAGTGGCGGTTTTTTTAACGGCGGTAATGAAACCGCTATTAATTATACATTAACGGCGGTATTAACGGCGGTTTTCGTTACCGCCGTTAATAGTACCTTTAACGGCGATTTTCGTTACTACCGTTAAAAAAATCGCCGTTAATGCCCTGTTTTGGCATAGTGATCGTACACATATTAGGCTTTGTAGTAAATTCTGAACTCTACTATCCTAATCTAAATACATGTATAATGAGATCTACTTTTATCACATGAGCGAACTAATCCTATCTTTTCCCTCTACTCTGCCATGTTGGGCTTGGAATGAGCCCATGGGCCTCTAATATGCTGATTTGGGTTGTTTCCTTGTATCCGATCTGATTTGGGTTGGAAAGTCTCTGTAGGCCCGTATCAATTCACATGGGCCTTTGCAGCACCAATTCCTCATTTAGGCCTGCTCAAAGTTGGCCCCATCCCCAACAGAACCGAAAATAATCTCAAAACTAATTTTGACCGTCCAATTCGGACACTTTTAACTTTTAAGTTCATTTGCACCGTCCGATTATTTCTCTCATAAACCCGGCACAAACCAGAGCCTTCCATTGTAGAATTCTTCAATTCAGCACCCGAAAATGGCAGCTCAGATGAGCAAGAAGAGAAAGTTCAGTTCTTCAATCACACATTACAATCAATTCATATAATGTTTATATTTATATCTGTGTGTGTGTATGTAGTTATAGATAAGATCTGAATTTGTTACAGTTCGTAGCTGATGGAGTGTTCTTCGCGGAGCTGAATGAGGTATTGAAGAGTGAGCTAGCAGAGGATCGGTACTCCGGAGTCACTCCGATGCGCACTGAGATCATCATTAGAGCCACTCGAACGTTCTCGGTAATTTGATTCCCTCTGATTTTTTTTTTTTTTTTTTTTGGTGTAGATGATTCACAATAGTCCTCTAATTGCTGTAGAGTTATAGAATTATATATATATAATTTTTAATATCTGAATTGATTTGGGGCTGGTTTTAGGAAAGAAGGGAAGGAGGATCAGAGAGCTGACATCGGTTGTACAGAAACGCTTCTAGTTTCCGGAAGGCAATGGAGTTGTACGCGGAGAAAGTCAATAACGGGGACTTTGTGCTATTGCTCAGACCAAGTCTCTCCGATACAAGCTCCTCCAAGGCCTCGCTGTTCGGAGGTATGTGCATTAATTTCATTGATCGTCATTATCTGATCTTAGGGAAACACTATGATGTGTATAAGTAAAGAAAAAAATGACATAATTTCAAACTTTTTGATTCATAACTAAAAATATATATATCATAACTAAACATAATATTAGACATAACTAAACATCATATGACATAACTAAAGATTATGATAGTTATAACTAAAATAATATAATAACGAAAGAAGAAAATTAGTCATAATAAAAGGAAAAAAAACAAAAAAAAGCATAATTAGAGATGCATATGGTACATCTTTTCAAAGGCATGTATATTAGAATTTCCCTTGATCTAATTGTCACTATGTAAATGCAATGTGGTTTGTATCATATATATATATATATATATGCTTAGTTTCATTAAACTAGTGGAGCTAGATTTTTTTTGTGATTGGCTTCTGTAAATACTAAATGGTGTAAGGCCATTTCCAGCCTGCCCTTAAAGTTTCACTCAAATTTGAGTAAAAGCTTTATTTGATATGAATTACACCAATCGACAAACTCAATTTTTAAAAAAAAGGTTTACTAATGGCAGAGTGGTAAATTTGAGAGGCACAAAATAATCTTGAAAATTTGAGTAAATATTTAAGTCTCCCTTAATTTGGGTCAAGGAGTGAAGAGTCTTTTGTGTGGTTTTCACCCAAATTTAAATTTGATATAGGTTTTAGTCTTGGAGATTTCCTAGGGCCATCTTCGGCGTTTACTCAAATTTGAGTAAAATGTTTATTTGATATGAACCCTTTCAATGGACAAACTCAAATTGAAACATAAATTTGAGTAAAAGCTTCACTAATGGTAGAGTGGTAAATTTGAATGCCACAAAAATAGTCTTGAAAATTTGAGTAAACATTTGATTCTCCCTTTTTTAGGTAAAAATTTGAGTGAAACTCAATTTGTTATAAGTTTAAATCAAGGAGTGTAGAATCTTGTGAATGAATTTTTATTCAAATTTAAATTTGAAATTGGTTTGAGTCAATGATTGGAGATGCGTTAGGGTGTATATATCATTTTACATGTAAGTATGTACCTGGTTATTGCTAATTTGCCACATAATAATTTGTTCATAATGGATTTCCTCTGCTGTGCCCTATTGCACAGGGCAACAAGTGATTCATCGTCTTGCTAGTTTAGTAGCTCTAGGAGTAAAATGTTTTATTTTCTGATTTTAGATTTATTGTCTGCATAGTAGAAACAAATGGAGAACAATTAGTACTTATTTGATGAGTTTATTATTCGTTTTGAAAAAATCGCTTGCTATAATGATTGGGAATTAAATATTCTATTTGTATGTCATCTACAAAGCAGCTTGGTTTTTTTTCTTTACCAACTCTGTGTCTGACGATGACTACATTAATTATGTTCCTCCGTGCCATCATCCTCTTGAAATGTACTGGTTTTCATGCAGTAACCTTAGAGAGGCACATGCCACAGGAAAATAATGCTGTCTCCTGATTTTGTCAGTTTACAGGCTATCTGACTCTGTTTAGATCTTTTTCTTTTTCTTTTTTCTTTTTCTTTTTTTTTTTCCACTTGTCTTTTCATTTGAATATATATATATATATATTTTCATCTTATCAACATTTATAGGGCAAATAGTTTATTTATCTACCATTTTTGTGTCTGAAAACTACATCAACCATGCTTCTCTATGGTGAGGCTTGTAGGTGAATTGTACGACGTAGTTTTTTGATGGGACTGCCAGGGGCATCTTTAATTTCTGCATCATATGATCAAATTAAAGACGGTCTCTCTGTTTTAACCTATGAGCCTTGTATTGTATATAGCTCCCCATTTGTATATCATGTTATGAAAAAATCCAGTCTATGTGAAACTCGTGTCAAATTTAGGAATTTAGAATGCTAGATTCCACCATTGGTGCCAAAAATTTTGGATTTTGTTAATGTTAAATGCTCATGGCAGAAGTTGCATTTTACACCAACAGCTTTCAATTTTCGTTTTAGTCTATGAAGCACTAACACCTCATTTTAGTCGGACACACCACGTGGTTTGTCAATATCTTTAATTATTATTTTTTTGTGGAACACTTTGGGGAGCCATCTTAGACACGACTCAGGATACCTTTGTGAGTTTTTTTTTTTTTAAATTTTAGCAAGCCGATTTGGAATCAAAGTAAAATATATGAAATCAAAGAGGAAAGTAACAAAAATAAAAATACACCCACTTATACATTGATTCCTCTATAAATTTATATTCATAGACATAGCTAATAAAAAATATAATTTTTTTTTTTTTTTGGCAATATTGTTGTTGTGTCTGTATCTAGGGATGTAATGTAAGAAAAATCGAAAAAATCATTTAAACCAGATCGAACCAGTCACATTTGGTTTGTTTTTTAATAAGAATTAGTCTGTGATTTTTTAGTTTGATTTTTTTTGATTTTTGGTTTAGTACTGATTCAAGCACCTTGTGCACTGAATTAAACTGAAACTGACCGCTTCAACATATATTACATATATTGTATTTCTATAATATATATCTATATATGATATCTAATAATATAATGCCATTAATAAGTATAATAAATTATTAACCTTAATTAATTTACCTTATCATCCCTATAACCTAAATTAGTAAATCCTGATTTAACTCACTATTTTTGAAGTCTTAGTATTTATTAATTTTTTTGTTTGTATTTTTGTTAATCTAGAAATTAGAAAGTATTTACTAAATAGATGGATTGGATATGTTTAAAATGGTGGACAAATGGCTAATTCAATGTTTTACATAGATTAGTGACTATATTATAGTTTTAAAAAAGTGGCTAAAATTTGAAAGGTCCTAAATTGATTAAACAATACTGAACCGAACCGTTTCAATTGGTTTAGCTTAATGGGAGAAGTAGTTTGTATCGGTACTCAAAATAATAAAACCGACATTATTGCTTGAGTGGAAAATTTCACCTAAATACTGACCTTACTGAACCGATTACATCCCTATCTGTGTCCTTTTTTTTTAAAATTGCAGTATCCTGTGTTCGTACCTATGTACATGAGAGCATCTGTGCCTATGTCTGTACTTCTTAGATTTTGGTTCAAACTCAACAATCTATATGTAGTGGTTTTGTACTTGCTAACTCTTATGCTGCCTTCCCAAACTTTGATTCCGATTCTAGCTCTCGACTTGGAAAGGATGACACTGTCTCTGCTTATGTGTATATATATTTTTAGTTTTTTTTTTTTTAATCTTTTTATTTTTTTCTCTGAATTTTGTTTTGTTTTGTTTTTTTTCCCAGTGCATATTTTGGAACATTTTGAGATCTTTTTTTTTTTTTTTTTTTTTTTTTTAGATTTGTACTCATTCACCGGTTTTGCATTAATTTCTCATATTACATTGGTTATTTGCCACTTACAGAGTTATGCTCCTTGCTTTTCAAACCCCTTAATGTTGTATTCGTGTGGCATAAATGCTCCGGGATTAATGAGCCTGACGGTTCTTTCCTACCTCAGGGCCTGCTATGGTGTTTTGTAGTAGCTAAGGAAGAAGAAACAGAGGCACAAGGAAGAAAGTGCAGAATCTGTGTATTATTTTCAGAATTTTACATACCCCCCATATGGGAGCTCCTCAACTATTTATAATTACTTCTTCACCTCACACTTCTAACTGACTAACCAATTCACAACTGATTTCTTGTAACTGACTAACTAATCTCTCAACTACTTCCTAACTGACTTCCCTCAACTGACCCACAATTCAGAACCTTCTAGACATAACATTCCTTGCTGCTTGAGAAATAGCCTTGACCTCAAGGCTGAAATTGAGGATACTTTGCTTCTATCTCAGAATGATCAACCCAGGTAGCATCCTCTGGAAAAGAATTCGTCCATTGGACTAACCACTGAACCACAGCCTTATTACCCGGCTTAACCATCCTCCTATCCAAGACAGCCATAGGTTCCAGTTGCAAAGTTCTCTCAAGACCTACTGGGGGAAGAGTAGTGTGAGCTAACACATTAGTCCCGATTTTCTTCTTAAGAAGTGAGACATGAAAAACAGGGTGAATTTTAGCAGTTGTTGGTAACTTTAGCTTATAAGCTACTGAACCAACCCTTTCCAAGACCTAATATGGTCCATAAAACCTTGGAGATAGCTTCATATTTCTCTGCAAAGCCACTGTAGTCTGCTTATAGGGTTGTAACTTGAGGAACACCCAGTCCCCAATTTCAAATTCCCTTTCAGACCTGCCTTTATCAGCATAATGTTTCATCATCTGCTGTGCCTGAGTTAAATGCTCCCTTAAGGTCTTGATAATAGCAGCCCTCTCTTTTACTCAATTATCCACAACTGCAACTAAAGAAGGTGTGGAAAGGCAAAACATATGGTCAGGAGGTTCTTGTCCATAAACTGCAAAGTAAGGAGTAGTTTTGGTGGCAGCATGATAGGTGGTATTATACCACCACTCAGCTAAAGAGAGCCACTTAGCCCACTGCCTAGGACAGTCTCCAGACATACACCTGAGGTAGTTCTCCAAACATTTGTTCAAAATTTCAGTTTGACCATCCGTTTGAGGGTGATAAGCAGTGCTAAGGCACAACTTACAACCCTGTAAAGTAAAAGTTCATGCCAAAAATGGCTAGTAAACACAGCATCTCTATCTGAAACAATGGTAGAAGGAAGACCATGCAACTTAAACGCTTGATCAAAGAATACTTTGGCCACATCTGCAGCTGTATAAGGATGTGATAAAGCCATGAAATGGCCATATTTTGACAACCTATCTACTACTACAAAGATCACAGTCTTACCTAGAAGGTAATGCCTCCATTTGAGGACTGCTAGCACTACTGCCATTAATTCTTTTTCATAGGTAGAGAGAGCTTGGTCTCTTGCTGAAATGCCCTTACTCCAATAGGCAATGGGATGTCCATCTTGCATAAGCACAACCCCAAGGCCTGTGCCCGAGGCATCTGACTCTAAAACAAAGGCCTTACTATAATCAGGTAAGGTAAGGACTGGTGTGGAAAGCAGGGCAACTTTGAGTTGAAGAAAAGCTGTTGTAGCTGTAGGGGACCATACAAAAGAATCTTTCTTGAGCAAACAATGAAGTGGAGAGCAAATTCGACCATAATGCTAGATAAATCTTCTGTAATAACCAGTGAGACCCAAAAAACCCCTCAATTCCTTGATAGTAGAAGGGATTGGCCAAGATTTGATAGCTTATAACTTTGTTGGTTCTGCAGAAACACCCTTAGCTGAAACTAAATGTCCCAAATACTGCACCTCATCTTTCCCAAAAACACATTTGGACATTTTTGCAAACAAATGATGTTGCCTAAGCAATTGTAAAGTGAGCTGCAAATGTTGTAAATGGTCTCCCCATGATCCACTATATACCAGGATATCATCAAAAAAGACCAGAATAAATTTCCTTAAAAAAGGTCTAAAGACTTCATTCATGAGACTTTGAAAGGTAGAAGGGGCATTAGTGAGTCCAAAGGGCATCACTAAAAATTCATAGTGCCCATCATGGGTTCTAAAAGCCGTTTTGTCAATGTTAGAGGAATGAACCCTGATTTGGTGATAGCCCGACCTGAGATCCAGTTTAGAAAAATACTGTGCCCCACATAATTCATCCAAAAGTTCATCAATTACTGGGATAGGAAACTTATCTTTGATAGTAGCGTTATTAAGAGCTCTATAATCCACACACATTCTCCAAGTGCCATCTTTCTTCTTAACCAATAGCACTGGTGAAGAATATGGACAGACACTAGGCCTTATTATACCAGAGGTAAGCATGTCTTTTACTTGTTTCTCAATCTCAGTTTTTTGAAAATAAGGGTACCTGTAAGGTCTCACATTTGCAGGTTCAGTCCCTGGTTTGAGAGGGATGCAATGGTCATGAGATCTGGTGGAGTTTCCTCTTCCCTCACAAGACAATCAGCTTGCAACAAATAGAGTTGGGCTATGGCTCCTCGTGGCTGTTTGTGCAGCAACTTCTGCATTTTTTCTGAGCTCAAAACCTTTAACTCATCACTCTTTCCCCCTCTTAAAACACGTTTTCTGCCATTGAGATGAAATTTCATGCTAAGATGCTTAAAATCCCACTTAACTGGATCTAGAGTTGCCAACCATTGGATACCCAAAACCATATCACAGCCCTTTAGTTGCAGGACCCTCATGTCAGCCTGAAAAATTGTGCCTTGCATTTCCCACTGAAAATCTTTGCACATGGCTGTACTCAACATTCTTGTCCCATCAAGAATCGACATCTTGGTAAGGAATCAGTATTTTCAGTCTCGATATTAGCTCTTTTGGCCACTGCTAGACTCAGAAAATTATGTGTACTCCCTGAATCAATCAAGATGATGATGAGGTGTTTTTTAACATTACCTCTAACCCTCATTGTTCTATAAGAGATTGTACCAGTTAAAGCATTCAAAGAAATCTGCAGTTCCTCCCCAGATAACTGTTCCTCATCTTCTCTTTTATCTTCATCAAGAACTGGTAGTTGATCAGCTTCCCCCCCATCTTCTCCTCCTTCCATAACATACAATTGCTTCTTTTTACACACATGCCCTTTAGTATACCTCTCATTGCACTTAAAACATAACCCTTTGGCCTTCTTTTCCTCCAATTCCTTAGATAACTCTTTTCGAACATAT
Organism: Camellia lanceoleosa; assembly: GCA_025200525.1. Classification (NCBI taxonomy): domain Eukaryota; kingdom Viridiplantae; phylum Streptophyta; class Magnoliopsida; order Ericales; family Theaceae; genus Camellia; species Camellia lanceoleosa. The sequence goes on along the minus strand of CM045771.1, from coordinate 60,146,909 downwards.
CCCCCATTACCCACTTGTGACCTGTTTACAGAAAAAGGAGGGATGCCTTCTGATTTGGTTCCCAACCTAGTCTTCTTGGTAATGGCTTCAATACTTGTTTCTTGAAGTTTTGCCAACCCAATAGCCTGAGTGATAGAGGTTGGTTTAAATATTAATACCCCTGGTTGAATTTCATCCTTAAGACCACTTATGAAACAACTAATAAAGAAAGTTTCAGGGAGGTTTTGAGTTTTGTTCGCCAAAACCTCAAACTGTTCTTGGTAAGCTCTCACAGCAGTGGTCTGCTTCAATTTGGTTAGGTTACCCATTGCATCTTCATATGAATTTGGGCCAAATCTTGATAGAAGTCCTTGTGTACACAAATCCCAAGTAATATGATGATGGCATCTTTCAAACGATTGAAACCACTGCAAGGACGAGTCCTCCAAATGAAGAGATGCCAATTTCACTTTATCAAGATTGTCAACAGCATTGTACTCAAAAAATCTTTCACATTTATAAAGCCAACCATTTGGATTATCACCATAGAAGTGAGGAAATTCAATCTTCGCAAATCGTTGATGAGATTGGTAGTCTATCTTGAATGGAAATTCCCCACGAGCTTGAAAATCCCCACAGGCTTGAACCCTTACTAGAGAAACCCCTGACTGTTCTTGGCAAAGCATTCTAGAATTATCACTCTGATCTACATGCTGTTTCCCATAGATGTGTCCTGCCATTTGATCATACTTCATACTCATGGCAGCAATCAATTCCTTGATATCCCCCAATTCTTTGAGAGAACTCTTGATTTCCCCAATTTCCTTCGCATTTCTCTCATTACCCTCCTTTAATGAGCGTAATGTCTCCTCAATTTTTTTAGCTTCCTGGGCTGCTCTAGTTCCGTCGGCCATAGTGGTTGCAGAGGATGAACAGGCCAAGAACCTTGCTGCTCTGATACCAATGTAGTAGCTAAGGAAGAAGAAACAGAGGCATAAGGAAGAAAGTGCAGAATCTGTGTATTATTTTCAGAATTTTACATACCCCCCCATATGGGAGTTCCTCAACTATTTATAACTACTTCTTCACCTCACACTTCTTACTGACTAACCAATTCACAACTGATTCACAACTGATTTCCTGTAAGTGACTAACTAATCCCTCAACTACTTCCTAACTGACTTCCCTCAACTGACCCACAACTGACCCACAATTCAGAACCTTCTTGACATGACATGTTTTGAGATTTATTATGGAAAGTGGGGCAAAGGGATGCGAGGTACATTCACAGACTAACCTTTTGCTTTTAGTATTCAATTATTGATGATTTAATTTGCTTTTAAATGTGAATCTAATAGAGATTAGTTTTCAGGTGATTGTTAGCGGAAAGCTAAGGGCACAGCGTGCCAAATCCATGAGGTTTAAGGATGGATGCATGATCTCTTCTGGTCAGCCAGTTAATGAATATATTGATTCAGCTGTCAGACATGTTCTTCTGAGACAGGTTTGTGTCTAATTTGCTTGAACACCCACAACAACAATAATTGGTTAATTACTATGAAGCACATATACTCCAAAAAAGGTGCGTATTCATATCTGATACTTATGAGATATGGATATGCTTTTACAACTGGATGTGTATCGGATACGGTAGAAGAGTATCCAAAAAATATTTTTTGTTTTTCAATTTCGAACACGTCTCAAATAAGGACGGATACGAGAAAGATGTGAAGGGATCAAAACATAATTTTTGAAAGATTTTAATATGGTCAAACTCTAAAATTATAAAGTTTAATGCAAGTAACAAAATGCCAAAATATGCTAACAAAGAAAAAAGGAGGAACCCTAGCTTCTGTAGAGAATGAAATGAAGAAACGATGCAACACCATCGACCTCGGTAGGTCAGTCCTCTCCCCTTCTCTTTTTCTTTGTATCTTTATCTTCACCAAAATACCCCTCTTATCTCTCTCTCTTTCTCATAGATGAAGAGAAACATCTGGGAGTTGACATTGAAGATTCATAACTTTTAACAGAACTTGTTTTATTTGTTTGCTTTTGTTTTTGGCATGTATTGAATTTAATGATATTAACTAAATGAATGAACTTTTGTTTTTTGTTTTATTTTCTGTACAAATGTATTCCGATCGTATTTGTATCGTACTTTTTTTAGGTTTTGCACGCAGTATCTATATCATGTATCTGTATTTGTATCCATGCTTCATAGGTTAATTACCTATAGTGCCACATCTTCAGGCCAACTTTCTATATGCCTGATTATCTTCCGATAGACTTTCTTTGAAAAAAAATTAAATTTCAAAGTGTCCTCCGATCATGTTCTTCTCCATCATGCAGGGGGTATTTGGAATCAAGGTCAAGATAATGCTCGATTGGGATCCCAAGGGGAAGCAGGGTCTGGTAACACCACTTCCAGATCTCGTCACAATCCATACTCCAAAAGAGGAAGAGGAACACGTCAGGCCGGCAATTTTGCCAACTGAGATCAAGTCCCCCATGGCTTAAACCATTAGTACCAGCTGTCATTCGGTTTAGTTTCCTTTGAATCCATTTAGAATTTTTATTTTTTCAATAGCTGGGTTAATAATGTTAGTCTCTCATTGACGGCTTGGGTAACCATAAAAGAGGATGATGCTGGAGCATCGACCTACTTGCAATTTTGTTCTCTCTAGCAATTCAAAAGTTTTGTTCTAAGGGATGATCTTTTCTATGAGGTTCTAACTTTAATATTGTATTGGAGATTGTTAGATTGGGGCTTCTAAGTTGATTTTATATGCTATGACATTCATTTTTGTTTTAACTAATTTCTTTTTTTTTTTCTTTTTTTTAAAAAAAAAAAATATCTAGTATAAATGAATCTAGAAAATAAAATATTTTGATTTACAATTTTTTTAAAAAAATTTAAAAACAAAAATAACTCAACAAGGTAACTCAATTTATAAATGGCCGCAAAAGAACGTTCAACCAAGCTTCTACATTTGCCTTCCCCATTACTATAAGAAGCAAGAGCATGTTTGGATGCTTTGCAGTAGGCTCGGGAGCACAAATTATCATGTCTCTTCATATTTGTGAATCGTCAAGTTTTGATTGAAATTTTAAAGGGCAAGTGCAAGCAGATTGAAATGTTACAGGGTTCACGAATATGAAAGTTTATAGTATGTTTTTTAATTTTTTAGTTATATCTAAAGTTCATAGATTTGTACTTAAAACAACTCATGAGTTAAGTATGTAAATAATTTTCTATCTAGTAATATATTTGCTTTTTTGTAATTTTCAAAAATAAAAAATAAAAAAAGTTTAAGCTTCTACAATAAAGTCACATAATTTTAGATACAATTTCATTCCAAAATGGGTGATGGTAACATTTTTAAATTCATATATATAAAAAAAGAGTCAGTATTGTTCAATAAATAAAAATGAAAAACAAAAACACAACAGCTCTATATCTAATTAGTGTTATTCTCTGTTTATTATTTAGATATTGAATATAAATAGATGCCGATAAAGTTTTAAAATAAGAATGATGAAAAATAAAGTAAACATTTTAATCTAATTAATTACTAATATCATTTTTTTTTTCTTTCTCAGTTTTATTTACTGATGACTTATAGTATATACTAAAATATTATATAATTTAAATTTTAAAAAAAATATAAAATAAATATATAAAGTCTTTCTTTGACGAGTGAGTCGGTACTTCCCTCCCCGCCAATCTTTCTTTGACGAAGAGAGTCCGAAATCTGAAATTGGCCTCTCAAAACAAAAAAAAAGAACAAACAAAAAATCATCATAACTTCTCTGATAATCCATTGTAGAATACATCATCTCAGATTCAAATTCTGATTCAATTTTCCAATCGAAAACCTTTGACTTCAATTCAATTCTCATTTCAAATTCATTTCCTTTTCATTCACCTTCAACAATTTCAATTCCAAATCTCTATCTCTTCGATTCCTAGGGTTTCGTCTATGCCGATCAATTTGACTCCGAACGCGATTCCGGCAATAAACGCCGGAGATGTGAACTCGAAGCCGGTGGTTCAGGTTCTGGACATCAAACTCATCGGTAACAATCAGGAACGGTACCGTTTCATGCTCTCCGATGGTGTGTCGACTCAGCACGCAATGCTCGCTACTCAGCTCAACGACCGAGTCAAGTCCGGCCGAGTCCTCAAAGGTTCTGTCATTCAGTTGATCGAATATATCTGTAGTACCGTTCAGAATCGCAAGTACGATCTCTCTCTCTCTCTCTCTCTCTCTCTCTCTCTCTCTCTCTCTCAAGCCTCACTCGATTTTGTATATTTGAAATTGTTGCAGTTTGGAAAATATAGGTTTAGGAGGTTGAATTTCATTAGTTATAATCTGAAGAGACTAGGATTTCAAGTGTTGATGGTAATTTAATCGCTTGGATTGATGATATATATCGATTGAATAGACACAAATTTTCACATTTATATATGCAAATGGTTGTCTGTATGCTGTATCTGAGTGACATTGATGCAATGCAATTCATGCCTCACTCAATTAGACACACACAAATGTGTGTACATTTATGTGTATCATTGTATATATATACTAGCATGCATCTTGTTTCGGAAAAATAAAATTGTAAACTATATGATTGAATTCAAAATCTGAAAATTAAAATGAATTTGCAAGATCAGAAGTTGAGAGATTTGAAAGAAAAGAAGAAAAAAAACCATGCACTTAGGGCATAAATGCCCATGTAACTGCTATAGAGACATTTTTGAAAAACCAAAAAAATGAGACAACAACACCAACTCATGCCTTCCATTTGTAATAGTATAGATAGATAGAAGATAGATAGAAGATAGATAGATGTCCTCTCTGTATGAGAACAACACTGAGTGGGGATGACTTGGTTGGCTGAGTTAAGGCGGGAATGTTTTAGGATTTAGAATTTTACTAGTCATAATGTGAAGAGGGGATGATTCAGTTGTTTTAAGGTAACTTAACAACCGTTGTCAATGATGTATGATTGAATAAACATGCATACACGCATATATACACACATACTGTGAGTTTTGGATTGGAGGTACTGTCAGCCATAGAGGTACAAAGTCACTAGTCATGATTCTTGTCTAATTTGAAGTTGAACAGTAGATTTTAATGTGAAAGCGGTTGCAAGGTCTGCTTGTATAAGAGTTAAAAGAAAGCACATATGATAAAATTACCAACCTTCTTAAGAATTTCACAATAGTTCGCTTTAACATATATTAATAATAAGGCTATAAATCGTCATCAATGCATTTTCCAGTTTTGATTTGTAAAATAACCAAATAGAGTCATTACTGTTTTTCTTAGTGTGCTGCAAACTAGCTAGCATGCATTTGCTGCAGTTAGTTTGCATTGGCTTTTTTGTAAGTGAGGGAATTAAAACTTTGTGTCTCATACTCTAAAAAAGACTATAACCTAAAGTGATATGGCTCATTATAATTTCTTTACCACTTAATATTATGAATTTGTAAACATTGAACCCACCGGGGAAGGTTGCTTTCCTTTTCTGATGAAACTGGATCATGTTTCTGATTTTTAACTTCAGAGTGAATTTACATATTTGATTTCTTATTGCAGGATCATTGTTGTTCTAAACATGGAAACTATTATATCAGAATGTGAAGTAATTGGGAATCCAAAAGTGTTCACAGAATCTGATTCGGTAGGACAAAAACCAGTGCCTGATAACAGCTTTGGGCGCACAACTATGGCTGCCAATGATAATAATATGAGTGCCCGAAATGCTGGAAACAATATGCAGAGTTTCCGCCCAACTGTTCAACCTCCATACCAACCACCTCCAAATTACAAAGCCCATGGGTCAATTATGAAGAATGAAGCACCAGCACGAATAATTCCAATTGCTGCTTTGAATCCTTATCAAGGTCGGTGGGCAATCAAGGCAAGAGTAACTGCAAAAGGAGAGATCCGCCGTTACAACAATGCCCGGGGAGATGGGAAGGTGTTCTCCTTTGACCTTCTTGACTCTGATGGAGGTGAAATACGAGCCACCTGCTTCAATGCCGTTGTTGATCGCTTCCATGATATTATTGAGGTTGGTAAAGTCTATTTGATATCAAAGGGTAGCTTGAAACCCACACAGAAGAACTTCAACCATCTGAAAAATGAATGGGAGATATTTTTGGAGGCAACTTCAACGATCGATCTTTGCCCTGATGAAGATGGTTCTATACCACAACAGCAATTCTCCTTCAGACCTATCAGTGAAATTGAGGTTGCTGAAAATAATTCAATTATAGACATTATTGGTGTTGTAATATCTGTGAACCCTTCAGTCCCTATCTTGAGGAAGAATGGTATGGAAACTCAGAGAAGAATTCTAAATCTGAAGGACCAATCCGGCCGGAGTGTTGAGTTAACTCTATGGGGTGATTTCTGCAATAGGGAAGGTCAAAATCTGCAAGAACTGGTTGACTGTGGGCTTTTCCCGATTTTAGCTGTCAAAGCTGGGAAAGTTAATGACTTCAGTGGGAAATCTATAGGGACCATTTCTTCCACCCAGCTCTTCATAAATCCAGATTCTCCAGAGGCCCAAAGCTTGAGAGTTTGGTTTGATCAACGGGGTAAAAATATTGCTTCTCAATCCATCTCTAGAGACATGCCTGGAGGACCAAAGAATGAGATTCGTAAAACTGTGTCTCAGATCAAGGACGAAGGCTTGGGAAGATCAGATAAGCCAGACTGGGTTACAGTGAAGGCATCCATATCATTCATCAAGACAGATACGTTCTGCTACACAGCTTGCCCACTGATGATTGGAGATAGACAGTGTAATAAAAAAGTGACAAGGTCAGGAAATTCAAGATGGCAATGTGACCGGTGCAATCAGGAATTCGAGGAGTGTGATTACAGATACCTTCTTCAAGCTCAAGTTCAGGATCATACGGGGTTGACATGGGTGACCTCTTTTCAGGAATCAGGTGAAGAGATTGTGGGTTGCTCAGCAAAGGAGTTGTACTTCTTGAAATATGAAGAGCAGGATGATGTCAGGTTTGCAGAAATCATCCGTGGCAGTCTCTTCAGAGAATATCTGTTTAGGCTCAAAATCAAAGAGGAAATGTATGGTGATGAACAGAGGGTGAAAATCACAGTTGTCAAGGCAGACAAGGTGAACTATTCTGCTGAAAGCAGACACCTGCTTGATTTGATCTTGAGAGTTCGCCCTCACTGAATAATTCAGAACTGAATTGAATGGTTAGTGATGCAGTACAATTAGTTCTGTGAAGAATATTGGTCCAATTATGTTTAGGAGGAACTGGCAATGAATTCGTGGTTACTGATTTTATGAATAAATGTCAACAAATATATATTCATGTTCACCAAGAACAAGGTACGGTTACATGTAATTCTTGATTCAAATTTTCCACTTCAATTCGGATTTTAGATATTGCAATTTGATAATTACTTGGCCATAATTGATCTATTGATAATTTAATGCATTACTTAATAATTGAATATATTCAGTGAAAATTAAGTCTGTTTAATAACCACATTTGTTCTACAAAATTCTTAATTCTGAAAGTTGAATGCGATTTCTTATGATTGTAGCACTACTGAGGCGTATCATCATCACCCCACCAATGTCACTACTATCATTGCTACCATCACCACCACCCCTTCATTCATATTACCACTCGCCACAGCTAACACCACCATATCAACACTAACACAACCATCACTGCCGTTTCCATCATCTCTAACCACCATCACCGCTGCCACCACCATTACCATAACACTGCCGCCATCATTGTCACTCCACTCTTGCCACTACTGTCACTCCACTACAACCACCATGCCACCACCACTACCGTCATCACCATCTTACCTCCTCTGTCAGCACCATTGCTGCCACCACCACTCACTCCACCACCCCATCACCACACCACCACCACCACCACCACTACCATGTCTACCAGCTCACCGCCACAAATATAAAGAGTGCAAAATAGATGTAATAATAAATTTCAAAATCTAGTTGGATTCTTAATAGAAATTATAGAGCAATTCTTGCTAATTCAAATGGTGGAAAACTGATGTAAAGCTGATAGTATTTCTGCATTTCTGATGATTTTTTGTGATTGAAACTGCTGTTGTTTTTTAGCTGTTATTATTGCTTCTAGTAAGTTGCAGCCACTGTACTAAGCTCATTTTATTGCCGTAATTGTACTCTGATGAATGCATTGCTGAAGCTGTTCTAACACAAGGATGTGTAGTATTCGTCTTGCAAAAAAAGAAAAAAAGAAAAATGGAATTTCGATTCTGATGTTCGCATGCTTTCGATAGAACTAAAGCTAATAGAGTCGTCGATTACACACATTATGGTGCTTGGATTTTGATCCTCAATTTGTTTATAGGAAAACGAGTCAAAATATTTTTTTAAAAAACGAGGTATCAGCACACGCACGTAACACAGACAATGACTACAAATATTAGACAGATACATCAAGCTGGAAAATGAATGCCAAAGTACAATCCCAAAACAACTATTTCTCTCTCAGCCCCTCTTGACAGGGTCGAAGTTGGCGACTCCTACCACAAGACCAACAATGACGGTGAGCACAACGCCACCGGCTACAATGCTGAGCAAGAAGTTCTTGAGAGAGGGCGAAACCCCGGACCCTGCAGCCTCGGCCACGTCCGGAATCACCATGGAGGCTGTCATTGCCGCCGCTGTTAATCCCGTCACCACTTTCTCTTTCATTGAAACCTTGACTTCAAACTTCCCAATGGTTGTTTTTGATCCAACCACCGCTGCCTTGGAGGGCCTCACCGGCAGTGGCTTAAAGAAGGCGGCGGAGCTCGGAAACCTCTTTTGGGTGGCTGAAGTTAGTGGCGTTGCTGCCAAAATTGCAGAAGTAGAGGCCATGGTCTTGTTTTCCTCTTGTGAATTTTGGTAGTGTTCAATGTGAGGATGGTGTTGATATGCGTTGGTTTTGAGGGAGGAATCGGAAGTTGGATAGAGAGGGTATGATGAGTGGTGGAAAATTGGGATACATAGCTTTGTCATCCTCTATCTTTGTCCTAGGTGGCAGTTTCTCTACTGGGCTATGGTGGATAAGGTTATCCAATTCTATTACACCGCATTCTACGTCAATTTCAGATTTTGGATAGTGTACTCGCTAGGGTTTGACAGGCCATATTAGTTTTTTTTTTGTTTTTTTGGGGTTTGTATTTTTGGAGAGTTGATGGTAGGCCCAGGCCCAAGGTCACTACAGGATTGGCCCATTAGACAGGAATAGAATCTCCCAGCCCTTCTGAGACTCAACCCATAGATGCTTCAATGCTAGGGCTCCGAATCAATTTGCCTCATCTCATTTTGATCTGTTTAGTTCTAATTATATCAATTTTTTACTTAAAATTTTCATAATCTGTCAATTTAATCCAATCGATACTTTTCTTTTACACTTAAAATGACATCAAGAGACAATAATTCATTTACTTTTCTCAAGAGAAATGTTGTCAGTCAATTTGTAAGACTAATGCTATTAGTATGTCACTTTTTACTTTAGACCCCACCCCCTCCACCACTGACAATCTCTTCCTGTCCAAACCTTTTCGTGCGCGCATGCACACACAAAGAAAGGAAAAGAAGAAGAGGCGGCAATAGGATTTGGGAGAAGAAGGTAGGGATATTGCACATCACGATGGGGGGAAGGGTTGGGGAAGCTGGCGCTTAAGGTGGAAAGGGATTGAAAGAAGATGCAATGGGTTGTGTGCAGAGGAGAGAGGAGCTAAAAGAGGGATGGGGAAAGGAGGAGAGAGGAGCGAAAGGGGGGCAAAGGGGGTAGCGCCAAGGTGGAAAATGGCTAGGGATGGCAGGCAAGGCTTAGGAGGGTTTGGTGAGTGGTGACTAGAGTTGGGTATGGATAGGGGAGGGTAGCCGAAGCTGGTGGTAACGGATAATTTTAATATGAAGGGAGGGTGTTAAAAACAATAAATTTTAAATTTTGTAGCTTGGGGTCAAAAAAATTTCCCCTGACTATGAACAATATTTAATTTGAAAATGATTTATTCTCTTTTAACTTAATTATTTTGCTCCTAGTTTCCATTCAATTTCTTCATTCCAATTTTTTCATATATATTATTAATAGGACTAAATTATCGCAATGCAAAATAATAACGAAAAACTGATACTTTTAAAACTATAAAGATCAAATTAATATGACATAAATTATAGCAACCATAAGTATAATTTGCCATTTGAAAAAGAAAAATGAAAAACATAATGGAGCACTGAGAAACTACCACATTACAAATTATCAAATGAATAAACCTAAACTAGAAGTTTTAGGATATTGTATAGAACTATTTTTGGTACAATACATTTGCAAATCAAAGATGAGGACTTGGTTTAGTTCAGAAGGCTGAAATTTTGGTACTGCAGCAACAAGGCATTATTCATTTTCTAGGTTAGAAGTCCAGCTTTAAGAACTCTTTTTCCTCCAGAAGATGAAGCAAAATCACTGCCCGTGTTGTCTCCTCCATAACTTGTTTACAGATAACTATCCTTCCAGCTCCTGCATTGTACTGGTCGTCAAATATAAAATAAAAATAAAAATAAAAATAAAAAAAATCCAAAACCATCTTTGGATGACAGTTTCAATATAAGATCCATTACCATCTACAGACACTTGACCGAGCTATCAGGTTCTCCATACATTTGTTAGCCAACCAGTTTGTTCGGAAACTCAATCGAAAGGCAAACATTACCTATACCTTCATTGAATGCCACAATTTTGAAAGTGAGAGTCGAGCTTGGAGAGATGACAAGGAAAGATTAAGAAAATGGAGCTAGTCAATCCATGCTATTAGATTGGATGGGTAATTGGCTTTTTTATAGAAAAAGTGCAACGAGATATTATTCTTTCTTTTCAACAAACTAGACAAGAAAAGAAAATAATAGACCTAATGGGAGCCTGAGCTGTTTTGAAAATGATAAATCATGCTTTATGAGAGAAAATGCCACCAAGTACGAGTTCAAATGAATTAACACAAGAAGTCAGCACCCCGCATGAACAAACTCTTGCGCACTAAGAGAGGGAGAGTGTAACATTCTCATCCCGGACTGTAACAATATTGTGTGCTTTGTGCTACGCTCACAAACTCTTGCGCACTAAGAGAGAGGGTGTAACATTCTCATCCCGCACTGTAACAATATTGTGCACTTTGAGCTAGGCTCACACGTCTTTAAAATGTGTTGTTACTAGAAAGGGATGTGAACTGGGATAGGCCCTCATGGCTTTAAAACACCATTGTTACTAGAAGAGGATGTGAACTCACCTATATAGCCCAAAAGCTTTTCCTACCTAACCAATGTGGGACGGAATGCTACAGGGAGGTGCATATTCATGTGACATTGTGTAGAGTGTATACAACTGTGGTTCTAGTGTTCATTGGTTTTTTATACGCCAATATCAGGCATCTATAACTCATGATACAAGCAGTCATGCAAGCTCAATATGAGGTAGAGAGTAAAGGTGCATACTCGTCGGAGAGTAGGAATATTCTCATGCCAGCAAAATGATCATCAACACGAAGCATTTGGAAACACTGGGGCTGAAGACCCAACATAGCTGAGGTGAACTTCTTGAGGAAGAAGATGAAATTTGATACCAAGCTCCTCGAAGATTTTCTTTAGCTCAAGAACTAGGTCAGATCTTCGGTTGCCCCTCTCCACATAATTCTGAAAGTTTATGGTATGATTAACAAATAGTGCCATTTTCATCTTGTTCACATCCTCAATCTCCTTAACTTGCACGCTGTGGTTGGGACGCCAGTGTTGAGGTTTGCTCTCCAAGTACCTGAAAAGTACCCGAAAGCCGCCTTATTCAGGATGTCATCTAATTGAAAAAACAATATCAAAAGACAACAAGAAAAAGATAATATGAAAATTGTATTTAATTTTCATTTATTTAATGGGAACATGCAAACACTAAAGGGTTAAAGTAGAACCATCAATTTATAAACAACAGGTTCGTCCTCTTTGTTGTCAAACTCTTATAAACAACAAGAACAAAAAAAGTTAACCACTTTGACAAGAATATGAAAAGAATTAACAATAAAATAATGAGATATGAAAAGTGACCATAAAAATGAGATGAGAATGAAGTTGGAATGTTTGATTATAGCCAGAATTTAGGAACATTTCCACACTTTAGCAACTACATATCAGAAATTCAAGTGTTAAATGTTCAAAATGCCTGGAAAATGAGCTTTGCAATCATGTGAAATGTGTAAACAACACCTACATAGAAAGGTACTCGACTAACAAGATGTTCGCAAACAATAGAAGTCACCTGACATCAATTTTTCATGTGTTAATTCCCACAGAAAATAGAAAGTCGAGCCTTCAAACTCTAAGCTATAGCGGCCTTTGAAATAAAGCTTCATAATAGCATGGTTTGAGTGATAAAAAAATCCTATAAAGATGACAACCTTGATCTAATTCAGTCCTTATGTTTACTTTGCCATAGTTATAGTGGTATACATTTGGAAGACCCAGAAGAATGGAGTTGACATACCCTTTTATTTTGGCTTTTAGAGCTACAATACTTGCGGCCGAAGTCGACACATCAATAGCAAACTCCACGGTATCACTCATCTCTGGGCTTCGATAAAAATTGCTGATTGGCTTGGTGGCCAAAACTGAATTCGGATAGAATATCTTTTCGTTGTCATATCTCAAGAAGATTGTTGTCAAAATGTTCATCTCTTCAACAACCATCTGTGAAATTTCAACATACTATGACAAACAAATCAAACTAATTTCAGTACTGTAAACTTTATGTATTCTAGGCTGAGAGAGTTACCTGTACCCCATCAATGACACAACGATCACCTACATCGAATGGGTGCATAACAAATACAAAGATGAGGGCTTCAAATACAGTCTTACAAGTGTTTCCAAACATGAATGCCACAAGTAAAAGCTGAGATGAAATGAAGACAATCACTTGGGTTGTTGCAAATCCCATCAAAAGTAACCACACAATAATGATCACCACAAGTATAATTCCTGATAAAATTTTGTTCAGTTCCTCGATGGCTGTTTTAGTGTCGTTTAGAGAATGCGCCAGTGATTTACGTTCATTGTAGACATTTACCTGCAAACAAAGACTAATTTATTCGAGCCAAAAACAAAAGTCCCTGCATACTACAGGTTTTTCTATCCATTTATATGAAGTGGAAACACAAAAATTGGTTTATATCCTTTTCCAATGTTATCTTATCAAAAAGAGAAGGCAGATTCTGGACAAAACCACACAAGCATGTCCCCTAGGAATCTAGTATTATTATTTTAAACCCCAAACTCTCTGTGAAGGATAGTTTATATGACTAAACTTTCACTCAAATAAAATATCCACTTCAATAGTAGTCTAGGTCAATATTGCAAATTGTATTTTATGGAAAAATGTTCCATCTTTACGCAGCTTTGCAATCTTTCTTGTTTCCTTTAGCAGCAACTGTTACATGTACTCTTCTATTTCCTACAAAGGACCCATGTCCACAATAAATGACAAGGGTAAGGGTGTGGGGTATGTGCCCAACATCCGTACTCAATTTAGACACTTAAGCCACGTTTGTTTGGCTCTATAAGATGGAGGAGATTAAGAGTATGAGGTGATTAAGTGAAGAGATTATTAGCATAGTGGTATTAGGTTAGAGATGTAGGATAAAGAGTATTTGTTTGTACACCACCAAATTAGTAATACTATAGATAGTATTAATATATAATTAATATTTTTTAATTTTTAGTATTTTTTTAATATTATATATTATATATTTATATATATTGGTTCTAAAAAATATAAATTTTGCTTAAAAATTCACTAATTCCCTCACTCAATTTCTAATCCTAACCTCTCTATGGGATTGGTAATCCTGAAGGGGATAGCTAATCTCCTCACGCATGTCTCCAACCAAACACTTTAAGTGGATCCCACGGACTATTAATCCACCCCCCCCCCCCCCAAATAGCCAAATAAACATGGCCTTAGATCCTATAATTTTTTACAATAATTGAAAAAGAAGAAACTCAACTTTTGGATACGTATCCTACATATTCTATGATTTAAGTTTATGAAAGTTTGACCCTTGGACACACACTTGCACCTAATACTCGTACCCAAATCTATGTAACATAAGTGGTACAGTAGCACAAGTGACAGTTACATTTTAGGATACAATCAATATGGATGAGAGGAAATGTGAAATTCTATTAACTATTTATACTGGAAAAACACGAGTTCATGAAGAAAATTATAGGAAAAGAAAAGAAAAAAGAAAAAAACTTGCACGGAACCTATACGAAATAAACAAACCAACAGAGATCTCACCACCCATTTTCGTAAAGCCGATTTCTTAACCTTTCCTGTTTCTGCTACACCCTGAAACATTGGGAGCACATTATCCACTTCCTCCTTTTTCAAGAAACGCAAGAGGTCCTCCTCTTCAATATACCTAGATGGTATAACAATAAAAACAATGAGACCATTCCAGGACAAGCAAACATAATATAAGTGCATAAAAATTCAAAAAATAAATATTCATACTTGCAGCCAGGCTTTGCAACATTTTTAAATATTCGATAAGCAGCATCCCTTGCTTCCAACTCACTAGTAATCTCCTTATCTTTTTGCTCAACACCTTCATCATCAACACTCTCATCAAGTGCATTTGAAATCGTAAAAAGCCCTGAACCCCGTATCGCTGTAATCAATCCTTTCATGGTCCAAGCTGAAATCTTCTCTTGTTTCATTTTATGAAGCTTCTCTACGTCAATCACGCCTTCTTTCTGTACATGGTTTCCTTTCTTCATATTCTTGAAACTCAATTGACCACTAAATGTATTGCCAACCCTTTCTGCAAATTCCATCAATGGAGGCCCCGAAAGGGTCTGAAAAACATACTGCTGAAATATAGATTCTTGAATCCTGTCAAAGAATCTCGTGACATGAAAGGAAGAAGCCAATAGCTTTACCAGAAATGTCTTCGCCATCCACATTCCTGCCCCAATAAGACATGATGCAAGAGCCATTGTGACATAGTTTAAAATCCTTCTAGTCTTCCTTGATCGCTTGACCCCATGGTTTATCAACAGACACCAAGCCAGAAGAACCAAACCCAACCAAATGAAAACCCGAACACTTACTCTCAAACCATGAACAAAATACAGAACCTTCTTCTTAAGCAGAAAGTTCCTTTCAATCAAGAAAACAAGAACATTGATAAACCATTCAGTGAACAATCTACCACAAAAAATCACCAATACGAGCACACACCATTTCCAAAGTTCCAAACTCCAAATTGCAGCATCACGAAATTTTTGAACAGTTAAGCTAGCAATTAAAAAACCCATTATGCACACAAACATAACCCATTCAAGTAAAGCCATGATGTTCAATTTCTTACACAAACTTTCATCAACTCTATGAGTTGAAGTCTTATAGACATCATCCTCCTCCTCCTCTCCTCCTAGCGGCGTTTTCGGAGTAACAGGGGTTGTTTTTACATTCTCTTTAGGAGTAGTAGCATTGGTTTTGGGTGAATTTCTGTAAGGTGAGCTTGAATGCACCAATTGGCTGCTCTCTTCAACCGAATGTGAATCATTGGGATAATAAGGCTCCACCAATCTTGATTTGGGTTTCGAATATGCAGACCGTGGAATTGATCTTCGTCGAGTAACATTTTGATCTGGGATTTTGAGAGGCCTATCTGGTGTTGTGCATGATTTGGTTATCTCTGGAGAAGAAGAGTTTGGAGGTGTGGACATGTGAAGCTCTGTTAATCCAGCATTAGGAGAACCTGTTTGGGCATTCTTTGGAAAAGAAGATGACCCAGATTCCAGTGTTGTGAAACTTTTAGAACTCCCACTTTGATTGTCTTGGTCTCTCCTTGAAGTTTCTTCAATACCCAAAATGGAGACTACAACTTCATTGTTACCCACCTTCTGTTTCTCACCTTCCATGGGAGCTACTCTGTAAGTGTTAGCATCAAATTGAACACTGGGGTTTGTTAGTCACCTCTGTTAGTCAAAACCACAAACAGTTGGAGTGCAAAGGTTGAAACTTTGAAATATCCCTGCAAAAATGGACAACTGAGTTGGGAAGTAGAAAAGGAAATGAAATTGAGTTGTTTAGGTTTCAGGGAAAAGTTGAGAGTAAGCTTGAAAACCTTGCAATGGCTACTCAAATCCCCAGTTTTTCTGGGCAACCAAACACAACGATCTCTCTCTCTCTCCCTCTCTCTCGGTCGCTCAGTCTTGAGTCTCGGACTTTGCTTTTGACTTGTTGTCAGGACTGGGAAGGTAAAGATAACAGACATATTACCTCCACTTGAAGAAAACTTTGACAAAAAGTACGTAAAGTTAACAACTGACTTCTTGTTTTCAGAATAATTTTTTATTTTTTAAAATTAAAAATTAATGGGATAATTATAAAAACAAAAAATAAAAATTTTTAAACTTTTAACTTTGTAACAAAATAAATCTTTATTTTTTAATTTTATCAATTTAAATTTAAATTTTTTTATTCATTTTCAATCTAAATTGTTTATTTATTTTTATAATTAAAATCAAAAGAATATTTAAATTATTAAACTTAATTTAAATATACATCAAATATGTTTTTATTAAGTTTAACAATTAAAATATTTATTATTCTATGAATTTTATTTAATAAAAATAAATAAATAGTTTGGTGGTTGGATTGGAGGGTGGCAAATAACTGAGAGATTTCAGAGTAATTCTATTTCCACACACTACTTTCTCTCTTTCCACACATTTAATGATTTTTTTTTGTATTACATTTTTGTCTGAAAATTAAATTACCAAAATATCCTTTTTTATTTGAAAAATCTTGTAGCTCAGCCATTGGAGTTGCTTTTAAGCGTTTGAGACATTATTCCCATCTTCATTGACTTTGCTATAGGGTAATTTATAAGCACCTAGTATAATTATGAATAGAAATTTAATTGTGAAGAAAAAACCCAAGTTTTTTATTTCACTAGGACATTAATATTACAAAGCTAATTCAATAAATAATTCATCAATATCTCTCAACTGTCTGAACAAGCCCAAACAATACTTTCAAACCCCCAAAAGAATATTTCTCAATTGCATAACTACTACACATACAGAGCAACTAAAAGATGGCAAACTAGTAGAAGTACTTCAGAACCGTAGCTCCAAACAGAGCCATCAGCAGAGAAGTGAAAGGGAGGGGAAGAGGTGCCGCTGCTGCCGGCAATAACAGTGGTGGCTTGTTAGGATTAGGGTTTGGAAGATGATGATGGTAAGGGTATTTTTGGTATGGTAGGATGTGTATTGAGTGAAAGTTGATAATTTAAATTTATTTAGTGTGTGTATTGAGAAAAGATGTGGAAAGAGAGGAAGTAGTGTATGGAAATAGAATTTTCCGAGATTTCATGGTTGTGTCTAGTGGTGTGTGGAGGTATATACCATTTTTGTCCATAAAAGTAATTTGCTTGACATACAATCGTAATTTAAAAAAAAAAAATAGTGTAAATTGAGAGAAGTATGCAAATAGAAGCTCTCTACAATACTGGGAGCCTTTAAATGGACTCCAAATTTATTGTTGGATACCTTACTTTTCAATATTATTTTGAATTTCATTTTATCTTTAAATTAAAGCCTTGTTTGGAAAGGCGAAAAAAAAGTCAGCCTATTGATTTATTAACTTATTTCGATCTTATCACATCACTTTTATATTTTTTTTTAAAACATTTTTTCATAATAAATCAATAAATAGTTTTTTTTTAATAAAAAAAAATCACTTCCTAAAATAGGTAAATTACCAAAGAAGACAACCCAAAATCCTAAGCCCTACCATTCTCAACTCCAGCTGCTATCGCCAATAGCACCATAGCCCCCCTCCCCACCCCTTCTCAGCTCTTCTTTGCCACTCCCCACCACCTCTTAGCCCTTTTATACCCTTCTAAACCTTCTCCAACTCTTTATCAACCTTCAGCCCTTTTTCTTTGTTGCCCACGACTAGCTACCCTGCCGTTATTCCTTCCTGCAACCTCCACCCTCAAAGTCCCCCATTCTTTGCAACCTTCCACCTCCACAAACTACCTTCAAAGACCTCACTTTCACAGCTCCCCCCTAACACCCACTCTCTCTCTCTCTCTCTCTCTCTTTCTCTCTCATATTAGATCTCTTGTAGGGACTAGTAGGGGTGCTTGCGAATTGATTTTTGACGGTTCACTTTGCGGTTTGGACCTGCCCGCATGTTTGCGATTTGAAAAAAATTGAACCCACAACCGCACGCAATGTGAGTTGCGGTTTGTGCGGATAGGGTTTGCAGATATGCAAACGGTTTGCAGATTGAGCTTTTTCTTTTAAAATTTTAATTTTTGGCTTGTTTTTTCCCATTTTTTAAATATTTTTTATTGCAGAACATTCAACATTATCCTCCATTAAAACTAGATTACAAATAATTAGAATGAAAATTAGATAAAAACTAGCATAGAAAAAAAAAAAAAAAAGAAGTCACATAACTAGATTTGCAAAAAATTAAAAATATTTCAATTAAATAAAAAGTATTTCAAATAAGGCAACGTGTGATATTATTATAATGTTAGAGCCTACAAGTTTGATAATCAAATTAAAGTGAGTGAGAGAAGAGAAGATTAGGATTACACACTTACAAAACTTATAAGAAAATCTGATGGTCCAGATAAATAAAATAAAAATAAAATGTATATAGATGCGAGCGGGTGAGTGCAGACCTGCCTTCAACCCACAAAATAGGAAAATCTTAAATCGCATCTGACCCTAACTGACAATTTTGTGAAACAGCACAAATAGGCGAGGGCGATTTGGATTAGGCAGTTTTCACGAGTCAAATAACCCTATGCCCAGCCATAGAGACTAGAGATGTGCCACTAGAGGTTAGAGGGCATTGGTGAGGGATGTGAAGGGAAGAGAAAGGGTAACAGGTTGAATAGGTAACGGCAATGGAAAAGAAGGGAGACTCAATGGAAAAAAATCTTGCTGGTGGGCTGGGAAGTGGCAAAAGTGTCACTGGCAAGTTGGGTGGAATGTGTGAGAGACCGGTGAAAAGAAGGGAGACTTCAATCACCATTATCGCCAATAGCACCATAGCCTCCCTCTCCACCCCTTCTCAACTCTTTCTTGTCACTCCCCATTACCTCTTAGCCCTTTCATACCCTTCTAATCCCTCTCCAACTCTTTGTCAACCTTCAACCCTTTTTTTTTTATTGCCCACGACTAGCTGCTCTGTCCATATTCCTTCCCCGCAACCTCCATCATCAAAGTCCCACATTCTTTGCGGCCTTCCATCTCTACAAACTACCTTCATAGACCCCATTTTCACGTTTTCCCTCCTCCCAACACCCACACTCTCACACACACACACTCACACTCTATCTCTCTCTCTCTTTCTCTCTCTATCTCTCTCATATTAAATCTCTTGTAAGGACTAGTGGGGTGCTTGTGGATCAGTTTTTGACGGTTCAGTTTGCTGTTTAGACTTACCCGCATGTTTATGGTTTGGGAAAAATTGAACCCGCAACCGCCTGCAATGCGGGTTGCAGTTTGTGCAAATAGAGTTCGTGGATGTGCGGGCCGTTATGAGCAATTTGCGAATTGAGTTTTTTCCTCTAAAAATTTATTTTTTGGTTTGTTTTTTCCCATTTTTAAAATATTTTTTATTGCAGGAGATTCAACACTTTCCTCCATTAAAACTAGATTACAAAAAATTAGAATGAAAATTAAATAAAAACAAACATAGAAAAAAAAAATTTACATAATTAGATTTGTAAAAAATTGAAAAAATTTCAATTGAATAATAAGTATTTTAAACAAGGCAATGTGTGATATTATTATAATGTTATCATATTAGAGCCTATAGGTTTGATAATAAGATTAAAGTAAGTGAGAGAAGAGAAGATTAGAGTTACACACTTACAAAACTTACAAGAAAATTTGATGGTCTAGATTTAAAAAAAAAAAAAAAGAAGTTATATACAAATGCGGGCATGTGAGTGCAGGTACAAGTAAAACCCGTGACCCGCCCACAACCCATAACATAGGAAAATCTTAAACCGCATCTGACCATAAAAATTTTGCAAAATCGCTCAGATAGGCGCAGACTGTTCAGATTGGACAATTTTCGCAAATTGGATAACCCTATATCCAACCCTAGGGACTAGAGATGTGGCACCAGAGGTTAGAGGGAATTGGTGAGGGATGTGAATGGATGTGGCACTAGAGGTTAGAGGGAAGGGGAAGGGGAAGGGTAACAGATGAATAGGGAAGGGTAATAGATGAATAGGTAAGGGCAATGGAAAAGAAAGGAGACTCAATGGAAAAAATCTTGCTAATGGGCTGGGAAGTAGCAATAGTGTCATTGGCAAGTTGGGTGGAATGTGTGAGAGACATGTGAGAATTAATTGGAATGGTCAAAGAAAATTAAAAAATTTGAATTTGAGAATTGATTGTCCAACAACAAATTTAAAGTGTAGTTAGAGGCTCCCTAATTACTCTCTTTTTTATTTAATGAATTTACCTATACCTACATTCTTCTAACAATATCTATTATTCAAATATGAAATATGCTACCTTTAATCCAATGGCATTAGGGGTTTAAATCTCACCAAAGACAAGGTTAGGGTGTGCAAAAATCCTTTCAGCCCTTAAATGTTCCACTCGTTTCTGCCGTGTAGTCGCTCCTCTTTGCCCCATATTTTAGAAGTAGGCTAATTATTTTATATTTTAAATGAATCCTTAATTATATATATATATATTCTTTTATTTTAATTAACATTTTAATCTAAATGTAATTTTGGAGAAGATAGGGGATAAAATTATCTTTTTATTGTATTAATTTTATTTTATTTTTTAAAAAACTAAGCCCACTCTAAAAAATGGTGTGTGATTAACCTTCTTTAGTTTGTATAAAAAAAAACTAACGGTAACATTCACTACAAGAAATAACACATTCGGCGACTAATTTTGCCAACTAAACTAAATTTAGTCACCAAAGGTATACACATTAGCTACTAAAAATTTGTTTGCCGCCAATGGCAGACACATTAGCTACTAAACAATATTTGGTCGCCAAAGGTACATGCATTAGCTACTAAAACTTTTTGGTCGGTAAAAGTATGCTATTTTGCTACTAAAAATACATTTAGTTGGTATTATCTTTACTTTTGGCGACTAATTATATGTTAGTCGTTAAAAATATCATTTTGGGCGACTAAAAAAGATGTTGGTCGCTAATTGCACAGTGTTTAGAAATTATTTTTTTTTATTGGTATTTATTTACTTTTTGGCTACTAATTGTGTGTTAGTCGTGTAAAATAAGGTTTTGGGCGACTATTTTTATTTTGGTTGCTAAATTTGAAATCTTTATCGACTATAATTCAGTAGCCAAATGTGGCAAAAAATTGTGGAGAGAATATTAAATTTTTCATACAAAAATTAGCGACCAAATTTGAATTTTGGTCGGGAATAAATTCCTGTGTTGTTTTATTTTTATTGCAATAGAAGTCCATTTTCCTCTCTCTCTTACGCCTACCTCTGTCACTGCTCTGTCTCCATCGCCATCACCACAAGGCTTACTGGATCATCACTTTGTCTCCCTCCCAAGTATGTCCTCTATTTCACCTCTCTCTCTCTCTCTCTCTCTCTCTCTCTCTCTCCCTCTCGATTTTTGTCTCCTTCTCACAGAGGCCTCTCGATTTCCCTCCCTCTCTCTCTCTCTCACTATTTATACATATACACACACACACACATACATGCATATATATATATACACACACACAAATCATATATATACAACCTTGATCCCATATATAATCGATTATACACTGGTACACTCACGCCTCTGCCCTCTTCTCTATAACTTTATCTCCATCGCCATCACCACAAGGGTTGCTAGATTATCGCTTTGTCTCCTTCCAAGGTATGTCCTCTCCCTCTCTCTGTATCTCCCTCTCGATTTCTCTATCTTTTTCTCACTATCTCCCTATCGATTTCCCTCTCTCTTTCTCTTTGTTTCTAATTATACACACACACACACACACATACATACATACATATATATATATACACAGAAATCATATAGGAAATGCTGAAAATTAGGGCATTGTTATTGAAATGTGATTGAAATTAAAAATTAGGGCAATGCTTGGGGTGAGATGTTATTGAAATTAGGCCAATGTTATTGAATTTGGGTGTACAAATTACAGAAATCCTGAAATTAGGCCAATCATTTACCATATGTTGTAAATTATAAATAAATAAATTACTTTAAAACAGTTTAATTTGCCCAGAATTGTGGGCATATCATTTACCATATGCTGTACAAGAAAATCTAAAATAATTTAACAATAATGAAATTCATAATTCAACTTCTATCAGTCTGAGAACTGGTAAATAATAGGCTGAAAAAGTGTGTGTGACTATATCTATTCATGTGTGACTGTATCTATTAAAATGTGTGTTTATATATAAATTGATCTGTCTATTAATCATGTTACGCTCTATCTAAGAGATGGTTGGGGTAATAAAACCATGAAACTTATTTGTGTGTCGTAACAATGCAAGGCTTTCAACTTATGAGATTTTAGCGCGATTCATTATTTCAAACAATTGCATTTTTTAGCTCGATTGACTAACCTAGACCCTATATCTCAAATTACTTTAATGCTGGTCTATAGTACATTAGTTCTTTCATATTACTAGGAGAACAAAGTGTAATCCCAACAAGGTAAATTTTATCTTACATATTGATTACTGAATGAATGAAGAGCAAACAGTGTCATGTTACCTTTGCCAGTTTAATTTCATCTGAACGCTTAGTTCTGCTACATGGATATCTAGTTCTGCTATGGCAATGTCAGTTCCATTATGAACACCTACGTCAACAATTTTGTCGCTCTCTTTCTTTTTGAGATTCCATGCCACACATCTTGTAACCATGCTGGGTGGGTGTTACCACCATTTTGTTAGATTAGTAGTTTTGTCACAATTAGAATGTATTAGAGGATTTGTCTCCATTCTTATTCTGTCTATATGGCTTGCGAATAGATGATTGAATTGCTTGAATGATGAGAAGCGCAAACTTTTCCAATCAGCTAGGTATTTGATAGTTTTTTTTATCCATTTTCTTAATATTATTAATGCTTTGCCACTATGTATGATTAAACTTCTATTTTAGTAGTTTATGTTCTACCTTTTTGAAGTCAACAAAGTTCCTCTTCTATTAACCTTATGTTAGAATAAGATAAATAGGTTATTGTTTCCCTGGCTTGTTCTTCATACATTTGTTCTCACAAAACTGTTCAAATTTCAATGAAATTGTTTTCACCGATGGTTTCTCCTTTGTAGCCTACATTCCCTTATATCTGTACCCTTTTCTTAGTACAACAAGCAAATCAAGGCCATTTGAATACTTAAGGCTTACTTCCTTGGGTGTCATCAGTGCTATATATTTGTGTGTGTGTTGTCATGACTATTCCTGTTGTTTTTTATATATTCGTGTCAAATATTAGATTTGGAAGTGGATATGTTTATTTGAAGTTGATGTATGTACTAAATTTGAAAGAAAAATCAGTTTAAAAGAACAATAATTAATTACTATTGACAATGTTAGTCATGGGCAGCTGGTTATATTGAGAAACTGTTTGTAGCCAATGTTGTACATTTTGCTTTTACTACCTCAAGCTCACGGGTACCCATGAGGAATTTTTTGTGAATAAAAAACATGTCATGCACACACACCGTTGAGAGCATGAAAGGAATTTGATTCTTTTGATATATCATTCTATTATTGACCATATGGTTTCACTAGTAATAGTGCTCTACTAGTTATGCTATCTAGTGGTCCAAAATTATGGGTCATTTCTTAAATTAATTTCCATAATTACGCATTTCATGGTACAAATCATTTCATTTGGTTCCATCCTAAAAGATATTTATGTGACAATGCAAAACAGTGAATGAAAAAACAACATAATCTATCTCAACTTGAAACGCGTGTTCTCATTTGTTCCTCGGTTAATCTTTGCTTGAGTTGTAGGTGACAAAAAATGGACAAGAGTTGGATGACGATAAATAATAGGTTGACAAGTAAAGAGTATCAACAAGGGGTGAAGTCATTTCTTGATTTTGCTACGACAAATTTAGATGCAGATGATGAAATTAGGTGTCCGTGTGTCGATTGCATTAATGGCACAAAATATAGCAGACAAGTTGTGTGGATGAACTTGATCCGAAGAGGAATGTCATCTTCGTATATAACTTGGGTGCACTACAGGGAACATGTTCCCGTGTCGCGTCCTAGTGTATCAAATGACCAATGTGGAGGTAGTGGCGAATGTATGACAGATATCGATGATCCGCTCATGGGTGAATTGCCTATTATGTTGAAAGAAATTTACGTGAGTGGTCTTATGGATGATCATACTGACGAGGAACCTAATGGTTTGGAGATGGAGGATTTGCATAAGTTCATTAGGTTATTCGAAGATGCACAACGCAAAGTTTACCCAACATGTGAAAAGTTCTCTGTGTTATCATTCGTCATTAAGATGCTTCATGTGAAGGCGTACAACAAATGGAGCAACAAGTCATTCGATATGGTTATGCAGGTATTCAAGGACATTCTACCAGAATGTGATCAAACTGTTCTATGGATACTCTATGATGCTAGAAGTTCTTACGTGACTTGGGTTTGGGATATGAAACATTCATTCGTGCAAGAATGATTGTGCACTATTTTGAAAGGAGAGTGCAAATTTGGAGAAATGCCCTACATGTGACGCGCGTAGATACAAGTTGAACAATGATAGTGGTAAAAGATTCCACACAAGGTCTTGCGATACTTTCCTTTGACACTGAGGTTGAAAAGATTGTATATGTCCAAAAAAACAGCCGCAGATATGAGATAGCACAATGAGAAACGTGTGGATGATGACATATTAAGGCATCCGGCCGATGGTGAAGCATGGAAGGACTTTGATAAGAAACATCCGACGTTTTCTGATGACACTCGAAATGTACGGCTAGGGCTGGCAACAGATGGTTTCAATCCATTTGGAAATATGAGCACATTATATAGCATGTGACCCGTAGTCTTAATGCCTTACAATCTTCCACGGTGGAAGTGTATGAAGGAGCCATTTTGCATGATGTCATTGCTTATTCCCGGACGTTCGGCACCTGGAAGAGACATTGACGTTTACTTGCAACCATTAATAAAAGAATTAAAGAATTTGTGGGACCACGGTGTGCAAACATATGATGCATCGAATGGGCAAATTTTTAGAATGCATGTGGCGGTAATGTGGACCATAAATGACTTCCCTGCATATGGTAACATGTTAGGGTGGAGTACAAAGGGTTACTTGGCTTGCCTTAATTGTAACAATAATGTATCGTCCTAGGGTTTATGAAGTAAAATAGGGTACATGGGTGCTCGTCGTTACTTGTTTGAGAACCACACTTGGCAAACAAGTAAGCTCTTTAATGGTAAAATGGAGCATAGGTCTAAACCTTTGGACTTATCGGGGGAACAAATACTAAAGCAAATTGATTCTGGGACTTACAAGCCGTATGGAAAGCACCTACAAAATCAAAAACAACAAAAGAATGAAAATCAAAATTTGAATTGGACTAAGAGAAGCATTATGTTTGACTTGCCCTATTGGAAAATGTTGAAGGTTCGACACAACCTTGATGTCATGCATATTGAAAAGAATATATGTGACAATGTCGTTGGGACACTTTTGAGCGTAGATGGAAAGAACAAGGGCACGGACAAAGCACGCTTAGATTTGGAGGACATGAGAATACCTAAAGAGTTATACTTGAAGAGGCGTTCTAATGGGTCTTTTGAGAAGCCTCCCGCATTGTATACATTGTCTGTGAAAGAGAGAGAAAGCTTTTGTGATTTCTTGAAATCCACAAAAGTCATGACTATCATGTCCTCATACAATGACTTCTTCCAATTGGGATGCGTGGCTACCTTAATAAGGAAATTGGAACCACACTTTTTGAGTTGGGAAATTTCTTCAAACAGTTGTGTTCAAAGACATTGAGGCGTTTAGATTTGGAGAAATTGGATGAACAAATCGTACTCATACTTTGTAAGCTTGAGAAGATTTTCCCGCCGGCTTTTTTTATGTCATGGTCCACTTGGCAATTCACTTGCCTCGAGAGGCTATGCTTGGAGGCCCAGTGCAATATCGATGGATGTACCCAATTGAGAGGTATTAACTCAACCCTCTTATTAATGTCAAATTTTAATTAACGCTTTAGTGTTGATATAAAGATTGCAGTATAACATTGTCATCGGCTTGATCGTTAGGTTGCTTGGCCATCTAAAAGGGTTTGTGGCCAATAAAGCTCATCTTGAAGGTTCTATTGTCGAGGCTTACATCTCCAAAAAATGTACAACATTCTGTTCAATGTATTTGGATGGAGTTGAAACATTGTTTAACCTCCCAGAAAGAAATTATGACATGGGTGACCATGGCCTAGGGTTGGCGGTATTCACTCAAAATGTCCGTCCCTTTGGTCTAATGACAAGGGCATCCGATGTGTCTGTAGCTGAACGCGAGATAGCTCATTGGTTTGTCTTACACAATAGCACAAAAGTGAAAAAATACATAGAGTATGAATCCTTCAAACGTATTTAGAATATTATAGTTGTAAATTGATTAGTCTTTATCTTAGTAAATATTTTTGAATTGCATTTCTTGTAACTAGGGAGCACAAGAACTTGTTACAACAAAGAGCCGGTGCATTCGACATCGAAAATAAACAATGCAAAGAATTCCCTAAATGGTTCAAAGATCATGTAATTTAGTATTCTCCGCATACAATTAATCGTACATTACATTAATATTGTGCATGCTTGTAACATGACACATGTTCTTGATGTAGATGAATGAATTGCGGATCCAAGTTTCCCCCAAAGCAACTGATGAGATGTGGTCATTAGCCAATGGTCCTAGTGGCTTAGTGAACACATATGTAGGATGTATTTGTAATGGTGTCCATTTTCATACTATCGACCGTGACAACCATCGTAAAAGTCAGAACAGTAGATTAGTCGTGGAAGGGGAGCATGAAGGCTAATTGATACACTTCTATGGACACTTGTATAGAGTGTGGGAAATGAACTATTTGTTCAAATGTCATATTGTATTGTTCCAATATGAATGGTTTAACACTGGTAGTAGCAGAACTATGCATGTAGAATCACATTTGACAACAATTGATGTAAGAAGTCGATGGTACAAAGATGACTCATTTGTATTACCAAGTCAAGTTGAACAAGTTTTTTATGTTCATGACACCAAATTAGGTACCAATTGGAGAGTCGTAGAAAAGTTTCAACATCGAAGAATTTGGGATGTACCAAAGATGGATGATGTAGAACCTGATGATGTGTTCCAATAAGAAGAAACAACCGAGGTCGTACCAACTATGGCTATTGATGATTATGTGGTTTTGCATCGAGATGATATTGAATCTGAAATTATTCCAATGGAAGTTTTGCAATCTGTCAGAGGTATAGAAGCCAAGGGTGTTACAGATGATGACTTCATCTATGATGATAAAGATGGATTAATGAGGGAGGATGATGACCTAAAAGAAGAATATGACCTACAAAGTGATTTTAATACAGATGTTGATGTAGAATCTTGATGTATATCATGCTTTAGTTCATGTAGTAATTAGAGCAATGTGAATGTTCAATTGGTGCGCAAATGCAAATCAAACTCATTATAAAATGGGGGCTCTCTCTTTGTAAATGTCAATATGTCGTAGATATAAAACATTAGCTGCATTTGGTGTGTAGGGAGAATCAAATCTTTTAAAAACTGAGAGGATGATAAAGCATGTGAAATAAGACCAAATTTGCACTATCGAAAGTTACACCAGCAGAATTTTGCATACTTCATGCAGACATATAGTGATCATGCTTTTTTTTTTTTTTTGTTGAACAATTGGTCCTCGTAAAACTTCTATTATGCTTATGTTGCAATTATTGGAGTTTCCAAAATAGATTAGTTTATTGATTTGTAAACCACTTGTTTTTTTCTTAATTAGATAATAAATTGAAATAAAAAAATGGGTAAAATACTCAAATCTCAAACCATAAATTAGTAAAATAAATTTTACTTCAAACTTTTTTTTATTTTTAATTTTATTTCTATAATATTACACTAAAATATATGATATGATCAAAAACAATATCAGCAAGTGCAATTATATAAACTACATCTAAACATTCTCCCAAACAGCAAAGTATATCATAACAAGAAGTTCAATAATGTCAACCATAAAATGAAATTTCTATTAACAGTTGTGCAAAGAGTTTCTTGAAAATTCAATCCCACCTAGAATGACTTAAAAAAAAAAAAAAAAAAAAAAAAAAAAAAAAAAAAAAAAAAAAAAAAACCCTACAGTAATTAACAGCATGCATGAATGCACTTAATTTATCAAAAAACAAAAAAAAAATCATAGAAATCAGCTTCCACATTTCAATTCAGTTGGTTCCAAATCAGATCGAAACACAAAAATGTCACGAGGAATCATCTTCAAGTCATGCAGCTTCACGTCGGTTGAACCACAATTTTGAAACTTGTAAAACATTTTGTTGCGAAAACCTTTCATGACTGCAATATCACCATTGTAGAAAGCTGCATAAGAAGGGTGAGGTTCTTTCTCTTCAACCGGTTCAATGTTTAGTTTGTTTATCTTTCGCCAAACGTGATTCATGTCCATCTCCCATAAAACCAAATACCCATCTGGTTCTCTGTAGATGAAAGTGAGCCGACCTTTGTACATTGTAAGTTGCTTGTCTCTGTAGTGAAATTCATCTTCTTCAGTTATTATTGGTTCTGGTAATGGAAATGTGGAGTAAGTCTCTGAATTTATGTCGAATGCGAATACTTGATCGTTGCTTGTGAGCCAATGGATTGCTCCGCTTGCAACAATGGTGGGTTGGTTAATGAAGATCATGAGGGGTGGCAGCAATACATCATTCAATTTTCTCCAGGTCCATAGATCTGAGTCGAAGATTTCGTAGTGATAACTGTAGTAGTAAAAAAAATATTATTGCATAGTTATTAGTATGAATATTGTTGGCTACATATTTTGTATAGGCTAATCACAGTTCAACACGTGGCAAGATGAGGGCAATACGGAAAGACAATTCAAATCTTTAAACGTAACCATACACGTGACAGTTAGCATTGGTTATTGTGGATCTGCATAGCACTGGATCAGCAAAGAGATGCAAGATGATGTGGCTTTAACAGTTACTCATATATTTAAATTCAAAATCAGGAGGGAAGCCTAACTACAGACATGGCATAGTGGAGCTAACTGTAAGGAAACATGATCAGCGATCATGAAGGGGTGTTTCGACGGTTAGAAGCTCATTTTGACGATTATCATTGAGAAGTATAAATAGCAAACAATGCCCCAGAAAGAAGCCCCAAACTCAGATCCAAAAACCAGTTTTTATCTACTTTATTTTCCTTCCAGTTTTTACATTTCTTGTTTTTTACATTTCTATACTTCAAATTCATGCACTGCACTTCATTCATAGGAGTAGTTTCAAGTAGTTTGTTGCTGTAAACTTCTACGAGGCTGAACTAGATCATTGTAAGCTTTTCATTTTTACTTAATGAAATGCTATAATTGTTCTGCATTTAATTGTTGTTTGTTAAATTCTCCTAAACAAAGCCACCAGTAAAAGTCCTCTTCGTTGAGGTTGAAAGAACTGAAACACAATCATCTGATAATTGGTTGGCAATTAATCTTCTGTAAAGACTGATTGATCCTTACTGGCACGCTTAAAATTACAATACTAACCTTCAAAGCCAAAAAAACCAACATATATTTTTGGCACGCCCGATGGGATGAATTGAAATGGCTAGACGTAGGAGATAAGGAAAAAATGAACGCTTAGAAGAAGGTGTGGAAAGAGAGGTAGAAATACCTAATCCAGAGAATAATGTGATAACACATCCTGTAGAAGTACCTGTCTTCTCAGAACCTATGGTCGAACAAACCAGCACTTCGGAGCGAGTACCACATGTTCAAAATATTGGATGAGGTCATGGAGTTAGAGCATTCACTGTTCCATTTACTTAGCCAATGAATCCATGGGGAGGCCTAGTAGGTGCCATGGGATAGCAGTTAATGAATACAATGAAAAGATAGGCAATATCCTTTATGGATCAAATGAATACCCATCAACCAACTAACACAAGGCATATAGAGGAAATTTCAAATGTTCCTCAGCAAAGATTGGCTAGAGATAAACAGCCTATGCAAAGTAATGGACATACTAATGGTCAAACTAGTAATCAAACTATGAAAGACCATCACTTCAGTCTTGGTATGAGCCTCTTTCGAGGCCTGTGACAAATCAAAATGCCTCATTACTTAACAATGAAACCATGCAAATTGGTGGATCTGGACCAACACAAGAAAATTGCATAAGGATGTTTCCAAATCCCATGTTCGAAGCCATACCTGGCACAAGGGGGTTCACTAATCCTTTGTTCGAATTTGTACTCGAGGGGTTGGAAGGGTTTCTTGCCACTAGAAAAGACACAACACCTGTTCCAACACTTTTCGCAAGATAGGCTCAGAGGGGTCACCCATACCCTCAATAGCAGCCAGCACTACATGGATAACCAGTCCCAAATATACCTCCCTATGGACCAAGATGACCTCAGGCACAAGGTTGTCCACCAAATCTTGTGTTTGTTCCTACAGCGGTGGTTCAACAAGCACAAAATATGGTTCTTAGGAACCAAATTACTGATATTGTTAGAGAAATGTGTGGACCTATGGCTCGGGGGGTTCAAACTCCTGTGTATAGAAAACCATATCCAGAATGGGTAGATAAGGTACATGAATACCCAAGAGGGTTTAGAATACCAGACTTTGCTCTTTTTTTATGGAAATGGAAACCAATCAACGATAGAACATATTGGTAGGTTCGCTGCTTAGTGTAGTGAATTTACCAATAATGATTACATGAAGTTAAGACTTTTTCCAAATTCTCTAACTGGAGTAGCTTTTGTATGGTATATTAACCTTACACCTGGCTTTATCGAAACCTGGCAACAAATGGAGGAGGCATTTCATACCCAATTCTTCTAAACATAACCAGAAGTTTCTATGGCAGATTTGGCAAGATTGAGTCAAAGGCCTGATGAGAAGGCTGTTCAATTTATTGCCAAATTCAAAAGAGCAAGAAACAAGTATAGGATCATTCTACTAGAGCTTGAATTTGTGAGATTGGCTCAAAATGGTTTAGAGTTTAGGCTTCGAAAGAAGTTCGACTCAACTGAGTTTCGAGGTGGAATTAACCTATAAGGTGTCTAGGTATGAATCATTACTTGAGGAAGAACAAGATCGAAGTAATGAATCATACAAGATATATTATAGAGATCCTAATTATGAGATTGATGTAGCAGAGATCATAGGAAAAGAGCCTGTGATCTGTGCGGCGTTAATTCATAAAGACACTACAATAGACCAGCAGTTTAAAAAGAAATACCTTCATAGGAAATATTCTTTTGATTTAACAAAAGCAGATGATATTTTTGATCATTTGCTTGCAACCAATTTCCTAAAGTTACCAAAAGGAGTCAAAATTCCTTCTCTAGAAGAACTTAAAGGAAAAATGTATTGTAAATGGCACAATTCGTGGTCTCACTCAACTAAAAACTGTATTGTTTTTCGGGACAGGATCCAAGAACAGATTCGAAAAGGGAGTCTAAAATTCCCAGCTAAAGCAGAGAAAGCTATAAGGATTGACACTAATCTATTCCCAAAAATTGGAGAAGTTACAATCAATGTTATTATGCTAGACTTCCAGAACTTATCTTTGAAGGAAATGAAAAAGGTTAATGTGCAGATGAATGTTGCCAGCTAGACTACTGTCAAGAAAGATGCCAGAAGTTCACCAGCAAATGGGTAGGACTTTGCAGACCAAAGGAAAGACTCTGATGAGGAGGCACTGGATGATGACTCTTTAGAGGCAGTTGTCATGCAAAGAATGTGTCCTAGATGTAGGTTAAGCTACAAATGGTTGAAAGGGCTCTCGATTGATGGGAAACAGTACTACAAGGATATGCAAAGACGCTCTAAACCAACCACTGCCTACAATAAAAGACCATACCCAACTGGTCCTAGACAATAGCCATTCTTGGCTGGACCAATAGCCAATAAAGTGCACTCCAAAGGCAAGAGACCTCTACATGAGTTCAGGCCACCAAACTATTATAGAATGGAGGACAATCATTTTGAGAGGAGATCTAAAGTGAGTTCAAGTTATGGGATTAGAGCCAGAGATTGGCCTCCTAGACCAGCCTCACATAAGATAGAAAGTGGCCACCCTCATGGAAGGCCTGAATTGGGCTCAAAACAGAGGGTCAGGGTCAAGCAGTGGCCTTCACAGGCAGCTTCGAAACTAGCCTCGAAGGCAGAAGGAGACAGTTTAACAACTGAGCTAGTAGGTTCATGGGTGCCAGGGGTTCCAGATTGGTTTGTCATGCAGAACAAGCCTAAGGAAATACCTACCCAAAGAAGTGCCATTGGAAACCAGGGTAAGATGGTTAAACCTCCCTTGGTGGTTCCAAATAATTGGGTGTTACTAAAACATCCAAAAACAAAGGAACCAAGTATGGTCCCAGTAATTTCTAAGTCCCAAAGGAGGAAGATCTAGCAAAGGTACACTCAGTACCAAAGGGATCTGAAAGAAAGTGGGGAAAGTACTTCATTGGCCCAGCCAAAAGACCAAACAAAGGGAAAAAAAAGTTCCAAGTTGGATCATAGTCCAAAATTGACCCCTCAGAATAAAAGGAGTTACAGCAGAGAGCAGTTGGCTAAAGTTCACTTTGAACTGAAAGCCAAAGAAAGATCTAGTTTAGCAAATCTTGAAAAGGCTTTGATAGAAAGTGACAGTAAGGCAAAGGGAGAAGTTGACCTAGACCAAAGGAAAGAGATGGTTGAAGAGAAAATGTTTGAAACCTTCATGGTTGAACAGACATTTTTGGTCAAACAACCAATAGGAACAAGCCATTCAAAGGAAGTCACTAGTACTGAAGTGCCAGAGTGTAGTATGGAGGATGCTTCGGAGGTAACTGAACAAGTTAGCCTGGAAAAGAAACAAGAGTAGCCAACAATTCAGTTTGGCTCATTTTCTCCAGTGTCAGTGAATATGGTGCACATATTGCCACAAGAGTTCCAGGCTAAGGATGAAAACCAAGAGGGTCAGGAGATTGACCCTATTCCAGTTTCTGGTGAAGACTCACAAGTTAGCATGATTCAAGATGAGTCTGAGATAGCCACACCAATGGAAACTGAAGATGAGAGTAAGGAGATAAGTATTAACCTCTCATACCCTTTTAAGTATCCTATAACATCCATGACACAGCATGTCAAACCCTTGTACATCAAGGCCTTCTTCGATGGGATACAGATGAACCGGGTATTGGTGGATAATAGGGCAGTAGTAAATCTGCTTCCGAAATCTTCTTTGAAGAAACTAGGAAAAAAGAACCCCAAATTAATCCCAACTGGCACAACATTTGCTAGTTTTGTGGGAGATAAATAGATGGCTCAAGGTATTTTGCCTATTAACTTGAGTGTAAGGACCAGAGATTGTATGACGATATTTTTTCATTGATAACAATGCTAAGTATAATACTTTACTTGGTAGGGACTGGATTCACACTAACAAATGTGTGCCTTCCTCTCTATATCAGAAGATAATGATGGCCTTGTGCAATGGAGAGACAGAAAAGATCAATGCAGATCCTCAACCCTTTGTCGCTTGTGCTGATTTTGCGGAGGCCAAGTTATCTACTGAAGGAGTAGCACCACTCAATATACTGAGAAAACCTAATGGTTCGGCCGAAGTGATGGCTGATGAGGAAGTAGCACACCTGAAGCACTTGGTACAAGAGAGTGCTGATGAAGAATTTGTCGTCAAAGATGATAATGATGCCTGGTTGTAGGCAAGAAGGTGGAGCCCAAGAAGCCAGACCTTTGGCTTTAGTTAAGTTCATAGCATTAGACTTAAAAGTAATAGTCTAAAAGGTTCGAGAACAAGAGAAGGAAGCCATGATAGTTGGCTGTAAGAATAAACAACAACAGGTCAGACCTTTGACCTTTGATAAATACTGTGCATTGGATATCAAAACAAAAGTCCAGGAAATACAGAGGGAAGAAGCCTTATGGATAGACTTTGTCTATGAGGAGGAGGGTAAAGATGTTAAATCAAAGAAACTAGGAGAAGAACAAAGCAAAGAAATTGCTTTGAAGACCAAAGAAATAAAAAAAGAAGCATCAGTAAGTTCTTAGATACAAGACCCTTTGGAAGAGGTTAACTTAAGGAAAGGTTCTACACAGCAACTCACATATATAAGTGCTTGGTTAAATGCTCTTAACAGGGACCAGTTGTTGGTGGTTTTAAGGAGATATAAAAATTGTTTTGTATGGTCTTATAATGAACTACTAGGATTGGATAGGTCATTAGTAGAACATAGGCTCTCTATGAAGCCCAATTTCAAGCCATATAAGCAAAAACCAAGAAGGATGAGTCCTGAAGTGATTCAGAAGGTCAAGGAGGAAATTCTTAGGCTCCTTAAGGCAGGCTTTATTAGGACAACTAGGTATGTTGAATGGCTATTCAATATTGTGCCTGTAGTTACAAAGAATGGTAAAATGAGGGTATGCATCGATTTTAGAAACTTGAATTTAGCAACTCCAAAAAATGAGTACCCCATGCCTATAGTAGATTTATTGGTGGATAGTTCAGCAGGGCACAAGATTTTATCAGTGATAGATGGGCACTTTGGTTATAACCAAATCTGCATTGCAGAAGAGGATATCCACAAGATAGCATTAAATGTCCTGGGAACATTGGCACCTTCGAATGGGTTAAAATGCCATTTGGCCTGAAGAATGCTGAGGCTACATATCAAAGGGCTATGAACACTATCTTTCATGATCTCATTGGAGGATATTTAGAGTGTTACATTGATGACATTGTCGTGAAGTCTCAATCCATAGAGGAACATTTATTTCACTTGGAAGCAGCTTTTGAAAGAATGAGAAAGTTCAAGTTGAAACTTAATCGTCTCAAATGTGATTTTGGCATATCAGCTGGAAACTTCTTGGGCTATGTAGTACACAGGAAGGGAATACAGATTGATCAGAATAAAGCCAAAGCTATCATTGAAGCCAAACCTCCATCAAGTAAGAAAGAAGTACAAAAGTTCCTTACACAAGTTAATTTTCTTCGAAGATTTATTTCTAATACTGCAGGGAAAACTAAAGTATTTTCTTCCTTATTAAGGTTGAAAGATGAAGAGGAGTTTATGTGGACAGTAGAGTATCAAACTACTTTCGAAGGAATCAAAGCCTACTTGGCCAAGCCTCTAATGTTAATGCCACCAAAGGGTGATAAGCTCTTGAAGTTGTATATTGCTGCAGCAGAAGATTCACTAGGAGTTTTATTAGCCCAGGGCAATGAAGAAGGCAAAGAACAAACAATTTATTACCTTAGTAGGTTTCTAAATTCTTATGAATGTAAATATTCAGCTGTAGAAAAGATGTGCCTTGCATTGTATTTTGCTGCAATGAAACTAAGATACTATATTTTGCCTACAACTATCTTGGTAATTACAACCACAAATTTGGTTAAATATATGTTGTCTAGACCTATGTTGAGAGTAAGAATTGGCAAATGAATACTAACTTTATTAGAATTTCATCTAGAATATGTCCCCCAAAAGGCAGTAAAAAGACAAGTTTTAGCTAATTTCTTGGCAGATCATCCATGTCAAACAGAAAGCCAAGAGATAATGGAGCTTGGTATGGTTAGTGTTGAACCATGGCAAATGTGGTTCGATGGATCAAAAGCCAACGATCTAACTGGAATTGGTGTGGTGATTAAGTCACCATAAGGAATAGAAACCACACATGGTTTCAGAGTTGATAAAATTACTTGTTCCAATAATCAAGCTGAATATGAAGCTTTAATAATGGAACTAGAAATACTTATTGGATTACAAGCTCATGCAGTTGATATATTTGGAGATTCTCAATTGATGGTTAACGAGGTGAAAGGAATTTTCAAATGTCAAAGTGCAAGCATGTTGCCATACTATGTTGTTGCATTACATTTGCTTTCTCAATTTCAGATAGCAAATGTGACTTATGTCCCAAGATTCTTGAATAACAAAGCTAATGATGTGGCTCAGAAAGCTTCAAATTTTAAGAGAAGGGATAACACTCAAATGAACATAAGCCAAACAACATATCAAAAAGTAATATCACCCTTAAATAAAAGAAATATGGTCTTAGAAGTCAATCATAATGACTTACAAGAATAAGATTGGAGGCATCCAATAATGCAGTATCTAGCTGGCCTATCTTCGAAAGCCAACAGAAAAATCAAATTACAATATATGTAATACATAATGTATGGTAATGATCTTTACAAAAGAGGGGCAGACGGGTTATTATTGGAATATTTAGGCCCAAAGAAAGCATTGACAGCCATGGCTGAGGTTCATGAAGGCATCTGTGGTGCTTATCAGCCTGGTGTGAAGATGAGATGGCTGCTTTGAAAACATTCCTACTATTGGCCAACCATCCTTAAAGATTGCATAGAATATGCTAGAGGTTGCTAGGCATGCCAAAAGCATGGCACAATAAGACATGTACCCATAACTGATCTATATGCGGTTGTGAAGCCTTAGTCGTTTAAAGGATGGGCTATGGATATGATAGAGAAAATACATCCACCATCTTCGAAGCATCATTGTTTCATCTTAGTGGCTACAGATTGCTTCACTAAGTAGGTCAAAGCTAAACCGTATAAGGCTGTAGACCAGACTGAAGTTATTTGATTCATTAAAGATCTGATCCACAGATTTGGCATCCCACAAACTATAACTATTGATAATGGGACTGTATTTGATGAGAAGATGGTAAAGTCTTTTGTGGCAGAATTAGCCTTGTTAATTCTACCATCTATTATGCACAAGCCAATAATCAAATAGAATCATCCAATAAGTCTTTGAAGAAAGGAATATAGAAAGTTGTGGAAAACAATCTCAGGGATTGGCATAACTTACTGTTAGATGTATTATGGGCTTACAAGACTTCTCCAAGATCAAGTACCGGAGTCACTCCTTATGCCTTAGTATATGGGCATGATGCAGTACTACCTATAGAAATTAACATCAAGTCCTTGAGGGTACGATGCCAGGATCAATTAGTTATTGAGCAGTACCATCAGAGTATGTGCTTGGAATTAGAGAATGTGGATGAAGTTAGAATTCTGGCATTAAACAGCATTCTTTTCCAAAAAAAGAAAGCAGCTAAAAACTATAATAAGAAAATCAAGTACATTATCTTTGATAAAGATGATTTGGTATGGAAGACAATACTCCCAATAGGGATTAAAAGCCACAAGTTTGGCAA
Organism: Camellia lanceoleosa; assembly: GCA_025200525.1. Lineage (NCBI taxonomy): Eukaryota > Viridiplantae > Streptophyta > Magnoliopsida > Ericales > Theaceae > Camellia > Camellia lanceoleosa. The sequence continues at coordinate 60,109,349 of CM045771.1, read as the reverse complement.
ATGGTCACCTAACTAGGAAGGACCATATCAAGTTTATAGAGTCTTGCCTTAGGGAACATATCATTTGAAAATTTTGAATGGATATGTACACCCCAAGAAAATTAATGGCAGATATTTGAAGCCTTATTATCCAACCGTATGAAAAACACAAGGAACATAATAAGTGCTAAACAAAAGAAGCATGAAAACACTCAAATAACGAATAAAGATTTTATTTCATAAAGAGTTGAATACATGCAGCCATAGATTGGCTCAAAAGTCAGTACAATGTTTCAGTTGTTCCTTTACAATTGACTCTCTACTCTTGAGAGAGGGGAACAACTGAATGGCTGTAGCCATCTCTTGCTTTTGATCAGCCAGTTCTTGGTTAGTAATCTGTAGCTTGGTGGCAGTTTGATCTAAAGCCAGGTTGACTGCTGATAACTTTTCTTCAAGCTGAACTTTCTTCTCTAATAGTTGAGCTCGAAATTGGGAGACAGAGGAATGTTGTTCTTTCAATTCTAACACTTCAGCATGTATCTGGGAAACAAATCTTTGGTCTCTCAGTAATTTCTCTTCTGCAGCTTTAGCAACATGGCAGATGTTGATGTAAAAATCAATGGTAGCTGCCGCCTGAGATAAATGACTTGAAATAGTCATGCTGGATGGCTCAACAACCTTGCAGCACTAGAGGAAGCCATTCTTGATAATAGGCCTTTGCAAGGCTTCGAAGGGGATCCTCGAGAAGAATGTCAGCAACTCCAAACAGCTGTCCAAGTCTAATGAAGGCAAGGAAGTCCTACTGGTGGAGGAAGAGCTTTCAAAAATTTCTAAGAGAGAATCGGCTAGGACTAATGGCTCAGTTTCATTGCTAGCTGTTGGAATGGTAGAAGACATGTCAAAAAGGCTAGCTAGTCTAGCTTCAAAAATGTCTACCTCTTCTGTTAACATGGTTGGTGCAGAAAGGGCTCTGATAGGAGGAAGAGATGGCTGCATAGGGATAGGAGAAGAAGATGAAGTATCCCTAGCAGTTTCTATAGTCTTAGCTACCAGTAAGTTAAGAGAAGAGGGATTGTAGCTAGATAAGGATAGTGGACAAGGAATTGGTGGGCTACCAGTGTCTTCTCTACGGGAATCAGCTAGCACTGGAGATGAAGTAATAGCTAGAATTTCCTCAGGAGTGGAAGGAGCAGTAAGGCTTGAAGGGAGAATAAATTGGGTAGAGTTGAAGGATAGAAGAGGAAAGTATGGAGTTAAGCCGAAAGATAGGGATACAGGAATGCTTTGCCTCAAGAAAGGTATGAAAAATGTAGGACCAGGGAGTAGGAGTATTGCTTGAATTGGCTCCACATTTTGAGGTCTTTTAACTTCAGATGAAACTAAATGAGTCTTTATTGAAGAAGAAGGCAGAGTAGTTGTTGCTGCAAAAGAAGAAATACAAAGTAATGTTAAGTCTCAGTATCAAGAATTTGAGAAAGGAAAATAGAAACACGAAAGGAAGTTACTGGTTTCAGAAGTGGTGGCAATGATTGGAGAGCTGCGAAGGGTATAATGTTCAGCAGTTTGTTGTTTTCTTGCAGCTTCTCTTTGGAGTTCATTAGCAGCAGCAGCTTCATCCCTAAGCATTTGCTCTAGCCTCCTCTTCTCAGCCCTCTAAAATACAATAAGTTCTTTGGAATGTTCTGCTTCTATTGCTTTAACAGATGCTTCGTGAATGGGGTCTCCAGTGAAATCAGAAAGAGAGACAGTCATTTTCTTCTTTCTTTTTAATGGTGTCTCTTGCTCTTTTTCTGTCTCTTCTTTTTCTGCTTCCTTTTCTTCTACATGAACCTCAAGTACCTCTTCTTCAGGGTCAAGCAAGAGCTTTCTTTTCCTTTATTGTTGTTGTTTGCTCTTGAGAAAATTTAAAGCTTGAACCTTTTGGGGAGAATCTCCCTGTGAGGCACCCGCACCACCTACACCAAAGAAAGAACTATAAGTGAGGGCAAGAGCATCATAAAGGAGGAGAAGAGAAAAGAAAAGAAGCAGGAGTACATACTTTTCTTCGAGGCAGCTCGAGTAATTCTAGAAGGAGGTGAGGCAGCAGGAGCAAACTTTGTAGTGGCAGACGCAAGAGCTGGGGTAACATGAGTAGTGGAGGAAATAACAGCTCCAATCCCTTTGGATTTGGCTTGAGGTACATCCAGTACCATTAATAGATCTTGAGGAGGAATGGCCAAGTGCACCTCCATATTGGCCATCCACCAGTTCTGGCACCTTTTTAGTATGTTGCTTTGAGATATGAAGGGTAGTTACTCAAAGTCAATTAAATCTTGGATGAATGTGAAAGTTGCTTCTTCCAATCTAGATCTTCGAATCTTCAAATCTCTGCTGGTAAGGCTTAAATTGGACTGACTGCAGAGAAGAATAAGGACCTCTTGTGAGAGTCCAAATTGCCTAGCAAATTGGGCAGGACAATAGGGCTTAGAGATGCACTTGTAAGCTTTGGGGTTCATAGTCCCAATGAATAGTTCCTTGAGAATCAGAATAGAGGCCCACATGTTTTTGTGCTGAGGTGTAGAATAGGACCTATCACTAAAAAAGATCCTCAACCAGGATGGGCCAATATTGGTAGTTTCGAAGGGACGAAAGCTGTGAGAAGAAGGGGAAGATGGGAGTTGGTGAAGTAAAAAGCAAAGGTGGAAGGATAGAGTGAAACATTGGCTAACTTCGTACCATGAGTGGTAGGGTTTGGCTCCAAAAACCTTAGGCATTTAGATTGTAAGTCGGTGAAGTATGCAAAAAGCCAAAGTTGAAGTATCCAAAATGGGCCTCCCTAATTGGCATCCAAGGGTTTTTCACAAAAAAAAAGAAGAGAACAAGCTCTATAAACATGACCTAGAACGTATGGAGCTAAGGCCACCTTTCTTTGTAAAACAAGAGCTTTGGCAAGAGGGGCAAATTCAGGCATGATCCTCTGAGAAGAGGTATAGAAAAGGAATTTGCAAAGCCAATACAATATAAAAGAGAAAAATTCCTTATCAGTCACAGGCCCTCTCTTTTGTTCTCAACCTTGACAAAGTCACCATAGGATGAGTTCAAAGAGAGGAGGGAAAAAAAGGGTTTTGAGGTTAAGATAGTCTAGATCAATGGGGGTACTAGTAGGGGATAATCTTAACAGATGGCAAATGTCAAGGACAGTAGGAGCCATCATCCTACATCTAAATTGGAAGAAATTGAAAGTAGAATTCCAAAAACAAAGGGCAGCAGGTATTAAAAAAGGGTCATCTGAAATGGTGAACCTAGATAATTGAAGGGCGTCGAAGAAGCAGAGCTCCTGAAGATCCAATGTCCTATCAGGGACAACCCGATCATATCATTCCTCCCAGTCTGGTCTCACTGTGGGCCAGCAGCGATAGGGTTGGTTCATCCTCCAGCTTCCCCAATCAAGACCACCTTCATAAAGGAGGCAATGATCTTCCAGACATGGATACAGAGCTAGAAGCTCAGTGGGAATCTCCTTAAAATGGGCCCAAGTACGTATTCTTCTCGCTCATGGCGACAGGGAATGAAGATGCGTCCGTCGACGGCACTTTTCTCACCAACCTTGTATTTCTCACACTCTTCATCAATGATCCTTTTTAAGGCTATGGATGGACGTGGACGCTCCATAACCGGTATTTTCAAGGAAGAATAAGCCATTGATAGGAGTTTTTTCAGAAGACGAAGTTGAGAAAGAAAGTGAAGGGAAAGAGAAAAACTAATAAAGATGAAGGGTTTGTGTTTTAGATGACCAAGTGAATTAGAAGCACAAAATAAAAGAGTTTTTAAACCTTTTTATCTAAAAAACACCCAGTCGTTTTAAGTGGGCAGAATTCATAAAGAAGTACTAAAGGTACGGGTGCGAAAAGTTCCTTTCAATGTTGATAGTTATGGAGGGAAACATATCTCAAATACTAATAGTGGCTTCAAAATAAAATGTTTGGCTTCGAAGCCAAGCTTTGGCGCCAAAATCAAGTGACAAATAGCTTTGAAAGCAAGAAGTTGACTTCGAAGCACATTTCACACCTAAGAGTGCAGGAATGCCTAGGTATTTGTTTACTTCAAAAGGATTAAAGATCTACTTTTAGGTTTCTTGATGAGAGTAAAATCCTTCAAAGCAAAGTTTGAAATACCTTACGGTTAGAATTTGTTTGTTCTAGGTTTCAAACCAATAGTTGGTTTAGTAGTATACAAAAGGAATCACTTTTTTAGAATAAAACAATGCAATCCTTAAAGGAGGTTTCCATATTTTAGAAAGTGTAGACTGTTCATTCGAAGCAAAAATAGTTAATTTGAAACTGCTTGATTGTATTAACCATATGTTGGGGAATTAGATATGATCAAATCAAGTTTCGAATGGCAAAATTGGTGAATTTGAAGCTCTGATTCTGAAAAGAAACCTAAGGCAAAGGTTGTCTATTACACTCTATATGTTGGAAAAGTTCAAATTGGGTTTCCAGTATTTCATTGGATATGATCGAATCAAGTTTTGAAGGACAAAATTGGTGAATTCGAAGCCTTGACTTTGTTTGTTTTTTGACAAATAGAATAAAATCAGACCATGCTAAATAAAGAGAAGACATCTTAGCTTTATTAAGACAAAAGCAATTACATCAGAAGCCTTTCTTAGCTACATAGAGTAAATGACAAGATCATGGATTTTGTTCCAACTGTGGTCAATGAACTTCTGTTCCTTTTTAATTCTATCTTCTATCTTCTCCAAGCTAGGCTGCTAAAGTTGATATGCACTTATTTGATAAAAAAAGTTTTTCGGCCTTTATTTCAAACTCTATTTCTTTCAACCCTTGTTCTATCTCATTCATGTCCAAGTCATCCTAGTATGCAGAGTCTTTATTCTTGAAATCATTATATTCGTCGATAAGGTTCTCTACAGGCTGAGATTTGGTCCAAAGATCGAGTGGTGGCCACAGAAATTTGATGCCAATGAAGAAGCAGTAGGAGTCGGTCTAAAAACATCTAGAGCTCTGCTTGGCCAATGGGGTTGAGAATATGACCCTGGGTCATAACATCATATGCCCGTCGAAAGTTCTTGAGAGGAACATCACCCTCGAGAACATTGAAGGACAAGTGAGAAAAGGCAGCAAGCAGAAGTTGGGCTTGACATCATTCAAATATAGTAGAGAGAGATGGAGGGCTATAGAAGAGGAGAAACTGGTCCTCAAAGAGAATAAATCTCAGTTCTTCCATCCAGTGAGGGTTTTGCAGAAGAGGAGGTGCAGGAGCTTCCATTTCGAAAGAATGAAGGAACTGGGGGTTGCTGACGCAGTCAAGCCAGTCAGAAGAACAAAGTTTTACTTGCCAGGCTAAGAACGACGGGCTGTACCCTTGTACCCTTGTACCACTTCTAGATGACGAGTAGCTTGTACTATCTTCGTAGGCATGGAGGATGTGTACCATGCTACAAGTAAATTGTCTTCCAAACGGCGTCAGCGGTTGATGAGTACACATGGGTAAACCACTGAGCTCCGAGCAAAGGAAGGGAAAGTTAGAGGATTAACAAATTCGACAAAGTGATGATTGATTTGCTCTCTTAACTTGGACTCCTCAGGTTCTGGCCAGCTTCTCCAGCTAGAAGCCTCAGAAGAAGAAGAAGAAGTTGCAGCCTCATCCTACGCAGAAGGTTGTGGGTCAGAAGAAGAGCTTCCAATATCCATGTTTGCAAAATTTTGGGTTAAAGAATTGTGGACAATAGGTTCATAATCCAAAGGTCGATAGTTTGCAAAAGCTTCCATGACTTGAATATAGAAAGGTGGATAAAGGTGGCTAATCAATACATGAAGGTTCTTTCAAGGACGAACAACATTATCAAACAACTCTTCATATGCTTGATCAAGGTAAGAAAAGGTTTGCTTAGCCATGAAAGCTGTACCAGTCTTTTCGAATACTGAGATAGTGAGGATGTTCAAAGGATAAAAGAGAATTTAATGCAAATGTTTCATTGATGAATGACGGTTGCATTTCTGAAAAAATGCAAAGCCCATGCATGTTCTAAGACGTCGATAAAATGTCTTGATCCACTATCACCAAGTATTGGGTATATTAGTGCGGGGGGTAATGTTGGCTACATATTTTGTACAGGCCAATCACAGTTCAACACGTGGCAGAATGAGGGCAATATGGGAAGACAATTCAAATCTTCAAACGTAACCACACACGTGACAATTAGCATTGGTTGTTGTGAATCTGCATAGCACTGGATCAGCAAAGAGATGCAAGATGACGTGGTTTTAACGGTTACTCATATATTTAAATTCAAAATCAGGAGGGAAGCCTAACTGCAGACATGGCGTAGTGGAGCTAACTGTGAGGAAACATGATCAGCGATCATGGAGGGATGATTCGACGGTTAGAAGCTCATTTCAACGGTTATCATTGAGAAGTATAAATAGCAGAGAAGACCCCAAAAAGAAGCCCCAGACTCAGATCCATAAACCAGTTTTTATCTACTTTATTTTCCTTCCAGTTTTTACATTTCTTGTTCTTTACATTTTTGTACTTCAAATTCCTGCACTGCACTTCATTCATAGGAGTAGTTTTAAGTAGCTTGTTGCTATAAACTTCTGCGAGGCTGAATTAGATTGTTGTAAGTTTTTCATTTTTGCTTAATGAAATGCTACAATTGTTCTTTATTTAATTGTTGTTTCTTAAATTCTCCTAAACAGAGCCACCAGTTAAAGTCCTCTTCGTTGAGGCTGAAAGAACTGAAACACAATCGTCTGATAATTGGTTGGCAATTAATCTTCTGTAAAGACTGATTGATCATTGCTGGCATGCTTAAAATTACAATACTAACCTTCGAAAGCCAAAAAAGCCAACAAATACATTCACAATCACAAATCAATTATATCAATGAAATGGAGATGTTTACTTTATAATTGATGGTTTCAAATTTAAAATAGTCAACAGAGATTTTTTCAATTACATACTGTTAATTTTATATTTTAATGAGATACTAATAATACAAAATAGGGCATAACTCTATTACATGATGTGGGATTTGATATGAGAGTATTGTATTTGATTCTTTGATCATATTTTGTTTACGCACAAAAATTGTAAATATGGACATAAAATTCGTACATGAGTCTCACCATTAGACATGTGCCGAACCTTCAACATTAGTGTGTGTGGTAGGGGTGCAACTCGGGTGGGTTTGGGCAGGTTGAAAAGTTGTGAAAAGTTGTTCAAGTCCAAATCAAGTTGTGTTGAGACTTGTCCAGGCTCATCCAGGTGCGAATTATAACCTGAGATTATCTACCCAAGCCCAACCCGAGTTACTCGAATTGCCTGAATTATACATAAATTTCTTTTTTTTTTTTTGGCACCTAAATTATTAATTTATTAAAATTAGACTTTATTTACATTTTTTAAAGAAACTTATTAATAACATCAAAACAAAAAATTTATATAATGAAAGAGAGATGTCACTATGGTAGTCTTTACAATTTATGAATAAGAATAAAAAAATGTAAGATTTTGTGTTATAATTCGGATTTTGGGTTACTCAGGTTGTTTGATATCTTTGCCCAAGTCATCTGAATTTTTGTCTAAGTCTATACCAAAATTCAAAAATATCTTATCCAAATCCTAAAAAAATTCAAACTAGGCTCGAGTTATTCGGATTAAGTCCACCCAAATTGCACACCTAGTACATGGTGTAGCATAAATAACATTGAGTGAGATATGCCAAAAATGACTTATTGGTTTTCGAAACATAATTCATTTTTAGCTTTATGATAAAAAAATATTTCACTTACTATTTAACCAACTAAACAATAGAAACTAATTGACTTTCTGGCTATTTTAGTTTGGCTTTTTTAACCTCGTTTAATTTTTGCTTTTGATTTTTTTGACTTTTATGAGAGAAAAAGTGTAATGATTATGATTTAAATGTGATATTTTATCTTATTGACTTATGTAGTGTAGCTCGACTTTTCCGTGCCCCTTTCGGAGAGCTCAAATTGGTTCTACAGTTCGGACTCCTATCACGGTTCTGAATCTAGTTTCATAAGTGGAATGTGAAACTGATAAACACCAAACAGTCCAATCCGGCAAATCATTTTGGAAAATCGATTTTGAATCAAATAATGCCAAAACTAGACTGCTTTGCCAAATTACAGAGTCACCACCTAAATATTTTGTTTTTGGGAAATTCAGGAAATCCTGACTCGTGCCAAAGGCCACGTGTCCGTCATTACCAAAGTTGCCTCGACTCAGGAACTTGGGTATGAAAGAGAAAGGTTTTGAAATGAGCACCCCCGCTTGCCCAATCAAAGATCGGCCTCTACTAAGCATGATATGTTTATTTTATAAACCTTATGTGTTCTTATTCGATTTATTAGCTAAATTTACTATGTGACACACACATACAAGTATAGACTAAATCGCAAGAATTGGAACAAATTCAACTCATGTTTGTTTTTTAAAACGGTTTGAAGGTGCCACTCTCAAGTGGGTTAAAACGCGGATTTGCCACCCTCAAATGGGCTTAAAACATGATTTGCAACTTCACAAAGTGGGCTTTAAAACTCTAATTCGTTGAATTGTTCCAATTCAAGCAACCAAGCCTTCATCCACAGGCATTCATGCAGTTAAGCAAGTAAGCACATAGCCTCATGGCAAGTATGCGAAACATGGCAACACTCACACTCATGCAAGCATGCTAAAGCGTAAAACTTACAGTGTACTCCAAGCCAAAACAAAAGCTAATTAGAAATATGCATGATCTTAACTATGTAAGATGCTTAATGCAACACATACAATATGAAATTAATAGGCTCGGCTACTAATATGGCATATGATACAATTTGATAACATACTTTTAAACACGTATTCAAAGAAGTGTATTGAAATACAATGCAGTTTGAATAATGCGCCGAGCCTTGGTGCATGCAAGACAAATAAATAATGTAAACATGCAAGCATAAGGTATGCGAATCGAAAATGACCCTAAACTAACCATCGAAAGTGGTTAAGTAAAAGGGAGAAAGACGTGGGGTTGGAAGACATACATACACACATGCACCCTTATTACAACATTATACCCTCTCGAAGGAGGATCCAAATAAATAAGCTAAGCTACACTAAGCTAAGCTAATTATTACAACACAAAACTAATTAACTATTCTAACTAATTAATTATTACAAACCAATTGAAACTAATTAACTAACTTATTCTAAGCTAATTAATTACAACACTTGAATTGAAAAGATTAGCTACGCTAACTAATTAAAGCAATTACATGGCCTCGAGGGCGAGGGAGGCATGCATGCTCGGTTGGCTTCCTCTCGAAAATCCATCGCCTTGCCATCGGTTGCCTCTGTCTGCACTCGCCTTGATCTCTGAACATTATACCAATTTCCAGACTACCTCTGCTCCAAAACAGGAACACTTTTGCACAAAAATTGATTGGTGGCCGGTTGGCCACAAAAAGTGGCTGTCAGCCACCTTAACTGGCCGGTCGGCTACTTCAAGTGGCCGATCGGCTACTCCTTTTTCTAAACTTTTGTTTTTGCTACAACAGAGAGCAGCAGAGGCAAAGTAATGCATTTTTCAAGGAATGTGTGTACTGCCACCCTCTTCATCATTTCTCAAGCTCAAAGGAGTATGGCACTTGGCTTTCAAGCCACCAACGAAGCATTTTCAATGCATGATAGCCAAAGAGTCAAGCTTGTACAAGCTTAATGAATGCACAAATAAGACTCTAAAGACCACCACCCTATCATGCATGATCAAGGGTGACGGTGACCAAGAAAAGTGGCACGTTTCATCACTTAAGAGTATGAAACGTCCCACATTTCTTGTATTTGGATTAACGTCCGATCCAAACACATGCAATGCAACACAACATGCTTAACTTGCTCAAGTTTTACTTGTCGTGTTTTGTTTACACATTTTACATTACCGAATCATTCTTTAACCAGTTAAGTCCAAAGTGAAAGTCCTCTAATTAGAAAGAGGGCCTAAGCCACAAGTGCCTTGAGCATGAAAGAGGCCTCATGCTATTGGTTAGGAGGAATCCTCAAGAGAGGATTAAAACCATTAGGCATGGGAACCTCAATTCCACACACAAGCCAACAAGGGGCTTGAGGCCACTTTCAAAACAAATAAAAAAGTGAAGAATAGATGGAGGTTGTAGACATTTTAGTGTTGATATGGCATGCAAATAGACTCTACAATATGCCAGCAACTCATACAAGACATATTCAAGAGCCAAAAACACTAAACTAGTGAAGAGCACTACACTAGAGGCATGCAATACCAAGCTCAAATGATCAAACCAGCTCAAAATAGAGCTAAAACATGCCAAAAAAAATGGCTAAAACATGTTGAGATTGAAACATAAAAGGCTAGAAAAACATGCTCACATGCTAGCTTGTAAACAAGGCTCAAAGCACAACTCTCAAAAGCAATGAAAGAGTGAAACAAGTGAAAGTGTGACAGAGCTATATACACTTAAATCACATATAAAATGATGCTACAACATGCAATCATCTTAAGCAAAACATGTTAGAGGCCTTGAAACACTAAGCTAGTGAAGGCATTTGCACTACAACCACGCAAGACAAGGCTCATATGACCAAGACAGATCAAAACAGAGTTAAATCATGCCAAAATAGAGCCTAAAACATGGTGAGATCAAGTCACAAAAACGTAGAAAAGCATGCTCACATGTTAAGCTATCTACACTTGCAAACAAGACACAAGAAGGGGATGCCACCCCCTTTTATTTTGGACCTCAAAACTAAGTTCTTACCACTGAGATTTCCCTAGAATTCAATGGTTAAAAGAGCCCAAAAAGTTGTTTAAAAAACCTTTGAAAGATGGCACAAAAGGCTTTACAAGCCAAAAAGCAAAAAGATGAGACAACCCCCTAACTCAACAAGACTTAAACTATCATTTTGAAACCTTAAAAATAGAGTTTTTTTATGGTTGAAAAACCAGGTCAAAACAGTGTAAAAAGATGGCCAAGCAATTGATTAAAATAAAGCTTAAAAGAGGCAAGCCTTATACTTTTAAAGAACAGCAACACACAGCCACAATTCTGAGCCAAAACCAGCCTTAAGAACTCAAACTAAGCCTCAAAGAACCTCAGCTCAAAGATGAAGATGTTTGGTCAAGGGTCTTAGTGCAAATGTGTAGAGAATTTTCACTTTCAAGCATAAAATAGGAAGAGAGAAAGAGAGGATTCTAAAAAGAGAGAGAGAGAGAGGAAATTTGCTCACAAATTTTTCTAACCTCTCAAATGGGGAAGAGACCCCCCATTATATAGAAAAACAAGACAAAGGCTTGTATTCATCCCTCCATACACATGTATGGAGATGAGCATCAGTGAACAACATCTGGCATAGCTGGCAAATAAATATCTGAAAAAGGAGAAAAATGGCCGTCGGCCATCATTAGTGGCTGATCGGCCATCAGTGTGGCCGACCGGCCACTGATGGCCAGCAGGAACAAGCCATGGTCGATGGACATTGGGGATGGCCGACAAGCCACCCTCTCCTCCAGAAGTGAAGCAACAAACTCTTGGCCCATAACCAAGTACAAAATAGACAAGTTGAGAGGCCCGAAGGCAAGGTGCTCCGCCAAGAACTTCAGGCGCTCAGAACGAACACGAGCATACGAAATCATCGGGTGTTCAAACGATGATGTCCAAGTCTTGAGAACGGTAAAAAATGGGGTGTCTACATATAGCGAATTTTATCTTTTGTACTTTTTAATCAAAAAGCCAAAACTAAACATAACTTAAGTAAAATATTTTAAACGGAGCCTAAATAACATAACAAATACAGATTAGATTCAGACCCTAGAACATAATGTTTCCGTACATTACATTACAAAGCCTCCAAAGAAACACTTGTTTTTTTTGAAAGACCAAAGAAACACTTGTTTGGCAATAATTTATACACAGTGGTTTAAAAAATTAATAAGAGGAAATTATAAATAAATAAATAAACTCAAGAATTGAAGTTTGTAACAAAATAAATCTTAATTTTTAAATTTTTTCAATTTAAATTCTAATTTTTTGATTTATTTTCAATCTAAATTATTTACTTATTTTCAATAAGCAAATTTGACGAAAAAAAATAGTACTTTAGTCATTATACTCAATTTTATTTTACTTAACAAAAATATATAAATAGTTTTGATTGAAAACAAATCAAAAAATTAAAAGTTCAGAATTTATTTTGTTATAAAGTTCAAACTCTAATTTTTTTTATTTTTTTTTCTATATTGTTTTCCTTACAACACACACCACAGGAAACAGGAGAACAAAAACAAGGAAAAACAGAACACATAAGAGAGAACCAACAAAACCCGACCAAGGCACACACATAAAGAAAAACGCAGAAAAAAAAAAAAAAAAAAAAAAAAAACTAGGCATAGAAATAGCACATCTTGTCATTTATTCCAACTTACTTATAATTGTTTGATCGTATATTTCGAAATTAATATATTTGAAATTTTCATATGATTTAAAGAAAAATTAGTCTAAGATTCCTCTCCTATTTTTAGTAATGAAAGAGATTCACAATATTATTTTATGATGTCTAAGGTCCCTGTAGACACCCCATTTTGATCGGCCCTAAAATTTAGGCGCTTTCTTTTGATTACTCGATGATGAAAACAGGAATATGCTATCTCACAAAATTCTTAGTAAAAAGATGGAATGTAAACTTTAATCCTAGTCTTACACCTATTTTTGCCAAATTATTTTAGACTCCTTCTCCATTTTCTTTCCCTTTATTATGTATTATATATATATATTATGTTATATTATTATATAATATTTTTAGTACCATGGTTTCACCCACACACCATACTTTTGTATATATATAATATTATATTATATAAGGGTATTATTCCTCATTTGAAAAAAATTCACTACACTCCCATCGTGTGTCTTTTTGTTTTCTGTGCCTTTATGTTACATATTTGGCCTACTAAAATATATTTTATTAGTCCATGTATTTTAATTTTACATATTTGTGTGTTTTTATATATATTTTTGGGTATTTGTACATATATTTATGCTAATAATCCCTTTTATATATTATTATATTTAAAGTGCATAGTAATTTTACTGTGCAATGCACAGTAAAATCACTGTGCATCTTTTGAAATTCCACCGTTTCTTCTTTTGTCCTTTTCTTACAAATGTTTTCTATAAAAAGCGAATGCTAACAGCAGAATGAAGAAGTTTTTTTGGGCAGGGGCGGTGGAGAGATCAGAAAAACTCTTAGAAAATTGGGAGAGAAAAATAAAAAAAAGGGTGGTGTGAGAGAATTTTGAGAGAAAAAGAATTAGAAAGAAGGAACCGCTAAAGTTGTAATTCCAAATTTTAGACTGAGAATTGAGAACACATTCCACAGACTTGAGGGTAATCAAAAGAAAGTTTGTAAATCAGAAAATTTATCATTTCCCCGAAAGGTGAGTTTTTGCAAACGTTAATTTAATTTCAAAATGTGATATAATTTGTTTAAGTATTTCATTTATTGTTTTTTCATAAATTTTTTTTATCGCTTTAAATGGTCGGTCAAACCACCTAATTTTACTACTTTATTTGCTGTAATTTACTGTTGTATATAAACTGTTGTAATTCTGTTGTAATTTCATAAAATGTTGTAGTATACTATTTATAAATTGTTGTAATTTTACCACTTTAAATGGTCGGTCAAACCACCTAATTTTACCACTTTATCTGTTGTATATAAACTGTTGTAATTCTGTTGTAATTTACATAAAATGTTGTAGTTTACTAGTTAAATTGTTGTAATTTTACCACTTTAAATGGTTGGTCGAACCACCTAATTTGTTAAAAGATGTGACCCCACCGGATGAATAGTGATCGGCGGTGAATAGTAACCTCCGGCGGTGAATAGTAACTTCCGGCAGTGAATAGTGACCCCGACAATGAATAGTAGCCCCGTCGATAAATAGTACCTCCGGCGATGACTAGTGACTGCGGATGAAAAATGCCCGGTAAGATGAATAACGATCAAAAAAGGTGAACAGTAATGATGAATAGTAACTTCCGGCAGTGAATAGTATCTCAGGATGAATAGTGCCCCCGCAAAATAAGTTTCCCCGGACAGAACGGAGCAGTCTTCCTGCGTCAAGCGAAATATTTTCCAGCACACATGAAGTTTCTTTATTTTATTTTATTTTTTTATTTTGAGAGTTTGTGAGGTTTTTTATTTTGTTGTAATATTCCCTTCTCTCTCTCTTTTCTGGTTTGTAATAATTTATTCAAAGCGTTGTAATAATTCCCCGCCCCACTTCTTTCTATCCCATTCTTTTACTTGCTTTCCTTATTTGCACATAAACATCATATTTATTTTTCATCATATTCATGCTTTGCATCCATGTTTCATGCATCTTGATTCGGCGAAGTTTGCATTTGTGGATTTAATCAATTCCTATGTGATTATGTGTGCTACCTCATGTTCTTGAGATGATTCACATGTCATATCTTAGAAGCCGAATCTTTAGTTGCATCTCATGAGTGAATTGCATTAGGATTTTGTATATAAGATCATGCATGTTTTACTAACTTTGTTTTGTAGCTTGTTTGCGGGTCGTCAAACATGTAAGTTTTTATGCTTTAGCATTCCATTTGTGTGTGTTTTTCTTACTATGTTTAAGCATCCTACCATGTGGCTATTTGCTTATGTGATATAACTGTATGAATGCCAATGGATGGAGGTTGTGTCGCTTAATTTGGAATGATATTGATTTTCGTGTTTGTAAACTCAATTTATTTGGGTTATACATTTTCAAAACTCTTTCAAAACTACATGAAATCAAGTTATTTCAAAATTGGTGACATAGTCTATACTTGTATATTTCACATAGTAAATTTTAGGATTTATTAAATAATCAGAACATGAACATATAAAGAAAATAAAAGTCAAATTATGGTTTAGTAGAGGCTGATCTTTTGATCGGGTGAACGGAAGTGCTCAAATAATGACCTTTCCCCTTCATACCTAAGGTTCCGAGCCAAGCATCCTTGGTTACGACGAACAGTGGCCTTGGCACGAGTCATGGATTTCCTAATTTTCCCAAAATAAATATTAGGTGGCGACTCTGAGATCTGATGACGCAGTCCATTTTTGGTAAAATTGCAATAAAAATGGATTTTCAATAAAAGTTGCCAAATCTAGACTCTCATCTACGTTTCACATTGCACTCGTGAGACTAGATCAAAGAGATCTCGGGAGTCCGAATCGCTTAATTTAGCAAAGATGTTACAGTTTCTGGCGACTCTGCTGGGGATTTTATGAAACCTTGACTCGAATTCCATGATATGACTTTTATTTTCAATTATATGTTTATTGCATTGCATGCATTGGTGCACTTAAAGTCCCTGTGTTGCCCAGATACTGGTAGGAGCACAGGCACGTTTTTTGTGACACTACACCTATCTTTACAATACTTTAGAGGCCTTGTGTTGTAACCTTTTGAGATCTGTCAAAAAGGTAGCTCTGCTATCTAGCTTTGCTATCTAAGGTTCTCAGACTTTGAAGAGAGACTATTTGACTCTTCTGATTTCCTGGGATCTTTATTGGTTATGACCCAAAGGACTCTTTGGTAACGTCACCTTGACTTTAACTCTTAGAGTAGAGTCAACCTTGTACATATAGTAAGCCATAGTACTTTCCAAATTAGGACAGGATGCTTTCCCATTGCTAGGATGTATGATACCGCTTGTGTGAATAGTGAAACCCTAGATGATTTCAAGTTAGGACAGGATAACCCTACCCTCTTTAGGGGTGTTTGTTCTCTTTCCTGCTTTATGTGCAATGTATTGGATCTATACAGGGGTTCTCAAATTCGAATGAGTGATTCAGGTTGTTCAGTTTAGCACCATTACTTCAAAAACAAAAAAATAACAAAAACATAAAATCAAAAAAAAAATTTGAAAAAAAAAAATACCGATATCCCACAAAGTCGACCATCTCTGTGATTGGGGAGTGACCACCTGTTTATTGCACAGGCTTTATTTTGAATGTTGTTGGCCCACACTTTGACTGGCAATTTGAGAATGGTTTTATTCTGAGTTCTGAATTGAGTATTGAGTCTAAGTTTGACTCCACCAAGTTTGTAGAGTTAGAGTCAGGCTCGAGTCAGCCTAATGAGTCAGAGTCTTTGATTTCGATAGTGCTAACCTAGACATTTCTGTCCTGTAGTATGTTATCAAAAGTCTGTTGTCATTGCTGAGTCATAGTCTCTTTTCAATAAACAGAAAAATAAAAATAAAAAAAAAACAAAATGCCATAGAGTCTGCCTACTTCTCTGCGCCTTAATTCATCGCATTGACCAAAGTTTTTCAAAACTTTTTCCAAAACTCTGATAAAAACGAAGAGGAAGAATTTCCTCAGGATTTGCAAATTTTGATTAACTGAGAGAAAGAGAGGTGTGCTAAGCCTTTGATGAAGAAAATCATTTTTGTTAATGTGGGTACTGAGAAGGATCCTGGCTTGGTCCAAATTGGTTCTATCTTATCTTCGTAAAAGTACGAGTGATTAGTCACTTTGTGAAAAGATTTCAAAAACTGTTTTTGCGTGGTCCTACGAAGACATGCCTAGAATTGATTATACAACATAGGATCCCTCTTGTCTCAAGGTCCGACCTCTTTAGCTCCTTAGCTTTCAAACCTTGATTCGAAGTATTTCATGATCAATCAAAGTGTAAAGTTTGCGTAGCCAAATTGGAAATAGCTCTTGAACTGGGAGGCCATGATGTGATTCAAATGAAGACAGCCCTTCAACTAGAGGCAATAAAGTCGAATATGATTTAGATTGGAAATAGCCCTTGAACTAGGGGCAATGATGTGATCCAGATTGGAAACAGACCTTGAACTCAGGATAGAGAATGTGATTTGAAACAGCCCTTGAACTAGGGGCAAAAGTGTGAGGCTTGCACAGCTGAAATGGAGGTAGCCCTTGAACTAGGGGCAATAAAGTATCACCCTTGAGAGGCTCGCTGGACCGAAAACCCGGAAGGGCGACCCAGGCAAAAGTTAGAGCACAAAAAAATAAAAAAAATAAAAAGAAAAAATAAAAAGCTCGCAAGGTTGAAAACTCAAAAGGGCGGCTGTAGCAAAAGTTAGAGCGTAAAAGGAAAGTGTCAATACCCGAGTGAACCTCAGCCAAAACTATGTAGGGACTGTGATTCAGATTGGAAACAGCCCTTATACTAGGGGCAAGAAGGTCGGATGTGATTTAGATTTGAAGCAGCCCTTGAACTAGGGGCAAAATATTGGATGTGATCAAAGAGTTAAAATTGATTCGTTTCCCAATGAAGACTGCCCAGAAAGGCAAAACCTAAAATTTGAGAGAATGAATTTTATTATTGAAGGACATTCGAGTTCCTATTCACTACACTAGGGGCAAATTCGGACCCAATTCAGTCTAGTCCCTACATTACCATATCTACTGGTCAAGTATAGTAGTCGTTCTTATAGATGGCCTAGAGATCTCACACCCAATCAACATGGACAAGCTAAACTGAAACCCTTGAGAGGCTCGCTGGGCGGAAAACTCGGAAAGGCGACCCAGACAAAAGTTAGAGCAAAAAAACAAAAAAAATTTTAAAAAAAATTATGAAAAAAATAAAATGAAAAGCTCGCAAGGTTGAAAACCCGAAAGGGCGGCTTTGGCAAAAGTTAGAGCACAAAAGGAGAGTGTCAATACCCGAGTGAACCTTAGCTCGAACTACGATGGCCTGATTCCTATCTTTGGGATACGTAAGTAGCTTCATCTCGAAGTTCGGCCCTAATAATTTTTCAACTCATTCATCTCGTCTATGTTTGCTTGGTATGTCTTTAGTCGACTTAGTTGTCCTATCCGTGTTTGATTGGTGTATCTTTGTTCTGCTCAGTTCAATTGGTTCAATTTAACTTGGTTCAGTTCGGTTTGATTCGGTTCGACGGTTCGGTTCGGTTCGGTCCGGTCCAGTTCTGCTCGGCTTCATTCGGTTCAGATTGGCTTGGTTCGGATATCACCTTTGATTATCTAGTTTGGGACTATGCACCCCAATGGTTGATTCCATGTTAATTGAGTAGTGGCTATTTGCAAAAATAGGTTTTGATTAATTTGAATGAAGCTGACTAATTTTTCTCGAAAATTGTTCCATTTTTACAAAACTTGGACCATTTTTTGGATTTGAAAAAGGAAACTTTTCAGTGCTCATAGTTTAGCTTACATGATTTGAAACAGAAAATGGAATAAATATGCTAATCTAACTCTCATGTTGATCAAAACATGTTTACAAAAAATCAAGAGGCAAAAAAAGGGTCAAGGCAATGAATTAGGGGCATAGTCGAGTTAGAAATTCCGTCTTCTCCACCGCTCGAGTCAACTATTCAGTGTATATAAGTGTGTTCCTTTCATACCAGTCAGTGTATTTATACCAGTCGGTGTATTCATACCAGTCAGTGTATATAAGTGTGTTTGGATTGTTTTGTTTTGTTCTTTTTTTCGCTAAATCATTCTTTGATTCAGGTCAGTATAGAATCAATGTTCAATTCAGAGTTCAAAATTGAATCATTCTCAAATTCAATGAAACAAAAATGTTTTCAAGTTCAAAGTGATATGCCAGTCACGCCATCGATGTGCAAAAACTAAACTGATTTTATTACAGCCAGAGGAGGACATCCCCGATCACAGAGACACAAAAAAAAAAAAAAAAACAACAACAACAACAACAACAACAAAAAACAAAAAAAAAAACAAAAAACGAAAAAACAAAGAGAGAGAAAGAGAGATCTTTTTCTTCTTTCTTCTAGGCAGCAGCCCGGCGATGAAGATTACAACCGGCTTCATTTGTACACAACTTCATTGCCTGACTTTACCATCAGCTGTCTCGCTTCATCTTTACTCCTTCGAAGCTTTTGAAGACTCTGCCTCGGCCTTGGCAGAGCTTCCAAAGGAGATTATTCTTTGCCGGCCATCAAGTTGGTTCCGAATCGAGTCACGGAGGTCGTCAGTCGTTTCAGCTCTTTGTTCTACTTTTTCAGCGCATTAATTTCTCCCTGAGCATCTTTGTACATACGTTGGAGGAGAGAGAGTGTTGTATTTAACTGATGTACCTCACACATCCTGCTTTGTACGACGGACAAGTTGAAGCTGCCACGGTCTCACACAAGACCTCAACAGATCTGAGTTTGTTTCGATGTCGATCAGGCCGCCATGATTTGTTCAATTGACATCGCTGGAAAGTTAAAAACAGGAGAAGGAGGAGGAGCCTGTGGTTGAGGTTCAGGGGAGTCAGAATTGGTCATCTCTATCGTGGATTCATTCAGGTCTGGAAAAAGATTGAGAGAACCATGTGAAGAAGCCATGGCAAAGGAGAGTAATGCAAAAGAAAGAGGTTACAGAGTGGTGGTAGAGAAAGTTTGCAGGCTTTCACTCTGCCTCTCTTTATCGCAGGCCTCAACTTAAGAAGAGGATGAAGCCAAAGAAGAAGACAAAGAGGGATGAAGGCTCGAGACGATCATTGACAATCGGGGCAAGATTGGATAGCCTGTCGGTCAGGCGCTGTGATTGTTGAAATCGCGCGACAGACACGATGCTCGAAGAAGATGAAGGAAGAGAGAGTGAGACAAAATAGGAAGAGAGAGTGAGACAAAAATAGGAGAGGCGGGAGAGTTGTATATATATATATGTATATGTATTGTATAGCTATGTAATATAGATATTTGTTTGAATATTTGGGTCACAGGTATAGCTTGGGTTTAGTGGTTTGGCCCAGTGGGTTGAGGATTCGGAAAGCCTAAGCCCGAGGTCAGGGGTTCGAACCCCACATCAAGTGTTTCTTTGTTTTGTTTTTGTTTTGGTTTTGATGTATATATGTTTTGTCCACCTATATATATATATATATATTTATATTTGTTTGACTTGTTTCTGTCACACGAGGGGCTTGGGTTCAGTGGTTTGGCCCAGTGGTTGAAGAGTGAGAGGCTGAGCCTAAGGTAAGGGGTTCGAAACCCACACCGAGTGTTTCTTTTGGTTTGTTTTGATTTTGTGTATATATGTCTCGTATATGTATATATATTTGTTTGCATATCTTGTTGCAAGAGTGGCGTGGTTCAGTGGTCGAGGACTCGAAGTCCAAGCCGAAAGTCAGGGGTTCGAAACCTCGTATCCCCATATCCCCACATCCATGCATTTTGTGTTTTTTCTTTCTTTTTGCGTGTTTTGCGTACGTGTGCTGACGTCAGCAAACGGAATATTCCCCATCTGTGTATATATCCGTATATTTTTATGTATAGGTCCGTATATGTCTGTGTCGTATATACCTATATATATTGTATATGTCTGTGTATATATCTGTATATATCTGTCTGTATATGCATATGTGTATACCATATGTACATATATGTGTGTATTTGTATGAAAATATTTGTGTATTATCTTGGTTGTGTTTGCAATGAGTTCTTAGGAGACCAACTGCGACGGTGAAAACTAGAGTTCGAATGGCCAAGGCCTAGAACGCAAAAGGTTTGGAATTTCCGAGACTAAAGTTTGGTTTAAATACCCAGGGGTGTATCCCCGGCTTGAAATCTGTATGGCAGCCCCATAGGTTGAGATAGCTTGTATGTGCCTCAACTCTGGAAACTGAACAAACCTAGTCTGTCACCCTGTTGGAGAATAGGGAAAGTTGCAAACATAGCCAGGTAGAAATGTGGCTTGCTTTGTGTGTTTTACACAAAGCTTGCCACCCATGTTGCTATCTTCATAGCTTTATCATCACTCCATGACATTGCCTTGCATTGCATAAATCTAATTTTCAAACTGGCTTCGCGTAAGCGTATAAGTCCAATCTTCAAACCGGCTTCGCGTAGCGTATAAATCCAATTTTCAAACCGGCTTCGCGTAGCGTATAAGTCCAATCATCAAATCGGCTTCGCGTAGCGTGTAAGTCCAATTATCAAACCGGCTTCGCGTAGCGTATAAGTCCAATTATCAAACCGGCTTCGCGTAGCATGTAAGTCCAATTATCAAACCGGCTTCGCGTAGCGTATAAGTCCAATTATCAAACCGACTTCGCGTAGCGTGTAAGTCCAATTATCAAACCAGCTTCGTGTTGCGTATAAGTCCAATCATCAAATCGGCTTCGCGTAGCGTGTAAGTCCAATTATCAAACCGGCTTCGCGTAGCGTATAAGTCCAATTATCAAACCGGCTTCGCGTAGCGTGTAAGTCC
The DNA here is from genome assembly GCA_025200525.1 of Camellia lanceoleosa. Classification (NCBI taxonomy): domain Eukaryota; kingdom Viridiplantae; phylum Streptophyta; class Magnoliopsida; order Ericales; family Theaceae; genus Camellia; species Camellia lanceoleosa. The sequence goes on along the minus strand of CM045771.1, from coordinate 60,088,115 downwards.
AATTATCAAACCGGCTTCGCGTAGCGTATAAGTCCAATTATCAAACCGGCTTCGCGTAGCGTATAAGTCCAATTATCAAACCGGCTTCGTGTAGCGTGTAAGTCCAATTATCAAACCGGCTTCGCGTAGCGTATAAGTCCAATTGTCAAACCGGCTTCGCGTAGTGTATAAGTCCAATCATCAAATCGGCTTCGCATAGCGTATAAGTCCAATTATCAAACCGGCTACGCGTAGCGTGTAAGTCCAATTATCAAATCGGCTTCGCGTAGCGTATAAGTCCAATTATCAAACCGGCTTCGCGTAGCGTGTAAGTCCAATTATCAAATCGACTTCGCGTAGCGTATAAGTCCAATTATCAAACCGGCTTCGCGTAGCGTATAAGTCCAATCATCAAACCGGCTTCGCGTAGCGTGTAAGTCCAATTATCAAACTGGCTTCGCGTGGCGTGTAAGTCCAATTATCAAATCGGCTTCGCGTAGCGTGTAAGTCCAATTATCAAACCGGCTTCGCGTAGCGTATAAGTCTAATCATCAAATCGGCTTCGCGTAGCATGTAAGTCCAATTATCAAACCGGCTTCGCGTAGCGTGTAAGTCCAATTATCAAACCGGCTTCGCGTAACGTATAAGTCCAATTATCAAACCGGCTTCGCGTAGCGTATAAGTCCAATCATCAAACCGGCTTCACGTAGCATATAAGTCCAATCGTCAAACCGGTTTCGCGTAAGCGTATAAGTCCAATCTTCAAACCGGCTTCGCGTAGCGTATAAGTCCAATTATCAAAATCGGTTAACAACAACAGGTGCACCTGACTATTCACACTAACCAATCGATTAAAAACATCAGGTGCGCTTGATGTTTACACCATCCTTCCTCCTTTCACGTGAGATACGTTAGGTTGTTGTTCCACTTGGTTAAGATTGTGTTTGATTTTGTAGCACATTTATATGCAATGCACCCCCTGTTATGTTTCATATCATTTGCACAAAGCTTGCATCTCATGTTTTCATCGCTCCATGGCATTTCATTGCATTGCATAATCATGAATTTTCAAATGACTGGCTTCGCAAAGTGTGTAAGTCCAACTTTCAAACTGCATATGTCATGTTACATGTTGTCCCTGAACTACGCAGGTTTGATTCCTTGCAAAGGGATACGTAGGCAACCCTCGGGTTCAACCACTTGCATTGCATCTTGTTTGTTTGCCCAAGTCTTATGGCCTTGTCAAAAGGGTCGTCTTCGGGCTTTGACATTCACTCACGTCAAGAAATGACTTTGAGCTCTGTCAAAGAAGGGCAACTGTAGACACTTCATTTTGACCGGCCCTAAAATTTGGGCGCTTTCTTTTGATTACTCGATGATGAAAATAGGAATATGCTATCTCACAAAATTCTCAGTACAAAGATGGAATGTAAACTTTAATCCTAGTCTTACACCTGTTTTTGCCAAATTATTTTAGACTCCTTCTCCATTTTCTTTCCCTTTATTATGTATTATATATATATTATGTTATATTATTATATAATATTTTCAGTACCATGGTTTCACCTACGCACCATACTTTTGTATATATATAATATTATATTATATAAGGGTATTATTCCTCCTTTGAAAAAAATTCACTACACTCCCATCATGTGTCTTTTTGTTTTCTGTGCCTTTATGTTACATATTTGGCCTACTAAAATATATTTTATTAGTCCATGTATTTTAATTTTACATATTTATGTATTTTTATATATATTTTTGGGTATTTGTACATATATTTATGCTAATAATCCCTTTTATATATTATTATATTTAAAGTACATAGTAATTTTACTGTGCAATGCACAGTAAAATCACTGTGCATCTTTTGAAATTCCACCGTTTCTTCTTTTGTCCTTTTCTTACAAATGTTTTCTATAAAAAGGGAAAGCTAACGGCAGAATGGAGAAGTTTTTTTGGGCAGGGGCGGTGGAGAGATCAGAAAAACTCTGAGAAAATTGGGAGAGAAAAATAAAAAAAGGTGGTGTGAGAGAATTTTGAGAGAAAAAGAATTAGAAAGAAGGAACCGCTAAAGTTGTAATTCCAAATTTTAGACTGAGAATTGAGAACACAATCCACAGACTTGAGGGTAATCAAAAGAAAATTTGTGAGTCAGAAAATTTATCATTTCCCTGAAATGTGAGTTTTTGCAAACTTTCATTTAATTTTAAAATGTGATATAATTTGTTTAAGTATTTCATTTATTGTTTTTCATAACTTTTTTTTATCGCTTTAAATGGTCGGTCAAACCACCTAATTTTACTACTTTATTTGCTGTAATTTACTGTTGTATATAAACTGTTGTAATTCTGTTATAATTTCATAAAATGTTGTAGTATACTATTTATAAATTGTTGTAATTTTACCACTTTAAATGGTCGGTCAAACCACCTAATTTTACCACTTTATCTGTTGTATATAAATTGTTGTAATTCTATTGTAATTTACATAAAATGTTGTAGTTTACTAGTTAAATTGTTATAATTTTACCACTTTAAATGGTTGGTCGAACCACCTAATTTGTTAAAAGATGTGACCCCACTAGATGAATAGTGATCGACGGTGAATAGTAACCTCCAGCAGTGAATAGCAACTTCCGACGGTGAATAGTAACCCCGACAATGAATAGTAGCCCCGTCGATAAATAGTACCTCCGGCGATGACTAGTGACTGCGGATGAAAAATGCCCGGTAAGATGAATAACGATCAAAAAAGGTGAATAGTAATGATGAATAGTAACTTCCGGCAGTGAATAGTATCTCGGGATAAATAGTGCCCCCGCAAAATAAGTTTCCCCGGATAGAACGGAGCAGTCTTCCTGCATCAAGCGAAATATTTTCCAGCACACATGAAGTTTCTTTATTTTATTTTATTTTTTTATTTTGAGAGTTTGTGAGGTTTTTTATTTTGTTGTAATATTTCCTTCTCTCTCTCTTTTCTGGTTTGTAATAATTTATTCAAAGCGTTGTAATAATTCTCCGCCCCACTTCTTTCTATCCCATTCTTTTACTTGCTTTCTTTATTTGTACATAAATATCATATTTATTTTTCATCATATTCATGCTTTGCATCCATGTTTCATGCATCTTGATTCGGCGAAGTTTGCATTTGTGGATTTAATCAATTCCTATGTGATTATGTGTGCTACCTCATGTTTTTGAGATGATTCACATGTCATATCTTAGAAGCCGAATCTTTAGTTGCATCTCATGAGTGAATTGTATTAGGATTTTGTATATAAGATCATGCATGTTTTACTAACTTTGTTTTGTAGCTTGTTTGCGGGTCGTCAAACATGTAAGTTTTTATGCTTTAGAATTCCGTTTGTGTGTGTTTTTCTTACTATGTTTAAGCATCCTACCATGTGGCTATTTACTTATGTGATATAACTGTATGAATGTCAGTGGATGGAGGTTGTGTCGCTTAATTTGGAATGATATTGATTTTCGTGTTTGTAAACTCAATTTATTTGGGTTATACATTTTCAAAACTCTTTCAAAACTATATGAAATCAAGTTATTCCAAAATGGGTGACATAGTCTATACTTGTATGTTTCACATAGTAAATTTTAGGATTTATTAAATAATCAGAACATGAACATATAAAGAAAATAAAAGTCATATTATGGTTTAGTAGAGGCCGATCTTTTGATCGGGTAAACGGGGGTGCTCAAATAATGACCTTCCCCCTTCATACCTAAGGTTCCGAGCCAAGCATCCTTAGTTACGACGAATAGTGGCCTTGGCATGAGTCATGGGTTTCCTAATTTTTCCAAAATAAATATTAGGTGGCGACTCTGAGATCTGATGACGCAGTCCATTTTTGGTAAAATTGCAATAAAAATGAATTTTTAATAAAAGTTGCCAAATCTGGACTCTCATCTACGTTTCAGATTGCACTTATGAGACTAGATCAAAGAGATCTCGGGAGTCCGAACTGTTTAACGCGCGCGGGTACCCCCCGGGCATGTTACAGTCCCTCAACCCCACACCCATATATTACAGAGAAATTTGGTATACCTTACGGCTTCAAACCTTCACCTCTCTCTCTCTCTCTCTCTCTCTCTTCTCTCTCTCAGACTCACGTATCACCTCTTCTCTCTCCTCGCTGCTCTTCTCTCTCTCTCGTCGATCCAGCTCGATCAATTTAAGAAGCCCTATGTGAAGAACTCCTCGGCAACTCTTGCTCCAATTGAACCGTCGTATGAAGGTCTTCCACCACGGCTCGGCGACAATCTCCGACCACTCTCGAAGCTTCTTCAGGGCGTTGATCCCCCGATCCCATCACCTTTCCTCCTCTTCACTATGGTCCATGAAAAAAACCATTAAGAACAATCACAAGTAGATGTTAATCAATCAGAGGTAGAGAATTTTGTGGTTCATGTGGCTCTATCACCCATCCAAGAATGCTCACCAGATGCTTCAGAAAGCAGCTTTCAATTAACAGTTATAAATAGTGATCACGAGAAACTAGGATCAAGTGGTACTTTCAATGATGTTTCCACAAAAGACATCTCTTCTAGTGAAATGGTTGATTTTGAGGATGAGCCTACCTTGAACACTGTAGTTACTTGATTTTGTCAAATTTGTAGAATTGATCTACTTGAGGATATTATTGAATATGCAAGAAATAACAAGGTAGTCTTGCTAGTTTTTCAATTTGTTTATTATGATCATAAGCTACTAATAGTGCAAGTTTACAGAAATTCTTCCTTATTTAACTTTTTGTTATTAGGAACCCTTCCTTATAATCTCAGGGCAGTGAAAACAAAACCACCTTGCTGTTAAACCTTTCTCAATACTCTGTGTGAGAAATTTGTGCTAAAATTTCTCTGGTTTGGTTAATTTTCTCTGTCTTGTTTAATTTTTTCTGTGGTATTCAATTTTTTCTGGATAGATAGAGGGATTTGAATGTTGATCCAAAGAAATTTGATGTTAGTGCAAAGAAATTTGAATATTAGTCCAGAGAAATTTGTGAAAGGTTCAAGGGTTTTTTATGTTAGTCCAGAGATCCAGAGAATTTTGAATGTTAGTCTAGAGAAATTTAAATGTTAGTCCAAAGAAATTTGAATGTTCAAGGTCTTGAAACTAGAGAAATTACAAGGATTGCTTTGTATGTTGATTTCATTATGAATATAGACATAAATATGGTTATTGGATCAAGTCTCTTTTTGTAGTATAAGAATAATGTTGGATCAAATCACTGAAGCCATCAAACTGGAGACAACACAAGTGAATTTCTTTGGTTGGATGAGATTTTCTCTGGGGTTGAGTAAATTTCTCTGGGGGGGAGAGGGAAATTTCTCTGGCTTGAATCTAGAGAAATTATCTGGTAAGATTTTCTCTATGAATATGCATCCAAATCACTGAAGCCATCAAACTGCAGACAACACAAGTGAATTTCAATGGTTAGAGGGAATTTTTTCTAGGGTTTAGTAAATTTCTCTGGGGTGGAGACAGAAATTTCTTTGGGTTGAATCTAGAGAAATTCTCCAGTGAGATTTTCTCTATGATATGTCCAGAGAAATTTGGAATTTTCACTGTGATATGTCCAGAGAAATTTAGAATTTTCTTTGTGAATTGTCTAGAGAAATTCTCTGGATCGAATTTTCTCTGGATCGATATTGAGGGACCTTAGACATTATGAAAATATTGAGTGTCATTTATACTATAAAATCTTAATACTAGGGACCTTAAAAAAAATCCTATGATTTTATGATCACGAGTGAATTAGAATAGGGTAACAAAGTTTTGAGAAATGATCTCTAGCTCCGTTATTTTTCTCTTTCTTTGTCGATAGATCCAAAACCTCTTCTTTTTTTAAAAAAAAAAAATTATATATATATAAAAATACTAAAAGAGAGGATTTGATTTGAGACCGAAAGATTGGAAAAAATCTGAACATAATATTCCTATCTCTAAAAATAGGCACAGAGACAAAAATTATACACATACAAAGTCAAATACCCCTCAAAAATAAAAGGGAAAAAAACATTATAAATAATAAATAATAAAAACAAAAGATGATAGTGTAAAAATATTACAAAGCAACGGCATGGAAAATCGTAGTTTTTTTTTTTTTTTAAACCAAAGAAATAATAGCTTACTTTTAAAGAAACTCTGAGTTAAACTAAAAACAAAAACAAAAAATAAACAAAAGCAAAAGTCACTGAGTTCTCATTGAACAAAGATATATATACAGTGGCGAAGCCAGTAATTTAATATAGGGGGGCATCCATTAATTACAATCTCAAATTTTTTCTTACCCAATCAATAACAATAACATAATAATAATTTTTTGAGCTAATGTTAAACATTAAAAATTAATATTCATTACAAAAAATTTTAAATTTTAAACTTTTACAATTGACCCCGACGAGTTTTCATCTTTTGAAATCTTTCCATAATAGTATCGTTGTCAATGCCATAAAAAATATCTCTCTCAATGTAGACAACCAAGCTATCATTCATCCATTTATCACCCATTTGGTTCCGCAACCGATTCTTCACAATATTCATAACTGAAAATACCCTCTCAATAGTAACAGTTGCAACAGGTAAGATAAATGCTAAAGTCAAGAGCAAATACTCCAATAGATATACTTTGTCTCTTCCAGTATCTACCATTTTCTTAGCAAGATCAGCAATTCCATTCAATATTGAGAACTCACTACTGGATAGCATGTCGATAATATATGTATCAAGTCAATCATTAAGTACCATGAGCTCCACTGAAGAAAATTCTTTGGGATAAAATTCAGCAAGATAAATTAACTTTTTCCTGTCAAAACTAGAGAAAGAGTTAGATGGATTCAAACATGCCACACAAAGTACAACTCAGTGTTCGTCTCAATGAAACAAGCATTTAGTTTTTGAATTTGCATATCCAAAACAGTGTAGAATAACTCAGCGCGATAGTGATGTAAGTTTGTAATTTCTTGAGTGTTGTGCCTTTTTCTCCCTCGAGCTACAAACATATCTTCCATTGGGAAAACATCAATTTCATGGTTTTCACAAAAAGACAAAATATCTTCAAGTAAAGATGTCCACCCACTCTCCCTCATCTTTTGGAGTCGTATTTTAGAAATTTGAACTAAATTTCTGGCATTAACAATATCTTGATCTTTCCTTTGTAGTGCTTGCAATAACTCACTTGTAATAGCCAATATTGTTTTTATCAAATGAAGGTTGAATACAAACTCAAATGATTGAATTAAGTCCAACAATACATTTGCTTCTGCTCATTGTTCTGAATTTGAACCATCCTCCGAAATCATTTCAAGCATATCAATCACTGTTGAAAACATACTAGCCAAGCTGACTAAAGTACCATAGTGTGAACCCCAACGTGTATCACCAGCACGTTTAAGATTAGTTTCTTGATTTAAGCCTTGCCCACTAGATAGCTCTCCATTATTAAGTGCCTCAGCAACTTTTGCAGCTTGTTTCTCCCTAACAATATCTCAGCGTTTACATGACGCTCCAACAACATTCACGACATTTGAAACCAAAGTAAAAAGTAAAACAATTTGATTATGATTCTTTGCCACTGCTACAAGTGCCAATTGAAATTGATGAGCAAAACAATAAACATAATATGCACCAGAATTCTCTTTCAGTATAAGTGTTTTAAGACCATTGAACTCACCTTGCATATTACTGGCCCCATCATATCCTTGACCCTGCAATCTGGAAATACTCAATCCAAGTCTAGAGAATAAATTTGCTGTAGCTTGTTTAAGTGAGAGAGCATTCGTAATAGCAACATGCTCAATACCCAAAAAGCGCTCAATCACTTGTCCTTTTTTGTCAACATATCATACTACAATTGACATTTGCTCCTTGATTGATATGTCACGGGCTTCATCAATCAAAATAGAAAAAAGTGCATCACCAAGATCTCTAATAATCACATTGATAGTTTCAAATACGGCCACATTTACAATGTTTTTTTGAATATCAGGAGATGTCAACTTGAGATTTTGTGGAGCATTGCTCAATGCAACCACTTTGACATCTTCATTATGATTAGCAAGAAACTTGAGAAGTTCAAGAAAATTTCCTTGATTACTTGAATTTTCGGATTCATCATGCCCACGAAACGGAAGTCCTTCTCTTAGAAGAAATTTAACGCAATCAACCGATGAATTCAAACGGGTTTGACATTTAATTCAAGCTTGACCAGATAGTTTGAAAAAAATCATTTCAATATATTGGTTTTGGTTTAACAAGTCTTGACATTTAGTCGAAGTTTGATTATGAGCACTATTACGACCTTCAACATGAGTCTGAATTTTTTCTTTTTTCTTCCAATATGAGAAACCCTCACCAACAAAAGAATCACCACCAGCTTGATCTCCAATATTGGGCTTGAAAAGATAACAACATAAACAAAATCATGCATCTTTTGCTACGCTATATTCCAACCAATTAGGAAATTCACTAAACCAAGCTTGATTAAATCGCCGAAGTTTTTGTCCAAATGATTTTTGTGGGAAATTATGATCACGAGATTGACAAGTACCTTTTTTGTAGATATGCCCTACAAATTCGGTCTCGATCATTGGCATTATAGTCCATAATCCGAGGCTGTAGTCCTGGATCTGCAAGAAGATCTACTAAGTTGATTTCTATGCGACTTTGTTTTCCGGAAGAATAATTATCATCTTTTTCTTGAGAAAGAGATGATTTCAACTTTGATTTTCTTTTAAAATATTTCTCCATGACTGTTTGAAAAAACTAAAAATCAAAATAAAAATCTCAAACCCCCCACAAATCAAAATCTGTAATTTTAATACAAATCAAAAAATTTAAATTAGCACAAATCACAACAAATCAAAAATTTTAATTTTAGCACAAATTATAACAAATCTAAATTCCTAATTTAAATATTAATCACTGCAAATTAATGTTTTTAATTTTAGCACAAATCAAATCCCTAATTTTAACACAAACAACAACAAACCAAAATCTTTAATTTTCATATAAATCACCACCAATTAAGATTCATAATTTTAGCATATCAAAATCTCATATTTTAACAAAAATAATAACAAATCAAAAAAATTTACAAATCAAAACTTAACAAATAATTATAAATTAATACTCATAATTTTTATTTAAAAGTTAAAAAAATAAAATAAAGTTACCTGTAAACAATGAAGAGAAGATACCAAGGTTGTAATGTGGTCCCAAATATGTGTTGTGTAATCCTAATTTATTGAATTGCGAGTCGGTAAATTGCAAAGTAACAAAGGGAGACAAAGAAGATAAAGAAAATACAAAGATACTTCACAAATATTGTGAATAAATAAAAAAATAAAGAATTTCATACACTTTTAGGGTTTTAGAGTTTTAACTTTACTGTAATTGGAGTTGTTTGCACTCACCTAAAAAAAAGTTGTGTCAATTGTTAATTGGGTTTGGGATTCCAAAAATATATATATATATACAAACGTGGGTGCGTCGTGCGTGTGGTGTGTGTGTCAGTGGATTAGTTGGTTTGAAAGTGTGCATCAGGAGGGGCACAATCTATGTGTGAAAGGCAGACCACACTTAAACACACAAAAAAAAAAAAAAAAATTCAAAAGTCAAGGGGGGCACGTGACCCCCCTGAGCCCAATGTCCCTCTGCCCCTGTATATATATATATATATATAAGCAAAATGCATGTAGCTCACATTTATTTTATTAATTTTAACCCCCCAAAAAAAAAAACTCACATGTGTTTGGGGTTTGACAATCAGACAATCTTGTAACGCAATGGGCTAGACTGTACCACCACAATCGCAACCTGAACCGCCATGTACTTTGTTTTAGGGTTCGGTAGCTATTACCATTGCCTAGTACTAGGTTTGCAAACATAGAATCGATAATTCCAGTAATCATGGTCACTCACACAACACAAAATTCCTTGATTCGATGATGTCTCAACCTTCAGCGGATGCGGCAAAAAATCCAGAGAGAGATTTCGACCTAATTCCTCCGACCGATCCATCGATGCGAATTTTGAGAAGTACTTGTTGTGTACCAAATCTTGAACAAAGTAGCCCGAAATAGTACTCGTCCTTTCACAATGAAGACGGGTGAAAGTTGACTCATACGTCAAATTGTTCCATCCTTTACAAACTAATTTGCACCGATCCAAACCTTTTAACAATGTTCTAGTTAAAATCTCAAAGATTAAATCTGAACTAAGATTAGAACGCTCCATGTATATTAATTTTTTCGTTGCACAAACTTGAATAATTTTTATTTTTCAACACAAGAACATGAGTTTTATTTTTGGCTCAAGTAAAGAATTATATAGTGCTAGGGTTTTGAGAGAGAGAGAGAGGGGATGATGATTTCTTTACCTTGAAGGAAAAGGAAAGAGACTTGCATTGAGCTGTGTTATAAATATTATCTCGAAAACAGAGTTTGTGAAGCTTTGCATTGAGTTGGTATTTTTGGAGAGTTGATGGTAGGCCTAGGCCTAAGGTCATTTCAGGATTGGCCCATTAGATAGGAATAGAATCTCCCAGCCCTTCTGAGACTCAACCCATATTTGGTTCAATGCTAGGGCTCTGTATCAATTTGCCTCGTCTCATTTTGATCTATTTAGTTCTAATTATATCAATTTTTTACTTGAATTTTACATAATCTATCAATTTAATCCAATTGATACTATTCTTTTACACTTAAAATGACATCAAGGGACAAAATAATTCATTCACTTTTCTCAATAGAAATGTTATCGGTCAATTTGTAAGACTACTGCTATTAATATGCCACTTTTTACTTTAGACCCCACCTCCTCCACCACTGACAATCCTGTTGCCTCCTCTCTTCCCGTCCAAACCTTTGCGCGCGCGCACACACAAAGAAAGGAAAAGAAGAAGGGGCGGCAATGGGATTTGAGGAAAGAAGATAGGGATATCGCATTTCATGATGGGGGGAAGGGTTGGGGAAGCTGGTGCCGAAGGTGGAAAGGGATTGGGAGAAGATACAATGGGTTGTGCACAGAGGAGAAGAGAGGAGCTAAAAGAGGGCAGGGGAAAGGAGGAGAAAGGAGTAAAAGGAGGACTAAGGGAGTGACGCCAAAGGTGAAAAATGGCTAGGGATGGCAGACAAGGCTAAGGAGGGTTTGGTGAGTGGCAACCAGAGTTGTGTATGGATAAGGGAAGGTAGCTGAAGCTGGTGGTAACGGATAATTTTAATATCAAGTGAGGGTGTTAAAAACAATAAATTTCAAAATTTGTAGCTTGGGGTCCTAAAAAATTTCCTGGGGACTATTAACAATATTTAATTTGAAAATGATTTAATTCTCTTTTAACTTAATTATTTTGCTCCTAGTTTCTATTCAATTTCTTCATTCCAATTTTTTTCATATATATTATTAATAGGGCTAAATTATCGCAATGCAAAATAATAAAGAAAAACTGATATTTTTAAAACTATAAAGATCAAATTAATATGACATAAATTATAGCAACCATGAGTATAATTTGCCATCTGAAAAAGAAAAACGAAAAACAAAATGGAGCACTGAGAAACTACCACATTACAAATTATCAAATGAATAAACCTAAAATAGAAGTTTTAGGATATGTTATAGAACTATTTTTGGTACAATACATTTGCAAATCAAAGATGAGGACTTGGTTTAGTTCAGAAGGCTGAAATTTTAGTACTGCAGCAACATGGCATTATTCATTTTCCAGGCTAGAAGTCCAGCTTTAAGAACTCTTTTTCCTCCAGAAGATGAAGCAAAATCACTGCCCGTGTTGTCTCCTCCATAACTTGTTTACAGATAACTATCCTTCCAGCTCCTGCATTGTACTGGTTGTCAAATATAAAATAAAAATAAAAATAAATCCAAAACCATCTTTGGATGACAGTTTCAATATAAGATCCATTACCATCTACAGACACTTGACCGAGCTATCAGGTTCTCCATACATTCGTTAGCCAACCAGTTTGTTCGGAAACTCAATCGAAAGGCAAACATTATCTATACCTTCATTGAATGCCACAATTTTGAAAGTGAGAGTCAAGCTTGGAGAGATGACAAGGAAAGATTAAGAAAATTGAGCTAGTCAATCCATGCTATTAGATTGGATGGGTGATTGGCTTTTTTATAGAAAAAGTGCAACAAGATATTATTCTTTCTTTTCAACAAACAAGTCAAGAAAAGAAAATAATAGACCTAATGGGAGCCTGAGCTGTTTTGAAAATGATAAATCATGCTTTATGAGAGAAAATGCCACCAAGTACGAGTTTGAATGAATTAACACAAGAAGTCAGCACCCCGCATGAACAAACTCTTGCGCACTAAGAGAGGGAGAGTGTAACATTCTCATCCCGGACTGTAACAATATTGTGTGCTTTGTGCTACGCTCACAAACTCTGGTGCACTAAGAGAGGGAGAGTGTAACATCCTCATCCTAGACTGTAACAATATTGTGTGCTTTGTGCTAGGCTCACAAACTCTTGCACACTAAGAGCGGGAGAGTGTAACATTCTCATCTCGGACTGTAACAAACAATATTGTGTGCTTTGTGCTAGGCTCACAAACTCTTGCACACTAAGAGAGAGAGTGTAACATTCTCATCCCGGACTGTAACAAACAATATTGTGTGCTTTGTGCTAGGCTCACAAACTCTTGCACACTAAGAGAGGGAGAGTGTAACATTCTTATCCCGGACTGTAACAATATTGTGCGCTTTGAGCTAGGCTCACACGTCTTTAAAATGTGTTGTTACTAGAACGGAATGTGAATTGGGATAGGCCCTCGTGGCTTTAAAACACCATTGTTACTAGAAAAGGATGTGAACTCACCTACATAGCCCAAAAGCTTTTCCTACCTAACCAATGTGGGACAGAGTGCTACAGGGAGGTGCATATTCATGTGACATTGCGTAGAGTGTATACAACTGTGGTTCTAGGTTTCTTTGATTTTTTATACGCCAATATCAGGGATCTATAACTCATGATACAAGTAGTCATGCAAGCTCAATATGAGGTAGAGAGTAAAGGTGTGTACTCGTTGGAGAGTAGGAATATTCTCATGCTAGTAAAATGATCATCAACACGAAGCATTTGGAAACATTGGGGCTGAAGACCCAACATAGCTGAGGTGAACTTCTTGAGGAAGAAGATGAAATTTGATACCAAGCTCCTCGAAGATTTTCTTTAGCTCAAGAACTAGGTCAGATCTTCGGTTGCCCCTCTCCACATAATTCTGAAAGTTTATGGTATGATTAACAAATAGTGCCATTTTCATCTTGTTCACATCCTCAATCTCCTTAACTTGCACGCTGTGGTTAGGACGCCAGTGTTGAGGTTTGCTCTCCAAGTACCTGAAAAGTCCCCGAAAGCTGCTTTATTCAGGATGTCATCTAATTGAAAAGACAATATCAAAAGACAAAAAGAAGAAAGATAATATGAAAATTGTATTTAATTTTCATTTATTTAATGGGAACATGCAAACACTAAAGGGTTAAAGTAGAACCATCAATTTATAAACAACAGGTTTGTCCTCTTTGTTGTCAAACTCTTATAAAAAACAACAACAACAACAACAAAAAGTTAACCACTTTGATAAGAATATGAAAAGAATTAACAATAAAATAATGAGATATGAAAAGTGACCATAAAAATGAGATGAGAATGAAGTTGGAATGTTTGATTATAGCCAGAATCTAGGAACACTTCCATACTTTAGCAACTACATATCAGAAATTAAAGTGTTAAATATTCAGAATGACCGGAAAATGAGCTTTGCAATCATGTGAAATGTGTAAACAACACATACATAAAAAGGTACTCGACTAACAAGAAGTTTGCAAACCATAGAAGTCACCTGACATCAATTTTTCATGTGTTAATTCCCACAGAAAATAGAAAGTCAAGCTTTCAAATGCTAAGCTAAAGCGGCCTTTGAAATAAAGCCTCATAATAGCATAGTTTGAGTGATAAAAAAATCCTATAAAGATGACAACCTTGATCTAATTCAGTCCTTATGTTTACTTTGTCAAAGTTATAGTGGTATACATTTGCAAGACCAAGAAGAATGGAGTTGACATACCCTTTTATTTTGGCTTTTAGAGCTACAATACTTGCAGCTGAAGTCGACACATCAATAGCAAACTCCACGGTATCACTCATCTCTGGGCTTCGATAAAAATTGCTGATTGGTTTGGTAGCCAAAACTGAATTCGGATAGAATATCTTTTCGTTGTCATATCTCAAGAAGATTGTCGTCAAAATGTTCATCTCTTCAACAACCATCTGTGAAATTTCAACATACTATGATAAACAAATCAAACTAATTTCAGTACCGTAAACTTTATGTATTCTAGGCTGAGAGAGTTACCTGTACCCCACCAATGACACAACGATCACCTACATCGAATGGGTGCATCACAAATACAAAGATAAGGGCTTCGAATACAGTCTTACAAGTGTTTCCAAACATGAATGCCACAAGTAAAAGCTGAGATGAAATGAAGACGAGCACTTGGGTTGTTGCAAATCCCATCAAAAGTAACCACACAATAATGATCACCACAAGTATAATTCCTGATAAAATTTTGTTCAGTTCCTCGATGGCTGTTTTAGTGTCGTTTACAGAATGAGCCAGTAATTTACGTTCATTGTAGACATTTACCTGCAAACAAAGACTAATTTATCCGAGCCAAAAAGAAAAGTCCCTGCATACTACAGGTTTTTCAATCCATTGATATGAAGTGGAAACACAAAAATTTGTTTATATCCTTTTTCCAATGTTATCTTATCAAAAAGAGCAGGCATATTCTGGACAAAACCACACAAGCATGTCCCCTAGGAATCTAGTATTATTATTTTAAACCCCAAAATCTCTGTGAAGGATAGTTTATATGAATAAACTTTCACTCAAATAAAATACCCACTTCAAAAGTAGTCTAGGTCAATATTGTGAATTGTATTTTATGGAAAAATGTTCTATCTTTACACAGCCTTGCAATCTTTCTTGTTTCCTTCAGCATTAATTGTTACATCAACTCTTCTATTTCCTACAAAGGACCCGTGTCCACAATATATGACAAGGGTAAAGGTGTGGGGTATGTGCCCGACATTTGTCTCCAATTTAAACACTCAGACCACATTTGTTTGGCTCTGTAGGATAGAGAGAATTAAGAGTATGATGTGATTGAGTGAGAAGATTATTAGTATGGTGGTATTAGGTTGGAGATGCAAGATAAAGAGTGTTTGTTTATATACCACCAAATTAGTAATATATAAAATTAATATTTTTTAATTATTATTATTATTATTATTATTATTATTATTTTGGTTCTAAAAGATATAAATTTTGCTTAAAAATCCACTAATCCCCTCACTCAATTTTTAATCCCAACCACTCCATGGGATTGGTAATCCTACCAATAGGGTGGATTACTAGTCCAAGGGGATAGCTAATCCCTTCACTCATATCTTGAACCAAACACTCTTTAGATGAATCCCACAGGCTATTAATCCAATCCCCCTTCCCAAAGAGCCAAACAAACATGGCCTTAGATCGTATAATTTTTTACAATGATTGAAAAAAAAGAAACTCAACTTTTGGATACATATCCTACATATCCTATGATTTAGGTTTGTGAAAGTTTGACGCTTGGACACACATTTGCACTTAATACTCATACCCAAGTCCATGTAATATAAGTGGTAAGGTAGCACAAGTAACAGTTGCATTTTAGGATATAATCAATATGGGTGAGAGGAAATGGGGAATTCTATTAACTACTTATGCTGGAAAAACACGAGTTCATGAAGAAAATTAGGGGGGGGGGGGAGGGAAGAGAATCAGCAACAAAAAAAAACTTGCATGGAACCTATATGAAATAAACAAACCAACAGAGATCTCACCACCCATTTTCGTAAAGCCGATTTCTTAATCTTTCCTGTTTCTGCGACACCCTGAAACATTCGAAGCACATTATCCACTTCCTCCTTTTTCAAGAAACGTAAGAGGTCCTCCTCTTCAATATACCTAGATGGTATAACAATAAAAACAATGAGACCATTCCAGGACAAGAAAACATAATATAAGTGCGTAAAAATTCAAAAAAATAATATTCATACTTGCAGCCAGGCTTTGCAACATTTTTAAATATTGCTTCCAACTCACTAGTAATCTCCTTATCTTTTTGCTCAACACCTTCATCATCAACACTCTCATCGAGTGCATTTGAAATCGTAAAAAGCCCTAAACCCCGTATCGCTGTAATCAATCCTTTCATGGTCCAAGCTGAAATCTTCTCTTGTTTCATTTTATGAAGCTTCTCTATGTCAATCACGCCTTCTTTCTGTACATGGTTTCCTTTCTTCATATTCTTGAAACTCAATTGACCACTAATTGTATTGCCAACCCTTTCTGCAAATTCCATCAATGGAGGCCCCGAAAGGGTCTGAAAAACATACTGCTGAAATATAGATTCTTGAATCCTGTCAAAGAATCTCGTGACATGAAAGGAAGAAGCCAATAGCTTTACCAGAAATGTCTTTGCCATCCACATTCCTGCCCCAATAAGACATGATGCAAGAGCCATCGTGACATAGTTTAAAATCCTTCTAGTCTTCCTTGATTGCTTGACCCCACGGTTTATCAACAGACACCAAGCCAGAAGAACCAAACCCAACCAAATGAAAACCCGAACACTTACTTTCAAACCATGAACAAAATACAGAACCTTCTTCTTAAGCAGAAAGTTCCTTTCAATCAAGAAAACAAGAACATTGATAAACCATTCAGTGAACAATCTACCACAAAAAATCACCAATATGAGTACACACCACTTCCAAAGTTCCAAACTCCAAATTGCAGCAACACGAAATTTTTGAACAGTTAAGCTAGTAATTAAAAAACCCATTATGCATACAAACATAACCCATTCAAGTAAAGCCATGATGTTCAATTTCTTACACAAACTTTCATCAACTCTATGAGTTGAAGTCTTATAGACATCATCATCATCGTCCTCTCCTCCTGGCGAAGCCAGTAGCGGCGTTTTCGGAGTAACTGGGGTAGTTTTAACATTCTCTTTAGGAGTACTAGCATTGGTTTTGGGTGAATTTCTATAAGGTGAGCTTGAATGCACCAATTGGCTGCTCTCTTCAACCAAATGTGAATCATTGGGATAATATGGCTCCATCAATCTTGATTTGGGTTTCGAATTCGCAGACAGTGCAATTGATCTTCGTCGAGTAACATTTTCATCTGGGATTTTGAGAGGCCTGTTTGGTGTTGTGCTTGATTTGGTTATCTCTGGAGAAGAAGAGTTTGGAAGTGTGGACATTTGAAGCTCTGTTGATCCAACATTAGGAGAACCTGTTTGGGCATTCTTTGGAAAAGAGGATGACCCAGATTCAAGTGTTGTGAAACTTTTAGAACTCCCACTTTGATTGTCTTGGTCTCTCCTTGAAGTTTCTTCAATACCCAAAATGGAGACTACAACTTCATTGTTACCCACCTTCTGTTTCTCACCTTCCATGGGAGCTACTCTGCAAGTGTTAGCATCAAATTGAACACTGGGGTTTGTTAGTCACCTCTTTTAGTCAAAACCACAAACAGTTGGAGTGCAAAAGGTTGAAACTTTGAAATATCCCTGCAAAAATGGACAACTGAGTTGGGAAGTAGAAAAGGAAATGAAATTGAGAGTAAGCTTGAAAACCTTGCAATGGCTATTCAAATCCCCAGTTTTTCTGGGCAACCAAACACAACGATCTCTCTCCCTCCCTCTCGGTCGCTCAGTCTTGAGTCTCGAACTTCGCTTTTGACTTCTTGTCAGGACTTGGAAGGCAAACATAACGATCTCTTAGCATCAAATTTAAAATTTAGTGAAAAATATACTTTTTCAAGATTACCAAATTGATATTAAATTGGGAATGAAATAAAAAAATTATCAAATTGAGAATAGGATACAGATTTCAGCAAATTATTGTTTGTGACTGTTGGAGAAGAGGAACCGGTCAACCAGTCGGTTGCCTGGCCGGTTGACCAACCAGTCGACCACTAAAAGGTTCAAACAGTTTAAATGAGTACGTTCAAACAATTCAAAAAAAAAAAAAAATTCCTTACCAGTCGATCAGCCGGTCGACCACTAAAAGGTTCAAACAGTTCAAATAGGTACGTTCAAACAATTCAAAAAAAAAATATATATATATATATATATTTGCCTCATCGGTCGACCAACCGGTTGTCCCCAGAGCAGATTTGATGAAAATCAACCATTGGAGCATTCTGTATCAGATTGAGAAAATAGTCATTTTTTTACTCAGATTTGATAAAAAATTAGGTGAACCGTTGAAGATGCTCTAATACCTCCATTTGGAGAAAACTTTGACAAAAAGTATGTAAAGTTAACAACCGACTTGTTGTTTTCAGAATAATTTTTTATTTTCTAAAATTAAAAATTAATGAGATAATTATAAAAAATAAAAAATTTTAAAAAATAAATATTTATTTTTTAATTTTATCAATTTAAATTTAAAATTTTTATTTATTTTCAATCTAAATTATTTTTTTATTTTTATAACTAAAATCGATAGAAAAAGAATATTTTAATTATTAAATTTAATTTAAATATACATGAAATATTTAAAATATTTTTTATTAAGTTTAATAACTAAAATACTCATTATCCTATCGGTTTTATTTAATAAAATTAAATAAATTGTTTAGTGGTTGGATTGGGGGATGGCAAATAACTGAGAGAGTTAATGGCTGTGTCTAGTGGTGTGTGGAGGTGCATGATAGGATTCAAGAATGTCATTGGAAAATTTGAAGATCTTCGAAAATACTTGAAGAAAAATTTGAATTCTCTAGAAGATGATGCAAGCCTTAGATCTTCAATAATCTCAACTAAAAACACAAAAGCAAAAAAGATGATAGAGATAAGAGATTGGGTGAAGAAAAAGGCAATGTAGTTAGAGAGAGGATAATGGCAAGGCTCTCCCATGGATCTCCCACTTTCACTCTCAATGTTGATAATGGAGATGAGAAATTAGTTCTTTCCCAAGAGTCATCTCTCCAAAATCCATCACTTGTAAAGCTATGGGTGGGTGCCATTTATAGGCACCTCATGATGTAGGATGAAACCCATGTGCAAGGCACATGAGGAATATTCTTTTTAACAACCTTGTCCGAGGAGGTGACCTCTTCGAAGATGAGGATAACCCCGAAGAGGAGGTCAACCTCTTGGCGAACCTTTCTTTTTAGCCATACTTAACCAATGATCCCTAATCATCCCAAAGGGTCAGGGGTAGTCCCAGAGGACATCCTGCCGTAGAAGGGTCAGAGGTAGTTCAAGAGAACGCCCTGTTGCAAATATTGCCGAGTCTCAGGGACCTTCTAAATCGTGTCACCTCGACCTGGGTATAAGCTAGTTTAACCGAAGAGTGAATTTATCTCCACTCACTGTACTCGGGATCGGGTCCTTTGTTCGAACTCCATTACGCCCATGGTTCTGGTGCGTAGATCCCGGAAAACTCCGAGCTCGCAAGTGTTCTGGGACTCATTAATGGAGCGGCTTCTAGATTGTGTTTAAATCCGTTCGAAACTAAGTGCTTCAGATCTCTAGGTTCGTAGATCCGAACCCTTTCGAGTGCAAGTCTAAGTAAGTCTCTAAGTTCGTGGATCTGAACCCTTTCGAGACTTAGAGCAATTCGGCCCGTTTGATGGCGATAAATCCGGACCTACTAATCTTGGACTTATGATAAATTCGGGCTCACCAACCTTAGACTATTGGGTATAATTAATTTAGTGGGCTCAAATTAGTTTCTCTTACATTTGCCCCTTACGTGTTTGAAAAATTGTAATTTTCTCGGACATGCATAGTTTCACCTTGTTAGCCATGCTTCGCATTACATCTTCGGAAATATTTGGTTTTGGAAGCGTCTATGGATAAAGCTGAGGACGAAAATATTTGGTTTTGGCAGGATCTATGGATAAAGCTGAGGACTCACCGTAAATTATGAATAAAATTGCTAACTAATAATGAAAAGAAGGAATTCTTTATTCTTATGTCATGTTTGACAAACATACTTTTATGCCTTTGATTTATTTTGCTTCCTCAAAAGAAAATTAAAATTGAATTTATATATAAATATGTATATATATATATATAATAAGAATAAACAAAAATAAGAGCTTGACTTTTTGCTCCTTTCATCTAATAAATCAAAATCCAAGACCCATTTTTAATTTCTCTCTCTTAAAAAAAGTGGAAATACACTGTTTTAATTTGAAAATCCACAAAATGCTGGCCTTTTCTTATATGTACACGTCCCCAAAATATCTAAGAGACCATAGAATCACGAATTTTTTTTTTTTCTCTCTCTCTCTCAAGGAAAAGGACAAAAACCCTAATCTGTTTTGCCAAAACCCATTTCAGCACCATCCTTCTAGAAAAACTATATTAGAGCTTCATCTTGCTTTTGTATCCTACTGAAGACCAACTTTCTGCTAAATAATTAAATAACCAAGACTCTTGCTCAGAGCATTTTCTCATGACCAACGGCCAACAAAGCTTCTGCCGAGTACCGACCAAAAAATCATCCAGACCCATTTTCATTTCTCTGTAAAGTATATAAGACCCATAACCTTCAACATTAAATGACTGGTTTGTTTATTTCAGGAACAATATACCAGTGCTCTATTGTGTTTCTATAATTACCGAGGAGCTCCATACCGATGCTAGCCTTACTCGCCGTCAGTGTTTCATTTCGGTCCAGGTACCGCCACAACCTGCTCTACTAACCTTCGTTGTGCCTTTGTTTGCTGGTTACATCAGCTTCGGACACAGTAACACCGCGACCCGAGCCGTCGCCCGTCCAGTTTTCCAGCTTCAACATTTGCTCACTCCGGCACCACTTCCTCACGATTTCAGTTTGCACTGTTCTTGGCTACTCTCTCTCACAGGCGTGGCCTTCAGATCTGTAAGTATTTTATCGAAACCCACTCTCGAACCTCTTGTTTTGACGAAATCCAAATTTGTGAGCCTTGCTAGAAGTTTGATTTGGGCTTTTGAGATTTGTGGGCATTGTTGTATACCAATTTTGAACTTAAGATAGCTGAAGCTTTTATTGAATCTTGATTGGCATGAGAAATGTAATCCTGAAATCCATGTTTTGGAGCTTGACCTTGTGTTGATAAATCTAACATAGATAGAGTATTAACATGGCAAATGAAAGGATTGGTGTTGCTACTGAAAATTTTGTTGGACTTGCTCGTCTTGAAATTTGTAGAGTAAATAAATGTTGTTGCAAAGGAAATCCGAGGAAATAAGTCCCTCATATTGTATATAAATCTTGTGGTCAAATGATTGATTATTGTGGCTTCGAGAATAGTGAAACCCGATATTGAGTTTTATATACTTGATGAATGAATTCCCAATATCCAAATTCAGTGAATGTTTTGCTTGGAAGAATAAATTGATGTAACAGAGAATAAGACCATATATTGTTGTGTGTTGATCTTGTGGACACTTGAGGAAATAAAATGTTGATGTCGAAATTTTGTTTGAACGTTGTTGCTTTATGTTAACTTAAGAGGAACCGGCCTGGGGAGACAACACCTTGATTATTGCATTTTCATGAACTTGCTTAGAGGAGTAGAATTGTTGTAACTTAAATAGATCATTATTATTTGTTGATGTTGTCCCATTCTGATAATGCCTGAATCATGATCTGAAATTGATATTGCTCGTCTTGTTTGTCAGTTTTGTTATTTGAGGAGAATGAATTCTTGTAATAACTCCACAACCCCAGTGCTCTTAGAACCCCGCACTAATGAAAGCAAGGGTTGTTCCTTAGAAGTTCGAATAAAAGCAAGACTGTCCCAAAAGAATCCGAAAGTAGCACGCATCCTACTTCGGCAAGAAGGATCTCTCTGGAAGGCAACCGAGTCTACCAAGCTTGCACCAACATAAGTAAAGATTGTTTCTCGGAAGTTCGAGCGGAAACAAGGTTGTCCCTTAGAAGTCCGAGGCTGTCCCTCAAGAGTCCGAATAATAGCACACATCCTACTTTGGCAAGAAAGATCCTTGTCTACCAAGCTTGCACCAATAGAAGTAAAGATTGTCTCTCGGAAGTTTGAAAGGAAGCAAGGTTGTCCCTTAAAAGTTCGAGTGGATGCACACTTCTACTTCGGCAGCTAATGGAAGCGAAGGCCACGACCTCAGGGCCCTCAGAACCCGCACTAATGAGAGTAAAGGCTATCCCTCAGAAGTCCGAACAGAAGCAAGGTTGTTCCTCAAGAGTCCGACTAGTAGCATACATCCTACTTCGGCACGAAAGCACTAATGAGAGTAAGGGCTATCATTTGAAAGTCTGAACGAAACCAAAATTGTCCTTTAGGAGTCCGATTAGAAGCAAGGTTGTCTCTTAGGAGTTTCAATAATAGCACACACCCTACTTTGACAAGAAGATCCCTTCTAATAGGCCACCAAGTCTCGAGGGCTGTTCTTCGAAAGTTTGAGTGGGAGAACACACTCTACTTCAGCAAGAAAGATCCTTGACACTTTTTGAAAGTCTGAGTAGAAGAACACACTCTACTTCAGCAAGAAAGATCTTTGAGGCTCGCACTGATGGAAGCGAGGTCTGTTCTTTGAAAGTCTGAGTGGGAGCACACACTCTACTTCAACAAGAAAGATCCTCGAAGCTCGCACTGATGGAAACGAGATTTGCTCTTTAAAAGTCTAAGTGGGAGCACACACTCTACTTCAACAAGAGAGATCCTTGAAGCTCGCACTGATGGAAATGAGATTTGTTCTTCGAAAGTCCGAGTGGGAGCACACACTCTACTTCAACAAGAGAGATCCTCGAAGCTTGCACTGACGGAAATGAGATTTGCTCTTTGAAAGTCTGAGTGGGAGCACACACTCTACTTCAACAAGAGAGATCCTTGAAGCTCGCACTGATGGAAACGAGATTTGCTCTTTAAAAGTTTGAGTGGGAGCACACACTATACTTCAACAAGAGAGATCCTCGAAGCTCGCACTGATGAAAACGAGATTTGCTCTTCGAAAGTCTAAGTGGGAGCACACACTCTACTTCAACAAGAGAAATCCTTGAAGCTCGCACTGATGGAAGCGAGGTCTGTTCCTTAGAAGTCCCAATGGAAGCAAGGGTTATCCCTCGGAAGTCCGGGTGGAAATACACTCTTTTCTTTGGCAAAAAAGATCCATCAAAGCTCCTATTGATGGAAGCAAAGGCTATTCTTTGAAAGTCCGAGTGAGAACACACACTCTACTTCAACAAGAAAGACCTTCAAAGCTCGCATTGACTGAAGTAAGGGCTATTCTTCGAAAGTCCGAGTGGGAGCACACACTCTACTTCAGCAAGAAAGATCCTTGACACTCTTTGAAAGTCTGAGTAGAAGAACACACTCTACTTCAGCAAGAAAGATCCTTGAGGCTTGCATTGATGGAAGCGATGTCTGTTCTTTGAAGGTCCGAGTGGGAGCACACACTATTTCGACAACTAATGAAGGCTGTCTCTCGGAAGTTTGAGTGGGAGTACACTCTACTTCGGCAACTAATGGAAGCAAAGGCTGTCCTTCGAATGTCCGAGTGGGAGTACACTTCTACTGCGTCAAGAAAAGTCCCTTCAGGTTGGTAACCGAGTCTACTATTCCTCTTTCTTCTTCGAGGGGCTACAAAAATTGAAAACTGTTTCAAGCAACATAATCATAATGAAGATACACAATATAAAATAAATTTCTTCATAACATAAGAAAGATAGCACTTCTTAGACAATGCAGTAAATACAAATTGCAAAATGTCAAAGCTAGACTTCTTTTACAGAATGTTGACATTTACCCCTAGAGTTGCAAGGTCATTTGGAAAGCTTTCACCAGCTGCTTGGACTGTGGCCATCATACACCATCATAGCCACGTCTTCTAAGATATCCTAGGGCCCCTGTTCTTTGAACTCTAGCTCATCTGCTTTGACTTTCTTTCTAAAGATCTTCTTAAGTGTCCAGCACTTTTCTGTAGGATGTCCTAGTAATCGGTGGAAAACACAATAATTAGGACCCTTGTGGTCCTTCTTCGGCAAAAGCTCTTTGATACGAGGCAACTTTAGTTCTTCGTCTGCCACCCATTCTTTAACTAAGGCCTTTACCTCCTCAACACTATACAGAAAATGAGTGTCATCTTCACAGTTTTTCCTCTTCTGACCTCTGAATTCCTCCTCCTATGACTTTCGTGTAGAAAACGCGAAAATTGCAGTGACAGAAGGTCCTTGGGATGACTTGAAGCTGGTTTTATAACTAGTCTCGAACCCGATCTCTTGAGATTGAGGTATGTTGATGTTCTGAGATGCTTTAATTAGTGCCGAGAAGGTGGGCAGCTTGTGATTAACAAGAAGTATCTTGTACCCGTTCAATGCCCTTTCAACATAGATTTGGACCAAGTAGCTTTCCTTCACAGTCTCATGACAGTCCACGGCTTTGTCTTGGAACCTCTTTACATATTCGAGAATGTCTTCATCCTCTTGTTGCTTTTCCTTACATAGAATAAGTGTGGTTACCTTCTCAATCGCTTGAAAGAATTTGGCGTAGAATTTGTTGACCATCTCCTCCCCACTCCGAACAGAGTTTGAGGTTAAGTTAACGTACCGACTATATGCTCGGTCGATGAGGGACTTGGAGAATTCTATCAGTTGGAGGACATGATTTGAACCATGAATCCCTAAAGTCTCGATGAACCGCACAATATGTTCTCGAGCATTTCCTTGCTTGCCATCGAATTTGATGAACTTCGGCAGCATTTACTCCTCCAGGTATGGATAACTCAACATCTTGATAGGGTAAGGCGGCTTGACATCTGGATCAGGCAAAGAGGGTAAAGTCCACAGCCGCTGGAACACCATTCATCGCGTCGGAAACTCCTTCAACCACCGCTGGACCATGGTTCGGTCCTCTAAGTGCATGATTTTACGCCCCATAGACCGCAGGTTGGTCATAACTTGTTTCTCCTAGCACTTGATTTTGCACGCCATTTTGTGCAACTTCAGGGAGAATTTGGAGTAGATTTTGATGGTTTTGACTATTCCCAACATTACCATGAAGTTGTTGATGCTTGTTGGCATTGATTTGACCTCCATTTGTTGCTGGTGGTGCGAAATTCGAACCCATCACCAACATGGTGTGGGTGAGATTTTGAAGGGTCATGAGAATCTCTTGTTGAGTGTGTTGGAGTCCTTGAATGGCTTCAAGGATGAGAGGTGTCTCTTGAACTTGAGTCTTCTCATTATCACCATTAGAAGAGCCTTGTTGATGAACTTCTTTTTCTCCCGCCATCTTCACCGAAGTTGTGTAGATTCCAGATCTTGTTGAGACCATTAACCAATCCGCCTCCCCAGCAGAGTCGCCAAATGTATGATAGGGTTCAAGAACGTCGTTGGAAAATTAGAAGATCTTTGAAGAAAAATTTGAATTCTCTAGAAGATGATGAGAGGCTTAGATTCTTCAATAGTCTCAACTAAAAACACAAAAGCAAAGAGATGATGGAGATAAGAGATTGGGTGAAGAAAAAGGCAATGTAGTTAGAGAGAGGATAACGGCAAGACTCTCCCATGGATCTCTCACTTTCACTCTCAAGGTTGATAATGGAGATGGAAAATTAGTTCTTTCCCAAGAGTCATCTCTTCAAAATCCATCCCTTATAAAGCTATGTGTGAGTGCTATTTATAGGCACCTTATGATATAGGATGGAGGCCATGTGCAAGGCATATGGGAAATATTCTCTCTAACAAGCTTGTCCAAGGAGGTGACCTCTCCGAGGATGAGGATAACCCCGAAAAGGAGATCAACCTCTCGGCGAACCCTTTTTCTTAGCCACACCTAACCAATGATCCCTAATCATCCCAAAGGGTCAAGGGTAATCCCAGAGAACGTCCTGCCATATGAGGGTCAGCGGTAGTTCAAGAGAATGCCCTGCCGCAAATATTGCCGAGTCTTAGGGACCTTCTAGATCGTGCCACCTCGACCCGGGTATAGGCTAGTTTAACCGAAGAGTGAATTTATCTCCACTCACCGTTCTCGGGATTGGGTCCTTTGTTCGAACTCCATTACGCCCATGGTTCTGGTGCGTAGATCCCGGAAAGCTCCGAGCCTGCAAGTGTTCTGGGACTCATTAATCAAGCAGCCTCTAGATTGCGTTTGAATCCGTTTGAAGCTAAGTGCTTCGGATCTCTAGGTTCGTGGATCCGAACCCTTTTGAGTTCGAGCCGAGTAAGTCTCTAAATTCGTGGATCCGAACCCTTTCGAGGCTTAGAGCAATTCAACCCGTTTGATGGCGATAAATCTGGGCCTACCAATCTTGGACTTGTGATCAATTCGGGCCCACCAACCTTAGACTATTAGGCCTAATTAATTTAGTGGGCTTAAATTAGCTTATCTTACAGGAGGTATATACCAGAGAAATTTTAAGATTTTGTCCATAAAAGTAATTTGTTTGACATGCAATCGTAATTATAAAAAAAAAAACTTAAAAAATAGTGTAAATTGAGAGAAGTATGCAAATAGAAGCTTTGTACAATTACTCGTGAGCCTTTAAATGGACTCCGAATTATTGTTGGATACCTTACTTTTTAATATTTTCTTCAATACCATTTCATCTTTAAATTGAAGCCTCTTTTAGAACGGCAAAAAAAAGTCAACCTATTGATTTATTAACTTATTTGGATTTCATGACATCACCTTTTTATTTTTTTTATACATTTTTTCATAATAAATCAGTAAATAGTGTTTTTTTTTTTTTTTTTTTTTGTGCTAAAAGAATCACTTCCTAAAATTGGTAAATTACCAAAGAAGACAACCCAAAACCCTAAGCCCTACCACTCTTAACTCTCGTTGCTGTTATCGCCAATAGCACCATAGCCCCTCTCCTCACCCCTTCTCAGCTCTTCCTTGCCACTGCTCACCACCTCTTAGCCCTTTCGTACCCTTCTAAACCCTCTTTAACTCTTTGTCAACCTTCAGCGCTTCTTCTTTGTTGCCCATGACTAGCTGCCCTGCCCCTATTCCTTCCTGCAATCTCCACTAAAATTAGATTACAAAAAATTAGAATGAAAATTAAATAAAAACTAACATAGAAAGAAAAAAAAAAAAAAAGTCACATAACTAGATTTGCAAAAAATTTAAAAAATTCCAATTAAATAAAAAGTATTTCAAATAAGACAGTGTGTGATATTATTATAATGTTATAATGTTAGAGCCTACAAGTTTGATAATCAGATTGAAGTGAGTAAGAGAAGAGAATATTAGGGTTACACACTTACAAAACTTATAAGAAAATCCGATGGTCCAGATTAAAATAAAAAAATAAAAAATAAGAAAATTTGTATATAGATGCGAGCGGGTGAGTGCAAGTGCGGGTAAAACCCGCGACCCGCCCGCAACCCACAAAATAAGAAAATCTTAAACCGCATCCAACCCTAACAATTTTGTGAAACCGCCCAAATAAGCGCAGGCGATTTGGATCAGGCAGTTTTCTCGAGTCGAATAACCCTATGTCCAGCCTTAGAGACTAGAGATGTGGCACTAGAGGTTAGAGGGCATTGGTAAGGGATGTAAAGGGAAGGAAAAGGGTAATAGGTTCAATGGGTAAGGGCAATGGAAAAGAAGGGAGACTCAATGGAAAAAATCTTGATGGTGGGCTAGGAAGTGGCAGAAGTGTCACTGGCAAGTTGGGTGGAATGTATGAGAGACTAGTGAAAAAAAGGGAGACTCCAGTCGCCATTATCACCAATAGCACCATAGCCCCCCTCTCTACACCTTTTCAGCTTTTTCTTGCCACTCACCACTACCTCTTAGCCATTTCATACCCTTCTAATCCCTTTCTAACTCTCTGTCAACCTTCAGCCCTTTTTCTTATATTGCCCACGACTAGCTGCCCTGTCCATATTCCTTTCCCGTAACCTCTACTCTCAAAGTCTCACATTCTTTGCGGCCTTCCACCTCCACAAACTATCTTCATAGACCCCATTTTCATAGCTCCCCCCATCCCAACACCCCCCCCACACACACACACACTCTCTCTCTCTCTCTTTTTTTCTCTCTGTCTCTGTCTCTATCTCTCTCTCATATTAGATTTCTTGTAAGGACTAGTAGAAGTGCTTGCAAATCCATTTTTGACGGTTCAGTTTGCGGCTTACACTTACTTGCATGTTTACGATTTGAGAAAAATTGAACCCGCAACCGCTTGCAATGTGGTTTGCGATTTAAGCGGTTAGGGTTCGTGGATGTGCGAGCCGTTACTGGCAATTTGCGGATTGAGTTTTTTCCTCTAAAAATTTATTTTTTGGTTTGTTTTTTTCCCATTTTTTAAATATTTTTTATTGTAGGAGATTTAATATTATCTTCCATTAAAACTAGATTACAAAAAATTAGAATGAAAATTAAATAAAAACAAACATAGAAAAAAAAAATCACATAACTAGATTTGTAAAAAAATTGAAAAAATTTCAATTGAATAATAAGTATTTCAAACAAGGCAGTGTGTGATATTATTATAATATTATAATGTTAGAGCCTATAGGTTTGATAATAAGATTAAAGTGAGTGAGAGAGGAGAAGATTAAGGTTACATACTTACAAAACTTACAAGAAAATCTAATGGTCCAGATTTAAAAAAAAAAAAAATTATATACAGATGCGGGCATATGAGTGCAAGTGCGAGTAAAACCCGTGACCCGCCCACAACCATAACATAGGAATATCTTAAACTGCATCCGACCATAAAAATTTTGCAAAACCGCTCAAATAGGGGCAGGCGGTTCGGATTGGACAGTGTTTGCAAATTGAATAACCCTATGCTCAATCCTAGGGACTGAAGATGAGGCACCAAAGGTTAGAGGGCATTGGTGAGGGATGTAAAGGGATGTGGCACTAGAGGTTAAAGGGCATTGGTGAGGGATACGAAGGGAAGGGAAAGGGGAAGGGTAACAGATGAATGGGTAAAGGCAATGGAAAAGAAAGCAGACTCAATGGAAATCTTGCTAATGGGCTGGGAAGTGGCAGTAGTGTCACTGGCAAGTTGGGTGGAATGTGTGAGACAGTTGAGAATTAATTGGAATGGTCAAAGAAAATTAAAAGTTTTGAATTTGAGAATTGAGTGTCCAACAACAAATTTAAAGTGTATTTAGAGGCTCCCCAATTACTCTCTTTTTTATTTAATGAATTTACCTATCCCCACATTCTTCTAACAATGTATATTATTCAAATATGAAATAAGCTACCTTTAATCCAATGGCATTAGGGCTTTAAATCTCACCAAAGACAAGGTTAGGGTGTGCAAAAATCCTTTTAGCTCTTAAATGTTCCACTTGCTTCTGCCGCATAGTCGCTCCTCTTTGCCCCATATTTTAGAAGTAGGCTAATTATTTTATATTTTAAATGAATCCTTAATTATATATATATATTCTTTTATTTTAATTAACATTTTAATCTAAATGTAATTTTGGAGAAGATAGGGGATAAAATTACCTTTTTATTGTATTTATTTTATTTTATTTTTTAAAAAACTAAGTCCACTCTAAAAAATGGCGTGTGATAAACCTTCTTTAGTTTGTATATATATATATATAAACTAACGGTAACATTTTAGTTGAAAATTACAGGGAACTTTATGATTGTAATTAAACCATATATGGGTAAAGTACTCAACCATAAATGGTTAAAATAAATTTTACTCCAACTTTTTTTTTTTTTTTAATTTTATTTCTATAACATTACACTAAAATATATGACATAATCAAAAACAATATCAGCAAGTGCTATTATATAAACTACATCTAAACATTCTCCCAAACAGCAAAGTATGTCATAACAAGAAGTTCAATAATGTCAACCATAAAATGCAATTTCTATTAACAGTTGTGCAGAGAGTTTCTTGAAAATTCAATCCCACCTAGAATGACTTTAAAAAAAAAAAAAACCTACATTAATTAACAGCATACATGCATGCACTTAATCTATCAAAAAACAAAAAAAATCATAGAAATCAGCTTCCACATTTCAATTCAGTTGGTTCCAAATCAGATCGAAACACGAAAATGTCACGAGGAATCATCTTCAAGTCATGCAGCTTCACATCGCTCGAACCACAGTTCTGAAACTTGTAAAACATTATGTTGCGAAAACCTTTCATGACTGCAATATCTGCATTGTAGAAAGCAGCATAAGAAGGGTAAGGTTCTTTCTTTTCAACCGGTTCAATGTTCAGAGTGTTTATCTTTTGCCAAACGCGATTCGTGTCCATCTCCCATAAAACCAAATACCCATCTGGTTCTCTGTAGATGAAGGCGAGCCGGCCTTTGTACACTGTAAGTTGCTTGTCTCTGTAGTGAAATTCATCTTCTTCAGTTATTATTGGTTCTGGCAATGGAAATGTGGAGTAAGTCTCTGAATTTATGTCAAATGCGAATACTTGATCGTTGCTTGTGAGCCAATGGATTGCTCCGCTTGCAACAATGGTGGG
Organism: Camellia lanceoleosa; assembly: GCA_025200525.1. Taxonomy (NCBI): domain Eukaryota; kingdom Viridiplantae; phylum Streptophyta; class Magnoliopsida; order Ericales; family Theaceae; genus Camellia; species Camellia lanceoleosa. Next base: position 60,057,583 of record CM045771.1, on the reverse strand, counting down.
CTGGTTGGTGAAGATCACGTGGGGTGGCAGCAATACATCATTCAATTTTCTCCATGTCCATAGATCTGAGTCGAAGATTTCGCAGTGATAATTGTAGTAGTACTTTAGCCTGACAAAAGAAAAATTTATTGCATAGTTATTAGTATGAATATATTTACAATCACAAATCAATTATATCAATGAAATGGAGATGTTTACTTTATAATTGATGGTTTCAAATTTAAAATAGTTAACGGAGATTTTTTCAATTACAATAACAATTACATATTGTTGATTTTATATTTTAATGAGATACTAATATTACAAAATAGGGCATAACTCTATTGCATGATGTGGGATTCGATATGAGAGTATTGTATTTGATTGTTTGATTAGATTTTGTTTACACACAAAAATTCAAAAATTGTAAATATAGACACAAAATTTGTACATGAGTCTCACCATTAGACATGTGTGGAACCCTTAACATTAGTGTGTATGGTAGGGGTTTAACTCGGCCAGGTTGGGAAATTATTCAAATTTAACTCAAGTTGTGTTGATACTTGTCTAGGCCCATCCAAGTGCGAATTATAACCTAAGATTATTTACATAAGCCCAACCCGAGTTAAATTCGAATTACCCGAATTATACATAAATTTTATTTTTTTTGGCACTTAAATTATTAATTTATTAAAATTAGACTCTATTTACATTTTTTTAAGAAAATCATTAATAACATCAAAACAAATAATTAATATAATGAAAGAGAGATGTCACTATGATAGTCTTTATAATTTATGAGTGAGAATAAAAAATGTAAGATTTTGTATTATAATTCAGATTTTAGGTTGCTTGAATTGTTTGATATCTTTGCTCAAGTCATCCCAAATTTAATCTAAGTCTTTAAATTTTTGTCTAAATCCGTACCAAATTCAAAAACATTTTATCCAAATTTTAAAAAAATACAAAGTAGACTCGAGTTATTCGGGATTAAGCCCACCCAAACTACACACCTATCACATGGTGTGGCATAAATAGCATTGAATGAGATATGTCAAAAATGACTTGTTTTTGAAACATAATTCATTTTTGGCTTTTATGATAAAAAAAATATATTTCACTTACTATTTGACCAACTAAACAATAGAAACTAGCATTTCCGTACAATAGAGACAAAATTTGTTTTTAGCTTTATGATAAAATATTTTAAACGGAGTCTAAATAACATAATAAATACTGATTAGATTTAGATCAGGCCCCAGTTTATAACATTTCCGTACATTACAAAGGCTCCAAACAAACACTTGTTTGGCAATGATTTATACACAATAGTTTAAAAAATAATAAGGCGAAATTATAAATAAATAAATAAACTCAAGAATTGAACTTTGTAACAAAATAAATCTTGATTTTTAAATTTTTTCAATTTAAATTCTAATTTTTTGATTTATTTTCAATCTAAATTATTTACTTATTTTCGTTAAGTAAATTTGATGAAAAAATAGTACTTTAGTTATTATACTCAATTTTATTTTACGTAACAAAAATATGTAAATAGTTTCGATTAAAAACAAATCAAAAAAATTAAAGTTTAAATTGATGAAATTAAAAATTCAGAATTTATTTTGTTATAAAGTTCAAGCTCTAATTTTATTTTATTTTTTGTATAATTTTCCTTACAACATACACCATAGGAAATAGGAGAACAAAAACAAGGAAAAACAGAACACATAAGAGAGAACCAACAAAACCCAAACAAGCCACACACAAAGAGAAATGAAGAAGAAAAACAAACACCAAAAAAAAAAAAAAAAAAAACTAGGCATAAAAATAGCACATCTTGTCATTTATTCCAACTCAATTATAATTGTTTGATCGTATATTTCGAGATTAATATATTTGAAATTTTTATATGGTTTAATGATTACGAGTGAATTAGAATAGGGTAACAAAGTATTGAGAGATGATCTCTCTCTAGCTCCCGTCATTTTTCTCTTTCTTTGTCGATAGATCCAAACCCTCTTTTTTTTATATAAAAAAAAATTATATATATATAAAAAAGAAATATTACGAGAGAGGATTTGAGACTAAAAGATTGGAAAAAATCTGAACAGAATATTCCTATCTCTAAAAATAGGCATAGAGGTAAAAATCATACGCATACAAAGTCAAATACCCCTAAAAAATAAAAGGGAAAAAAACATTAAAAATAATAAATAATAAAAACAAAAGATGATAGTGTAAAAATATTACAAAGTAACGGCATGGAAAATCGTAGTTTTTTTTTTTTTTTTTTTTTTTTTTTTTTTTTTTTTTTTGTGTAAACCTAAGAAATAGTAGCTTACTTTTAAAGAAACTCTGAGTTAAACTAAAAATAAACAGAAAAACAAAAGTTAGTGAGTTCTCATATATATATATATATATATATAAGCAAAATGCATGTAGCTCACATATATTTTATTAATTTTAACCCAAAAAATAAAAATAAAAATACTTACATGTGTTTGGGGTTTGACAATCGAACAATCTTGTAACGCAATGGGTTAGACCGTATGACCACAATCGCAACTTGAACCGTCATGTATCTTGTTTTGGGATTCGGTAGCTTTTGCCATTGCCTAGTACTAGGTTTGCAAACATAGAATCGATAATTCCTATAATCATGGTACACACAACACAAAATTCCTTGATTTGATGATGCCTCAACCTTCATCGGATGCGGTAAAAAATCCAAAGAGAGATTTTGACTTAATTCCTCTGACCGATCCATCGATGCGAATTTTGAGAAGTACTTGTTGTGTACCAAATCTTGAACAAAGCAACCCGAAATAGTACCCGTCCTTTCACAATGAAGAGGGGTGAAAGTTGACTCGTACGTCAAATTCTTCCATCCTTTACAAATCGATTTGCACCGATCTAAACATTTTAGTGATGTTCTAGTTAAAATCTCAAAGATTAAATCTAAATTGAGATTAGAACGCTCCATGTATATCAATTTTTTTGTTGCATAAACTTGAATAATTTTTTTATTTTTCAACACAATAACATGATTTTTGTTTTGGCTCAAGTAAAGAATTAAATGGTGCTAGGATTTTGAGAGAGAGAGAGAGAGAGAGAATTAAATAGTGCTAGGATTTTGAGAGAGAGAGAGAGAGAGAGAGGGGGGGAGGGGATGATGATTTCTTTACCTTGAAGGAAAAGGAAAAAGACTTGCATTGACTTATGTTGTAAATATATCTGGAAAACAGAGATTGTGAAGCTTTGTGGGATTTTATTTGTTTCCAAATTTGATAAGGAATTAATAATTGAAACAATTTAGGAAAGCGGTGGAAAAAACAAATAGTTTACCCTAGTTTTTGTTATAGATTAGAAGTTTGATCCAAAAAAAAAAAAAACAGTTTTAATGGTGAGGGGAATTACTATTTTCAACAACAACAACAACAATAATAATAATAGTAATAATAATAAACAATCTTAATTGATATTTGCAGTTTAGGAATAATTGTGCATAATAGCTCTCAACCTAAAAAGAAGTTCTTTAAAAAAAAAAAAAAAAAAAAAAAGGGTTAATGGATTTACCAGTTAGCATGAGTTGTTCAAGTCATAATATAACAAGCATGAGAATTCTAGAACAAATAAAATCTAAAATTCTTGTCCCAAGTTCTGTAAAAAAATCACAAATAAATTTTTTTTTTAAAGATTTTATTAGTGTGGGTTCTTAGACCTTGTTTGATTATTATTTTCCGTGTCATTAGATAAAAAAGTACTAGAGAGCTCAAAAATTCTATTAAAAATTTTATCAAAGTCTCACATGAGTATGGACTCACATAATTCACATCGTGTGAGTCCCACACTTACGTGAAAAATTTATGAGTGTGGACCCACATAATTCACATCGTGTGAGTCCCACACTTACATGAAAAATTTAATAAAATTTTTAATAAAATTTTTAAGCATCGGGCATTGCTCCATTAGATATGATCAAATTAATGTGAGTTTTTAGACCTTGTTTGATTATTATTTTATATGGCATTAAATACAAAAATATTTAGAGACTCTAAAATTTTTATCAAATATCTCGTTTAAACGTGGAACTCACATTATATAAGTTCCAAATCCATATAAACCATTTGATAAATTTTTAGAGTGTCTAACGTTACTCCATTAGATAAGATCAAATTATTAATAGAATTGTGGTATAACTCACAATTCAGATAATAGGACTCACACCCTCTCAGTTGCGCCACTCACCTCGCCTCTTCACCATCAACGGTGCCGTCCGCCGTCGTCTCCACTCCACCGTCAGCGCCGCCTTCCGTCTTCGCCTCGCCACTGTCATCTAGGTATAAATCCTTCTCTCTCTCTCACTCATTCTCTCTCTCCCTCTCAATGTTTCTGTTCATCTATGTTTATTTTTCCTTCTTTATTTTTGCACCTACCAGCACCGCCATCACCATTTTCCAGGTACCGGCAGTTTGCCTATCTCCAAAAACCCAATTTTAGTTATGGGTCCTCCTCTCTCTCGCTCAATTTCTCTTTCTTTCTCTGTTTTTCCTAATTTTCAAAACCAATTTATTTGTTTTTCCTAATTTTCAAAACCCTAATGAGTGGATGTTTGAAGGGATGGCCTCAAATCTTACTCTTCAGATTTTGTTAGTTGCTTAAAATTAACTAGTCATGGTATTCGTGCATATAATTTTTTGATGTTTATGCATGGATTTTTTGCATATATTTATTGCTACTTAGATATTTAAGCAATTTTTTTTCCCCCTAGGCCCTAGATGATCAGGCTCAAAATGGGATTCATAATTTTGTGAAGTCTGTGAAATTCACTTGAAATTTTGTCAATTCTTAAAAATATATATATATATATATATATGTATATATATAAAATTGAAAATAATTTTTTGTTGTTATTTTTAGCTACTTTTCAACTGATTTTATTAATCGGAGAACATCATGTTAACATGTTAAATTAATATTCAGAGTAGATACTACTGCTCCACCGCCTCCTCTTCTCCTTCTATGTCCTTTGATTAGGTTGGTGATCAAACAAGTAAGATGTATTTTCATGTTGCTTAGGATTTGTAGATGTATTTATAGTGACACAGTCAGCACCATGTGTGCAAGTTTAGATACCCCCACTTAGGGAAAGGAGTGAATTGGGGGGCCCTTAAAATGAGGGAACTGATAGGTTTTATATATTTTTGAAATTTGAAATGTAACCACTACTGTATGTTGGGAGGAGACAATATGATACAATTTAATTGATTATATAAATTATAGCACTTGATGAGTGTGTCATGAAAATTCATTAGTTGATTTTTTATTGAATGCCAAAAAAAAAAAAAAAAAAAAAAAAAAAAATTTGTTAATGAAGAGAAAAATTAAAGAAGTTACAAAAATTTGAAATTTGAAATTTAAAATAAAAAAGTGAGATAGTTATAGAGCAATTAGAGACTGGGAATTTTTTTTTGTTTTTTGATTAGTTTTACGGGGTTGTAAATTTCATATAATAGAATAGATAATCAATTAAGTTATTTTGTGTGAATTAGTCAAAGTGAGAATTGCCATGTGGGTTAAGTCTTCCCCAACTCCTCTAGCTTTCTGTGTCAATGATCTCATCTTCAATATTCAACAAGTTCAATTTTGTATTAGAAATGGTGGCTGAATAATACTCTGTTTTGGTGAGTTGCTGTTGGTCTCAGGTGGAGCCTGTTTGGCTGCAGTATCTTTGTATTGGAACCTCTCCAATCTGTTGTAGCTTTGGGAATGCACATGATTGGTCTTAGCCTTGGGTGCCAACGTAGTTGAGATGTGAGGTTTTGACAATGATGCAACTTCATCCCCTAGCCTATCTATTGTATTGTTCTTATTATTAATATAATTCATTTTTTTGCTGATCAAAACAAAAAAATGTTATTTTGTGTGCTAGCAAATATTGAAGTGTTGTTCGTGGTGATTTTGGGTGGGTGGAATTCTAATTGGTACATAGAGATACAAAGGGTTGTCAACTAGTTTAGCTAGAATCAAACAACAAAAACAAAAGTTATTGGGGTTGGTCATTGGCCTAGTTAGATGTTCATTCTTATTTTAAACATTATATGTAATTTTTCTTTAGATACTTATGAGCCATTTTCACACTAACAAATCATTTAGTAACCATCCATTTTTGTTGCTTGATGGTTTACTCTCATAAAAACATGAGTGCATATTTATGGAAACAGTCTCCAAACAACCCTGAGATCATCACGGTCACCTCGGTCTAGATTAAACAAACTTGTAGAGCAAGCGGCTCGTCAATAGGAGATTTTTTGTTTTTGTTTTGTTATTTGGGTTTTTATACATCTACATAGACATCGATTTGGATAGAAGATTTTTTCTTCTCTGTTATTGGCTCTTCTTCTTCCCTGTTTTTTTTTTTTTTTTTCTTCTTTTTAAGTTGTGTTTTCCTTATGCTTTGTTTGGTTCATTGGAATGAGTGGCAATGTAATGGAATGGTGATTCTTTATGCTTTCTTAAGGAATGACCATTCCTTCACATTATTCTCTTTCTTACTTCCTTTGATATATTGTGCCACTTCATGAAAGTTACATGTTTCTTTGCTAAGATGTTCTCCTGCATTTTCAAATCCTTACATACTTTTTAATGATCCGGTATTAATATTAATGTTTGTGATACTGTTAGAATTGGAGAGAAAATGAAAAGTTATCCGTGTTAGATTATGAAACCTCTGTAACATGTAAAGGATTTGGGGCTAGCTGGGTGGTGTCTTTAAGTTACCCTTAAAAACTAACAAATCTGGCATGAATGAGACTTTGTTTACTTTATTGATATTATAATTGAATCATATTTTTTTTTTTATATTTTATTATTCATTGGAAATTAAAACAAACAAAGGTACAAAGTCACAAATACAATAAGCGGAGGCTAATCCCTCATCACACTAATTCCAGTCATGTCTTCTATGACCAAATGACTAACTTCTGCTGGCAGTGTTTCAAGGAATACTACATTCTTGTTGAGCCACTCCCAAATTGGCTAGTTTGTCAGCTACTCTGTTTCCCTCCTGCAGTGTATGTCCAAGAGAGCAATTGCATCTATCCAGCAGGAACCTTGCATCTTCAATGAGAGCTTTGTAGGATGAATGTTGGTTTGGGCCATGTTGTATTTGAAGGGTGGCTTGCTCTGAATCATATTCAATTTCCACACCTTTAATGCCTTTTCAAAAGAGAATGGTAAGTCCTCTGTATATTGCCCATATCTCTGCCTCCAAACTTGAACAATGTCCTAGCTTGCCATAGTAGCCCAATAACCAAGTCCCTGTCTCATCTCGCAAGAGTTCACCATAGCCAGCCTGACCTGGATCTCCTTTTGAGTAACCATCTGCATTCAGCTTAGGTTTCCCTGCAGTTGGACAACACCACTGAATTAGTCTAGATAAAGGAGGGTGTGGGTAAAGAGGGGATTCAAAAGCCTCATCAATCTCATAGACATGATCCCTAATGTTCTTGAGACTGGTTTGGATTGGGTTTGTTTGATTATCAACGACAACTCTATTACGATCTTTCCAGATTTGCCAAAGAGAAACAATAAACACAAGATACCATTTCTTTCCATAATAAAACCTTTTGCTTTGCGTGTTATAATTGGAATGTATTTGTTGCATCTTTCTGCGTTTCTGATTTATTATTATTATTTTCATTAATTTCTGTGTATCATTGCATTTTACCTTAACAATAGGTCCTAAGGCAGGTACTATGTCTTGCTGATCTGCATGGACTTAGAGGGTAACAGATTGGCAATCAAGGCTCATGCTTTTGAGTTCATCAATAAAAATAAAAAAATAAAAAAATTGAAATTGAAAAAAAATAAACTCGTGGGGTTCACGCAGATAAATTGTAATAATGGTGGTGACCCACTCATGTACATCAACAAGATAATTCTTAAAACAAAAAAATTCTTTGATGATTGTTGTGATAATTAGAAAGAATGTTGTCAATGTGATCATATTTCACCCATTATTCAGTTGACTCCATATAATGGCTTACCAACTAAGATTTGTGATTTTCTATATTCAACATGTGGTGTGATTTGAGTTTTGTGATTTTCTATTGCAAAATATTTTTTTAGCTTCATTTGTGTACGTTTCTTCATAGAAGAATAAAAATTCAGGTTGGCCATTGGTCATTAAAAATTGTTGCCTGTTATTTGCAGTTTATTCATATCGCTTTCTCAAAATGTGAATTCCGATGTCTACTTACTCTTCAAAATTGTTTTTTGTTTGTATCCATTCAAGTCATTATATGGTCTCATGTTTAAATTTATGGTTGCATATGTTTTGTTACCCAGACATCTAGCGAACAAGAATGTAATTAATTTCCCTCAACTTGTAGTTAATTGGGTTTCTCTCTTCATTGTGGGATTTAAACATAATGATTTAGATGAAATATTTTCTATTTTCAAGGAACTTCTTGGTGCATACTATTGTGACATAAGCTTAAGCAGTGAAGTAGTTTTTGGCGAGAGAAAACATAGTACTTCCTTTTATCATAATTTACTGAACTTCTTATAAGACAAGGACGATACACTGAATAACATGGATGTGCATGCATTTAGGTGGTCGGTGATGACCTGGTATATCTTTGGACATTATGTGGTTGCAATACAATAAATTTACTGTATCTACCTTTATAAGAATTGTGTTGTTTCATCAAGAGATGCCAAACCCCATCCAGTCATTTTGCTTTAGTAATTAATACTTTCCAGTTTGGTTGTATGTAAAGACGAGGTATTGGATGCATGTTAGCAATGACTACATCAAATATTGCACTTTCCAGTTTGGTTGTATGTAAAGACAAGGTATTGGATGCATGTTAGCAATGACTGCATGTACGAATTACTTCATGTGGTTGACTATTGAAATAGAGACGTTGGAATATATGAACATGCGGAGTCTTTTGTCTGTTTAATTTGTTCAGTGGATTTAAATTGATATGGTTTATACTGTCCCTAACTGTTCATGCTAAAACAGCTTGATACAAAACAACTAAAAACATTACATACTCTTTGCTAGAAATGAGTCTCATGAAAAACATAATATGATGGGTATGTCTAATATATCTCCGGCTACGTGATACTTACTAGGTTTATTTCTAGCTTGTTTGTAGTAGGAAATCCAAATTGAAGAAAGCAATCTCAATTGTAGTTGGTTAATTGTTGTTATGATGATTGGAATTACAATTTTAATCTATCAATTTGGTAATATTAGCGAATTGAGGATGTTTCTTAAGCTGTATAGGTTTTGATCATAGAATTGTCACATATTAATTTTATATACTGTTTTAAATTTCTGGTTGAGTCTCCTTTCTTGTTAAGTTATCCCTACTGGAAAAATTTCTTATTACAGTCTTTGTTAACAACACTTGGTTTAAAGTAAACATTGACCACTTTAAGCCACATGCAAGATTGGGAAACCACGTAGCTTCTTGTTTCAATGCTTAGGCTATCTGTGTGTCATTTGTTTGGATACCTAATGTGCTTTGCCACATATTTTTTTTGATTGATTTTTGTTCTTTGAATCACAAATACAATGTGCCTTCATTGACTTGTTTGGATACCTGATGTGCTTTACCACACATTGATCAATGAAATAGAAATTCAACAACTAAAAAGAAAGATCGATTCTTTGGATCCTTCCTTCTTCAAACAGAATGAACAGAGATAGAAACTGTCTGATTCCCAATATGCCTTTAGATAGAAACTGACCGATTCCCAATATGCCTTTCTGGATATTCCAATGTTATCAAAGAACTGCTTTGTTCTTTTTTTGGTCAATCACCAGATTCTCTAATGATACTGCTCTGGTGCCTTATGATTTATCTTGCATTCACTTGTGTTTATATAAATATATATATATTTTTGTCCAACATTGGCTATGTTTTATCAAGTTTCCTAGTTTCTTTGTAATTGAATGCTTAAGTTTCACCCTTTAACGTGTGGTTGTGCTGAGGAAACAAAGAACACTTTGGCACTACTGGAATCATAATTTTTTTAATAATAAATTTGCGAATTGCTTTGTTGTTTGAACTAATTGCTTTGTAAGTGTACATATGTGTGACCATCCCACATAGCTAGTCATGGTATTGGGTGTGTTAAACCAGATTTTATGATATTTATGTTCCAAGTAAAGGCAAACAAACGTGTGAGGAGAATATTTGAGAAAAAAAATGTGAGGAAAAAATGCAAACACGGGCCATTTGGAGGCGAAAATTGGAACAGCCCCCAAACAGTCCCGAGATCATAACATATTTCCTCGGCCTAGATTAAACAAATTTGTGAGAGCAAGCGGCGCATCGATAGAACACACGGTTAGAAATTTGGATTAAAAAATGTGCATGAAAAATGAGAAAATGAACCGTTTGCGGGCGAAAATTGGAAACAACCCCTAAATAGCTTCGAGATCATAAAGTCACCTCGGATTAAACAAACTTGTGAGAGCATGCGTCGCGTTGATAGGACAAGCAGTAATAGATTTAGACCCAAAAAAAAATGTGAGCAAAAGGTGAAAACGGGCCGTTTTAGGGGGAAAATTAGAAATAGCCCCCAAACTGCCCCAAGATCATCACATTCACCTCAGAGTAGATTAAAGAAACTTGTAAAAATTTAGACAAAAAAATGTGAGGGAAAAAGACGAAAAAGAAACGTTTGGGGGAGAAAATTGGAAACAGTCCCGAGATCATCACGGTCACCTCAACCTAAATTAAACAAGCTTGTGAGAGCAAGAAGCACGTAATAAATGCTTACCTTCACTATAGATGGTTGTCCGAATATTGCCCATTTTTAGGTGGAACCTACTAGGTCAGTTACCAAGACTGACACCTACTAAAGTTGCTCTCACTTGGATATGATTTGATGCCTCCGTCAATTAGGTGGAAATTTTCAAGCGATTTGTGCTTGTCCATAGGTGTGACTGATAGTTGCAGAACTACTTTGCTTATATCATCCACTTGGAGTTACTTCATTGCCTTAATGGCATTTCAAGTTTCAAAATACCTCTTATACATCTATTATATATATATATTGTATTTAAACATCACAAGTCGTGTAACATGCAGGTCATATTAGCTAACTTGCTAGATCAAATATTCACTTATGTTGTCTGGGTATTACAAAATGAGGTATAAAACCTTAATGCAAGCATTGATTGAGAAACTAAATGCATTCTCCCACCTGTGCACGACTATAGAGCCTTTCTTTTGACTAGGCTTTGTGTAATTAGACACAGCCATGTGTTTTAGTGGAGATCTCCATGTCTTTGGACTCTTGTACTGAGCAAAGATCAAGGATCACTATGCATATAAATATACACTTCAAATGTATGTACATATATTATGAGATCTTGTTTTAGTGAATGTTTCACACAACCGATGACTATGAAGTTTCTGCCTTGTAAACCATAGTCGTCTTTGCCTTGTAAACCTTTGGGTAATTAGATGGAATTTTTAAATTGTGTATATTTATTGGATAAGCTTTGTGATGGAGATGATGTTTGAATTGTCAGAATTATTATATCCACTATGGGAAGTTTTCTTTTAGTTATAGCAAGTGTATAGATAAAGCTTTTTGGAAGCTTGTGAGTACTGGATCAATGTGGAGCTTGTTTCCCCCCCCTTTTTTTTTATACCATTTATTGTGCGGGTCATACACCTTTACTTCCCATGGACCTTTTTCATTTTTTTGTCCAATTTTACAATCATTTGATGTTCTTATAATTTTGATAAAAAAAAATTACCTGACATTATTTTTTTTTTTCTTTTGTACAAATGGATGGACTCATGCACGAAGCTGAATTATATAGGATTAGTTGGCACTTGTTATATTTTTTTGAAGGATTATATATTTTTGGATGGATGTGTATGGAAAATATTTGGATAGACTATTAGTAATATTTTTTCATAGATGCGCATGGATAAAAATTTAAAACATAATAACAAGTACTTGTTATATTTTAAATTTTTATGCTAGATGGATGTGAATTGGATGATTATATAGATTAGTTGACATTTTTAATTGGACAATTATGTAGTTTAGAATTCCTTGTTAATAGAAACTTATAATAATAGATAACTTTAATTAAATAGGTTAAGGATTTGATAATTTATGTATTTTGTTGGATGTTCATGATTGAGTTGATTTTGTTGGTTTGAATGATACTTGCAAATTATAGGTTATATTGAATGGATTTGATGGATTATTATATTTTGATAGCTTGTGCTTGTGTTTGTGTTTGAGATTGAGCTTGGATCGGGTTGTGACTCAACACTCGTATCTGTTTTGCAACCTATTTGTTTGAATTATTTAAACAACATTATATACATGTTCATTTGTATATATTATACACATGAGAGTTTTAAACTTTTGTAACTCTCATTTTTTGATGATGGAATTAATGACCATATTAGTGGCCATGAGTTTTTAACTTTTGTAATTGTAACCCTAAAATTTAGAGTTAATGATCCTCATGATGGAGCCTTCATGGCTATAGGTTTTTTCCTACGAGTATAAAAGGGTCTTTACCCACCTACTTCGGTAGAAAATTTTTCCAAGATGAAAAGTGATGGTTTTGAGATGGAGATAATTTTTACTCAAAAGAAAATTTTCATAATTTTCCATCATCTCCTTTTGCTAGCATTTTTCTTTGGTTCTTATTAGAAAGAGAATATTACTAATGTTCAAGTTCGTTAGAGCTACTTCAGTGAGTGCTACTATAGTAGATGTTCAATTGTTTTATCTTGAGAGACAGACACCGATAGACCTTTAGCACTATCGATGAGGTAGCAAATATGTTTTAAAGAAACTATGTGAAACACAAGACTCAATTTGGCTCCATTGTCATTTGTTCTTTATTTTTTGAATATTAATCTTATTCGACGAGTTCTAATATTTTTTCATTCATGTCACTAATTTGTTCTAGTGATTTTGGTTTATTCAAATCCATTATGTAATTATTCATATTGTCATAGTTTTTTTTTTTTCATTCTTTAATGAAAAAAATAATAATAAGATTGTTTTTTCATTCCCAATTTATTATATTTAATTTATTTTTCTATTATTATTATAAAAAAAAAAAATACCAACGGAATGGACCATGATGCACTCTTAAATTAGGTTTACAGCTGATGCTAAACCAACCAACCATACTGGATCATTGCTCTCTCCCAGTGCTTAACCAGCTTGATTGTTTGTAGCAGAGTAACTTGAGTCTATTTGGTGCTGGATAATAAAGTTGTTTGTAACTTTTTTTTGGATATTAAAGTTGTTTATAACTTATTTTAAAAAAATAAAAATAAAAATTTGTGTCAAAATATTTAATATAATTTTTATTTATAATTTATAAGATAGAAAAAATTTAAATAAGTTAAAAAAAAAATTATTATCTAAAAAGGACTGAACTTCTTTCCAATCCAAGGGGTTGTCCAGGCTTGAGGAACATATCATAAGTTCCTTTTTGATAATTTGAACTGTTTATTTTATACAGTCCTTCATGTTGCATAAAAAATTTAGGTTAATTCGATAATTATAATATGTTCAATTTATCATGTTTGTCATAAAAAAAAAAAAATCATAAATTAAATAAATTACAATTATCAAATCGACTTAATTTCTTATAAATTATATGCACAAAAAAACCTACAAAATGAATTATTTAGATCACTAAAACAAAACTTATGGTAAGTTTCTTGAGTCTAGATAACACTCTTCGATCCATATTCGAAATTGATAAAAAGTCAACCCCTCTAAAAGTCAAAAAAGGTTTTATCTTCTACTTTCTTTCTTGCCAACCTGAAAAAATCAGGTACCTCAAACATGCCCATGGTGGGTGGTAGACTTACGGTTTTTGATATTCTTGCAAGCATGCCATGTCAAATATATAAAAATAATTCATATAAATAAATTCCAAACTTTCGCCTTACGTCCAAGTACTGTGTTATTTCGAACAATGTTGTTGCATCTGAAAACACAGTGAAGGTAAGCTATGCAGTGGGTGTGTTGCGGAAAAACTCCTTCGATGGTCAAGTTAGCACCCTTGGAGAGTAGAGGACAAAAGAGAAGATAGCTCAGTATAAGAAAGATCACAGATTTGTTGTATGGAAACACTGTAGGATTTATATAGTTTTTGTGCTCCTGTTTGTCCTCTTCAGGACAGGGGCTGTACTATCATCTCCTTGTATTACACGTGTGTGTGCGATAATACTGCCAAACAACATCGACAACATAGCCAAACGGTATTAATGCGCACGAACAGTGGCACTACAAGATATTGCACTTTTGGCGACAACGTAAATTTTTCATTGGCAAAAGTATATTTTTGGCGATACAATGATCAATTTCGTCAGTAAAAGTAGATCTTTAACGATGCAATTACTAACGTCGCTAAAAAAGCATAACATTCACTCGGCGCCAAAATTATTAGTTGGCGCCAAAATTTTAAAAATTTTAGTGACGTGAGTTATTTTTAGGCAACACGATAAGTGCTGCTATTAGGCAATTTACTTTTGGCGATGACAAGTTGGCGTGGGTAAATAGTTAAACATTTAGCGAAGACAAAACTATTCGTCGACCAAAATTTTGTTAGTGAAACATAATGGTTTGGTGATTTGCATTTTTATTAGAACTTTTCAAAGGGATTTGGATTCTCTTAAGTTGGCCATTTAACTTGAAATAGGCTTGCTAGGTGCATTTTGGGGTTGACATCGGTGATTCAAACCATTTACGTTTTAAGACTTATTGAGTATAATTTCATATTAAAAATTAAGATGATCGGACTTAATAGCTATATATTTGAATCACATTTGTTTGAGGTGACCATGTTTGGTTTATTTTTTAAAACTTGTTTTAGATATTTTTAAAAAGAAATGAACAAATTAAAAAAATAAAATTGATCATCAATTTTACATAATTTTACAAAAGATATGAGTAATTTTTAAACATTTAAAAATGAAATAAGAAAAAAATTAGAAAACAAAACTCATGCCAAACAGGGACCTCACTTTTTAACCAAATTCCCCTCTTTTTTTTGCGGGTAGGTTAAAACCCCTCATCTCTCTCCACGATTTTCACTCGTTCTCTCACGATTAGAAATTCTCTCTCTCTCTCTCTCTCTCTCTCTCTCTCTCTCACGGTTTCTTCCGTTTGCCGTTGCTGTCATTGTGTTTTCATTCTGCTTCAGTAGGTCGTCCCTCTTTGCTCTATATCCCACCCAAGGAATTTTGTTTCGTTTTATTTATATTAGTGCATTTTTCCTCCACTCAATTTTGGGTTGGAATTCTAGTGTGGACCCAAGTTTGTCTAGTTCTAGATTTGATAAGAATTTGTATGGAACTAACCCTGGTGCCATCTTATCCTTAAGCATGAGATCACCCATGAAGATGGATTAATGGCTCTCTATTTAGGAAATAGATTAACTTGTTGTATACCATAAAAAAAATTAAAAATAATGTAATAAATTGAAAAGGATATAAGATGACAATGATTTCTAGGGTTTTAAATGCCCAAAATTGCTATTCTATATTTGAAGAATGTAGGGTCGTGGGTGCCAGAAATTGATTTTTAAAATAAAAAAAAAAAGGCTCCAAAATATTTTTAGATATTATACTAGTCCAAAAAAAAAAAAAAATCAACCTAAATTTGAAAGGACTAGACAAAATTCGATGAAGATTCAAAATTAACAACTGGTTGATGCGGTGAATTATTTAAACTAATAGATGATTGTTTTTACCTAAAAAAATCGAAAAGTGTATTTATTTGATGAGTTATTTGAAATTAATAGATGGTTGTTTTCTAAATTTGATGAAACTTCTCTCCGTTGAAATAGAGATAAATTTGACACTTCTTTAAAATGATTTATTTTATTTAACTTGAATAACATGTGTCAATAATTTAAAATTATATAAACTTACAATAGACAATACATTTCTATAACAATTTAAAACATAACACTTAGTTAAAAATAGGACATAAACCTAGACTACGACAAGACGCTCACCACTTGAACACAACCCCCAAAGCAGGACCATCAATTGCTAGAACCCATCAAAATCTGTCAGTTATGTCCCTAGCATTATATTTGTTTACTAGTAGTTTAAATTGTCGATGGTGGTCAAATTTTCATATCTACAAATCTTATCTCTGACTTCCATTTTTCCCCTTTTGTTTTCCACTATTACAACTTTATTGTTTGGAATCAATATATCATCCACTTTGTGAAGAAAAAAAAAAAACATCAAGTTCAATATTAATCTTTATTTTTTGCTAATAAAATCTTAGAATCGATTATGTAAACGGTCAATTAAAATAAGAAAAAATTTAAGAGAAACAAGAAATGAAGAAACTAAAAAGAAATTAATGGAATGCAAGTTAGAACTGTGTATCAAGACACAACACAAAAGCAACCACCTCTAACAAATAGCCCAACACATGGCACTCTAACCTTATTCCTGTACAGTCAATAACAGCCTTTAGTATAGACCCAACCTAGCCGGGAATAAACAAAACAACAATGCTAGAGATCTCTAAAAACACACCTCTAAACACACCTCTAATGAGGTGGAAAAGGGAAAATAAAAAATAAAAAATCAAGACACATGACTGATAATGACAGTGGGTGGGACCCACTACCACATCACTAGTGGTACCTCTAAATTAGAGGTCCCAAGCATTTTTCTAAACAAAACCAAATGCTTGATGTTACCAGCAACAGTACCAAAAATATCCAAGTAGCATTCAACACTTTGTGGCATGATTGCTACTGTATTGGGGCTGGTTTGGTTGTTGTCTTTGGGTGCTGATTTGTGGTACTTATATGGCAGGTTTAATGTTGTTGGTTTAGGTCTTAAGTATTGTTTGTTGCTTTTAGCTCGACTTTGAAACAGGGAAAACAAGCTTCTGTTAGTGTTTGTTGTTTTGATTGTCTTTTGTTGTAGTTGACTTCTTGCCAACCAAAAGTAAGCATAATAGTAAGAACAATTTTTTTTTTTTTTTTAGTATTTATGCTTGAAAATAAGCATTTAGAGGGAAAAATCGTGAAATAGTCATGGAAAATGCCCAAGAATCAGTACAAACAACTTAGTAAGAATTAAACAAACTTGTAGAAACTCATGGAACAATCATAGGATTCCCCATTTTAAAATTAAGCTCAAATTTGCAATTTTTGGAACACTTTTTTTTTTTTTTTTTTTTTTGTGGGTACGTTTTTTAAACACTTAAGATTGAAAATTGGCATCCGAAGGGAAAACAATTTGAATTAACTATAGAAATACTCAATAATTAGATCAAACACCTTAGCAAGGACCAAAGTGACTTATACAAACTCACCGAACAAGTACTAGACTCCCGATTTCAAAATTAAGCTCAAATTTGCATTTTTTGAACTCTTTAGCTTTAAAATAGGGAAAACAGTGTAATAATCATGAAAATGCCTAGGACTTGGTTTGAACACCTTATTAAGGACAAAAGTGACTTGTACAAACTCACGATATATGCACAAGACTTATGGTTTGGAAGTTAGGCTCAAATTTTTTTTTTTTTTTTTTTTTTTGAGGAAACTTAAGATATAGTTATATTGCTCAAAATAGGACATTACGAAAACACTAATAGCCCCCTGAAGATGCTAATTTTGCCAACAAATGGGCTGCTTGCACTACCTGCCTAGGTGCATGAGTTATACCAACAAAGTCTACCATTTTACAAAGGTAACATAATGAAAAGCAAAAGATGCTTCAGATTCCATTCCATAGCTTGTCTAACCTTAATTCTTTGGACTAACAATAAATATAGTAACTACCTTAACAATGTTGTCCACACACCACTTTAGTACCTCTAGACACGCTGTAGCTTCTGCTGTTAGAGTTGATGAAGTAACAAAAGAGAACTTCTTCACTATCTGATTTCCCCTACTGTCCAAGGCTATCCATATAACACCGGCATTGAAAGTGCTTTGCGACCACGGGCCATTGATTAAAAACCTAGTGGAAAATACGGATGTTAGCACCAACTTTTATTGTTAGTAAGAACATAAGTATTCTTTAAGGGATCAATTTCCTGTGTTTGAACATTAGGATCTTCAATAGGATATGTTTCTTATTCATTTGGTTATTAAGTTTATGATATTGCCCAGGTTTTCCACCACATTCTCAAAGGCAGCTTTATTCTTATGAAGCTCAAACTTGCGTGTATAAACACTTCACACTTAAAAATAAAATAAGTTTAACTAATTCAATTAATTTTAGTATATTTGTATATTACTTTGATGTTAATGTATTGATAAAATACTCATGTTTTTATCCTTTTGTTCACATGTTGGTGATGGACGTTCGTGGTTCACTAGTGATATATATGGTCATTAAAGATATGATAATTTTTCGTTTCCCATGTAGCCATTCATTTTATTTTTCTTTGTTTCGTTTTATAGGTTATTTTGTTGAATATTTGGGTACTTTTTAGAATTATTATGTTTGGGATTGTTGGATAGTTTGACACATTTTAGGATTCTTATGTTTAGTATTGTTGGATATTTGAATGAAATTTGGGATATTGAAATGCATTTGATATTAATTTTGTTACAATACTAATTGTTTCGATGTACTATTAAGTTTAGTTTGTATTATTTTATTATATATAGATTTTTTTGTATGTTTTACAGAGAAATATAGGTTATTACAAGGGGGAAAAGTCACAAGGGAGCATTTTATAGAAAATCAAATGTGCACTATATATATGTGTAGACGTCCCCGAACATCCCGAGAAAATCCCGTTTTGTTCATTGGGCTCACTACAGTTCAGACTCGAATGTCACGGTTCTGAATCTAATCCCGCAAAGTGCAATGTAAGACAATAAATCACCAAAGAGTTCAAATCCGGCAAATCGTTTTGAAAAACCAATTTTTATAAAGAAGTGCCAAACATGGACGGCTTTGCCAGATACAGAGTCGTCACCTAAATATTTTGTTTTGGGGGAATTTAGCAAACCCTGACTCGTGCCTAAGGCCACGTGTCCGTCATCACCAAAGTTGCCTCGGTTCGGGAACTTGGGTACGATTAGGGAAGGTCATTTCATGAGCACCTTCGCTCGCCCGATCGAAGATCGGCCACTATTAAGCATGATATCGAGTTTTTGAAAACACATGTGCTCTTATTCCGGTTTATTAGCCTAGAATTACTATGTGATGCGCACAGCATACAAGTATAGACTGGATTGCCTAATTTGGAACAAAGCATCGCATATCCGTTTATTTTGAAAATGGATTGAAGTTTGCTACTCGCAAGTAGGCTAAAACACGGGTCTCGACGAATTATTCCAACTCAAGCAACCCAACCTTCACCCACAGGCATTCAGGCAGTTATATCACATAAGTACATAACTTCATGGTAAGCATGCTATTATGGCAGTCACTCACACACATGCAAGGATGCTAAAGTATAAACACTTACCGAGTACTCCGAGCCAAAGAAAGAAGCTAATTAGAAATCATGCATGAATCCTAACTATGCTAAGAATGCCTAATGCAACACATGCAAAAATGCAACTACAATAGGCTCAGCTATTCTAAGATGGCATATGAGATGCAACAATCGATACATGTATTCAACTTGGAATTGAAATACAATGCAGTTAGTATGATGCACTGAGCCCGGTGCATGCAATACAGATGAATGAATGCAAACATGTGAACATATAGATGCTAATTGAAACATGCCCTAAAACTAACCATTATAAGCTAGTAAATAAAAGGGAGAAAGACGTGGGGTTGGAAGACATACATCACTCACACGCATACTTATTACAAAGTTGCCCTCCTCGGAGGGTCCGAATAAATAATACACAACCGAATGAATAACGAATTACAGTTAATCATTACACAACCCTAATTAATTAACAAATTAACTAAAATAGCATGCAAAACATATGAAATGGACTGCCTCAGCTCGGTCTTGAATGATAAGGAATGCATGCTCGAGTCGCCTTGCCAGAAAATCCATCGCGATGCCCCGATTTGCCTCTGTTTGCGACTGGTTCCAGAACATTGTACAAAACTCTAGAAGGCTGAAACTCCACCATGCTGTAGAGATACTACCGACCAGTTTTTGCTACTGGTTTCTAGTTTGCTGCAACAGAGAACAAGAGAGGGGCATGGCAACGTATTTTCAACATATGTGTGCACGACCACTCTCTCCGTCATTGCATAAGCTCTAGGTAGTGTAGTCCTCGATCCTCGTACCACCAATCACGCATCTCGATGCATGATGGCCGAGGGGTCGAATTGCACAACTCGATGTGAAATGAATGCAAACATAAGCAAGTAAAGCCAACAACTCAATCATGGACAGTCAAGAGTGTCGGCGACCGAGAATTGAGACACGTTTCGTCACTTGGAGTCTGAAACATCCCTCGTTTCCCATGTTTGGACTAAACCCTACTCCAAATGCAATGCAATACACACGGCATGCATGAATGCAACTCTAACATGCAACCTAAACATAATTCCACTAAATGATGCAAACATGAAAATGATGATATGCAAACATGCTACTAGCATACACAACGCTATGAAATAATCAATGGAATACTTAATGCACATGAAAACTATATGGCATATGCAATGCACACATGGAGACTAACAATGAAATGATCAAGGCATACGCAATGCAATGGTCAATCATGCAACAACATGGACTAAATGGCATATACAATACAAGATGGACTTAAACCAAGATAGGTGAGCCTTAGCCACACCCAAATTAGTGGCCAAACATGATGAAATTGAGGCAACAACACTTATGCAAACATGCACAATGCGAGGGACCAAACCTAAGGCACCAAGTGCAACTCTACCAAAGCATGGAAAGGGATGAAATATGGCATACAATCATACATTTTCCAACTCTGAAATGACATGCAAGATGGTCCCGAATCATGTAAACACCTCACACAATGCATGCTAGATGGCCCGGGTACCGAAACTAGTGAAGTGCATTACACTAGAGGTACACAAAGCAATGCTCAAATGACCCAACCAGCCCCAAACAGTCCCTATGCAGGTCTAAGACAGTGGGAAAATGGTCTAAAATGATGGCTCAAAATGCATGGAAATGAAGCTCATGCAATGGTCCATAAATGAGGTATTTAAGCACGACTCTCAAACACATTTAAAGAGTGGAAAACATGGGAATATGGCATACATATAAGCTCTGAAATATGATGCTCAATGGCCCCAAAACATGAAAACACCTCAGTACAAGCATGCAATAGGCTTCAAAACTCAAGGCTAGGCAAGGGTATTACACTACAACCATGCATAGCAAGCATCATTCGAACATGAGGCATAAAAACAGAGCTAAGGCAGTTCAAAATATGCACAAAATCAGTTTAAGGCATGACCAAAAAGTGCTAGAATCAAAGACCAAACTAGTATGCAATACAAGCTAAT
Source organism: Camellia lanceoleosa (assembly GCA_025200525.1). NCBI lineage: Eukaryota > Viridiplantae > Streptophyta > Magnoliopsida > Ericales > Theaceae > Camellia > Camellia lanceoleosa. The sequence continues at coordinate 60,036,116 of CM045771.1, read as the reverse complement.
GAAGAGGGTTTACACTACAAGTATATGAAGCATTCAAGAGGTCACTAAACCAGAAAAATTCAGAGGTATGACATGCCAAATAAAGGCCAAAAACTCATTGAAACATGGTCAATGCATGCAAAAATGATAGGCTCCTTTGATAAGCTATAAAGAGGGTTGTTCTACACATGCAAGATGGACACCCAAAATGGAAAAATGGGCTCTGGAAAGAACTTATGCAGGTCCTAAAACTCACCAAAAATTTCCTGAAACATGGCTTGGAAGCATGCAAGTATAGGCTCCCTTGTTAGGCCAAATATGCTAGAAAACAAAACAAGGGGTGAGAGGGTCACCCCTCTCTGATTTTGGCTCTCAAAGCAATATGCTAGCCACTGAAAATCCACTGGATTTCAGTGGCTAGAAGACCAAACAAAGCTCAATGCAAAGGTCTAAGTGCATGGCTCAAAATAAGGTGAAAACAAGCATGCAAGGGGGTAGATGACCTTCAATAGAAGAATGACCTTAAACAAACATGTAAAGGACCTCAAAATAATACTTTTTTCAGTTTATGAAAAAGCTCAAAAATGCTTGCAAGTAAGGCTAAAAGATGAAGCAAAATAAAGCCTTAAAGAGGGAATAGGGTGTTACCCTTGTAGCTCAGCAACTCCAGCAGCTTCTGGACCAAAAATGTAGCTCCTTAACCTCTAAAAACAAGCTCCAAGGACCTTAGGTTGGTGTTGGAGGTGTTAGGCTAAGAGGTAGTATGTAAAGGGGCAAGAGTTTGGCTCTTTAGAGGCTAAAATAAAAAGACAAAGGGAGATATATGTATGTATGCTTCAGCCAACTTCTCAACCCTCTATAAGGAAGGGGAGGCCTTCCTTTATAGACAAGGGAGACCAAAGCTTCTCCAAGAAGCTTAAAACCAAGCTTGAAGATCCTCCATACACGTGTATGGAGAATCCTTTCTGTGCCTTCCAGCTGGCAGCTGGCAACAACTCACAGAGACAGAAAATGTGAGAGCTGGCCGACCAGGTTCAAAAGGTTCAGGTGTTCGGCCAACCAGGTCAAAAGGGTCAAGGTGGTCGGCAGCTCCCAAGGTGGTCTCCAAGCTGAAAGCAAGCTAGTGATATGGTGGAGACCAGTCAAATGTGGCTCAAAAATCAAGGAGACCAGCTTCTTGACAAGAAAATCGGCCGGTGGGAGAAAAGGTGGTCTCCAAGAGAAAGGTGGTCTCCCACCCTTGTACCACCTTCCAAACAATGAAAATAAGGTCCATGCCAAAAATGAACCAAGACAGATGCAAAACGAGGATTCGGGGGCCAAAACGCATAACCGGGTGCCCTGAAAACTAACTGTTAAGCATCGAAAGTAACGTGCGACCACAAAGGTGGTCTTCCGAGCCACAGTGTCCCTCTAGAGATAGGGAACAAGGTGTGTGCCAAAAACCAGAGCAAACGGAGAAAGTTAAGCGGTCCCGAACCGAAGAGCACGGCCGACGGCTCCGAAAATCGAAAACTGGTCTCCAAACGGGAATAGTGGTCTACGACCACGAAAAGTAGCCTACGGTCACTGAGAGATGGTTACAAGACCTCTCCCTCCCTTCGGAAAGAGAAAATAGAACCTGGTTCGCAAACCGAGGCAAAGCACTAAAGAGTCCCGAGGTCCGGAGGCAAGGCTCTCAGCTGAGACTCCGTAACCTCAGAACGAGCACAACATGCACAATCACCGAGCGCTCAATCGATGACGTCTAAGTCTTGAGGACGGTCAAAAATGGGGTGTCTACAATATGCCAATTTTTTTTACATTTTTAACGACACAATCAATTGTCGGTAAAAGAAATCTTATAAAAAAATGTAAATATTTGCTATTATTTTTGCCGATGCAAATTTGTCGTTCCAAAAAGTAAACCTTTCTTGACAAACAACTCATTAGTAAATGGCAACATTTATCGACGTAAATGTGTTGCCAACAATTCACTTTTGCCGACTCATGTTGTGTTGCTAGAAGTGTATTTTTAGCTAATGCAAATTTCTCGTAGCCAAAATTAAAGCTTTCTTGACAAACAAATCATCGGAAAATGGAAACATTTACCGACGTAATTGTGTCGCTAAAATTTTATTTTTGTCGGCTCATATTTTGTTGCTAAATGTGTATTTTTTGCTGATGCAAATTTGTGTTGGGAAAAGTGCCATATGATCATCATATTTGAATTACTTTTGTCGACGCAAGGTAAATTGCCAACGATAGATGAAGGCTTTTATCGACAACTATGTTTGTCACTAAAGGCATTAATTTTACCAACGCAATGATAATTTCGCTGGCAAAAAGTTTTGCCGACTCACTTTTGTCTACGGGTTACCAACGTAGCTCTGTATTGGCAAAACTCCTTGCCAACGAGTTTTCCTTTTTAGTAACATATTTTGTTGCGTTGCGAAAAAATAAAATTTCTTGTAGTGTGGGTTCCTCCTTCTGCTCTTCAATTGGGCCACGTGGCAGCTTTTACAGAGCTATCCACGATCCAGTGTATGGCTGTTTGCAAAAGGAACTTCTACCTAGGTCAGGTCGAACTTGGTCAGGTCAGCTGAGCTCAGTCATCTACAACTCGATTAGGTCGAACTCGGTCCAAGATATCCAGTCAGTCATCTATAACTCGATCAGGTCAGTCGAACTCGCTCAAGCTAGCCTTATCTAGCATTGAGCCAGGGCCGACACGGTTAGCCTGCTCGCAACTGAGTCGCCGATCTTAATCATTTATCTATCTCGTCGAGGTCGAAAGCTACTCATTAGTCTAGTTAAGAGAAACACTACCATTCTATTGACCTCAATATTGAACTAAGCTGATTGAGTATCTCGACCCAACGCTAGGTATCTCTCCGGACTGGCTGTAAGGCCCATGACAGCAGTCCTAATCTTGACTTAGCTCGGTCCATTTGTGCGGTGCAAATCTCCCTTTCAATGCCCCCTTAATTTGGTTTGCTTCAGCATGAGCCGGATTACCATAATTGGCCAAGCTTGATTCCACGCTTGGTTCACTAATCTATCTAGTGCAAATCTGACGCTTCAGAGAACACGGTCCCTGCATTATTCTGACGTAACATCGGGGACACACATCGCTTTGTCATGATGATGGGCACAATTTCCCAAGAAATCTTTCAAATTTTGGCGTCCCCTTACTTTCTATACATATACTGCTTCTGCTCTCCCTTAGCCATTTACTGTTCATCTTCTTCACCGATTGCACAACCTAAGAACCAAAGCACCCAATATCTATTTTTCACATTTCGTGCCCAATCGAAGCATTTCTCTAATAGATTTGGCGTTACCATCACCTTTAAAGCACCTTGCACCAATTGGGACTTCGATTGAAGCTTCTAATCTATAAGTTTCTTCATTCCCGTCAATTATTACTCGCATGTAGAAGATAATAATAAAACCCAAAAACCACTAAAAACTGGGAAAAACACAAGTTCCGAACCATACCTAGTACTCAATTGCCCCTGTCATGATTTCCCAACACACAGTTCATTCTTTAGGATGAACGCAGAAAGAACTAGGTCAGACCAGGCAAAAAACCACCTTTTGATCCAAAATCACAACCCAACTGGGTAAACTTCATGTTTGCCAAGTCTGAAGAAACCGAGCTATGAATAAATTAACTCCTTAGGCTACGCAACTGAGCAAAATCCGCTTCACTCAGTCGAGCTAGGACTTCTCGTCATTATGCAACCGAGCTACACTTTGGCTCACTTGTCAAACGAGCCAAAACCCAACTCCTCTGAACAACCGAGCTAAAACTCTAGCTCGTTTGAACGATCGAGCTAAAACCCCATCTTGTTTGAATGACCGAGCTAAAACCTCAGCTCATTTGCTTGACTGTGCTGTCACTTGCACTTTAAATTTGATTTTCCACTTATGCATAATCCTAGATGACCAGGCACACCAACACAAGTGCTCTCAAAGACCGAGCAGTCATTGTATATTTTGACCAACGTCCTCTGTCGAGCAAATTAAACCGAGCTATATGGGGCAATATCGCTTCCTGGTAAACACACCAGACGCATTAGCCGAGTTCGATGAAGAATACGGCGTCCCAACCAACGTGAACTTCGAGCTCGGCAAGGAAGAGATCGTTTCTTGGGGCAGGCAAAATGCTTGCCCCTTCACCATGTTATCAATCATCAAAGGGGGGGCTTTGCTTCCCGATTCATCCTTTAATGTGTGAGTTCTTAACACGCATTGGGCTATGCCCACACAAGTGTCTACCAATGCCTTCCATATAATCAACGGAGTAGCCGAGCTCAATCACAAGCTCAATTTGAACCTTGGACTGGTCGAGATATTACACCAGTACACACTTGGTCACACCAGTGACGGATTCAACTGGTATTTGAAAATAAGGGCGGGCAGAGAGTGTCTCGTAACCAGCACGTCGAATAAAGATCTTTATGACAACGATTTCTTCTGGGTAACCGACAACTACAAAACTGCTGACATACCTAACTGGTACATTAGCAAATATAAAGGCTCAGCATATAAGCCAGATTTCAAAACCAGTCAATTCATTTTCATCTTGTTTCACCAAGCTAATAGACTTCTTTTGTAGCTATAGCCAAGCTGCAAGCCTTATACCCTCACCTAGATAAGGTAGCAGTGAGAACCGTGTTATAATACAAAAAGCGAAGCTGCCATAACCTACTCGGTTATGTGCCGAGTTACCTATATTCGGCAAAGCGGAAGAGTAAGGTCACAAATTTCCTAACTGAGCCCTCACCTCTGCCAGATCCACGTCTGCAAGACATTCCTTTGATTCAGCTAACCAAGGAAGAAAATATGGCAAAAAGGAATGGGATCAAGAATCTCATCACCGCCACCTCCCAAGAACTACTGAGAAGCTTACTTCTACCCGCTCTAATAACCGGTGAAAGTTCAACAACCGTGCTGGCCTTGGCCTCTTCCGCTGCCGAATCCTTTGACACACAATCTCGCCAGGCTGGCAAAAGGGCTCGCTCAACTGAACCTTCGGCTGAGCTTATGGCCAAGCTAAGCAGTGAACATGTAGCAGAGGTTGAGCCAGCTCTTGCCTAGCAGCCAAAATTAAGGTACCAGGGCAATAACATCCTCACCATTGCTTCTATCAAAGGGGAAAAGGAACACTTCCTTGCCTTTGATTTGTTTAACTTCTTGGTGACATGCTCGGGACCGACCACGTGCCAAACACCAGGATGGTCAAATCTGCGGTGAAGTCCATGACCAGGGTAAGTGTTGCACCAAAATTGGTTAACTATTTGCTCGGTTTGGCCTTCTAATTGTTTTCATCTTGTATGCGATCCAAAAGACCCACATAGTGATGGAACAAGTAGTCAATTTACAACAAAAAGTGATTAACACCACCACGTAAGGCAAGTATTTCGAGGCCGAGCTCGAGCGGGCCAAATCTTCTCTAGAGCTGGCCAATGCAGACAATGCTAGGCTCCTCGGCCAGCTTGGCAACACTAAGCAGGAAAGGGACACTACGCGCGCCGAGCTCGAAGAGTTGAAAAGACAAGTGGCTGAAGCCGAGAAGGTAGCCAAAGACTGAGGCTTCAAGGAGGCCAGGGAGAGCTATATGAAGCAGGTCGAGGCCACAAAGGACATCTTCGTCCAATCTGGTTAGAAAATAGCTTGCGAGAAGCTTGGCCATGAGGCTACGACCGAGGTGTTCACTATTCCTCCCCCTCGCTTCCGACCGGCCTACATGGTCTTTTAGGTTGACAATGTCTTCAGCGCCTTGCAAGAGGAAAAGGCAGATGAAGAGGTAGAAGTTACATCAGCTAAGCTTGGTGAGGGCAGAGATGCTGTTAGAACCGAGCAAGAAAAAGCTGATGCTGGTGATGACTTTGCTGATGATTTGTCCCTCCTTATTTAACTTGTTTATTTTCTTCTTTTTTTTCTTTTGTTTCTAAACATTGTAACTGGGCTATCTGTCCCAACTTTTGTACTTAATTTTTTCATCAATGAAAATTTTGCAAGTCTTTTTTCATCTGTGATTTTTGCATAATGCATGCTTATTAAACACCTTGGTTATTAACCCAACCTACCAAGCAAATTCAATTCGGTAATAAATCCATGGTCGAACAATTCATCAACCAAATCTACCAAGCAAAAATCAGCTCAACAATGACCTAAAGTTGAACAAACCAACCCTTTATGTCAAGCAAAATCAGCTCAGTACTAGCTTAAGATTTGAATAAATCATGCATCTTGCCAAGCTAAAATCTATTTTGGCAAGGAATACAACTGTTGGGCAAACCACCATTTTTCCATCTTGTTGAGCTAAAATCTGTTTCGACAAGGAATACAACAGTTTGGCAAATCATCAACTTTCCGTCTTGCCTAGCTAAAATCTACTTCGGCAAGGAACATAACAGTTGACCAAATCACCAACTTTTCATCTTGTCAAGCTAAAATCTGCTTCGACAAGGAATACAACTGTTGGGAAAATCACTAACTTTCTGTTTTGCCGTGCTAAAATCCGTTTCGGCAAGGAACACAACAATTGGGCAAATCACCAACTTTCTATCTTGCTGAGCTAAAATCCGCCTCGACAAGGAATACAATAGTTGGGTAAATCACCAACTTCTCATCTTGTCGAGCTAAAATCAGTTTGGCAAGGGGCTACGAGTTAAACCAAATATCAACTCATTTTGTTGAGCAAAACCAGCTTGGCATAGTACTTTGATTTGAACAAGTCATCAACTCGTATTGCCGAGCAAAACCAGCTCAGTAGCCCATTGCTCTTTGTCCTTGGCAACACGTCAGAAAGGAATGAAAATAAAACTACAATTTCCATGTGAAATGAACCATTGTATCCATTACATTAACAAATTTACAGCAAAGTTTGGAAAATTACATCTTGAAATGAGGAGGTTACATTGAGAGCAAGACTAGAGGAAGAATGACTTCATATTTGCTATATTCCACGGCCCGGGTATGGCTTGGCCATCTAGACATTCTAGGTGATATGCCCCTTTGCTTGCCAAATCGGTTATCTTGTAAGGTCATTCTAGGTGTATTCATTACATTAACAAATTTACAACAAAGGTTGGAAAGGTTAATGCATCCATTACATTAACTAGGTGTATCCTTCCTAGTTTGCTCCCAATTTTCCTTCACTCGGTATCAAGGTGTTGCCCATTACTTTGCGTAAAACCTAATCCCCGATTTTGAACTGTCTGGGATAGACTATTTTGTTGTACTTCTTGAACAGCTCTTGTTGGTATGTTGCGATGTAGATTAGCGCATTTTTTATTCGTTCTTCCACGAGGTCCAACTCCAAGGCGATGGCTTCTGCATTCAAATCTGGTTCAAAGTTTTGACTCCGGATAGTAGGTATGCCGATTTCTAGCTAGATAACCGTTTCCATGCCATATGCCAAGGCGAAAGACATCTCCCCCGTTAAACGTCTTGGTGTTGTCTGGTAACCCCATAGGACATTAGGAAGTTCCTTGGTACACTTATCTTTCGCCTTCTCCAGCCTCTTCTTCAATCTATCCAGAATAGTCTTGTTTAACACTTTTATTTGGCTATTCGACTAAGGGTAAGCCAGTGTTGAATTGTAAAATTCTATCTCTAACTCCTCGTAGAATCCTCTAAACATTTTTTCATCAAATTGGGTGTTGTTGTCGAAGATTAGAGCCTTGGGGACTCTAAACCGCACTGCCACATTGTGCTAGACAAATTTCTTCACATTTTTCTCCTTAATGGTCGCCAAAGGCTTAACTTCCACCCATTTGGTGAAGTAATCTGTCACTGTAATAAAGAATTTGCGGTTGCTAGGTGCGGTTGGGAGTGGTCCCACTATGTCTAGCCCCCACATTGCGAATAGCTAAGGACTTTTAAGAGGGAGTAATACTCTGGCCGGTTGATCAATCTGGTGTGCAAATTTTTGCCATTTTTTACATTTTCTCACGTATTTTTGTACGTTGGCTTGCATGCAAGGCCACCAATACCCTTGCGAAATAGCATGGTAAGCTAGAGATCTACCGCTAATGTCGCTTCCATACATGCCTTCATGAGATTTCGAAAAGAAAGGCTTTGACTTTGTTCGGATGGACGCACTTCAAGTAAGGTCATGTGAATGACTTTTTGTACAAGATGCCAAAAAGAGATAGCCAAAATCGCTCAGATTTAACCTAGATTTTGTTTGCTTCTTACTTATCGGTCGGCAAGACCTTGTCTTTCAAAAAGATTATGATGAGGTCCATCCAAGAGAGTCCTAGCTCGGTGTAGAGGATCTCTGCCACTTCTAGTTCTTCAATGCTAGGTCTTGAGAGGAATTCAATTAGTAGAGGACGAGGTCTTGATTTGTCAACCATAGAAGCTAAATTGGCTAACTCCCTGGCTATTCTCTTCGCAACCAATTTGTTCAACTCTAATTGCTTGAAATTTCTTAAGCTCTTTCCTTATGAGGGTTCGATATTTGGCCATTCTACCGTCCTTGGCTTCATATTCTCCAGACACTTGATTGACAATGAGCTGGGAGTCATTATAAACCATTAACTCTGATGCTTTTAATCGGAGTGTACTTTTTAGTCCGGCAAACAATGCCTCATACTCAGCCTCATTTAATGCTGGGAACTGGAGTGTAATCGAATGTTCCACGGTCAAACTATCCGGTGAGATCAAAACTATGCCCAATCCAGCACCATACATGTTTGAAGCATCATCGACGAAAAGTTTCCATATTTCCCTGATGAACAACTTCCATCATTCTTAGGGTTCTCACATTTTTTGAAGAACCTTGCATTCGTTGTCTTTGTTGTTTAGTTTGGCTGTATCTTTGCGTGGCGATTTAGCTATTTCCACTTCGAGCGCGCTATTGATGGCTGTAAGTTATATGACCTCATCCCTCCAACAATGTGTTACTGACAGGTTGTTCTGTTATTCCCAAACTCAACAATACATTGTTAGGTCCTGTTTGTTCTTTAGTTCGTGGGTTGATGGTCTAGTGCGCAATTTTCGCTACGCCTTCTCCACTTTGTTTGGCAGGTAGGTCGGTATCAACCAGAAGAAGTATAGGCCTTACAATTTTCGCAATGCCGTCTTCGCTTAGCTTGGTTAATTCAATGGGAAGTGTTAATGGGATAGTAGGCTTTGCAATTTTCACGAAGCCCACTACCCTTTGTCCGGTTGCATTTGAAAGATCTACCAGGAAAACTAGATGAGTCCCTGATGAGAACTTTACAACAAAGTCAGCCAATGCTTGGGCTTTAATGTGGTTCTAGATTGAAACTTAATGTCGGACTGTCCCAATTCGACTGTCCACTTCAGGATCTAACCGGAGAAGTCTGCTCTCTCAAATAAGGCCTTTAGTGGGAACTTGTTCAACACTATGATCGTGTGAACGTGAAAATAGTATGCCAACTTCCTAGAGGCCATCATTAGTGCTAAGGCAAGCTTTTCCAATGGCAAGTATCTCGATTCTACTGGAAGCAATGTTGTGCTCACATAGAAGATTGAAAGGTGTTGTATGCTTTCTGCTCTAACGAGCACTCCGCTAATGACGTGTTGGGAGACGGCCAAATAGAGGAAAAGTTCTTCACCCCATATTGACGTCACGAGAAGTGGGGTGGATGACAAGTATATCTTCAAGTCTGCCAACGCTTGGTTGCATTCCTCATCCCACGAGAACTTCGATTTCAAAGCCTAGAAGAAGGGACGGCAACGATCTGATGACCGGCTTATATATCTATTAATTGCAGCTACCGTCCAGGTAAGATGTTACACATCCTTTGTTGAATTTGGCCGCTTCAACTCCTGTATAGCCTTGATTTGGGAGAGATCCACCTCTATTCCTCGATTTGTCACCAAGAAGCCTAAAAACTTTTCTGATCTGATGTTGAAGGCGTATTTAGACACGTTGAGGCACAACTTATACCGCTTAAGGACCGTGAACATCTCCACTAGGTCGTTCAGGTGATCGGTCTCATTCTTACTTTTGATTACTATGTCGTTAATGTATGCCTCCATAGTCCAGCCAAGAAGAGGGGCGAACATCTTAGTAATCATTCTTTAGAAGGTGACCCTAGCATTCTTTAGTCTGAAGGGCATGACTTTATAGTAGTACAACCCCCTTGGAGTTGTGAAATAAGTAATTTCCCGATCAAGCTTGTACATGGCGATCTGGTGATAGCAGCGATAGGCGTCTAGGAAACCGAGTCTATTGTGCCCAGCCATAAGATCCACTAGTTGGTCAATTTGGGGCAATGGGAAGCTATCCTTAAGGCAAGCTCTGTCGACTGTCTTGTAGTCAACGTAGACCCGCCACTATTCGTTCTTTTTGGGCACAACTACCGTGTTTAAAATCCACCGAGGGTAGTGCACCTCTTTGATTGCCCCTGCCTCCAACAAATTCTTGATTTCGTATACAACCACTTCGACATGATGAAGTGCCGATCGCCGCGTTCTTTGTATGACTGGTCAGGCGTTTGGGAAGACATTGAATTGGTGGCAAATGAAGTTTGGATCGACGCTAGGCAAGTTGTAAGGCATCTATGCAAACACTTCAATGTTAGTCACCAAGAAGTTCACAATCTCCAATTGTTCTTGGGCGGACAAAAATGACCCCAACAAAAAGAACTTGGTTTGAGCGTTTTCGTTGATTCTTACTTCTACCAAGTCTTTAACGGTCTTATCTTTCTTCTTTTTATCGACATTGTCTGGGACCCTTTGATCTTCTGATCCTTCGATCATTTGCACGAAGCCTTTAGCTACTCGGCTTCTGTTTATGGCCACAAAACATTGTTTAACCATGACTTGAACATCTTCATACTTCCTCTATCATCCTAGTAGTAGAGGGGAACCTCATTACTTGGTGGTAAGTTAATGCCACCACTTGCATGGCATGAAGTCATCTTCTACCTAGGATCAGGTTGTAAGTCGAGGGTACCTTCTACACCCAAAACTCCACTTTCTTGACAATGGAACCCACTTTGGCTGGTAGGATAATCTTTCCGACCGATCATTTTGGTTGTGAGTTAAAGCCAACCAATGACGAGGTTGCCAGGCTAAGACTTTGTCCTCCAGCTTAAGTTGCTTGAAAGTGTCATAATGCATTATTTCAACCGAGCTACCTTGGTCGATTAAAATGCGTTTGATGTCGAAGTCTTTGACGCGCAACGTGATGACTAGCGTGTCATTGTGTGGGATTTGGATTCGCTCCAGATCTTTACTAGAGAAAGTGATGACATCTGTGACTTCGGCCTTGCCCCTCTTTATGGTAGGTTAGACGAACAGAATTTCCTTCATGTGTTTAGCCTTCTTGATCATCCCTCTAGGCTCACATACTCGTGCTGGTTCGATGATTCCATGGATCACATTGATCACACCTTGGTGAAGGTCATAGTAAGCGAGTCTCTGAGTCTATGCCCAACTGGAAGACTGCGCTTGTATTGCGTGATTGCTAGGTTTGTCGGGCAATCAAGAATTTCGTTGAATGTTTCCCAATAGTAAACAATATACGCCTTCAAAAAGTCGTCTGGTTCCATCTTGATTCCCAAAAAATGGTCAACCTCTTTGGGTATTTTGGTGTTTGTCTTGAATCAGGTGACAAGCGCCTCTACCAATTGTTGTCATCTCTCGATACTCTCCTCTGACAACCTCTCGAACCACTTTAGGCCCAATTTGTCTAAACTTGTTAGGAAAATAAGGCACATTAATGCATTGTTATGTCTGTGGCCAGCCATCACCTGCCGGAAATGGCTCACGTGCATGTACGAGTTGGTTTTTCCATCGTAGAGCATGAATTTAGGTTGGTGAAAACCGGCAGGATATGGTGTATTTTCTATCTCACGGGAAAAAAGGGTGGCACTCAACCTTGCCAAGTCTCTATCTTGTGAAATGTGCGGAGAAAGATGCAAGGCGGCATCATGACCTCCTCGATAGCACGACCACCGTGGGCCAACCGCTGCAATGCTGGCACCTTCTATACCTCTCTCCGGCGCGCTCGCTCCTCCAATATTTCCTTTAAATCTCCTAATTGATTGGAATGGGTGTATCTCGATATTGTCGATGGACGCGAGGGCCTGTAGCTACTGTCTCGAGCGAAAGACACCTCCACTGGCACGATAGAGTCATTAGCTCTGAACCTTTTGGTAATGGAAAGTAAGGGCGTCGACCGCCTACTGCGACTGTCTGAATAGTAGGACTGGACGCGCTCACTATGGTTTCCCACTCCAACAATGCCCTTTCCCTTCAGCTAGCGCTTTATAGCCTCCATCTTTGTCGTTATCCTTCTGATGATGGCGTCTTGGTCTCTCAGCTCGCTCTCCAGGTGCTAAGTGTGTGATTCTCGCATTGGCAGTGTTCTTCTAAGCTCAATGAGCACCCAGAACTCCATGCACGTTTGTCTCGTTCGTCTTTAGAGGGTCCTCGAATGGAGATCTCTAAACCAGTCATTATTGGAATGGTGGACAAGTCGTCTTGTTGCCAGACTGACTCTGCCATAATGCCATTGATAACAAACTTCAGAACATCATCGTTCACCATGGAAAGTGATCAGACAAGCATGGAGGTCAAGGTTTTATCTGTTCATAGTTCCCACAGACGACGCCAATTATACGGGGAACAAATATTCTACGCTTTCGTATTCCTTACGTCCAAGGTTCACATTACTCCAAACAACGTTGTTGAATCTGAAAACACAACGAATGTGAGCTACCCGGAAAGTGTGCTACTAGAAAACCCCTCCAACGGTCAAGTTAACACCCTTAGAGAGTAGAGGACAAAAGAGAAGATCACTTAGTGTAAGGAAGATCGTAGACCTGTTGCATGGAGGCACTGCAGGGTTTATAGAGTTTGTGTACGCATTACCCTATTCGTCCTCTCCAGGACAGGTGGATGTATTATTATCTCCTTGTATTACACGTGTGTGCGCGACTATACTGCCAAACAACATCGACAAAATACCCAAACAATATTGACGTGCATGGACAGTGGGTTTCTTTATTTGCTCTTCAATTGGGCCACATGGCAGCTCTTGACGAGTTATCCGCAATTTGACATACAGACGTTTGCAAGAGCAACTTCTACCAACTGGCTTAGCTTCGAGATATCTAGACAGTTATCTACAGCTTGGTCAGGTCAGTTGAACTCGCTTAAGCCAGCCTTGCCAGGTACTGAGCCAGAGTCAACACAGTCAGCCTGCTCACAACTGAGTCGTCGATCTCGATTATTTCTATGCTTGGCAGAGATCAAAAGCTGCCCCTCAATCTGGTTTAGAGCAACACTACCATTCTATTGACCTCAACATTGAACCAAGCTAACTGAGTACCTCAACCCAACGTTGGGTATCCCTTCGAATCGGCCGTAAGGCCCATGATAGCAGTTCTAATCCTGACTTAGCTCAGCCCATTTGTGCAGCACAAATCTCCTTCCCAATTGCCCCTTAATCTAGTATGCTTTAGCTTGAACCGGATTACCATAACTGGCCAAGCTTGATTCCATGCTTGGTTCACTAATATGGTTGCAACGAATAATCTGTATAATGTGATTAATGGCCCATAGTTCGGCTACCATACTAGTTGCTGTCCAAAACCCAAGATCCAGTAACCAGCGATGCTAGCTCGACCAAGTTGGCCAAGAGCATATCCATCAATATTGAGTTTGAGAAAAGTGGGTGTAGGAAATTGTCGTTTAATCCAAAGAGTATGCTTGGGTTTTGGGTGTTTGTAAGAATAGGCCAGAAAGTAAAATTCCATGGATTGATGAATAGCGGATTGCAATTGTTTGCTAACAAAGAAATTAGTTGGGTTGAAATAGCTATGGTTGCTGGCCAACCAAATGTTCCAAATAATATATGTAAAAAGTAAAGCCCAAGGTAAGTGGGTGTGATGTTGAAAATGGCTAGCCTTTTCAAGAGTGCTAGGTATGGTCTCTTCTAGAGCACATCTTCAGTAGCGCAGACCTAGCATCTTCAAGAGCACTAGGAATTTTTGTGGGTTTAGCCTCTTTAAAAGCGCTACCAATTGTCTTCCTCTTTCGAGGAACTTTGTATTTTGCACCAATAGGTCTATCATGCTTCTGGCATGACTTAGACACGTTTGCAGCAAGACTAACAATTGTCTTTTAGGAACATCAATTCTTGCTAGAGCATTAGCAGTTGAAATATAAGATTTTATTAACTTTTTTTAGTATCGGTGAAGGCATCTAGTAACCCAAAGACCAGTTTACATCTTTGGTAGGGAGGAATAGGTTGGGCAGTGTGAGAAGAAGAAACTGGAAGCTGATTATGAGTGCAACGCCATAGAAAAAAGTTGAGTTTAGGTGGAAATTTATTCTTCCATAACCAATTTTAGAAAAGAAGAGAATCGATGGAGAGGAAATGATTGTAAGCTGATTTAAAGGTATAATGGCAAGAGTGTGAAGGTTATAGGGGAGTATCTTTTGCAAGATATGTGGAGATGGAAATATGGTTTCCCCTGTTAGAAATTGGACGCCCATGTGGCATGGCCCTTTGAGCTTTTTGAGCCTGAACCTCTTGAACCTTATCCATGTAAGTTTGAATATTAATTCAAACTTATTTAGATAACCATTCAGGATATCTATATCTATCATATCAATAGATATGGATAGATGGATAGATATTTATTGGTTATTATTGATTATATACATCTAAGAATAGGAGATACATATATTAGATACGTTATGGGGTTTTTACCCATAACCTTTTTTCCCAGACTCTCCTCTCTCTCTGACTCTCTTCAAAAAACAACGATCAAAGCCATTTGCACTATGGTTTGTGTGGGTGATATTCACTATTGTAATATCACCCCATTGCTGGGTTGATTGACCAGATTCAGGAAGCACGTGATTTACCCACAAGGTTCTTCGCTAAAAGGTATGATCTAAACATTTTCTGATTTATATTGGTATCAGAGCATTGTATGGGTATTTTCGTACTTTCTTTTATCATGTGTATATTTATAAAAGAGGAAGAGATCCAAAATATTTCATTTTTATGATCATTAATGTCATTTTTAAGACTATAAATGTATTTATTTTGGAAAATAGAGTTCGGGAGTACCGAAATCGGACCAGAAAACACCATGGAAGGCGGCGCGTGATCTGCACGCGCCACCTGATGCCTTAAGACGTTTCCACGCGCTCCCACGCGCAGCCACGAGCGTCCACGCGCCAGATGCGGTACAGACGCGCTTCCACGCATCGTCACGCGCGCGTCAGCCGCGCCTTCCACGCGCGCCCTCCGCGCCCTACCAGCCGTGTCGCCGAGTCAGCGTGAGCCGTCTTTGGCTTGTTTTAAGGCTCTGTTTGTTCTGTCTTAAATTCTGAATCGCGTTAAATGGCCATAATTTATTCGTTATAGCTTTGTTTTAAACGTGGTTAGAACCAATAGACTCAAAATTACATTTTCTATATTCTATAAAATTTTGAAAATTTTATGAAAATAAAAAATATTTTTCCTAAAATAATAATTCATTATTTATGCTTTAAAATGCTTCTGGTATTGCATAAATAATTTTCTAGGGTTGAAATTTTTTATTGTAGACTTCTGAAATGTTTTACTGTTTACTGGAATATTTTTTTCAGTTTACCAGTTTCTGGAATATTTATTTCTAATTTGATGTGTGTTTATTAGTTATTTGAAATTCCAAAAAAATATCAGAAAATTCCAGAAAATTCCAAAAGTGATATATTTTCTGTTATGGCATAATTTGAATATTAAATACAACATGTTGTTGTTTTTTGCCTAAAATTTCTAAATTCTTGTAATTAGAATAGCATGATTAATTATTTTTTTATTTTAATTCCGTTATTAAATGTAACATAGCATGTATTGATTGTGAATCTACATTATGATGCTGTTGTATGGAATTAGAATTTTTTATCATACTTTTAGACATGCCATAATCAGTGGGAGGTTATTCGGTTGAGAGAAATCTTTGTAGATTAACTCCCGAAAACCAATATTTTGCGCATAAATTAAATTAAATTTTGGATAATTGTCACCTGTGGCACAAGAGATGATTACGAGCATAGCGGATTTTCGATCTTGCGACTTGTGTAATATTGTCACTATTTAATTTAGATTTTTGCGGCAAAATTATATTATACTAATCAAATTAATCCCAATGCGAATTTCTCACTAAATTGATTTAGCTTATGAAAGTTAATTTGGTTGACCTAGACTTAGTAGAGATGTTCAAATGTGAACAATGTAATCCCATTCTTTAGATGAGCAAAAGTCTTGGAGACTTTAGGTCAAACCTTAATTGAGCCAAAGTAAGGAAACATGACTCAAAGTCGTCGTGTTTTTGTTGCCTTGTTTGGCATAATAAAAACTAATGTGTACGCTATAGTTAGCGGCACGCTACGTAGTTTTGGTTGGCGAGTTTTGAGGTTATGAAATTAGTAAGCCCTCAATAGATCTGTATATGATCTTGACTATTGAGCTGCGCGAATTGACTTTGTAATTTGACTTTTAATAATGTTGCATCATTGGATGAAGTAACATTCAAGAGTCACGTCATCCAAGAAATGCGAGCTTAAATAAATTAGTCATTAAGTGTAAGACAAGTAGCCAGTATGAGCAGTGTTTTGCTCTCTACCCAATTACTGGGAGTGGATGGAGCAAAATTTCATGCACTATAATAATGTGCGTTGAAATATCACGCTAAGTGAAAAGATTAGTGCTTAGAAGCTGCAAAATCTATTAACACTAAGTGAAAAGATTAGCGCTTAGAAGCTGCAAAATCTATTAACACTAAGTGAAAAGATTAGTGCTTAGTGGCAGCAAAATCTATTAGTATTGCCAATTTGTCTAAGTTTGGACACTTACTGTTTCCACAATTGAGTGTGAGACATGATGAGGTGCTTCTTTGTATTATTCCTTTACTAGGCTAACGTTTTTTAATAACGTTTACCACTAAGCGCAAACGTTGCAGCATAGTAATGAAAAGGTCAAGGCCAACAAGGTTGTTATGACTCTAAGAATTTGACGCATCGCTTGTGAGAGCATTGTGTTGAATTAGACTCTTTAGCCTAATTCCCGCTTAAGTTACTTCAAGAGCTGTCACCGATTTATAGCTTATTTTCTCCTTCTTGTGAATAGTAGAATTAATTGCAAGTAACTATGAAGCGAGAAATAGATATGGCAAGAGGAGTATCGTCATCTTTCAACTAGATGCATTAAAGTGTATGGAGAATAAAATTGACTTGAAGGTGCAGGGGATTAGCACTTACTAGTTAAATTTGCGACTTAGGCGCACTTGATATCTCCATGACATTCTTTTATGATCTAGTGAATATGAATTAGTCCTGAGTCATTACCTAGTTGGGCCTAAACCTTTTAAACTTATCTTCAAGAACTCACACATTAAGATGATTGGAATTAGTTTATGACATTGGTCATGAACCGGTGGCTTATTATACTTAATCACATTAATGAGATGATGACACGATGGTTTGAGTAGGCCTTCTCGGGCCCACTCGCTTGTGACATCCTGCTCTCATATAAATGTGTAACTTTGTTCGCAATGGGTGCGCACAAGTAAGTAGGAAAGCCGTAGAAGGTCATTTGTATTGGCGCATTTAGTCCACTATGTTTTTTGTGACTAGATATGTGTAAGGGTATGATAGCTAGGCCTCAATCTCGACACATTTATAGATTACGATATGCATCTAAGTCAAGACTATTTGATCTCCCATAAGTCAAAAGTTTTGAGATGATTTTTTGACATTGCACATATGAGGTTGAAATCAATTAGATAACAGCTTTTTGTTTTGATCAAGGTGGCGAGTATCTATTTGAGTTATTTTAGAAAACTCTGTGAAGAGAAATGGATGCTTAGAAAATTGATTATTCCTAATACTCAACAACACAATGGTGTCGTAGAGATAAGGAATTAAATATTGTTAATGTTAGGTGGATAATGGCACAAAATGTTTCCCAATTGGGAATTGCACTAGTTTGTTACCTATATCCCTAACTAAGTGCCCTCCATATCAGATTTTACACTCCATTTGAGTAATAGGTTAGCAGAGAGCCATCTATGGGCGATCTGTAGAATCTTGACTTTATCTTTATTTTACTTCTCATAAGATTGCGAAGTTAAGACCTAGGGTTCTATAGCGCATTATTGTACGCTGTCTTGTAAACACATAGGGTTGTGTGGCGCATTATTGTATGCGGTCATGTAAACCCTCCGGGTCATGTGCATATAGGTAAGCAGCTTTGTGGTAGTGTAACTAAGTCACATAAAGTTTTCTTAGTAAAGGTGATGTGTATAGAGTTTTGGAACTCTATAAGATAGAGAATTCTAAGCATAGCGCTTTTATGTAGCCTAGTTGAGAATGGAAAGAAATTTCCAATATCCTAGGGACAGTGGGAGTGATGTGCCTACAAATGGATTACTCCATTAAAGAAAAATACTCTATATTCTTAATTGCGTGGTAGCGAATATGAAAATTTTCCATATCATCACTGGGTGATTGAGAAAGAAACATTCATGATTGCTTTGCAAGATGATAAAAAGCCTAGGATAATGCCAAAGGCTCTAGTCCCCTGTTTTTAGAAAGTGGATTAATGTTGCGCGGTTTAAGACAAAGTCTTTGAGGATTAACCATTTCTATAATTTGGTTGACTTTCCATTATGACGCGAAACTGTTCTAAAGTTATGCGTAATTTGGATAGTCATTATTGAGGCATAAGGCTCGCTAGATACCGAAAAGTCACACCATTGAGGAAAGTGTAGACCATGAGAAGACTTTCTCCTGGGGAGTGATGTTATTGTGACTTAGGCTATGATTGACATAAGTTCGGAACATTGATTTGTGGACATTGTGACCCAACTTTCTCGTTAGAGAATTGGATAAGTAGATCCGTAGGGATTTACCTTCTGCTTTTATGGTGAAAAGTTAGGAGCACAAAAAGGTTGCTAGTTCCAATAAATCTTTTACAGCCTAAAACAGTTATCCAAATAGTGGTTCTTAGATTTCGTCAAGCCATGATAGGCAAACGATGATCGATGAAGACCACTGAGGCATGATCAATGGTCCAAAAGAAGTTTTTCCTTAGTCATTATGAGCCAGGAATTTATAGGGTTGTCGCCACCTAGGGTGGGCAGTCCTCTATTTTAGATATGATGGACATGGGTGATGTAATTTATATGCTCGGATATACGATCCTTAGGGATTGTTTTGGGAAAATTCTCGGTTTGTCTTCAATGACTTACATAAGAAATATCCTAGAATGATTCTAGATGCAAAATTGCAAACCCATTGACTTACCTATCGGTAAAAGCCAGAGCCTTAGCTATTGAGTGTATCCTCGGATTGTCTTTGGGAGAAACAGATGATCTATATTCCTTGATCTTTTTCTTTGTTGTGGAAGCCTAAAGTACGCTATGTGAGCGTATTCGGCATGATAAGTGTTATCTTTGGTAAATGGTCAACTGAGTTGTTTAGACATTGACCTTGCTCATTAGATTGTGGATAAAATACTTTACTAGTAGTATATTAATTTGCTCATTGTAAGATTCAATGCGCGAGTTGGGCACATCAAGAATGAACGCAAATTGGTCATCAAAATATCTTTAGAGAGGTTATTGCGCAAGAGGTAGTGATCTTGAATCACTTCATGTGAGGTGCACATGGTGGATTCCGTTGTATATACTTATCGCAAGAGGTGCTGATAAGGCTTATGTTTGGAATCTAGAATTGCGCAAGCTGTGGTCATTTTTTTTAAAATCAATCACTTATTTTGAGATGATGGGATGTTGACACTATTATGGTTTGTGTCATAATGATTAACAGATGATGATGTCAGCAGGCAAGATTAGCTCACTCACACGAGCAATCGCCCTTGGCGCTTGGGAGCGAGCAAGGATGAGACTAGTGGTTTATTTTTTATTTTGGAGCCAAGAGAGGCTTAAAATTATCCACTATGCATGTCGCCTTGGGTACAACCAAGATGAGGTCGTGTTAAGGACCAAACATGGATGTTAGTACCTACTTTCCATGTTGTGCCTGTTATGATTAACCAGATGCGAGATCTCATTTGGCACCTAGAAGGCGAGCAAATAGAGAATTCGGATTAGGCGCTAGAAAGCGACTAGACTAATATCTGTACGGTGTATCAAGTATGACGTCACTCTTTTGGAAGAGTTACTCCACCATAACATGTATTCATACTATATGTGCTTGGCGACTGAGTAATGAGGTGAGAGAATAGATCCCTGTTTCCTCACTGTGTGAGTCTTACGTGTCATTATTGATATGACTTTCATTTTTGTACCCTTTTATGACTTTTGACTATGTCATAAGGTAAGGGGTTGATGTTCTGCTACTTTGGTATGTTGCCTGCGGTCATGTATGATTCGGCCTTAAGGGACATCACTGGGAAAGCGGTCAATCCTAAACTAAATGGCATGAGGCCAAAGGGAAGATCATCTAGTATTACACCACTGATGTATATTCACTGCCGGCAACTCACATCGCTCTGTATGAGAAGCGGATTGAGTGTGAATATATTGCAAGAATTGAGAGGGTCAAACATGCTCTTTTTGAGGGATTAGAGATGTTTTTGGACCGTGTAATTAGATGGGTTTGGGGTATATGAGACACTATTTCATTTTTTTGGGTTGATGTCTCTATCTTTGGCTCATTTTGAGTTTCTAGTATAGAGCTCCCACATGCAGTGTTCTCGAGTCGCGGTGCATTGGCTAGTATGAGATTGTTCATTTTTTGGGAGATTGAGATAGAGATGTGGCAGTGTCATGCCAACTCATGTGCGAGTGGGAGATGTTAGAAATTGGGTGCCCATGTGGCATGGCCCTTTGAGCTTTTTGAGCCTGAACCTCTTGAACCTTATCCATGTAAGTTTGAATATTAATTCAAACTTATTTGGATAACCATTCAGGATATCTATATCTATCATATCAATAGATATGGATAGATTGATAGATATTTATTGGTTATTATTGATTATATACATCTAAGAATAGGAGATACATATATCAGATACGTTATGGGGTTTTTACCCATAACCTTTTTTCCTAGACTCTCCTCTCTCTCTGACTCTCTCCAAAAAACAACGATCAAAGCCATTTGCACTATGGTTTGTATGGGTGATATTCACTATTGTAATATCACCCCATTGCTGGGTTGATTGACCAGATTCAGGAAGCACGTAATACTAGATGATCTTCCTTTTGCCCTCATGCCATTTAGTTTAGGATTGACCGCTTTCCCAGTGATGTCCCTTAAGGCCGAATCATACATGACCGCAGGCAACATACCAAAGTAGCAGAATATCAACCCCTTACCTTATGACATAGTCAGAAGTCACAAAAGGGTACAAAAATGAAAGTCATATCAATAATGACACGTAAGACTCACACGGTGAGGAAATAGGGATCCATTCTCTCACCTCATTACTTGGTCGCCAAGCACATGTAGTATGAATACATGCTACGGTGGAGTAACTCTTCCAAAAGAGTGACGTCATACTCGATACACCGTACAAATATTAGTCTAGTCGCTTTCTAGCGCCTAACCCGAATTCTCTATTTGCTCGCCTTCTAGGCGCCAAATGAGATCTCGCATCTGGCTAATCATAACAGGCACAACATGGAAAGTGGGTACTAACATCCATGTTTGGTCCTTAACACGACCTCATCTTGGTTGTAACCAAGGCGACATGCATAGTGGATAATTTCAGTCTCTCTTGGTTCCAAACAAAAATAAACCACTAGTCTCATCCTTGCTCGCTCCCAAGCGCCAAGGGCGATTGCTCGTGTGAGTGAGCCAATCTTGCTCACGACATCATCATCTGCTAATCATTATGACACAAATCATAATAGTGTCAACATCCCATCATCTCATAACAAATAAGTGATCAATTTTTCTAAAAAACGACCACAGTCTACGCAATTATAGATTCCAAGCATAAGCCTTATCAGCACCTCTTGCGATAAGCATATACAACGAAATCCACCATTTGCGCCTCACATGAAGTGGTTCAAGATCACTACCTATTGCGCAATTACCTCTCTAAAGATGTTTTGGTGACCAATTTGCGTTCATTCTTGATGCACCCAACTAGCGCAGATGCGCCCAACTAGCGCATTGAATCTTACAAGGAGCAAATTAATATACTACTAGTAAAGCATTTTATCCACAGTTTAATGAGCAAGGTCAATGTCTAAACAACTCAGTTGACCATTTACCAAAGATAACACTTATCATGCCGAATATGCCCACATAGCGTACTTTAGGCTCCCACGACAAAGAAAAGATCAAGGAATATAGGTCATCTGTTTCTCGCAAAGACAATCCGAGGATACACTCAATAGCTGAGGCTCTGGCTTTTACCGATAGGTAAGTCAATGGGTTTGCAATTTTGCATCTAGAATTATTCTAGGATATTCCTTATGTAAGTCATCGAAGACAAACCGAGAATTTTCCCAAAACAATCCCTAAGGATCGTACATCCAAGCATATAAATTACATCACCCATGTCCATCATATCTAAAATGGAGGACTGCCCACCCTAGGTGGCGACATCCTTATAAATTCCTGGCTCATAATGACTAAGTAAGGAAAGACTTCTTTTGGACCATTGATCATGCCTCAGTGGTCTTCAACGATCATCGTTTGTCTATCATGGCTTGACGAAATCTAAGAACCACTATTTAGATAACTGTTTTAGGCTGTAAAAGATTTATTGAAACTAGCAACCTTTTTGCGCTCCTAACTTTTCACCATAAAAACAGAAGGTAAATCCCTACGGATCTACTTATCCAATTCTCTAACGAGAAAGTTGGGTCACAATGTCCACAAATCAATGTTCCGAACTTATGTCAATCATAGCCTAAGTCACAATAACCTCACTCCCCAGGAGGAAGTCTTCTCATAGTCTACACTTTCCTCAATGGTGTGACTTTTCGGTATCTAGTGAGCCTTATGCCTCAACAATGACTATCCAAATTACGTATAACTTAAGAACAGTTTCGCGTCATAATGGAAAGTTAACCAAATTATAGAAATGGTTAATCCTCAAAGACTTTTGTCTTAAACTGCGCAACATTAATCCACTTTCTAAAAACAGGGGACTAGAGCCTTTGGCATTATCCTAGGCTCTTTATCATCTTGCGGAGCACTCATGAATGTTTCCTTCTCAATCACCCAGTGATGACGTGGAAAATTTTCACATTTGCTACCACGCAACTAAGAATGTAAAGTATTCTACTCTAATGGAGTAATCCATTAGTAGGCACATCGTTCCCACTGTCCCTAGGATATTAGAAATTTCTTTCCATTCTCAACTAGGCTACATAAAAGCGCTATGCTTAGAATTCTCTATCTTATAGAGTTCCAAAACTCTATATACGTCACCTTTACTAAGAAAACTTTATGTGACTTAGTTACACTACCACAAAGCTGCTTACCTATATGCACATGACCCGGAGGGTTTACATGACAGCATACAATAATGCGCCACATAACCCTATGTGTTTACAAGACAGCATACAATAATGCGCTATAGAACCTTAGGTCTTAACTTCCCAATCTTATGAGAAGTAGAATAAAGATAAGCTGCTTAACGGTTACAGATCGCCCATAGATGGCTCTTTGCTAACCCATTACTCAAAATGGAGTGTAAAATCTGATATGGAGGGCACTGAGTTAGGGATATAGGCAATAAACTAGTGCAATTCCCAATTGGGAAACATTTGCGCCATTATCCACCTAACATTAACAATATTTAATTCCTTATCTCTACTACACCATTGTGTTGTTGAGTACTAGGAATAATCAATTTTCTAAGCATCCATTTCTTTTCACAGAGTTTTCTAAAATAACTCAAATAGATACTCGCCACCTTAGTCAAAACTAAAAGCTCGAAAGCTATTTTCTGATTGATCTCAACCTCATATGTGCAATGTCAAAAATCATCTCACAACTTTTGACTTATGAGAGATCAAATAGTCTTGACTCAGATGCGTATCGTAATCTATAAATGTGTCGAGATTGAGGCTTAGCTATCATATCCTTACACATATCTAGTCACAAAAAAACATAGTGGACTAAATGCGCCAATACAAATGACCTTCTACGGCTTTCCTACTTACTTGTGCGCACCCATTACGAACAAAGTTACACATTTATATGCGAGCAGGATGTCACAAGCGAGTGGGCCCGAGAAGGCCTACTCAAACCATCGTGTCATCATCTCATTAATGTGATTAAGTATAATAAGCTACCGGTTCATGACCAATGTCATAAACTAATTCCAATCATCTTAATGTGTGAGTTCTCGAAGATAAGTTTAAAAGGTTTAGGCCCAACTAGGTAATGACTCAGGACTAGTTCATATTCACTAGATCATAAAAGGATGTCATGGAGATGTCAAGTGCGCCTAAGTCGCAAATTTAACTAGTAAGTGCTAATCCCTTGCACCTTCAAGTCAATTTTATTCTCCATACACTTTAATGCATCTAGTTGAAAGATGACAATACTCCTCTTGCCATATCTATTTCTCGCTTCATAGTTACTTGCAATTAATTCTACTATCCACAAGAAGAAGAGAATAAGCTATCAACTATGACAACTCCTGAAGTAACTTAAGCGCGAATTAGGCTAAAGAGTCTAATTCAACACAATGCTCTCACGAGCCATGCGTCAAATTCTTAGAGTCATAACAACTTTGTCGGCCTTGACCTTTTCATTACTATGCTGCAACGTTTGCGCTTAGTGGTAAACGTTATTCAAAACAAAACGTTAGCCTAGTAAAGGAATAATACAAAGAAGCACCTCATCATGTTTCACACTCAATTGTGGAAACAGTAAGTGTCCAGACTTAGACAAGTTGGCAATGCTAATAGATTTTGCTGCCACTAAGCGCTAATCTTTTCACTTAGTGTTAATAGATTTTGCAGCTTCTAAGCGCTAATCTTTTCACTTAGCGTGATATTTCAACGCACACTATTATAGTGCATGAAATTTTGCTCCATCCACTCCCAGTAATTGGGTAGAGAGCAAAACACTACTCATACTAGCTACTTGTCTTACACTTATTGACTAATTTATTTAAGCTCGCATTTCTTGGATGACGTGACTCTTGAATGTTATTTCATCCAATGATGCAACATTATTAAAAGTCAAATTACAAAGTCAATCCGCGCAGCTCAATAGTCAAGATCATATACAGATCTATTGAGGGCTTAATAATTTTATAACTCCAAAATTCGCCAACCAAAACTACGTAGCATGTCGCTAACCATAGCGCACACATTAGTTTTTATTGTGCCAAATAAGGCAACAAAACCACGGCGACTTTGAGTCATGTTTCCTTACTTTGGCTCAATTAAGGTTTGACCTAAAGTCTCCAAGACTTTTGCTCATCTAAAGAATGGGATTACGTTGTTTACATTTGAACATCTCTACTAAGTCTAGGTCAACCAAATTAACTTCCATAAGCTAAGTCAATTTAGAGAGAAATTCGCATTGGGATTAATTTGATTAGCATAATATAATTTTGCCGCAAAAACCTAAATTAAATAGTGACAATATTACACAAGTCGTAAGGTCGAAAATCCGCTATGCTCATAATCATCTCTTGCGCCACAGGTGACAATTATCTAAAATTTAATTTAATTTATGCGCAAAATATTGGTTTTCGGGAGTTAATTTACAAAGATTTCTCTCAACCGAATAACCTCCCACTGACTATGGCATGTCTAAAAGCATGATAAAAAATTATAATTCCATACAATAGCATCATAATGTAGATTCACAACCAATTTATGCTATGTCATAATTAACAATGGAATTTAAACAAATAACAATTAATCATACTATTCTAATTACAACATATTATAAACCAAAAAAAATATGCTGTATACAATATTCAGATTATGCCACAATAAAAGTACATCATCCTGAAATTTTCTGGAATTTTTTCTGAAATTTTCTGGAATTCTAAATAACCAATAAACACACATAAAATTAGAAATAAAAAATTTTAGAATCTGATAAACTGAAAAAAAATATTCCAGTAAACAGTAAAACATTTCAGAAGTCTAAAATAAAAATTTCAACCCCAGAAAATTATTTATGCAATACCAGAAGCATTTTAAAGCATAAATAATGAATTATTATTTCAGGAAAAATATTTTTTTATTTTCATAAAATTTCCAAAATTTTACGGAATATAGAAAATTTAATTCTGAGTCTAACGGCTCTAACCACGTTTAAAACAAAGCTATAACGAATAAATTATGGCCATTTAACGCGATTCAGAATTTAAGACAGAACAAACAAAGTCTTAAAAACAAGCCAGCACGGAAAAATGGCTCGCTGATTTCGATCTGTGACTCGATGCACGCTGACTCAGCAGCGGCTCGGCCTTGTAGCGTGAATGGCAGCGGTGATGCGCGTGACGACGGCCGTAGTAGCGTTTATCTGCATCTGGCGTGGGCGCATGCAAGGGTGTGAAGCGGCGTGGTAGCGCGTGAAGTCGTGGGAGCGTCTTAAGGCGTCGGTGGCGTCGCACGACCTGTGCCTTCGAGGTGTTTTTAGTCGATTTCGGTACTCCCGAACTTTATTTTCCAAAATAAATACATTTATAGTCTTAAAAATGACATTAATGATTATAAAAAATGAAATATTTTGGATCTCTTCCTCTTTTATAAATATACACATGATAAAAGAAAGCACGAAAATACCCATACAATGCTCTGATACCAATGTAAATCAGAGAGCATTAAAACGCAGCGGATTAAATGTTTAGATCATACCTTTTAGCGAAGAACCTTGTGGGTAAATCACGTGCTTCCTGAATCTGATCAATCAACCCAGCAATGGGGTTACAATAGTGAATATCACCCACACAAACCACAGTGCAAATGGCTTTGATCGTTGTTTATGCTTATCGCAAGAGGTGCTGATAAGGCTTATGCTTGGAATCTATAATTGCGTAGACTGTGGTCGTTTTTTAGAAAAATCGATCACTTATTTGTTATGAGATGATGGGATGTTGACACTATTATGATTTGTGTCATAATGATTAGTAGATGATGATGTCAGCAAGCAAGATTGGCTCACTCACACGAGCAATCGCCCTTGGCGCTTGGGAGCGAGCAAGGATGAGACTAGTGGTTTATTTTTGTTTGGAACCAAGAGAGACTGAAATTATCCACTACGTATGTCGCCTTGGTTACAACCAAGATGAGGTCGTGTTAAGGACCAAACATGGATGTTAGTACCCACTTTCCATGTTGTGCCTGTTATGATTAACCAGATGCGAGATCTCATTTGGCGCTTGGAAGGCGAGCAAATAGAGAATCTGGGTTAGGCGCTAGAAAACGACTAGATTGCGACTAGACTAATATCTGTACGGTGTATCAAGTATGACGTCACTCTTTTGGAAGAGTTACTCCACCGTAGCATGTATTCATACTACATGTGCTTGGCGACCAAGTAATGAGGTGAGAGAATGGATCCCTGTTTTCTCACCGTGTGAGTCTTACGTGTCATTATTGATATGACTTTCATTTTTGTACCATTTTGTGACTTTTGACTATGTCATAAGATAAGGGGTTGATTTTCTGCTACTTTGGTATGTTGCCTGCGGTCATGTATGATTCGGCCTTAAGGGACATCACTGGGAAAGCGGTTAATCCTAAACTAAATGGCATGAGGCCAAAGGGAAGATCATCTAGTATTACACCACTGATGTATATTCACTGCCGGTAACTCACATCGCTCTGTATGAGAAGCGGATTGAGTGTGAATATATTGCAAGAATTGAGCGGGTCAAACATGCTCTTTTTGAGGGATTAGAGATGTTTTTTGGACCGGTGTAATTAGATAGGTCTGGGGTATATGAGACACTATTTTTGTTCCTTTTGGGTTGATGTCTCTATGTTGGCTCATTTGGAGTTTCTAGTATATAGCTCCCACATGCAGGTGTTCTCAGCAGTCACACGGTGCATTGGCTAGTATGAGATTATTCATTTTTTGGGAGATTGAGATAGAGATATGGCAGTGTCATGCCAACTCATGTGCGAGTGGGAGATGTTAGAAATTGGGCGCCCATGTGGCATGGTCCTTTGAGCTTTTTGAGCCTGAACCTCTTGAACCTTATCCATGTAAGTTTGAATTTTAATTCAAACTTATTTGTATAACCATTCAAGATATCTATATCTATCATATCAATAGATATGGATAGATAGATAGATATTGGTTATATATCAGATTATATGGTTAATCTAATATATTGAATCAGATACGTATATCAGATACGTTATGGGGTTTTTACCCATAACCTTTTTTCCCAGACTCTCCTCTCTCTCTGACTCTCTCCAAAAAAACAATGATCAAAGCCATTTGCACTGTGATTTGTGTGGGTGATATTCACTATTGTAATATCACCCCATCGCTGGGTTGATTGATCAGATTCAGGAAGCACGTGATTTACCCACAAGGTTCTTCGCTAAAAGGTATGATCTAAACATTTAATCCGCTGCGTTTTAATGCTCTTTGATTTAGAAAAGAAGAGAATCGATGGGGTGGAAATGATTGTAAGCTGATTTAAAGGTATAATGGCCAGAGTGTGAAGGCTATAGGGGAGTATCTTTTGCAAGATATGTGGAGATGGAAATATGGTTTCCACAAATAATCTATATGATGTGATTGGTATTGAATGGATGAAAGGTTCAAGTTGTCATTCACCAGCAGAAGAGATAACATCAGATAGATGAAGTGTTTCCCATGGTTCAGGCAAATGAGCAATAACAAACTGGCAGAGAGTGCCAAAGGAGAGCCATTTATCATACCAAAAAGATTTGGCAGAGTTTCGGTTAAGTTGCCATTGAATTGTTGTGAGAACGGTATTCCTAGCCTTGATAATATTTTTCCATTAACGGCTATGGTAAGGATGAGCTATTGCATGTTGAAAGGTAGTGGAAGGGAAATATTTAGATTTTAGGATTTAGGTCCAAAGAGTGCAAGGGTTAGAGTAGAGTCTCCAAGCTAGGTGTAAGAAATGGGCTTAATTTTGTTTGCAAGATGCACAAATACTAAGTCCACTCGTGTTTTTTGGCAAAGTGATAGTTACCCAAGAGATAGTGTGTCATTTTTTGTGTGTGGGAGTAAGGGTGTGCATAGTGTAGTTCAGTTCGGGTGGTTTGAGAGTAAAATTATAAATCGAATGACGGATTAGCAGATTGGTGGATTGGCAAATTACAGTTTGAGTGGTTTTGAGTAGATTGACAAATTGAATAATATTCTAACCAATTATCAAGCCTTTGCATAATATTTTTCATATATATAATACAAACTAATTTTACATAATATTTTTCATATATATAACTATTAATTTGTAATAAATTTTATATTTTAAATCTCTTTTACACTTATTTTTACTTTGATATTTCGTTATAAGTTAAAAAATATATATATGTATTAACTATAGCAGAGTGGTAGAGTTTCAAATGATGATTATAAATTTTAAAATTTAAACCGCGGTTAGTAGATAGAGCGACGTCGATTGATATAGATAGAACAGTGCAGATTGATGTGCATCGGTGCGATTTTAGCGAATTTGGTAGTATTTTGCATAATTCTACATGGGAGTGTTGTTCCAAAGAAAAGAACCAATTTTGCAATCTGCTGGTAGTGCAAACCGACATGGGAAGGATGTGAGTTTGCATGGAATATGCAGGAATAGAGTTAAGAACGGAATTAATGAGAGTTCAGCCTGCGAGAGAGAGCATGTGTGGTTTCCCACCTGAAAAACGATCGTTAATTTTATCTAAAATTGGTTGAAAATCTGTAGTAGTGTTATGGCCATAGGAAAGAGGAACACCCAAATAGATACCAAGTTTTGAGGTGGATTGGATGCCCGTGAGCGAGATGATGGCTTGGCGCAAAGTCGTGGTAGTGTTGGGGGAGAAAAATAATTTGGATTTGGTGGTTGAGAATGAGTACAATTTTTGACAGGAGGAGGATAAGGTAGTTGAGAGATGAGTACAATTTTTGACAGTGGCACGGCAAAAAAGGAGAATATCATCGGTAAAAAAAAAAAGTGATACGCCTAGGCCTCCTTTAGCAATTCGAATAGGGTGAATGAGATGAGAGTCAGAAGCAGTTAAGAGGTCAAAAGAGAGTTGATTGAGACAAAGAATAAAGAGACAAGGGAAAAGAGGTCCCCTTATCTAACTCCTTGAGTGGGGATAGAAAGTAGAATTGTTTACCATAAAGAGACAAGGGCAAACACTAGTGTACCTTCTCTAAAGAAATAATATAATTTTAATTTTTTGAGTCAGAATTATAAAAGAAAATATCATAATGAAATATAATATGAGACATAATTAAAAAATTTATAAGTTATAACTAAAATAATGTCATAATCATAATTGAAAAAATGACATAAATAATATATATTTTTTAAAAAAAAAGATATATATTAAAATTTCCCTATACATAAACATCACTATCTTTTTTATAAATAAATTTCTTAACTTTGATGTGTTCTTTCAATCATATAACCCAAATAAGACACCTTGGACGGCAAAGGAACATCAAGAAAAATTACAAAATTTTGATCCAAAAAAAAAAAGTACAAAACTTTATGATTTTTGAAACAATTTATACAATTCAAATGATTAACTCAACCTAACACTTCTATTTTTTTCACTTAATTTCTTTTTTATAATAATATTAGTTAGATAAACAATATATCAATTTTTTGGAGAGGTTGTTTAATGGTCTTTGAACAATACTTCACCCTATTTATAACTTCGGGTGTGTTTGGTAACGTTTACGTTTTCAGTTTATATTTACAAAAAATTTATAAACTAGTTTTTGTTTATTTTTAGAAAAACATAAATTACAAACACGTTTGGTAATTGACAAAATGTTTAAAAAAAATTTAAAATATAAAAAAGAGTGAGAAATAACAAGTGGTAGTAAGTGGCGGTAGAAGACGATGGTGGAAAGTGGTGACGGTAGGTGGTGGGTAGCTAGTGGTGGCGGGTGGGTGGTGGGTGGTGGTAGTAGGTAGGTGGGTGGGTGACAGTGGTGGGTAGTGGGTGGTAGCGAGTGGGTGGTGGTGGCGGTGGTGGCGGATGGCGGGTGGTGATGATGGGTGGATTGGTGACGGTGGTGGGTGGTGTGTGGTAGCAAGTGGGTGGTGGTGGTGGTAGCAGGTGGTGGGTGGTGGTGGGTGGTGACGGGTAGGTGGCGGGTAGTGGTGGGTAGGTGGGTGATGGTAGCGGGTGATAGGTGGCAACGAGTGGGTGATGGTAGCGGGTGATAGGTAGTAGCGGGTGGGTGGTGGTGGTGGCGAGTGGGTAGCAGGTGGCTGGTAGTGGTGGGTGGCAGATGGTGGATAGTGGCGGTAGGTGGCTGGTAAGTAGTGGTGGCAAGTAGGTGGCGGGTGGTGATGGCGGGCGGTGGATGGTAGTGGCTGGTGGTGGGTGGTGGCGGGTGTATGGTAGGTGGGTGGTGGTGGTGGCGGCGGCGAGGAGTGGGTGGTGGTGGCGAGTGGGTGGCAGGTGGGTGGTGGGTGGTGGTAGTGGGTGGGTGGGTGGGTGACAGTGGCGGGTGGTGGGTGGTAGCGGGTGGGTGGTGGTGGCGGGTGGTGGGTGGTGGCGGTAGTGGCGGGTGGCGGGTGGTGATAATGGGTGGATGGGTGACGGTGGTGGGTGGTGGTGGTGGTAGCAGGTGGTGGGTGGTAGCGGGTGGTGGCGGGTGGTGGTGGGTAGGTGGGTGATGGTGGCGGGTGATAGGTGGCAGCGAGTGGGTGATGGTGGGTGGTGAGTGGTGGTGGTGGTGGTGTGGTGGTGGTGGTGTGGTGGTGGTGGTGGTGGTGGGTGGTAGGTGGTGGATAGTGGTGGTAGGTGGGTGGTAAGTAGTGGTGGTAAGTAGGTGGCGGGTGGTGGTAGCGGGCGGTAGATGGTAGTGGCGGTTGGTGGGTGGTGGCGTGTGTATGGTAGGTGGGTGGTGGTGGTGGCGGCGGCGAGAGGTGGGTAGTGGTGGGGAGTGGGTGGCAGATGGGTAGTAGGTGGGTGGTGGGTAGTGGTGGTGAGTGGTGGTGACAGGTGGGTGGTGAGTGGTGGTGGCAGATGGTGATGGGGGCTGGGTGGGTGGTGGTGGTGGTGGTGGAAGACGATGGTGGCGAGTGGTGGTTAGTGTTGGCTGGTAAAAAAAAAAAAACTGAAAACTCAAAATGGAAACACATTTTTTGTGTTTTCATTTTTTAGCTAAATTTATAAACTGAGACCACTGATTTATAAATCAAAAATTTTAACAAATAAGTTTTTATTTGAGTTTTTAAAATTTTTGTAAATATAAACAGAACTACTGAAAACGTAAGTGTTACCAAACGGCACCTTAATATTTATCAAAAACTTAACAAAAAAGTATTGAGAATAACACTAATTTAACCAATATATATTAAAGTGAATTTATTTCAGAACTACTAAATAATTTTTTTTAGCTTTCACAGATGGAAAATACTATGGACCCTAATGTTGTGTTTGGTTGGGAGATTTGAGGAGGGATTTAGAAAGGAAAATAGAAAAGGTGTATGAAACTAGGTAAAATGTAAGTATATTTTATTCATATTTCACCAAACTTTTTTCTTTCCCTTTTCAAATCCCTCCTCAAATCCTCCAACCAAACACAGCGTAAATTATCTAATTTTCTACCAAACTTTTCATATGGGTGTAGAACCCACACAAATTACATATGTATAGATCTCATATCTATGTAAGAGATTTAGTAAAAAATTTAATAATTTATGTAGAATTCCTAACATAACTCTTTACAGATATATTTATGATCCCACAACTACTGTTGACCCCACAAACATGTTTCTTGTGAGCGTTTGTATTTTTGTTTATGTGGATGTATTTGACTATATTTTTGTTTTTTATGTTTTGTTTTCATCTATTGCTTCTAAAACTGATTTGAAGAAATTTTTTGAAAAACTAAAATAAAACCAAACAAGCATAGCATAACAAATGGTCGTCATCAAGAAATAATAATTGTATTTACTAATACTATGGTTCTATTAGATATAGTAAGAAATATGCACGCTGTCTATCTTCTATCACGGTTTAAAGATAAAAATTTAAAAATAAAATTATTTTTTAAATATAAAATTTTTTATTACTAAAAATATCATTATTATATTTTTATCAATGAAATTAAATATTTAGCAAAGAAGTAGTATTTTTTGAACAAAAACTTGTCTCACCAAATTTCTTTATCTCATTTTTATTAATGATATTTTTAAAATTTTATCATCTCAAATTTTTTTTTTTTTTATAGCAAAAATATTACACATACATTCCAGAGCGAGAATGAGAAAGAGAATCTAAATTTGAAATAGTCGTGTTTGTGATGGTACGTTTCTTTGTCCTTTATTTCCTTGAACCCACAGTAGCAAACAAAACTCTTCCTATACTACTTTACAGCCACGGCTTTAGATTCTCTCTCTCTCTCTCTCTCTCTCTCTCTCTCTCTCTCTCTCTCTCTCTCCCGCTAGCATTACCCTTATTAAATAACACAAATGAATAAAAATTAGAATTTCCTCATTATCCTATTTATACCCTTAATTTTCTTCTTAAATTATTTTTTTTTTTTCCACCTCACAAAACCAATACAGTAGTCCATGTATCAATTGATCTTTCAACTATATTAATTTTATCTTTTAATTTTTCATATGGTATTAAGGGCAAATTACAAACACCCCTTTCGAAGTTTTGTGAAAATACAGATTCTCTCCTGAGGTTTGAAAAATTACATCCCGCCCCCTGAGGTTTATATTTTCATAACAAATTATCCCATGAAGTTTTTATTTTCATACAGATTCTCCCATAATTTCCCTTAATTTGTTATGAAAATTTGGCCTTCAGGAGGTAATTTATAATTTCTCAAACCTCATAGAGAAATCTGTATTTTCACCAAACTTCACGGGAGGTGTTTGTAATTTGCCTTATTAATTTAGTTCAATTCATTATGTCTTTTACAATCGTAATTTTAAAATTGGTATAGAGTTTTCTCCAATTTACACAATAGACAAAAGGGTTCAGTTGGGAAGGCACATCACAATTCTCATTCTAATCATCTAAACTTCCCATGTTAGCTAATATTATCTGTTAAAAAATCTATTTTGAAAATAAATATAATATGTATTCAAAAATAAATAAATATAATAAAATTATATGATTACAAATATCGGATTAATTTATTTTTGTGATTGATCTACATACAAAAAATTACAAAATAAATGATTTAAATCATCAAAAGTGATACCATAAAAATAATCCAATCCTTTAAGATAAACTCAATTTTCCATATGAATAAATAAATAAATGAATAGAATTCTTTTGACTTCTCTCTACATATACCCTTCACCTCATACAAAAACCAAAATATTATGGGTGATGTTCCAAACTCTTTCACACCTCCCTCAGCACCTCCCCCACACAAGTCCAACATGCCCGTGCTCTACTATGGCCTAGTGGTAGTTGGCACCGCCGCCGTTGTCCTCGCCATCTACAACCTCATCATCATAAAGTGGTGCGCCGAACACTACCACCAACGCCGCCGCCGCCCCGAGGGATTGGTCAGAACCTTAGAACCCATATCGAGCCGGAGTTTTGACAACCCTAATATACACTTGGTGGGAAGTTTTAAATACAAGAAAGAGCAAGGAGGGGCTCAAGATCAAGGGTACGAGTATGAGTGCCCTGTTTGTTTGTCTGTTTTTGAAGAGGGTGAAGAGGTGAGGAAGTTGCCTAGGTGCAACCACTCTTTTCATGCTGCTTGTATTGATATGTGGCTTTTTTCTCACTTTGATTGCCCAGTTTGTCGGTCTCCGGTGGAGCTGCCGGTTTTGAGGCGGCACGCGGCGGCGGATCGGCCGGACAATTCAAGAGAAGGGCTGCTGGATACAACAGCCATCCCTGTTTGAATGTCTTCTTGCTCTTCTTTTGATACTTTTTGTTTTTTTGTCTATATAAAATGATGTTTTGTCCTTGGTGGCTAGTGGTTGGTGTGTGTGGACCAAATGACTCAATTTGGCTATTAAATTTTGAATTGAAAAAAATTATTCTTTTAGAGTTTTTTTTGTGGAATGAAAAAATTTAGTGTATTTTGAAATGATTTTTTAGTTGAATAGATAATTGTAAGTGAAAAAAATGATTAATTGATATTTTTAATGTGGTATTTTAATTTTTTTTTAACTTTTTGACGTTTTGGCTAATCAAATAGGATTTAAGAAACATCTTGATGAGTTTTAACTCTATCACATCGACTAATCCCGAAAGAGCAATCTCACCACCTATTTACAAGACCAGAGCAAACGCCCTATATGGACTAGGCCTAAGGAGCTTGTTGCAGCTAGTGAATATTGACCCTAAGGATGGCAACAGGTAAGGCATGGGTTGAAGCCCCCCTATCCCACCCAGCCACCCAACCAACCAACCAAATTTTTGCTGCTTATCCCTACCCCGACCCAACTCTTGTGAAACTCTCCCCTACAACCCAAACCCACAAATGTAACCCCCACCCTCGCCCTACCCAATTCACAATACAATCAGAAATTTAATAATAATATTAAAACTTAATAATTAAAGCTAGAAAATTACATTTATAATTAAAATAATATATTATATATTGTACATATATTAAAATTATATTATATGTAACATAATAGAAACTCAATAATATATTATATAGATATTATATATATTCTATAAAAATTTAACAATATATTATACATGTTATTATTTATTTGCTACTATTTTTGCGGGTCAGATAGTGTTCAAGTAAAAAATATTCTTCCCCACCCCCGACTCAAATCAAGTCCAATTTTTTAAAAATTTCTCCAAATCTAATTATACCCTATTCAACCACCCCTGAACCCATCCCATTAGGATCAGAGAAAGTCAGGGACCTGACGGATCAATATATTTTGCCATCCCTACCTAAGACCTAGAGGGTCTACACACTCAGGCCCAAATTGTGCCCACTAGGCCCAACTATTTTTATATCTTTACTTCCTAAAATTTTTGTTACTTTTGACTACATAAAATGACAAAATTATATTTTGAATTGGTAAATGCAATCCATTTAGAATTTTTGTAGAATTATTTATCAAATTAATGTGTTAATGGCATTTTTTAGAGGGTTGATTATTCTTTACCCCTCAATTATCATTGAATCTCTCACTTTACCTTGTAATTTTAAAATTGAATATAGAAACTACTCAACTATATCACAAAAAAAAAAAAAAAAACCCTCTCCCAGAAGGGGTGAAAAGTGAATTAATTTCAATAGTTGAGGGGTTTAAATATACAATTTTAAAATTGAAGGAAGAAAGTGATATTCAGTGATAGTAAAATATAATTAACCATTTTTTTTTATTAGTAAGACGCATCTTCATAAGTTATAAATCTAGTGGAAATTACTAATTAGTGGTGTTGTCAAAAAATAATTACAGATTGATGAAAAAGTTTAAGCTTTTAATTATTAATACTTATGAAGTTTATCATTTATTTGTAATTTTTTTTCAAAACCAACACTGCATTTGAACTTCCCCTTAAATCTATCATAACATTCTGCATACATTTTATGAAAAATAATATACAACTTCACTTTCTAGATTTAATGATGTGTGAGTGAGATGATTAGTTAATAATTAGAAAAAAATATGAGAGAGAGAGAGAGAGAATATTATCTTAAATATTTTAATAGATTGACACATCAGTAAATTCAAAAAATGAGGTATCAGATGTTATTTAAAAATTGAATCACCCTAACATTATTGTTTGGTAGAGTAAGAATGCAAAATTTGTGTAGTTCAACTTGGAACCATTCTTAATCTTTACAGTAATAATCTTGTAAAACTCATAGAGCTAAAGTAATCAAGTTGAAAGGAAAGTTAGAGTGAGTTCTGCAAGAATTCTGCTAAGATTGATTATCAATAATGTTAGGTATCAAAAGTTTTCATGAAGATTCTTCACCTTTAGATTAATATATTGTAGTGTTTTATTGTATGTTACATAATCGCCCTTAGATTAGTTTCATGAAACCTTTTATGACAACTTCATTTAATTTGAACTACTTTTACTATTGAAAATGGGAAAAGTTAGGGATCATGAAAATTTTTCATGAAAGTGATCATGAAAAATTTATGATCCTTAGATTACCTTGATTAGTGTGTAGTGCTTTATTCTAAGTGTAATCTAATGGTCACAACGCTTTTATGATTATTTTCATGAAAATTTTTTCATGACACCTAGCATTGCTGATTGAAAATTGAATTGAGCAAGTCATGTGAAAATTGCTTATTGCATAGGATCCTACTTCATTTAATTTGGACTACTTTTCACTGTTGTTAAAATATTTAAAATTTGTGCAGTCAAAATTTGTTTAATTTAACTTAATAAAATTCTCACCAATAATCAATCTTTGCAATAATCTTGCAGAGGATCCAAATCCAGTTTTTTGTGAGTCGATAGTCAAACGTATAAATCCATTGATTTTTTATTTTATTTTGGTACAAATAAGTACAAACTTTCCACGTAGAAGAGATAACCCCAAAACAAAATACATATAAAAAAATAAATAAATAAAAAAGACCCAAAACAAAATACCAGCCCACTTATCTATATATATAGATATAGATAAGGCCTCTAAGAGTTTCAATCAAGTTCCTAATCTAAATTTTTTAATTTTTTAAAATTAAAACACGTTCAAAGGCAACTCATTAGGTAACCAAACTACTCAAATCATGTTAGCAAACAACTCCGGCACATTTCCATTAGGAGAGTGAAAGTAGGAGGGAGAGTCTTAAGTTGCGTTTGGTAGAATTTTTTAAATATGATTTGAGAATAGAATTGTATTTTGAGTTTATAAGTTTTCAAATTATAATTTGAGTATAAAAAATTTGTTTGGTGAATGAATTTTGAATTGAGTGAAAAATTTTTAATGTGACATATGATATTTGATACAAAAATTTACAATTCATAACCAAACACACAACTCAAAATTCTATTCAAAACTTATAAAAAAATTTCAAAAAGTCGAAAAATATTTTTTATTAAATATATAAAAATCAACATGTGTCAAAAAAAAAAAAAAAAATTATGCACTGTTCCGATCAACAGGGCGAACAACCAGTGGGACGTCTGGTGGAACAACCGATTAGCCCAAATTTTCCCATCTTAGGCTCAGTTTTCAAAAGTGAGTAAAATTAATTTTTAAAAGCTACAACCAAACACCATGTGCGAACTAAGAGTTAGAATCACAATTCCAAAGGTCTTCCAAACAAAGCCTCGTGTGATGGTTACAACTTTCTCAACAAAGCCTTATGTGATGGTTACAACTTTCTCAACAAAGCCTTATCACCTAAATCAGTGTAATGCCCTGGCGTAATTTAGTCGTAGCTGGCAGCGCTACCATAAAGAAGGAAAAAAAAGACAAAAAAACAATGGAAATATCAAGTCCAAGAGGCGTCATGACTACCTTGAATCTAATCAAAAACCTCCCCTCAGGAGTGCAGAGCGTGAGAGAGAGAGAGAGAGAGAGAGAGAGAGAGAGAGAGAGTGGTTGTGGAGGACATGGGGCCGAGGAGGAAGGGGTAGGGAAAGGAGTCCACAGATTGTGAGAGAGAATGGTTAGGAGGAAGAGAGAGTGGAAGAGGGGAAGAAGGACAAGGGGGAGAGGGTAGATGTGGCGAAGTGAATGTGAAACAGGAAGAGAGATCCAGAGGTTGGGTTAGGGTAGACTCTAGTGTGCTGAGGTCCATGGTAAGGGGTATGGAAAAGAGTTTTTGGAACTAATAAATAAAAAAATAAAAATACTATTAGGGTTTAAATGGTAAAATATCACATTCCATCAACTTTCTTTGTCTGACAAAACTGACAGGAGAAGTTAGTGTTATTTTAGAAACCTCAGGGAACGTCAATGCAATTTACCCCCCAAAAATAAAGAATCTATATATAAAACTATACTGAAAGAATTAAGCATGAGACGTCAAAACATAATTTTATTGCAGCATCAGCTCTACCAAACCATGAGTTGATAGATTCTTCACAATCGTTACAAGGATACACCAATTTTTCAACTACCAACTATTGAACAAGTAAACTACATTTTTCTCAAATTGTCTAACCTTGCCTGTAAATCACTGTCTATCCCAGTGTCGTCGTTTCCAGTTGCTTCAGCTTGTGCAACCACCTTGTTCTTTGCAGCTGGGGCGGCCACGGCAGATGATGGTGCATTCAGAAGCTGCTCATAAAATTGGAAATCCATAAACCATCAGCATAAATAGTTAGTGCTAATAAAAAACCCAATTAATGCTAAAAAATTTGTAGATAGTACCTCTGAATTCATATCAATTCCAATCTCATCAAGGACTTGATTCACGAGCTCTTCCGTTTCTTCTTCTTCCTCATCTCCTTCCAAAGCATCATCAATGGCGTCTCCCATGACTTCAGTAACCATTTCCATTTTCTCATTCTGCCTCTCAAATTCTTGCATTATTCTCTGGAGAGATGGCAAGTTCATCTGCCTATTCATCTGGCCCATTGCTTTTGTGACACCTTTCATTGCCTCCCCCATGGCTTGTGTTGACTTCAAAGTCTAATTTTTTCAAATATAAAAGAAATCAAAATTTTAGTACCACAACAAGCAGACTAGAAAAGTTCACCAGAGTATGCTATCTTATGGCTCCAAGGAAGAACTGAAACTTACCATCCGATGCAAATCAAATTTATACATGCCCAAATATAAAGTTACTTTGAATTTCTTAGTAAATCGCTAAACAGATTTATCATCACCACTGCTCTTTTTAGCTCAAAATGAGCGTATAAATAAATACACATAAGAAGAAAGGTTATGAAATTAAAACATGAGGTTCTAGTGGGGCCAAACTGCCGACGACCTAGTGAGCTACAGGAGGTTCTGTGCACTGGGCTAACCTAGTGAGTCTAGTGACTACTAGAGTAGAGTTAAGATGTGTTACATGAACTCCGCACTTTGGGGCGAAGTACCCGTGCCGACACGACACGACATGGGTGCGGGTGTGGAATCTGTGTCGGATTCGGCTGTTCTCTCTCGGACACGGCTCTTTACAGATAGCAAAAGAAATGAAAGAAGAGAGAGCAAGAGAGAACCTGGTTGAAACTCCATCCAGTTGATCCAGTGGAAGTCAAAGATCGACGACCTCCAGTCGAAGCTCCATCCGGTCGATCCAGTCGAAGATCGAAGCTCCATCAGTCGATTGAACAGTCGAACACCCCAGACAACTCTCTCTCTCTCGCTTTCTCTCTCTCCCTCGTGATCGCAATCGCGATTGATCGCTTCACTTTGCTTCCTCTCTCTCTCCCCTCTCTCTGTCGTTTTATTCTTGATTTTACTGATGCCCTGTCTCTTGATTCACATCTATATAAGTTAGTGGTTTACCACTATTTTCAAATTGGGCTGAGAATTATCTAATTAATTCTACAGTTATGCTAATAAGTCTTCAAGTTGTTGTATGGCTAGCTTTAAGGCTTCTTCTTGTTTTATAGTTATCTGTCTATTTTTCTGAGAAATTTTTAAACTGTAATTTTTCAAGAATCTGCCAGAAGCTAATGATAAGAGAAATTAATATCTATATTTTTGATCTTCTAATTCTTGTATAAGTTCAGTACTAATTTTGATTTTAATCCTAAGTTCTTTTTCTAAGGGCATAAAGTTTTGATTTTTAAATTTCTTTTATGGACAATATTTCCACTCAGATTGCTCTCCTTTTATTCTAAAATTCTTTTTCTTTGGCAAAACTATTTTTAGGCAATGTTTGTTTTCATTACATATACTCCTACCTTGAAGCTAAGCTTCATTCAACATAGTATATTTTTATTTTCTATTTTTTACCTTTCCCCTCCTCCCTACAGTTTGCCCTCAAATGCCTAACCACGGTTCACACGGGCTCTTCTTTTGATCTTCTAATTCTTGTATAAGTTCAGTACTAATTTTAATTTTAATCCTAAGTTCTTTTTCTAAGGGCATAAAGTTTTGATTTTTAAATTTCTTTTATGGACAATATTTCCACTCAGATTGCTCTCCTTTTATTCTAAAATTCTTTTTCTTTGGCAAAACTATTTTTAGGCAATGTTTGTTTTCATTACATATACTCCTACCTTGAAGCTAAGCTTCATTCAACATAGTATATTTTTATTTTCTATTTTTTACCTTTCCCCTCCTCCCTACAGTTTGCCCTCAAATGCCTAACCACGGTTCACACGGGCTCTTCACCTAAGGTCACTCAGTAATAAAATAGAAAACAACAGATATTACGAAGGTGTAAAACATGTAATATTAATGAGCAAACAAGCATTCAATAAACTTAGTTTTTCTAAAAAGAAAATAAATTTTTAGAATAGAAGAGTTACCATTTTGAAATATTTATAAAAAAAAAAGAGAGACTACTCACACATCATATTAATAAGGAATATACTTACAAAGATTATATTACGGACTCTGAAATTCTGAAAGACTTGGTACACTTAGAGGTTTTTTAGAGGAGTTGGAATTTTTTACAAAGTAGAGTGAAGGGGAATTTTTCATTCTGCTTCTTTCGTTGGCATGAATGCCAATTTATACACATGGTTGATAGATACATACAAATCTAAAGATTACAAACAATCCCAAAAAAAAAAAAAAAAAACTATACGTCAAAAGTTTGGACTTAAAAGTCTAAAAGACTACTCTAGTTTAGGCGATAGACTTTTACAACAATTTATATGCCATAAATGCATAGATTTTGACTTAAATTCCTATTCTAGATATGGATAAAATTTTATCAATAAAAGATTAGGATAATGATATCGGGTACTGCTTTGGGCCCCATCACATATCATTCAATCCTCCCTTTTTGATAAAATTTTGACACTATAATTTATTACAGGACGCGTGTAAGGATTCTCACAGCTTTTCTTTAATAAAGCAAGGTAGGGTTCATCTACTTTATTAAAGTAGTGAGTGAAGGAGAAGCCTTATTAAATAATTACAGACATAGATATTTACAATAGCTATTTGTCTTTTCTTGGCGTGCTCATCTCTGATTATTGAAGAGAGGCTTTATCTTCTACAAAATTTGTCTTTTTCTTCTGGGATGCCAATAATTGATGTCGACGCTTGGATGCTGAATCTTCAAAGTAGATTCTTCGTGGAAGATTTACAAAATTTTGAAGAGTCAAAAGTCTTAAAATACTGAACTACTACAATATTTTCAAAATATTACATGAGTCTTAATTTGTGAAGTGCACCTTTTTTTTTTTTCAAACCATACATTCTATCTGAGAGATCGTCCAGGTCTGCCGCTGAAAGTTGGTCGTAAAAATCATCCCCCATGGCTGGTTCATCTTCCCATTGATTATTTTGGTCATTTTCTCCCATTAGTGGTGACTCATGAGAGACGCTATGCTGATAGTTAGGATACTGACTTTCATCAACGAATGTTTCTTTGCTAAAGGATATCCTGGGATAGCTAGGTTACAGTATATCTTCTGATTTCTATCTTCGCAAACTAACTGTCCATAATTTCCATTATACGCTAATAGAGGATTATTAGCGAATTTTCTCCATTTATTGAGCTGATCTCTGAGTGAAAATTTTCTGCATGGCCAGAGCCTCCGATTGAGAAGTCCTGGGTATCCCGGAAATGTTGACGTTCCTCTGAGGTACATTTTATGCTTGGCTGGGATGCACCTTATTTCTTTCCACTCTGGTAGCCTGCTATCAATTAATGCTTCTACATATGGATGATGCTCTTCCATTACACAGTACTGAATGAGCAAGTT
Organism: Camellia lanceoleosa; assembly: GCA_025200525.1. Classification (NCBI taxonomy): domain Eukaryota; kingdom Viridiplantae; phylum Streptophyta; class Magnoliopsida; order Ericales; family Theaceae; genus Camellia; species Camellia lanceoleosa. Next base: position 59,993,274 of record CM045771.1, on the reverse strand, counting down.
TATTTCCAAAGCTATCGATCTGATCTGGATCTGAAAAAATTATTCTAGAGACAAAGCTGTAATCTAACAATTGTGAAGCCGTTAGATAACGCGTTTTGCCCTTAATCTCTATCTCCCATGGCTCGAATGTTGCTAGATTTATTTGGCAAAGGCAGATGCTGAAATCTAAATTACACTGGCATCGACCAAAATGTTCTGGCCTGTCCATACATCTTTCCTCTTCTAAGCAGGGCTACTCTTCATCTTCGTAGAGATAAGTCCATTGATAAGCTATGCCAGGGCAGTGAGCTCCTGCTATGGAGAGGTCCTGAAGAAACTGTTGTATAGTGACTAACTCACTATTTTTGCTTTTTTCGGCTAAGGTATATATATGGGGTTTGAGGTCCTCTATTTCTTGGCTTTTCTCACAAAAAGATCAAATGATAGAATGCCTGAAAAAATAAATTCTAGCACTCAATTGTTCAAATTCCTCACTGGTGAGTTGTCTGATTTCTTGGTTAGGAAAGGGGGCAGTTGTTTTTCCTGGAGCTAATTTTTTAAGCCGGTTGGTTAGGGTTCGAATGGTTGCTCTCAATTGTTTTTCTTCGTCTCGGAGCTGGTCTAACTCTTCACTGACCCTTTTGCCTTTATCCATAATTTTCTTGAAATTTCTGGTAAGACCTTCACAATGTCTGCACATTTGGAGACGATTTTGAGAATCTATCTGAGGGTTAGTACTACTGCTTCCAATTATCTAGCTAACTGGAACTCCACTAGTAGCAAGAATGATTGACTGCATCTTGCCCAATGTGTCCAGGTAATCTTTAGCTATCTGGCTGATAAAGTAACTGGTTCCTATTTGCCTTCGGGCATATGTACTGGCTGACTCGAAATCATAAAATCCTTTAAACTGAGGTTTGGAAAAATTTTTAACTAAGGGTTCAACTTTTATCCAGTCATGGTAAATACTAGGCTTAGTTCCTTTGACTACTACATAAAAACAAAAGCTTTTGGACAAAAGTTTATTCTTGATTTTTGAAAAATATATACTAACAGAGTTTAGAGCTGACAGACGTTTAGCTGGGTGGTTATGGTTGTTCCAAAGGTTGTCTAGAAGACAGTGTTGAACTGGGTCTAGCTCAGTTCCTGTTAATGGTCTGAACTTGTTTCTGCCTTCATGAATGGGAAGAGCAAATCCTCCAAAATTCATGGTTTTGTTGTTTTCCATTATCTACACAAAAATTAAGCTGGTTATTTTTTTTTAAAATAAATTTTCCTACTTAACCAATCTGTTAACCTATTATCACTCCCCTTAATATGTTCAAATTCTACTTTATATCCTTGTCCTACTATACAGTCTAAAAATTTTGCCGATCTTCTGATACTTAATTTGTGCTGGTTAAGTTTATTATAAAATCTAACCATAGCTTCACAGTCTGTCCTAATTATAAAGGGTTTGTGCAAAAATAATCTAAATTTGTTTATTGCATATACTATTCCTAATATTTCAAAATCTAAGCTTGTCATGGTCATGTCTTTTTCTTTAAATTTTCCAGAACTATATCTACAAATGCGCTCTTTATTTTTACTATCATACTAGGTTTAGCTAATAATATTGTTCCCCATCCTAATTGACTTGTGTTTGTCTCTACGACTATATATTCTGATTCTAAGGGAAGTTGTAGGTCTGGTAAATTTCTACAAATGTCTTTAATGTTTCTAACTAGAGCTATATCTTGTTGATTGAAATATTTTTGCCCTGTAGGTGTGGTCTTACTATATAGGGGTCATATTATTTTACTAAGGTTAGGAATATACATCCGTACATAATTTAAAATTCCTAAAAATGATTGAAGCTGTTTTGCATATTCTAATTTATCTGGATAATCTAAAATTTTCTTAACTATGTGAGGTTGTAACCTAATTTTTCCATCTCCTAACTCCATTCCTAAAAATTCTATATGAGGCTTATTTAATACCATCTTTTTCTTGCTAATTATTATTCCATTTTTATGAATTCTTCTAATGCTATATATAAATGATTTATGTGACTATTTTTATCTAGGCTAAATACTAATACGTCATCTATATATACCAGTATAAAACTATATTTATTAAATATGCTATCCATCTTGCGCTGAAATATAGAAGGTGCATTTTTCAGTCCAAAAGGCATAACTAGCCATTCGAAATGTCTTTGTGGGCAACAAAAGACTGTCCAAGGTATGCTTTCCTTCTCTATTTTTATCTGCCAAAATCCCGACTTGCAATCAAATTTACTAAATATTTTTGCTGTCTGTATTCTGTTTATAAGCTGATCTTTATTTAGTATATTATATTTGTCATCTTCTGTCTTGTCATTTAATCTTTTATAATTTATAACCATTCTAGCTTTTTCGCTTTTTATCTCTGCATGATTTCTGAACATAAATGCGGCGCTCCTATGTGGGCTATTACTGGGTCTAATTACCCCTAAATCTAATAACTCCTTAATCTATGTCCTTTATGTCTGCTGGCGTATGATCTATTTGTGCTGATGTAATCCTGTAATCTTTATTTTTTATGTCTAAGCTGGCTAAAACTTTATTTCTTTCTCAATATTTCATGAGTTGTTCGCCTAAAATTTTTGTTGTTTCAGCCAATCTGATTATTTCATCTAGATCATTTTCTGTTCTTCTGTATACTGGTTTTTTCTTTAATTTTCCTATTTTTGCAAAAACTAATTCTATGTTAACTATTTGTTGAAAATCTTCTAGGTTCCAATAGTCTCATTTTTCTTGAAAATCAAACTCTTCTAATTCATCATTTTCTATGTCTAGATTTTCTAAAGACGTATTTGCTATCTCATCAGGTATACTTCAGGGCTAGCTCGGGACAAATATTTCTACTAGGAAATAAAAAACTAGCGGGAACAAAATCTACTCCTATGGTACCACCACTCTTCGTACACAACTCTGATGAATGGGCTATGGTGCTAAAAGCATATGCTGTGGGTGTATGTACAGTTCGCTTGAAGAAACTGATGTTTTGGGTGATAAACATGCCACCTTGTAGACTAAGTATAAAGTTAAGTCCTAAGATGAAAGGATGATTTTGTCGCGTATTTCCAATCCAAACTTGAGGTAAAGGGAACCATTCTACATGTTGAGTCCGAGAACCTAGGTGATGAAAACTAATCTGTGCTCCATTGATGCAATATGTATATGTCTGTTTAGTACCATCGGCTATACTGACCAAGGATGGGGTTGTTAAAGCTGTGCTCCATCCTGGTGGAACTATGTGTTGTTCAATATATGATTTACTGACTCCTGTATCTATCATGACATCTATACTAAGGGTTTTTTCTGCATATTTAATTACACAAAAGATCTCAACTAAATTTGGTTTGAGTAACAGGGTAATTGAATGGTAAGTATGTATTATCTGACTGTGTTTGCGAGTATTGACTAAAGGGTTGAGAATCAATTAGGTTGACTAATTCTAAAGAGTTCATATGTTCTTCAACCACTTTATCTTTTAAAGGGTATTTAGTATGAAACTGTTCTAACTGTTGTTTAAGCTGTCTATTTTCTGCTTCTAAACATTCTATATCAAAATTAGCTTTAGTTTCTATTTCTCGTAATTTTAACTTCAGTTCTCTTACCTGTATTTCTAATTCTCTAATTGTTAGATGTAATTCTCTGCTTTCTAAACTACGATCTTCTAGCATCTCGTTGTTATTTTCTAATGTTATCTTGTGTGTCATGCTTAATTTTTCAAGACAGATTATACAATAGGTTATACTGCATAATAAACACTGAGCTCTCTTATCTTTAGCTGGAAACCAATTACAATAACTGCATTTAGTGGTATCAAATCCTAGTCCTATTTGAAAATTATGCTGATATTCAGTATCTGCATTGCATTCCATCATAAAGAAAGTATCATGAGAATGAGTCATTCCTATTTCTTGGTTGAGTTGTCCTAACAGATTATCTACATCTGTATCACTTTCTGAATCACTATATAAACTTATGGCTTCTATTTGATATTTATAATCACTGACTATGCTATAGACTTCTGAATCATCACTATTTGTGTTAACTATATCTTCCTCTAAGTCTTCTATAATATGTAATCACCCAGCTAAACGTCTGTCAGCTCTAAACTCTCTTAGTATATATTTTTCAAAAATCCAGAATAAACCTTTGTCCAAAAGCTTTTCTTTTTATGTAGTAGTCAAAGGAACCAAGCCTGGTATTTACCATGACTGGATAGAAGTTGAACCCTTAGTTAAAAATTTTCTCAAACCTCAATTTAAAGGATTTTATGATTTCGAGTTAGCCAGTACATATGCTCGAAGACAAAAATTTTCTCAAACCTCAATTTAAAGAATTTTATGATTTCAAGTCAACCAGTACATATGCTCGAAGGCAAATAGGAACCAGTTACTTTATCAGCCAGATAGCTAAAAATTACCTGGACACATTGGGCAAGATGCAGTCAACCATTCTTGCTACTAGTGGAGTTCCAATTAGCCAGATAATTAGAAGCAGTAGTACTAACCCTCAGATAGATTCTCAAAATCCTCTCCAAATGTGCAAACATTGTGAAGGCCTTACCAGAAATTTCAAGAAAATTATGGATAAAGGCAAAAGGGTCAGTAAAGAGCTAGACTAGCTCCGAGATGAAGAAAAACAATTGAGAGCAACCATTCGAACCCTAACCAACCAGCTTAAAAAATTAGCTCCAGGAAAAACAATTGCCCCCTTTCCTAACCAAGAAATTAGACAACTCACCAGTGAGGAATTTAAACAATTGAGTGCTAGAATGTATTTTTTCAGGCATTCTATCATTCGATCTTTTTGTGAGAAAAGCTCAGAAATAGAGTACCTCAAACCCCATATATACACCTTAGCCGAAGAAAGCAGAAATAGTGAGTTAATCACTATACAGCAGTTTCTTCAGGACCTCTCCATAGCAGGAGCTCACTACCCTGGCATAGCTTATTAATGGACTTATCTCTACAAAGATGAAGAGCAGCCCTGCTTAGAAGAGGAAAAATGTATGGACAAGCTAGAACATTTTGGTCAATGCCAGTCTAATTTAGATTTCAGCATCTGCCTTTGCCAGATAAATCTATCAACGTTCGAGCCATTGGAGATAAAGATTAAGGGCAAAACGTGTTATCTAACGGCTTCACAATTGTTAGATTACGGCTTTGTCTCTAGAATAATTTTTTTAGATTCAGATCAGACAGATAGCTTTGGAAATAAACTTGCTCATTTAGTACTTTGTGTAATGGAAGAGCATCATCCATATGTAGAAGCATTAATTGATAACAGGCTACCAGAGTGGTAAGAAATAAGGTGCATCCCAGCCAAGCGTAAAATGTACCTCAGAGGAACGTCAACATTTCCGGGATACCCAGGACTTCTCAATCGAAGACCCTGGCCATGCAAAAAATTTTCACTCAGAGATCAGCTCAATAAATGGAGGAAATTCACTAATAATCCTCTATTAGCATATAATGGAAATTATGGACATCTAGTTTGCGAAGATAGAAATCAGAAGATATACTGTACCTTAGCTATCCCAAGATATCCCTCCAGCAAAGAAACATTCGTTGATGAAAGTCAGTATCCTAACTATCAGCATAGCGTCTCTCATGAGTCACCACTAATGAGAGAAAATGATTAAGATAATCAATGGGAAGATGAACCAGCCATGGGGGATGATTTTTACGACCAACTTTCAGCGGCAGACCTGAACGATCTCTCAAATATAATGTATGGTTAAAAATAAAAATCAAAAATCAAAAAAGACGTGCACTTCACAAATTACGACTCATAATATTTTAAAAATATTGTAGTAGTTCAGTATTTCAAGACTTTTGACTCTTCAAAATTTTGTAAATCTTCCACGAAGAATCCACTTTGAAGTTCAGCATCCAAGCGTCAACATCAATTATTGGCATCCCAGAAGAAAAGACAAATTTTGTAGAAGATAAAGTCTCTCTTCAATAATCAGAAATGAGCACGCCAAGAAAAGACAAATAGCTATTGTAAATATCTATGTCTGTAATTATTTAATAAGGCTTCTCCTTCACTCATTACTTTAATAAAACAGATGACCCCTACCCTGCTTTATTAAAGAAAAGCTATGAGAATCCTTACACGTGTCCTGTAATAAATTATAGTGTCAAAATTTTATCAAAAATGAGGATTGAATGATATGCGATAGGGCCCAAAGCGGGTACCCAATATCATTATCCTAATCTTTTATTGATAAAATTTTATCCATATCTAGAATAGGAATTTAAGTCAAAATCTATGCATTTATGGCATAGAAATTGTTATAAAAGTCTATCGCCTAAACTAGAGTAGTCTTTTAGATTTTTAAGTCCAAATTTTTGACGTATAGTTTTTTTTTTTTTTTTTGGATTTTTTGTAATCTATGAAGCACGGACACCTCTCCGAGGGCTCCGTACCAGTGTCGAACACGTGTCGGACATAGACACGCGTCGGACACGCGGTGGACACGTGTCCGACACGCACTAGAGAGTGTCCAATTTTTTTTTTTTGAAGTCGGACACGTCCAGGACACATTATGGACACTTTTGGGACACGCACGGGGTCAATTTCAAAATTTACAAAACATTTTTAGAGTCAATTTCAGAATTTACAAAATATTTTTGGGGTCAATCTGTAAAAAAACAAAAATAACTTCTGTTTGCCCTAAATCGATCAAAGAGCTTAGTAGAGAATAAAAAGAGAGAGAGAAGGCGAAAATAACAGAGAAAGAGAACCTGGTCGCTCGTCGCTCGTCGTCGCTCGTAAGATACACCTTCTTCCTTCTTCTTCCTTCCTCGGCTTCGGTCTTCTTCCTTTTTCTTCCTTCTTCTTCTGGTCTTCGTTCGTCAATCGATGTTTCTCTCTCTCTCTCTCTGTCGACGTCTCCTCTCCTCTCTGTCCGAGTATATTTTTGTTTTTTCACGTCTTTTTTTTTTTTTTTTTTTCTATTTTCATTTTATATTTTTTTTCCCTCTATATGTCTTATTTCAGAATATATATATATATATATATTTATATATATGTCTTATTTCAGAATATATATATTTTATTAGTTTCGTTAATTTTAATAATAATGTGTTTATTAATTTTATTATAGGAACAAATTTGTAATTCTGAAACAATGGCTACTACATTGAATAATTCACATTTGTAATTCACATTTTCTGATATTTATGAATTTTGTAATAGATGATAGTTGTTTGTACATTGGATAATTTTATATTTTGTGGTTTGATTTTCATGCATTTTGTAACAAATGATAGTTGGTAGCTTCAAATGACATGTTATGTATTGATGGAATGCAAGTTTATGTTATTTCAATGTTTTTTAAATTTTTTTTTAATAATTTTATGACATATAATAAATAAAATTAATTATATATATTGAACGTGTCTCCAGCGTGTCGTGTCCCCCATTTTTTGAAAATTTGCGTGTCGGCGTGTCTGTGTCGTGTCGCGTGTCCGCTTCATTGTTTGTAATCTTTAGATTTGTATGTATCTATCAACCATGTGTATAAATTGGCATTCATGCCAACGGAAGAAGCAAAATGAAAAATTCCCCTTCACTCTACTTTGTAAAAATTCCAACCCCTCTCAAAAACCTCTAAGTGTACCAAGTCTTTCAGAATTTCAAAGTCTGTACTGTAATCTTTGTAAGTATATTCATTATTAATATGAAGTGTGAGTAGTCTTTCTCTTTCTTTAAATATTTCAAAAGGGTAACTCTTCTATTTTAAAAATTTATTTTCTTTTTGGAAAAACTAAGTTTATGGAATGTTTGTTTGCTCATTAATATTACATATTTTATACCTTCGTAGTATCTGTTGTTTTCTATTTTATTACTGAGTGACCTTAGTTGAAGAGCCTGTGTGAGCTGTGGTTCGTATATATCTATATAAAATAATAATAGTTAATAACTATTATTATAATAACTATAATAATAACAATTATTATTATATATTATATAATAATTATTGTATAACATATAATATATTTATAAGATAATATATACTTATATATATTAATAAAAATTACACATATATGTAAAATAAAATAAAAAAATTAATTAGAAGATATTATTTAAAAAAACTAATAAATAAATAAAATAATTAATGTATATTAAAATAAAAATATTTATAAAAAAAATTTAAAAATTTGTCGTGTCCCCCGTCGTATCCGTGTCTCCATTTTTTAGAAATTGCCGTGTCCCGTGTCTGTGTTCGTATGCGTGTCCACGCTTCATAGATTTTTATTTGTTATTTATATAATATAACTCATCTTAACAACTATATTTAATATATATATATTTGACGTATCTCCGTACCTGTATCCAAATTTAGATATATATCCACGTATCCTTAATTTTTAACTTTGAAGTATCCAACCCCTGAATACGCACTTGCACTCGATACCCGTACCCGCGTCCGTGTAACATAAGAGTTAAGTCAAAAGGTTCAACAAAAATAAAATAAAATTGAAACATGAATCCAAATTTAGATACATATCCACGTATCCTTAATTTTTAACTTTGAAGTATCCAACCCCTAAATACTCACTTGCACTCGATACCCGCGTCCGTGTAACATAAGAGTTAAGTCAAAAGGTTCAACAAAAATAAAATAAAATTGAAACATGAATTGAGAAACCGGGCGGGGGGGGGGGGGGGTGGTTGGGGTTTGGAGAAGCAGAAGAAGATGAAGATGAAGAAAAGCCAACTTGAAATGCCATGTGAAGAAGCATAAAAGGGCAAATTCAACTATGGAGGAACAAAGTATAACAAACCCTTTTCTAATAGATCAGCACATAAGTGCACAGAAATTTCAGAACACTATATGAGCACATGACTATATACTACGTTTTCTGATCATCTCAAAAGCAACAATGTTTCCATTATTTCTTGGAACAAAATGTTCAAAAGGTAAATATGTGCTGACATGACTCAAGCTCTAAAAAGAAGAAAATGGAGAGATACAGCATGGATTAGAAAAGTATGCCATAAATCAAAAAATAAATAATGCGAATAATGAATGGTTAACAAAAAGCAGGACATACCTGAATTCTAAGAGCTACACCCTGGAGCTGGGATTTTAGCTTATAAAATTTTTCAACCTGATGACGTGTTCTAATAAGGTCTTTTGCCATCACCTTAACAGCTCCCTGTAACGAAAGCACTTCAAATCAAACATATATACTTAAGTTACGTGGCTACAAAACTTGCCCCAATTGTATTTACAAATGATGCTATAAATGTAATGATTCTGCCAAACCTAGGCTATCAACACATTGTAAAACAATGACACAAACTCTAGAAGAATGTTAACCTATAATGCTGAATTAATTGCCAGAAAGAGGGAGGAAAAAAAATAAGTACATCCTAAAAATCATAAGATAACTAAGACCAGAATGAACTTCTCATGCTTTGATAGAAAAATAAAGTTTCCAATATTTCACACAGCATACAAAAGTCAACATCTAATAATACAAAATATCCATCTCTATGTATTGGGAAAATCAGCAAGATGATTTGAAACTCTTGCACAAACATAACTTGAATTACATATGGTCCGAATTTCCATTCACATCTTAATTAAAGTCATCCATCTTAAAGGGCCTGGGAAGACATCAAGCACTCAAAATTGAATAACCAGTTTAATGTACTTTTGTAAAAAAATATCATATATTATGTGTATATAAAAAGAGGAAGGAGGAGGGATATTCAATCTAACAAGAATACATACCATCTGTCCTTGCTTGGCACTTTTCTTTATCTCTACAATCAACTTTTTCTCTTGCGCTTGTAAGCCTTGTCTCTCTCTTTCTATTTCTCTGATAGATTTGTCCAGCATCCTCTTATTTTCCCGCAAAAGTTCTGAGATTAAAACCACAAATTCAACTTATAAATGACAATTTTCAAGGAGTAATCATAACCTCAAGCTGCATGATCTTAATTTGTTGGCCTTATATTTTCGATAAGTAAAGCTCAAAGGGCAATAGAGATAACCATGACCCAAAAAGCCCACATTAATGCCTAGGCCATGAGGCTTTGACATGAAGAGATGATTAAAACTCACAAGCCAAGACTGTCAAATGAAAATTATAACAAGTAGCAATTACACCAATCTACAATCTACTTATTAATAAATAAATTTTTTTTAAAAAATCTCCAATATACTCTTTTTTCATAAAACACTACGAACTAATAGCTATGTGCAAACTTTTAATGTATACATGCTGCAGGGAATTATGGGTAAAATGCCAATCATTAGTACCAACAAAATTTGGCTAGTAAACAGGACAAGTAACTTACCATAATGATGCAGTCACATAACATGATTCTTGTCTACACCAAGCAAGGTTTCAAAAAGCGGTTGCGGTCGTTATAACGGTTGCGGTGGCTCAATTGTGGGGTATAAAGACAGTAGCGTAATGGTTGTGATAACCAGAACCGTGAATTTTTTTTATTTTTTGCACAATTTGAAAAAAAACAAACCAATAAGCATATTTTTTTTTAAGAATCACATGTATTGGGGTTTAAAATAAATTTTAATCAATTTTTGTTAGTTTTTAAATATAATCCAATATATTTCATATTTTTAAATCACAATAAAATGAATTTTTTATATTTTATTTCAATAGTTAATAACTTTAAGAATAATTAATTTTAAGGGTCTACAAAATTATTTTTGACCAATACCTGAACTAACTAAATTAAAAAAATATTTATAATTATTAAATGAAATGATTATAAAAATAAAAATTGTGTCATAAATAAAATTATTTTTGAGCTATTATTTTTTTTTAAAAGATATTTCTTTAGACAACACTTTACAACTAACTAAATAAAATTATTTACAATTAAGTATTAAATGAAATGATTATACAAATAAAAAATTATGCCATAAACAAAAGTTATTTTTGAGCTACTAATTTTAATTTTTTTAAAACATCTTTTAGACAACACATTACAGTAAAAAAATAAAAAATATTTACAATTACAAATTAAATGAAATGATTATAAAAAATAAATACAACCACTTTTATATATTTTTCATTTTAAATGCTAATGTAATAAAATTAAAATTATAAAATAAATTATAAAGAAAAAAATTCATACAAGATTTTTTCTTTAGACTTTAATCACTTGAGTATTCATTCTTTTTTTTGTATGCTTTTGTTTTTTTTTTTTTTTTTCTTTGAAAGGAAATGAAATTGTTCAGAATATTGTAAAAGTATGTAACACGCCATTACGGTACCACTACGGCCATTACGTAACACCAAAATAGTTATTATACATGTAAATTCCTGTCACAATGCAAAAGCAGATGCAACAAATAGCGCGCTTACCATTGCAACCGTTACATAACACCGCTTTTTGAAACCTTGACACCAATTCAAATGAGGGCAAACAAAAGAACTTAGTTTATATTACAATATCATCTACATTATTCCAGCTTAACTGGACACTTGTAATTTACAAAGCGAGGGGTTTATAGCATTGAAACTAATACATATTATATTAATACTGTTAGGTTAAATCAAGCTTTTAGGAGTTATTTAGCGGTTGAAATCATGTAGTTTTGTTCATTAGTTGATTGTTAGACTGCATAATAGTTCACAAGTCAGCTTCTAAGTCAATCATCAGATTGTTTCCAAGTATCTTAGAAGTCAGATTCTCCATTAGCTCAAGTTGAACACACACAAGATTCAATCCTCTCAAAATTTGGTTTTCTTCCTCTCTCCTTTTTTTTCCCTCTTTTGTACTGATTTTTCATTAAGGCATGCATCATCAAACACTAAAAACAAACATGGCAATTTGACAGACTCAAATTTTCAAATACACAAATATACACCTTATTCAGTTTAGGAACTTCTCACTTTTATCAATTTAAACCCTTTTTCCAGTTTTTTCATCCAATTCTTCGCAATTACAGAAATTGATCAGCACAACCTTAGGCAAATGATAAACAATATGAAAAACCCAAACTTCAGATAGCATATGCCACTTATGATCATGATCAGAACATCCATACACAACAATGAAAACAAAAATTTGAGTTTTTTTTTTTTTTTTTTGGCTACAATTGCAGGAAATCATGAATTAATACCATGTTTCATCAAATTTCAATCTATATAATTCGATTCAAATCAATTTCATATATAGATCGAAATATGAACCTGCGGGAGTCTTCCGATTGCCGAAGAGGAAACTCATCTTGCTCGATCAACAAAGGCCAAGTGAATTCCAGTGAATCTCTCTCTAAAAACTCAATCTGATCGCTCGTTCTCTCTCGGTCTCTCTATAGTGATTCGATTTGATCTTTGATTTTTGCTTTGGGCCTTCAATGATCGAACTATGTTTTACGATTACGCGGTGTGTACGTAGTGGTTGGGGAATGAACACGGGAATCTACATTTTTGATCGGACGGTACAGAATCATCCTGTTTTAGGTGTTTATACACGTGGTGGATATCGGAATAAGAATATCTTAATTGTTAAGCTTTGATCGGGTCGGGCGAGTTTGGATCAACGGCCCTGATGAAATGGATTTTTGGGGCTTGAAATGGGCTGATTTGGGCATTATACCGGATATGGGCCTGACTATTGTTGTATTATCTTGGGGACCCATGACACCGTTTTGAATAATATTTGTGTTTGTGGGGTAAGAAAATCATAGTTATAAATTTGAGTAGGATTTAACAAAGAAAAAATAAAAATGTGAAAAAAAATATAAGTTAAATTTTTTTTGTTTACTATTTTATTTTTAAATTTTATTCAAATTTCTTTACTTTTTTTTATTTCTCTCTTTAAATTTTTATTCGAATCTATGATTCAAATATAACGTAAAATAGATAGTCTATTTTTAAATATATACTTGTCACCTATTTTTCCGAGATAAATACACTAAAATAAAAAGGTTATGATTATTGGATCAACGGTTCAGATCATCAAAACGAGGCTTATGTTCGGCTCTACAGACCTCCCAAGTTCTCTTAAATTCATATTTGAATAGAAAAAAAGTCCAATCCTAGATTAAAAGGCTCTATAGGCTCATCTTGAACTCTGTTATTGATCCAAACGTTTGTTTTGTAGTGTTAACTAAATAGATCATCTATGAGAGGAAAAAAATCAGATTAATTGGACATCAATACTTACATGTTTAAATCACATTTGTTTTACAAAAAAAAAAAAGGCAAATATAATTTTAAAAATATAACGATTCCGGTTGTGACTTGTCACTTGTCGTATTCCGGACTCGGGTTCGTATAATTTTGAATGGTTATTCATATCTTGTTTCCCTTGTCTCCCCTCTATTTTGATTATCGAGTTGTAATTGTACGTTTGGAACAAGTTGGTTGATTGTTTTCCAAACCTGTGATGCCCAGATTTTGGCTCTTCCGCTTGAGCAGACATTCTTGCGCTCGAGCGAGCTTCACAAATTTTGCTCCTCCGCTCGAGTGGCCATTCTTGCACTCTAGCTGGATTTGTCAACTCTTAGTATTTTTGCAGATCTACAAATATTGGGAGAGTGCATTGGACGCTTGAGCGTCTAGTCTTACGCTCGAGCGGGATCCTTCGTCTGCAAAACTTCTAGAAGTGCGTATCCCACGCTCGAGCAAAGCTTTGTGTCTGATGCTCGAGCGAAGCTTTCCACACTCGAGCAGACTACGTTTATAATAGTGTCACGTCCCAAACCCGCCCCTATGGGTTTAATACCGTAACCGGCCAGTAATCTGAGATTACCGAAGGCCTACTTAACAATAAGACAGTAATACAGAGTACAGGGGCATGGCGGAAGCCAAAACAGTAAATAAACAATGTCCGATGAGCTATAGCAGTCTGTATACAAAAAGATTTTTCATACTTATATACAATCAGTAACAAAACAGTATGCACAAGATTTACAATCATTCAGAACAGGGACCTAATCCCTATTAAACAGTACAGTAACAGTGCCATGTCTATACAGTTGTACAAAATAGATATAGAGGCAGACGGGGGAAATAAAAACACCCATAAGCCATAGCTTGGCAGGCTTGGAACCTCGCAGTGAGGCACAGTGGTTGGCTTGACAAAAAAGGAGTCTAATCCACGCTCCTAGCTCCGGTCTAGTACCTGAACACCTACATATATATATAAACAGTGAGCTAAAGCCTAGTGAATAACATAATGCGTAAAGAGGTTTAGAATGAATGTCCTTACAATAATGAAAACAGTTCATTAATTCAGTATTTCAGTCGTTCAGTCAAAACAGTCATATGTGGTACATCCATTAGCATAACAGTACAGTAAACAGTGGGTCTTAAAAGACCGAACAGTCAATGGTGGCCATCAATCAGTAAACAGTAGTGGTTCCAACAAGGAAACCGACGGAGATCTCTGTAACAGTAGCAGTAACAATAAACAGTAGTTGCTAAGGATGCCACAATATAATTTAAAATATAGGACATACATTCATTCAATTAACAGTATCGATTCAGAAACAGTTCAGTTAAACAGTCAGAAAACATTCTCAGTTGAACATATCTTTACACAATTGTTACTCACAGAGTTCTGGGCTAAAGTTAGGCTAGAGCGCGTCCCCAGATGTCAACCCTACACAGTTTACAGAATGAACACACACTAAGTTATACAGTTGGGGAAACATAGCAACTTAATCCCTAATTGCCTCGGTGTGTTCTACATCTATATCCTCATTAAGATGCCTTAAACTAGGCCTAAGAATGCCTAGGATGGAATGAGGATACAAAGATGCACTTAGAAACACTTTCCAAAATTTTCAGAAAAACAGAGTCCCACTCGAGCGTGGATTTCCCCGCTTGAGCGGACATACAGACAAAGGTTCCCCGCTCGAGCGTCACTTTCCCCGCTCGAGCGGACTGTAAAACAGTCAAAAGTACTGGATGCTCAAAAATCACTCTCGATAGGCGCTCTATACCCGCTCGAGCGTAAGACACAAGGTCCCGCTCGAGCGTTAATTATTCCGCTCGAGCGAACTTCAAAACACTGCAAAGTACTGAGAGCACGAATTTCCCGCTCGAGCGCCACTCTCTCCGCTCGAGCAGGAGTCCAAAATCTGGAATTTCCAGATTCGAACTTCCAAACTCAAATCAAGTTTAAATACATTAAAATCGATCCTCTTGGGCTGAAAACCTGGAAAACACTTGTAAACACATAATATTACATGTTTCAAATATCAATTTAATAAATCAAAGCTCAAGGGTGTTTCAATTAAATCCAATTTCAAACCAATTTTCATGAACATGATCTCAAATGAACATATATGAACTTTAAACAATTTTCAAGCTTCAAAATATGCTCTAATGAGCCAATTCTTACAAAATCAAGATGAATTCATGATCTATTCTCAAAACATGGACATGCATGTGAGAAATTATGAACTATAACCTCAAAACTTCAATATATATACATGCATGCAACAATTAAGCTTCAACACAACAATTTGAGCCATAAATTGGCTCTTGACTTCAACTTTGCTCTAAACCATTCAAGAACCACTTAAATTCATGAACAAAAGGGTAGTTACTCTGCCTTAGGTCTTGAATTAAAGGTCTAGGAGCTCAATTTGCCATACTCTCTTCAATTCCTTCAACTCCCAAGCAAAATGTAAGGAACTCAAGTTGTAATCACTCTATACCTCTCACTCTCTCTCTCTCTCTAGGTCGGTTGTAGTGTTCAAAATTGGCTGATGAAATGTTGGCTAAGTGTATAAGAAAGCTTCAAGTATAGCTCATGTAGTGGGCCACTCAATGGCATTTTGGTGATTAAGTCAAACTATGCAATTTAGCTTATTTTAATCTAATTTAATCATACCAAATCACTTTTTAACTGAATATGCTATAAAATCACATAAATTATGATGGTCCCAAAACATCAATCAATTTCTGGTTCAGTCGCCGATAAGGCCTTCAATTTGCAGTTCAAACATAAAAACATAAACAGATAACTAAACAGGCAACAGATAGAAATGCAACTAAACAGATACACTCAATTAATCCAGTTCCAAATTTCAGTCAATTCAATTATCAGTCATAATCAGTTTTAGTTTAGCAATAATCGGTAATTAATCGGTAATCAGTGGTGAGGGTTATTACAAACAGTCCATGAAGATGACATTTTAAACCACTTTTTCATTCATTTCTCTCTCTAAAACTTCCCAAAAACCTAGATCTTGAGTTTCTCTCTCTAAAACTCACATTCTCCCTACTATTTCATCTAGATCCATTGAAATTTCCACCCTAGTGCCTTTGAGAAGAAAGTAGAGCATCTCAAGATCTTCCTTTTTATCCGAATAGAAGTGGGTTTCAGTGTCCTTGGAGTTCCACTCTTGCTTGGCTCGTCTTCTCTTTGAGGTAGGGATTTTTTACACTTTGTTATGATTTTTAACTAAGTTATTTGTGGTTGTGTAACAATGGTGGGTTTTGGGAGCATTTTGAACAAACCTAGGATGCGGGTGTAAATGGAAAAGATGGGTTTTTTGTGGAAATGAAATAAATGAACATAGGGTTTGAAAATGTAGTAATGTTATGTCAAAATGGTTGACTTTGGTACTTGGATTAATATTTTGAAAAAGGGAGATTTTTGCCCTAAAATGATTATCATATTCATTTGGCTTAAATAATTGAGATTGGTGTTGTAAACATGGAATTGAACTAGTGTTGAAATAGATGGTGGAATTGAGTATGTAATACTTCATACCTTTGGAAATTTTGAATAAATTATCTATCTCGAGATTGTATATCTATTTAGAAATATCTGTGTTGGGCTATCGGTGGAGGATATCTTTGATTGTTGTAGAAATTGCATGTGGATTAGGTGAATTGAAGTTAATATTTTGTTGGTTGTCATTGAATATGACTATGTTTATATACATTGTATATGTATGATTATTTGAGAGGAGAAATGGGATGTACTCCATTTGTGATTATGTGTTTATATACATTGTATATGTATGATTGTTTGGGAGGAGAAATGAGATGGACTCCATTATTTGGGAAGAGAAAGAGGATGGACTCCATTGTTTAGGAGAAGAAAGGGGATGGACTCCATTTTAATTAAGTTGGCCAGAGTGTCCTAGGTAAAAGTCTCGAAATTTATACATGGGTACCAATCCTGCGAACGAAATATTCGTAAAATGGTAATTGGAAGTGTTTGCGTGTTGATTGTGAAATTGTTGAACCATTGAGTTGTAGTCTCATTTGGGTTATTGGAAAATAATGAAATTAGTTCATGTATTGAAACTGATTGAAGGGAAATGAAATGATATATGAACTTGGTGTTCTATGACTATACAAATGTGATCATTTTATTTTCAGTATTGTAAATGTGCATTGCACTTATACCTTTGTTAAACCTCATATACTGTGTTAGATTATTCCTGATGGGCTGTGGCTCACCTATTTGGGAAAAATATTTTCAAATAATGATGGCATAGCTCCACCAAGGCAATAGCATTGGAGGGACTTTTGCGAAACAAGAGCTTCTTGTTTTGTTTCACTTTTGTATAGCCTAAGGCTAAAATTGTATAAGCTAGTCTCACTTTTGTTGTAACCAAGCCAAGACTTCGAAAGGTGTAAGCCTGAAAGGCGTCTATTTACATTAAACTCTTTTGTACTATTAATGTTATGAAATAAAAGAATATTATACTCTGATTTTGCTGTCATTTATGTATGCTTTCGAGTTATATTTAGTGCATACTTTTGAGAGTGTTATAACTTGGTATCAGAACGTACCGGGCTTGGATACTTTGGGTACATAGGAAGTGGTTAGTACCACAATGGGTTTGTCTCGCTTGCTAGAGACTTAAGTGTGAACGATATGTGCTTTTATGATAACATGCTTATGTGATTATATGAGTATGGGATTCAGTTCCTAAGATGTTGATCGGGTCTACAGGTTTCTGGAAGTCCTATTAGAAGAGCACCTAATCACTGCTGTTTCTAATTGGAATTCTAGCAACGCCGCAAGACGTTCATTATCCATGAAGAAAATTCGTATGTGTTTATGTGACTATGTGCTTATATGAAGTGAATTATTGTTGTCCAACGCTTTAGGATGCGAATGAGTTAGCTTCCGCACATTTGTAAATGTGCTAATATCTTTTGTTACCTTTATTAGGATGTCAGGACGTAGACGTGGTGGTGGTAGGCGTGGTAGGCCTAGAAGGCACGAGGTGCCTATAGCGGATGATATTCCAGCACAGGAGGAGGGAGTTGGTCAGGCCAACATGGCTGAGCCAGTCAGTTAACAGGCCATAGGCGCCTTAGCCCGCGAAATGGCCGGAGCATCGCGGGAATCTATGGACATTCTCAGAGCTGATAATCAAGTCCAAGCCCAAGTAGCTAAGGTAGGGCCTTCTTTTTTGAAGAGAAAGTTTTTCCGGTCAAATCCAAATAAATTTTTGGGCGATCGTAAGGAACCACTGAAGGCAGATGAGTGGCTAGAATAGGTAGTGAAGACGTTCGAGATGCTTAGGATCAAGGACAACCAGTTGATGGTGACCTTAAGTATGCGCCGGGACCCATTGGAGGGACTTGGGAGGCTTTTGTCAACGCCTTCCAGGACAAGTTTTTGCCTCTCATAGTTAGGGAGAAGTTGAGGAACCAGTTTTCCAAGCTGGTACAATTGAATACACCAGTGGCTGAGTTTGAGGCCACATTCACTAGCTTGTCTAGGTTTGCACCCGAGTTGGTGGCTACTAAAAAGCATCGTTGCTTGGAGTTTGAGAAACGGTTGAGGACCGGGCTCATGTTCAGAGTGGTCGAATCCATGATTAGAGACTATGGGCACCTTGTAGAGGCGGCAGTCCAACTTGAGACCATTATGCAGGCTGAGGAGAAAAGGATGAGGGGCTCTAGGAGGAGTTAGGATAGTTAGGGGGACGGTAAAACGCAGAGGGGTTTTAACTCTCAGCAGTCCCAGAGAGTGCAGACGAGGTCTACCTTTCCAGTGCCGAGTTCGAGTTCTAGGAAAGGTGGTTAGGGAGATGCGACTTATCTTAAATGTGGTCAGTTGGGCCACAAGTCTCCAACTTACCCATAGGGAAGTGGAGAGCAACAAGCAACTTCATCTTCGGCTCGTTTTCAGGACCAGAGTCAGGGTAGAGGGCAACCTCCCACTTGTTATGAGTGTAGGTAGGCGAGGCTCTTGAAGAGATTTTGCCCTTAGTTAGGTGGCACATCTGGTGTATCCGATTCGAGACAGACTTAGAGTCTCTAATCAACACAGGCCTCGAGGGCCAATCAAGGAGCCTCTTCGGCTCATTCAGTGCATCAGGCTTATGCTCCGAGGGGTGAGCAGATTGAGTAGAGACTTACCAAGCGTATGTATGCTGTTACCACGCCAAATCTTATACTAGCGCCTTCGGTAGTGAAAGGTACCTTCTTATTTTGCAATTCAGTTGCTAATGTATTGATTGATACTGGTGCATCCCATTCTTTTATCTCATCTGCATGTGCATCGGTTTTGGAGTTGGAGTTGGCACAGTTAGCATCTCCTGTTAATGTAGATTCACCTATTGGTGGTGAAGTTATTCTGAAATAGGGGGGTCAGGGTTATGACATCAAGGTTACCGGTCATCGATTACCTTTTTCATTTGTATTGCTTGACATGTCTAGTTTTGATGTTATTTTGGGTATGGACTAGTAATCGTTATACCGGGCTGTTATAGATTGCTACCGTCAAAGGGTTATTATATGTACCTTGAGCGGTGATTGCTTTCATTTCTTAGGGGACCGGGTGGATAAAGTTTTATCACCGGTGTATAGTCCACGTGGGCAGAACGACCTTAGTTGTCTTCTCACTAACTTATTAAGTGGTGAGTGTGATGAAGTCTGGGTTGAATTTCCAAGTGTGGTTTGTGAATACCCTGATGTCTTTCCCGAGGACCTTATTAGTTTGCCACCTTATCAAGAGATCGAGTTCTTTATTGATTTAGTGTCTAGCACGGCACCGATTTCTATGGCACCGTATTGGTTTGCACCTATTGAGTTGAGTGAGTTGAAGATTCAACTCTAGGAATTATTAGATAAGGGTTTTATTCGCCCTAGTACTTCACCTTGGGGAGCACCGGCTCTTTTTGCTAAAAAGAAATATGGAGCCTTACGACTTTGTATCGATTACAGGAAGTTGAATCGGGTTACTGTTAAGAACAAGTATCCAATGCCTCGTATAGATGACCTGTTTAATCAGTTGAAATGTTCTTGTTGTTTCTCTAAGATAGACCTGAGGTCAGGTTATCATCAGTTGAGAGTGAGGGAGGAGGGTATCCCGAAGACGGCGTTCCGTACGCAATATGGCCATTACGAGTTCCTACTGATGCCTTTTGGGCTAACCAATCCACCGACTGTATTTATGGATTTGATGAGCCAGATCTTCCTTGAGTTTTTATACCGTTTTGTGGTCATTTTCGTAGACGATATTTTGATTTATTCACCCTCCGAGGAGGAATATGAGAAATACTTGCGAGTAGTGCTTGAGTTGTTTAGAGCCTACAAGCTATATGCTAAGTTGGGGAAGTACAAGTTCTGGCTGAAAGAGGTTAAGTTCTTAGGCCATGTGGCATCTGGAAAAAGGGTGACTGTGGATTTATAAGATAGAGGCAGTGCAAGATTGAGCACAACCTAAGAACGCTTTCGAGATCTGTAGTTTTTTGGGTTTGGCTAGGTATTACCATCGGTTTCTAAAGGATTTCTCTAGACTAGCTTCACCTTTAACTAGGTTGACGAGAAAAGGAGTCAAATTTGTATGGGATGAGACTTGTGAGAAGTCATTCCAGGAACTTAAGGTCAAACTCACCACTGCTCTAGTTTTGATTATTTCGAAGAGGGAATTAGGTTATTCAGTATATTGTGATGCCTCACGGGAATGCTTGGGTTGTGTTTTGATGCAACAGGGAAAGGTAGTAGCCTATGGCTCGCGGCAGTTGAAAACACACAAGCAGAACTATCTTACCCATGACCTAGAGCTAGCAGTGGTGATTTTTGCCTTGAAAATTTGGAGGCATTATCTGTATAGTGAAAGATTTGAAGTGTTCTTCAATCACAAGAGTCTGAAGTATCTGTTTACACAGAAGGACTTAAATTTGAGGTAGAGGAGGTGGATGGAGTTCATAGAGGATTATGATTTCAAGTTACATTATCATCCGGGAAAGGCCAACGTCATGGATAATGCCCTAAGTAGGAAGTCTAGTAGCAGTGTGACTTGTATCGTCATCCGAAAATGGGAGATGTTGGGTATTCTTGGTGAGTTTGACTTGTATCTTAGTGAATCCATTGAGTTTGTATCCTTATTTTCAGTAGTTGCACAACCTACACTTGTGAATCGAGTGTTAGAGGCACAGAAAGATGACCTTGAGGTAGAATCCCTTCGAGAGAAGATTTCCAGTGGGAAGGTAGAAAGAGGCTTGATTGTGTGTCCCAACCAGAGTGTGAGATACCATGACCGTTTGTTCATGCCGGAATCTTGCCGAAAAGAGGTACTCTGAGAGTTTCACTATTTACGCCTTGCGGTGCATCCGGAAGGCACAAAGATGTATCACGATCTTAGTCGCCAGTTTTGATGGAGGGGTATGAAGAAGGATGTAGTTGTGTTTGTATCGAAGTACCTTATTTGTCAGTAAGTGAAGGCCGAGCATCAAAGGCCAACGGGTTTATTGCAACCCTTGCCTCTGGGCGAGTGAAAGTGGGAGCATGTCACGATGGATTTTGTTATCGGCCTTCTGAGGACTCAACGAGGTAGTGATGTTATTTGGGTGGTAGTTGACCAGTTGACCAAGTTGGCACACTTTATAGTTATGTGTGTAAGCGACTCGGTGGATTACCTTGCCGACCTTTATATTAGGCAGATAGTGAGATTGCACATGGTCCCTGTGACTATTGTTTCTGATAGAGATCTGCGTTTTATAGCTCGACTATGGCAGAGCTTGCAGAGTGCCCTGGGCACTAGATTTACCTTTAGTACTGCGTATCATTCTCAGACTGACGGACAGTCTGAATGTACTATTCAGATCCTTGAAGATATGCTGCGAGGTTGTGTCCTTGATTTTAAAGGGTTGTAGAAGAGGCACTTGTCCTTAATGGAGTTTGTCTATAATAATAGCTTTCAATCGAGTATTGGCATGACACCATTTGAGGTCTTGTATGGCAGACCGTGTAGATCCCCAGTGTGTTGGGCCGAGGTGGGTGATGTACCTTTGTTGGCCACAGACTTGGTTTGAAAAACGACAGAGAATGTGACACTTATTTGTAAGAGGTTGGTTATGGCCCAGAGTCGCTAGAAAAGTTATGTCAACCATAAAAGGAGACCCTTATCTTTTGAGGTGAGAGACCATATGTTCCTAAAAATATTACGTAAACGGGGTTTGATGAGATTCGGAAAGAGTGGGAAGTTGTCCCTTCGATTCATTGGGCCTTTTGAGATCCTTGAGTAGGTTAGAGAGGTTGTTTATCAGTTGGTATTGCCGCCACAACTTTTCGGAGTGCATGACGTGTTTCACATTAGTATACTTCGGAAGTATGAGCCGGATCCATCGCACGTGTTAGATTGGACCGACTTGGAGGTAGATGAGGATGCCTCGTATAACTAAAGACCGGTGAGGGTCTTGGATAGACGGGACCAATTTTTGCAAGGCAAGACAATTCCCTTAGTAAAAGTATTATGGAAATACCACGGGGTTAAGGAAGCAACTTGGGAGCATGAACTGGAAGTTTGAAAGAAGTATCCGAACTTATTTGTTGAGGTTTGAACATGTATTGCTTTGTGATTATGATTGGTAGAATGTATGAACATTGTATATATTTTGGAAAGGTAGAAGCATTGTATATGTTGTTTACATTTTGGAAACATGAGTTTATTATAAATATTGCATATGTTAAAGGATATGGAATATCATATGTATTGTATCACTTTTGGAAACATTGTATATGCTGTGTAAAATTTCGAAAACTTGGATTTTGATTAAACATTGTAAATGTTTTGGGGAAATTGTAAATTTCATTTTAATATGGGACTTGTGTATCGAGTCGATAAGAATGGATGATCGAATAATGGATCATGGTATTGAACTTTTAAGAATAACATTGTTGTGAATGGTTTAATTATGTTTTTGAGCTTGATTTGTAATTTCGAGGACGAAATTTTTTAAGGAGATGAGGTTATAGCGATTTCGGTTTTGACTTGTCACTTATCGTACTCTGGACTTGGGTTCATATGGTTTTGAATGGTTATTCATATCTTGTTTCTCTTGTCTCCCCTCTGTTTTGATTATCAGGTTGTAATTGTGCATTTGGAACAGGTTGGTTGCTTGTTTTTCAAACCTATGATGCCCAGATTTTGGCTCTTGCGCTCGAACAGACATTCTTACGCTCGAGCGAGCTTCACAAATTTTGCTCCTCCGCTCGAGCGGCCATTCTTGCGCTCGAGCGAGATTTGTCAACTCTCAATATTTTTGCAGATCTGCAAATACTGAGAGAGTGCTTTAGACACTCGAGCGTCCAGTCTCACGCTCGAGCGGGGTCTTTCATCTGCAAAACTTCTAGAAGTGCATATCCCACGCTCGAGCACCACTTTTCACGCTCGATCGAAGCTTTGTGTCTGACACTCGAGCGTCACTTTCCATACTTGAGCGGACTGCGTTTATAACAGTTCATGAAGATGACATTTTAAATCACTTTTTCATTCCTCTCTCTCTCTAAAACTTCCCAAAAACCTAGATCTTGAGTTTCTTTCTCTAAAACTCACATTTTTTCTACTATTTCATCTAGATCCATTGGGATTTCCACTCTAATGCCTTTGAGAAGAAGGTAGAGCATCTCAAGAGCTTCATTTTTATCCGTATAGAAGTGGGTTTCAGTATCCTTGCAGTTCCACTCTTGCTTGGCTCGTCTTCTCTCTTTGAGGTAGGGATTTTCTACACTTTGTTTTGATTTTTAAGTTATTTGTGATTGTGTAACAATAGTGGGTTTTGGGAGCATTTTGAATAAACCTAGGGTGTGGGTGTAAATGGAAAAGAGGGGTTTTTGGTGGAAATGAAATAAAGGAACATTGGATTTGAAAATGAAGTCATGTTATGTCAAAATGGTTGATTTTGGTACTTGGATTGATATTTTGAAAAAAGTGGATTTTTGCTCTAAAATGATTATCATATTCATTTGGCTTAAATAATTGAGATTGGTGTTGTAAACATGAAATTGAACGAGTGTTGAAATAGATGGTGGAATTGAGTATGTAATACTTCATACCTTTGAAAATTTTGAATAAATTATCTGTCTCGAGATTGGTGTTATAACCTATCTATTGAAAAATAATCTATTTGTTGAAATATATCTTTATTTTTTTCTTATCTGTCCAAATTATGTTAATATTTTAATCTATCTGTTGAAATTTGAAATTCACCAAACTTGTTTTTTTTATCTGTTAAAATTCACCAAGTCTAATCCCTCTATCTATTGAAACTCAACACCTTCTGTTGTTTGTTAGGTGAAATATGATGAAGAATGTGATGAAAAAAGAGAAATCATTCGATAATGGTATAAATAATGAAATCAATCACTAGAACAATGAGGTTGTTGTTGTGAAGGACTTGAAGAGAGATAAGATAATCAAAATTGATCGACCGAGACACTTTCGAGCGCCTAGGGTTTACAAACGTCTTCTTCATCATTATCTCTCCATATATATATACGTAACACATCCATCCCTAAAGTAATCGTCTCAATCTCTCTTTCCCAAAAGCAAAATCCAAAACTCATGAAAAAAATACCTTTGAATCCATTAAAATCATCATTTCTTCTTCTTCATCGAATCAACACCACCACTACAAACACTTGCCACAAATAATACCATCAACGGCATACCCCTCTAATGCATGCCACTCTAGTGTCGGACTGTAACAACCCAGATTTTTAATTATTCTGTAGAATTTATACTAATATTATTTAATTTCAGTTCGGAAAATATATAATTTATTATATATTATTATGTATAATTTTGTAAAATAATATAATTATTAAAAGTTTAGGAGTCAAAATATAAATAATAATAACAATGTGTATGGTATTAAAATAAATAATTAATTTTATGTTGGTATACGATAAAATGTAATTTACTTATGAATTAAATTATTTATATAATTATATTAAAATATTGGGTCAAAGGGTAATTATCTTAAATATTTATTTAGGATAAGATTGAATCTATATATAGTTATGACGAATCTGGAGGGAGAGAGATGGCTCGGCCACGTGTTGGCCGATGAATGGCGTCGGCTCCCTATAAATAGGGAGAGTGATCAATCTGGAGAAGAGAAAGAAAAGAAGAAAAGAAAAGAAAGAAGAAAGAAAAGAGAAAGAAAGGAAAGAAAGAGAAGAAAAAGGAAAAAAAGATAAGGAAGTTGAAAGAGTTTTTGATAGTAGAAAGAAAGAGTAAGGTATTAAAGTTAAGGTAAGTTATATTATACCTTGAGTCACCAAAATGTATTTTACGTATGTTTTGACTTACCAAAATCTGTTTTATACAAGTTATGTTTTATTAGTATATTAATAAAAGTTATGTTTTATAAAGGTTTCAGTTACGTGGATTATCTTCTGAACCATAATTGTTTCAAAGGAAACCTATAGATATGTTTGTTTATATTTTAAAGAACATTTGGCTATGACCTTATATACAATTATGTTTTGTAAGTACCACCACGGGAGTCCCACGCCTTGGGAGACTTAAATAACCATTGGTTTCTGTTTGACCACTTTGTGGTCCTCTGTTTGTCATGGATCCATTGACCTCTGTTTTATGCGGACCAAAGTACTGTGCGGAGCTAAGTGCTACACTATTGTGGGAGCCACCTCTTGAATCCGTGACTGCCTCCTCGTTACATTGCGACCTCGACCTCTGCATTACTGCATCGTGGTTATAGTTATATATTTATATAATATCTGTATTTTAGTTTCTGCTACTCAAATGATTTGTTTATGTAAATGTTTTGGCCTAACTAACGATCCATGGTTATTTCGTATCCCTTATACTCTTGGTATAATATTTCTCACTCTGCCATGTGCTTATAGTTGTTTACCAATTTTCAAGAAACAATGCAATTCAGAAATAACTTTTGGAAAAGTCTTAGATGCGGGGCTGCAGAATAGACATACACAACATTTTTATGATATTTCTCTATGTAAATAACGACCTTTTTGGTCAATATAATTTTGTAATAAAAATAGAAGCTCCGATAATTATTTTGGTACCCTTATTTAAATATTACTTCCGCTCGCGTTCATTGATTTGTTTTAGAATTGGCCATAGGTAACTTCAGTTATTGGCCATCACGATGCTTAACCCTTGGGTACGGGGAGCGAGTCGTGACAAATGGTATCAGAGCAATGGTTTATAAAATTAAAAAAAAAAAAATCATTGGAGCATAGGACACATGCACATTTAAGAAGTAGGATAGCGGGTAATTAATACCGAATTATTATATTTTATTCGTCGATTTAATTATATTATAATTTTATATGATTATATACATATAATAAATTTTTTTTTTAGTGTGCCTAATTTGTGAAGGATATTAGACATAATTTATATTTGTTATAGTAAAAGAAGAACAAGAAATACAGGGTGTCGGGCTCAAGTACCTACCAAAATTATAATATAATTAAATACATATAATTTTCAGTTCAGTATTAAAAAAATATATATATTTTGATGTTTTTTAAAAGTGGGTTCAAATTATAAAGATGCTAATTTTGAAACTCTTTCCCATCAATGAAAAGTTCATCTCAGATTTTTTTCAACTCCTGCATATGATTCTGTCATTGTGTTCTCATTTTATTTATTTTTATCGTAAACAAAACGAATGAAAAGTTTTTAAAGTCACCCATTATTTCTCATTCTGAACCAAACTAATTTTGACAACTAGACAGTGAGTTATTTTTGGTAAAGTTTTTTTTTGAGGTACTATTTTCTATTAGATTAATCATCTAATATATATTTATTAGAGTGCGCAGCGGATAGCTTACACATGGCAAATTTCGAGAACGAAATTTTTAAAATGAGGGAAGATTGTAACAACCCAGATTTTTAGTTGCAGATTTAACCCGCACCGGCAAGAACCTGCCCACATTTAGACATTTAAAAAAAAAAAAAAAAAAAAAAAAAAAAAAAAAAACTGGACCGTTATTATTTTATTATTACATTTTGAATGAATGTAAAAGTTAATGAAAAATTACTTTTAGGTAAGTTTAGGATTTTGAATGATTTTACTTTAATTATATTGTTAGGTAGTAAATAGTGAATGATCTAGTTTAGGATTTTGAAAGATGTACTTGTGCTAGTTTATGATTTGGTTTAAAAGTTTAGGATTTTGAATGATTTGTTTATATTAGGAATTGATTTTGTTGTGTTTTTAATTTTAAAAGTTTTAATTCATTAATTATTGATATTGGAGCATTCTAGAAAATGGGGGAAAAGGGTCCAAAATAAATATTTACAAAATGAAAAAAAAAAAAAAAAAAAAAAGGCTTCAAAATAAATTGTTAAAGAAAAGTCCAATATGCAAATGACTCGCAACAGCCCGTACATTCATGAATCATATTTGTACAAACCGCAACCCACACTACAGGCAGTTACGGGTTGAATTTTTCCCAAACCGCATACATACAGGTGCATCCAAACCGATCCGCAAATCTCTAAAACCAAACCGCAACTACCCCTACAAGTGGGTTTGTATATTGTACAACTAATAAGAAATGCGTGTGTGTATATTGTTCTATGCGTATACGTATGAAAATGGATAGTTTGATCAATTCGCAAAAATATATCTTTATGAATATAGTAATTTAACATCAATTTTTAGTCCAAAGAAATCCAAAATTAGATTTATAAACACTCCGCCCCATTAAATTTGTAATGTCGAATCATTTTAATTCTTTGTATCAACAATTCACTCATATAACAATATAATTGAATAATTCAATTTACCAAAAGTAAACACAAACTGGGGCCACAATTCTTCAACTGCACCCTCCAACTAAGGCTTTATTTGGGACGCAATTTTTTGGATAAAATAGTTAATAAAGATAATAATAAAAAAAATTTAAAATAATTAATAAGATAAAATGTCATATCAAAATTATAATCATTTCGGTAGCATTTGGTAGAGTTTTGTAAATGTGATTTGAGAATATGAATTGTATTTTGAGTTTGTGTGTTGTGGAATTATAATTTGAGTTTAGAAAATTTGTTTGGTTATGGTTTTTAAATAGAGTGTTGAAATGTGTTTTGCAGATGTATTTTGAATTATGTTTTGAAAGTTTGATGTGACATGTGAAATAAGAAAATTTGTTTGGTAATGTGTTTTCAAAATTTAATTCAATCAATAATTTATTTTGAGTGTACACAACTCTTATATCGATAGCCGTATTTTTTATCAACAGTAATAACCAAACTATATTTAAAATACTGAAATTCAAAATTGTTTTTTTTTGAATTAATTTTTTTCAGTAATTTTTGTTGAATAAATTTTTTTTTTCAAATTATTTTTCCATTTTAAAATAAATCTATGTCAATTATTTTGTGTCAATTAAATTCTTATATCAATTCATTTTTTACGCCTGTACAAACATCTTGTACAATACATTTTTAATTTTTGTTTTTAAATTTTGTTGAAGTCAATAACTTTTAAAAATACTTATTAATAAAAATTAACATAAATACACTAAGTTTAATAGATTAAAATACAAATCATATTGTAAACCTTATAAAATATTATCAAATTTTTTTCTCATTTATTACACGTTATTAATTTATTAGGAAATGAGTACAAATCAGACCATTATTGAAGGACCATCAGCACGCTCATATAATTGAATTCACCTATAAATTTACTATTTTGTCCCTCTCTATTTACATGGGAAGTGAACAAAATATAAAGGGTAATTTAGTAATTTCATGAACCTACTACCTATATACTGAGCCAAAAGAAAAGGGACATCATAGCTATGTATATCAGTTCACATGCACTTTTCTGAAAAACATTATTAATATTATAAAAAAATAATACATAACAAATTAAAATATAAAAATAAAAAATAAAAAACCAAGCTTCAGCCTTGTTATAAATTCTGATAAACCATTCTTTTAACCACACCATCTTTACCGTCTTTGATCCTGCTGAAGGAAGATTTCAACTTCACCGTCGAGTGGTCTCAGCTCCATCAAGAACATTAATTTCAATTACAGGTTAGTTTCGTATTACCTTCGCATCTCGTATTTTATTCAGACTACCTTTGGTATTAAAACACCAGTAGCTTTCGAAGAAGAAGAGGAGCAGTAGCCTTCGACACGGTAAACCGGGTGGTCAACTGGCCGGTCATCCCATCCCAGTCGATCAATTTCGTGGCTGCCGATCTGTTCATGTTTTTCATATATGTCCCATCATATGTGTTCCATTTTTTTACACTAACATTATATTATTTTTGATATATTTTCTATACATTTTTGTACATCATACTATTTTCGATATAGTTTCCATACATTTTTCTCAATTCATGTTTTAATATATATTTTTTATATATTTTTCTTTCACTGTTGTAGTTATCATGCCAAGAACAAAACGAGCCAGACCCGAACGTGGTGAATCCTCAAACCCTGTAC
This sequence comes from Camellia lanceoleosa, assembly GCA_025200525.1. Lineage (NCBI taxonomy): Eukaryota > Viridiplantae > Streptophyta > Magnoliopsida > Ericales > Theaceae > Camellia > Camellia lanceoleosa. Next base: position 59,963,578 of record CM045771.1, on the reverse strand, counting down.
AACATCAACCACAGCAACAACATCATGACAATTTAAATAATGATTTTTTATCGTATCATTATGAACAAGCCTATTCGCATTTTATTAATCGACCAATTGTTACGGGGAGAAATGTAAGACTACCTTCTCAATATGACCAGCTCTTAGTTGGTAAATTAGATACAATGGGATGGCTACCTTTAACTAATTTACCAAATAAGGTATATCCCCGTCTTGTACGATTATTTTATGTTCACTTGACAGTTGGTGACCAACAAAATAAACCGTTCAGTCTGACCTCCTATGTGAAAGGGAAAACAATCACACTCACTCTCCGTGCTTTCGCACAAATTATTGGAGTTCAAACAGGAGATTTACAATGCTATTTTCAAAATGAGTCTGGCTTAGAACGAATGTTTAGTGATGTCACTCAGATCTATACCACAATTTGTGACAACAAATTCAGCGGCACTAATTTACTAGCCAGACATTTAAAACCCCACCTTCGTATTCTTCATCGATGGATAGTTGAAAATGTCACTCCCAAAAAAGGCCATTATGATAGTGTTTCATGTTTTAATGTTTATTTGCTATACTGTTTTGAAACTGGACAGAAATTAGATTTATGCTTCATATTACTCAAAGAAATGATGATTGCAAAACTCGATACTCTGTCTGGTCGGTCACTACCTTATAGAGCTTTGTTAACCAAAATTTTCAAAGCGCGTGATGTCAACCTTGAAGGGGAACAATATGTCAGAATCACTAAACCAATTTCTGAGTACATACTGACCCGAGGTGGCGGTGCTGACATATTGATGAGCTCTATTAATATCGAAAATGAACCAATACCCGATGACGAAGAACCTAATGACAATGCCATGCCACCAAATGAACAACCCCATTACTAGACTGATTATTTGGCTGTGGAACAAGAACGGTACAATCAGCGCGTACAATGGGAACAACAAATGGCTAATCAGCTCAATACATTGAGTACTCGGTTCGATGAATTTGCCGCTGCTCAAAACTCACTAATTCAACAATTTAGCGAGTTTCATATAGACTCAGAGAGACATGATGAAGTGACAAGGAACCGCATTGATCAGATTGACCATCGAGTCACTCAGCTGTACCATCACTATTACCCTCCACCGCCAACATCACCTGATAATGATGCTTAACTTGTTCAAAAATCAGTTTAAATAGTGAAACAGATGTAGTGGCTACATGTTTTTTTTTTTTCAATTTTTTTTTTGGTTATTTATTTTCTTAATTTGTTGTACTTCTTTTATTTTGTTACTTTGTTGTAAACTTCTGTATTTATGTCATGAATAACAAGTGTTTTTTTTTTAATCATTTTAAAACAAGTTACAATGTTCTGACAATATTTACGACAAGATTTCGCAAACGGAAAAATTATGGGCGTACAAAAATGAATATATGTGAACAAAATAAATGTCTAACAAATCCTTAATTTCAATGAAATGAATAAAAATTAAACAAATAAAAAATAATTTGTCTGTATCAATTAATACAAAAAATGAAATTAATGTTGTAAAATGAAATAAAACAAGTTTCAAGTAAATAATAAACCTTTTTTTTTTTAAGTAAAAGGAAAAAAAAAAAGTTAATATGAACAAAATTTTTAAAAAATAAGGTGTAAAAAGAAAAAAAAATTAAATTGATAAACCGAATTAATAACAAAACTTTCAAATTGTTTACTATTTAACAAAAAGTCAAAACCACGAATATGTCATATACAAATATTTTTTCACAAAATTGAAAATAATAAATTGTAATTATTTTATTAATTTAAGTCATTATGAAACCTTTATTACATTACTTCACCCACCACCTAGGACCCACCACCACCCGCTTACCACCCACCACCTACCACCCACCATCACCCACCACCACTCACCACCACCCACCACCTACCAACCACCACCCACCTGCACCAACCACCACCTACCACCCACCACCAGTCACCACCACCCACCCCGTACCACCCACAACCACTTACTACCCACTACCACTCACCACCCACTACCACCTACCACCCACCCCCCCCCATCCCCCCCCCTCCCCCCACCACCTCCTACCACCCACCACCACTCACTATCCACCTACCACCACTCACTATCCACCTACCACCACCACCTACCACCCACATCCTACCACCCACCACCACTCACCATCCACCTACCACCACCACCTACCACCACTCGCCACCACCCACCACCACTCATCACCACCTACCACCCACCACCACTCATCACCACCCACCTCCTACCACCCACCACCACCTACCACCCACCACCACTCACCACCCACCACCCACCACCCACCACCACTCACCACCACCCACCTCCTACCACCTACCACCACTGACGACCCACCACATTACATAATGACTGAAAGTAATAAAATAATTACACATTTAAAACCAGTACAGAGTACGATATTGAGTTGCCTTGTTGACATCCCTTTTCTATCCGTGGCCAACATGATTTTGCCACATAGCAGTAGCAATTGCATCATGAACGTTCGATTGATACGTTAACCCATGTTGTGACATGTCAACGTAGTCAGCTTCGTTTCCAACAAGCTCGTCTGCTTCTGCTTCTGCAGCCATTTCATTATCAACTTCCAAAAATAATGGGTCCATAGCTGCATGCAAACGGATCCAATTGTGCACTACACAACATGCAATCACGAGAGGCCCTTGTCTTGTAGACTTGTAATTTGGCATGGACCGCAATATTGGGAAGCGCTTCTTCAGAACACCAAATGTTCTTTCTATGACATTGTGTAATGACGAATGTCGATGGTTAAACAATTCCTTTGGTCCTGAATAATGACGGCCACGAAACTCTTGCAAGTGATATCGTTGAGACCGAAATGGGGCAAGAAATCCAGGCATGTTTGTGAAACCAGCATCAACTAAATAGTACTTACCTACATGTAAATAATGAATATACAGTTCTGTCAATTGATATGTGCAAAAAAAAAAAAAATGCACCATATGTTATTTGTGGACAGTTACCATTGGGTGGGTGTGGGAACTGTAGATCAGCTCGTGTAATAGAGTCAATCAAAATAGCGTTGTCGTGAGCGCTACCTTCCCATCCGGAATTAATAAATGTGAACAACATATCGAAGTCGCAAGTTGCGAGAACGTTTTGCGATACCGTTGATTTCCGACCGCGGAACGTATTTTGTCTTGAAGCGGGGACCCATGCATCGACCAACGTGCCATCAATAGCACCGACACAATCCTACTTGACAGATATTTATTTGACATTAAAAGCAAAACAAACTTCGATATTACTTTTATAATTAAAAAGGAAATAATATTTATTTCACATTAAAAGCAAAACGAACTTCGATATTACTTACAGGATAGTCATATTGTTCATACCTTGAACCAGGGAAAAAACCTCCTGTCATTTAAAATTTTTGCCAGTGTGTCGTCTTGGTTACGTGGCCTGATAATCGTTGATGCAAGCTTGCACAATGCCCGCATAATAATTTTTATATGCCGAAAAATTGTTTCCATGGAGTGCTGAAATCTATCTGCCAATAGTCGACGACGATCATTTTGTGCAAAAGTGTATAAAAAAATTCTAAGCGATTCCTCGACACTTATATGCATATGCTCAATATCGATAAAGCCATTGTGGAGTAAAGTGTCTTTCAATAAAATGAATGTTTCTGCATCCATTCGCATAATGTTCATCATTGTTTCTGGATGGCCAGTTAATAGGCCGAAGATGTAATCATCACCTTTGAATGGACACGTTCGCTGCGGTTGGCGAGTACTTGAGGCGTTGATTTGGTCATGCATGCAAGCAATCATCAAGAAATCCATAAAATCATCAGTAACCTCATCCTCGTCTGATGAGATCTCCATTGAATTATTTTCTCTATCGGATGACATATGGTTTTGTCTGCATCACAGTAAAACCATAATTATAAAATATGTCATTAATGTTGTAACACATACCATTAATGGTGAAATAGAATTAAAAAGGAAGTATATGAATAGTCGGCCGTAGTTATTTTTCAGTGTACACTAAAATTCATAGAAGGACAAAATTTATTTAATACGTGCTCATATTGTCATAACACAACATAATAGATAAGAAAACATAAATTACTTAAAAGTTCAAAAAAAAAAAAAACATACGAAAATAGGAAAGGGAAGAGGATATCATGGAAGGAAAAAGAAAAAAAAAACCAAGTAAGGAATAATGAAATCATTTTTTAGTTCAGACAGGGAGATTTGATAACGCAATCAATAAAGAGCTTCTGACTTCACTGCAAAGCGAGGATCATGGGTAGGCGCAAATGGGTAGGAGTGCGCATAAAAAACCTTCGCCATTCCTTATCCTTGAACAGTGTCAGTGCCTTAAGGTACTGCACTGGTGGTATGTCCCCAAGCTCTAGTAATGCATCTTGACATGCATCAAGAGAGTAATCATCACCACCTGCACTTACAGCCTCTGTCTCATTTTCTCGTGCACGTGAATGTCCTGTTTTTGCTTGTACATAGGATGTGAAAGCTGCGCACACATCATCAAACCCACTTGACCGTGACTTTTTAGAACGACCACTGTCAGTCTGGCTGGTTGTAGGGCCCCTCTTGTGACTTTTGCCCTTTGCTGAATCCATGTACTCATCCCCAAATAAGTCAACAGGAATTACCTCAGCAGCGTTACTCCCACCAGCATTACTCCCACCAACATCAGGGTTCCAAAATTTATTTAACATGTCATCTTCTTCTTCTGAGTCAAGGGTTCCTTGTGTGGATGCACGAGATAACGCCCTTGTGGCACAACAATTTTCAACAATTTCTGCCATTTCTTGAAAATATTCAAATCCTTTTGTCCTAAACTTCTTCACATTTCTGTTGGCCTACAACAAATACAAATAAAGAATTAAGCACTGTATGTATCATGAAATCTTTAAATTAAAATTATTTAATAGTACAGATTAATGAACAACCTTATCCCAAAATTCATCAGGTGCAACAACAGTGCCTACAATTGGATCCCATCCCAGACCAGTCTGTGCCTAAAGTCGCTTAAATGTCTGATAATCAGCTTTCAATCGCTAATATTTTTGGCGCACCTATGTTGCTGTATACCGAAATCCATACAGATTGTGCAACTGATTTGCATAATGATTCCAATGCCTAATTGTCCACGAAGTAGTATGGCCAGTTGTTTGATTTTTTCTAACCTCATCTCTCAACATATTTATTAATGTTGTTTCACTTCTGGCCGTCCACATTTTTGTTTCTTGGTTGTCATCAGAATTATTTTCATCCATCTATAAACATACAAATGAAATTTAAACTAGTCTGGGGTAGATATACAAGACAAACAGATCATAACAGAGCAAAATGATTTCAAAGAGAACACAGATAAAAAAAAAAAAAGCAGATGATATTATTTAAAGGAAAAAAATAGCATAACAGATTACTTCAATTTAAATAGCAGAAATATAACAACAACTAATAAAAAAAAATCAAGTAAAAAAATCAGGTAACATTATCTTTAAATGGTAGGAGAAAACTAGTAAAAAAGATGTAAGGAAAATGGGACGGGTAGAAAATGAAGTAGGAAAAAACCAGTAAATAAACTAGTGAATGTAGTTGAAAAAGGAATGGGTAGGTCGACCGGCCAGTCGATCGGCCGGATGACCCCGGGGACGACCGACCGGGTGTCCAGGTACACCGACTCAAGTTGTTCACAAGTTCTTTTCTTGCAGAAGGTTCAAACAGCTCACAATTGAAAACAACAACCGATCTGAAATGAGAAATAGGCGTCCACAAATTATGAGAAACCATTTGGGAACTGATTTTAGCTTCTCAAAAATTATTTATATATAACAGATTCAGATCGATTTAGCAGCTTACTGCTATTCTTCTTCGCAAAAGGTGAAACAGTTCAGGAAAATAGAAAACATCTTAAAATAAAAAAAATAGTCCCATACACTTCTCAGAAAATATTTGAGAACTGATTTCGACTCGTATAAAATCGTTTGCAGTTGAAGGATATATTTACCAGATTAGTGGGAATTGAATAATTATCGCCGGTGATGGAATGTGTATACTGACTTAATGTAGCACTGTTTCTTCGTCGAATTCGACAATAAATTTCATAAATTTGACCTGAAAGAAAAATAAAATAAAATTAGGGATGAATTTTTCAAATCATTTTCGTATAACAAAATATGTAAATAAATTTGTGAGTTCTTTTACGTCGCGATAAATGCCGTTGTTTCGTTGCCCGTAATAAGAATCTTCCACAACGCACAAATCGTAAGAAACTGGATTTGTGAAAGATGATACCAGTATAGAGCGGGTTGGGTGGATTCATTATTTATAAAATCAATCTTCTCTGTGAAGCCCACCCGTGATGAATCTGATGTACCCGTGATGAATCTGAAGTATCTGAAGTATTGATGTTTGATAGAGAAACCCACCCGTGATCAATATAAAGGACTGATGTTTGATACAAAGATGAGCTTCACGTGAATATTTCAGAGACGATGGAATATTTCAGAGACGATGGAGATGACATAGAAGGACATGGAAGAATGCACAAGCGTTGAAAGTAGAGATACAACCTGCCAAACATGTTTTCATACTATAATTTGAATTCACACGCGGAAATGTATTTTGAGTGTTCTATCCAAACGTGAAGCGCAAGTTTACATGTTGAAAACTAATTTGAAAATACAACCAAACAGACTCTTCATTTTTTTCTCTCACTATCATCAAATTAACTATAAAAAAAATTAAAAATCATCACAAATATAAATTTTTTAGCCAAAGCTAAAATAGCCAAATAGGCAAAAAATTAAGCTAAAAAAGTTCATTCCGAACGAGAACTAAATTAATGAACTGAAAGTAAGTGAGTGCTTGATAATTTGATTCATCACTTAAAACTAAATGTATTAAGTGATAATTAAATTTCAAAATGCGATCTTGTGAATTATTTGTTTTTATTTTTTTTCTTATGAATCTAAAGGTCCTATTAAGCTAAAAATTACACAAAATAATAGTCACTTACATGTTTGGGTTTAATTTTTGACAGATAAAAGTGAGTTTCTCCAAATGTGAAATTACCCACTTGGGCAATCCGTATAATAGAAGTTTTGGATTTTTCCTCATTCTAGAACAAATCTCACATTATGAATAAGAATGTAACACTCCAATGTAATACACTAAAAAACTCCCTAGTGTACTTTTTTTTAAATGTAACAAACAACGCAACACTCCAAATTTTTTCCAAATGTAACTCTCTAATGTAACATATAAAAAAAACTCATTAGTGTATTTTTTTAAAACGTAACACTCCAATCAATGTAATATCAAACATAACACTCTAATATAATACACAAAAATTACTTAGTATCCTTTTTTTTTTCCAAACGTAGCACTCACAGTTTGAATTTATACATTTATCCAAAGTTTATTATACTCATTTTGGAATGATTTGAAGAATCTTACACCGTTTTGGAATGGTTTGAAGAATCTCACATCAATTTTTTTAGTATTACATTGGATTATTATATTTGAAGCCAGTACAATAATAAATTTTTTTATGTGTTACATTGAAGTGTTACACTAAAGAGTTTATAGAAGTGTTACATTGGAGTGTCATGTTACATTGAAGTATTACATTTGAGTGCTACAAATTGAAATTATACATTTGCTCAATACTTACTGAGGAATTTTTGTACTCCTTTTGAAATACTTAAAAAATCCCACATCCATTGAGAATGTTTGAAGAATCCCATATTTCAAGCCATTTTTGTACTCTTTTTGAAATGTTTGAAAAATATTACATTTCAAGTCATTCCAAATAAAAAGTTTTCCATATAAAAATTCATTCAAAATTTGATTCTCATATGTTGTTTATCATACATTTGTAGCACAAAAGAAAGAAATAAAATACATATATATATATATAATAAAAAAAAAAGGTATAACTATAAATACAATTTTTAAATAATATAATGAATCTACATTTCCAAAATTAATGAGACTAATTAGTCTAGAAAAAAACTCTTGGGATTAATTGGATCACCATTTCTCAATATGGGATTTATAAGTAAATTTTCTTATTCTTTTCTTATTTTTATTTTTTTAAACTTTGTGATACCCTGAATATTTAATTAAATACCACATAAATATTTATAGCTATATATAATTATGATTGTATGTGATAATATATTATTAGTGATAATGTATTAAATATAAAAAAATATAATAAATAAATAAATAATAATAACAATAATAATAAAATAAATATAGGGAATAAGGATAATAATAATAAGTAGATAGTTATCCAAACAAATCTGTGAATTAATTAGGAGGGGAATGTGGCATCTATAAGTTAAGACACCTGTACAAAATATATATGATTTGGATTTAGTCATCATTATGAGATACGAGCCTTGTGTATATAAGGCAACCAAGGCAGCAAATTGAAGCCACCAAAAAAAATGAAAGAAAATTTGGAGAGATACTCAATCTTAAAGTGAGTTACATTATACCTTGAGTCACCATAATATATTTTATGTATATTTTGACTTACCATAAATTATTTTATACAAGATTATGTTTTATAAATTATATTAATATTTCAATTACATGGATTAATTTCTAAACTCTATTTGTTTAAAATGAAACCCATGAATATGTTTGTTTAAATTTTAAAAGGTATTTGACTATGACCTTATAAACAATTATGTTTTGTAAGTACAACCACGATAGTCCCATGCTTTGGGGGATTTAAATAACCATTGACCTCTGTTTAGCTACTTTGTGATCCTCTGTTTGTCATGGATCCATTGACTTCTATTCTAACTGTCACTCCAATGACCTCTGTTTTATTCCATTCTGTATCGTGGTTATGGTTATTTAATTACATAATTTATGTGTTTCAGTTTCTGCCACTTTAAATCATTCATTTATTCAAATTAAGTTTTGTTACTATTTTAGCTTAAATAACTATCCATGGTTATTTTGTTTTCCCTATACTCTTGGCATAACATTTCTCACTATACTGTGTACTTATAGTTGTTACCCTTTCAAGTGACGAGATGTAAAGGAGACCCATAACCTCATGTAGTGGAACCTGCACGAGAATTTGATGTTGAACCATTATTTTATTTTTCTTTTCTTTTTTTTCTTTTATTTATTTTATTTTTGCTCCCTTTTATTTTTACTCAAGGCCGGTCACTAAATAATAAAATAATAAAAGCCCTATAAATGTATTTTCTTTTATTAAAATAGTAAAATGAAGTAAATTTTCTGTTTAATTATTTTTATTTCCATTTGCCTCCGCCTGCGCCATTTAATTTGCCACAATTAGAATAAAGTAGTGAGTTACGATTCCATCCCCAAGCCTCTGGGGTTGGGTCGTGGCAAATGTGTTATCAGAGCAATGGTTTTAAAAAGATAAATATTTACCTGTGACGTTAGTCCTTTTCTATAAAATTTCACGTTTATTCTGGTGATGTAGGAATGTCCGAGATTAACCTTGATGAGGCATTTTGAGTAGAGCTTGGGGCCATTAATTTGGAAGATATTTTAGCAGAGCACCCAACCTCCGCCTCACCGGAAAGATAGGGAGATTCGGAGAATATCGTTAGGAGACTACACCCAGGCCTTGCCCAATAAAATAGTAAAATGAAGTAAATTTTCTGTTTAATTATTTTTATTTCCATTTGCCTCCGCCTACGCCATTTAATTTGCCACAATTAGAATAAAGTAGTGAGTTACGATTCCAGCCCGAAGCCTTTGGGGTTGGGTCGTGGCAAAGGTGTTATCAGAGCAATGGTTTTAAAAAGATAAATATTTACTTGCGACGTTAGTCCTTTTCTATAAAATTTCACGTTTATTCTGGTGATGTAGGAATGTCCGAGATTAACCTTGATGAGGCATTTTGAGTAGAGCTTGGGGCCATTAATTTGGAAGATATTTTAGCAGAGCACCCAAGCTCCGCCTCACCGAAAAGATTGGGAGATTTGGAGAATATCGTTAGGAGACTATACCCAGGCCTTGCCCAATTGATGAGTCGACCAATATATATACATACCGATCCTATTGAAGTCCTATACTTACTATGAAGGCAGAACCGTGCCTATACGCGCAGACGTTTTCTAGGACCCTCTCGTGTCCTCGGTATTGCCCCGGGATATGACTGCCCGTACTACATCATAGGCCCTTTGTCCCCAGATTTTGTGGCAAGAAGGGGAAATGTATTCCCCGAGAACTGGATTTTCACCACTGTCCCTAACCCGCTGGAGATTATTAATATTCAAAATGTTGACTTTAGTAACGACTTGTCATATATCGAGACACCCGGCTGGATTGTTGATCAAGCATTTTTGGGATACATACAATCCGTCTCCATTTTCATAGTCCATTCTGCGTGGATATGTTTTGGTGTGGTCTAGTTAGGATGGGAATTTGAGTTTTTTATGCAACACTACTTTCCATGGTTGTTTGGCTTGTTTGACCCACCACTCTAGATTTGGTAGAAGAAAACCATTTTTGTGCGCTAACCATGATATGCTCTAATCCCTATTTTTTTTTTTTTTTTTTTGGTACTACAAAGATGAGACACTAACATATTTTGACTTTTGAACAGAAATGTAATATTAATTGTAAAAAATAGTAAAGTTAGTATTTTATATAGATATAGATTGCGCTATACATATTTATATATATACTGCGTTATGGATGTAATGCCTCGTTTATTACTTTGTAAAATGGCCAATAATGGTAACGGAAGTGAGTCATTAGTTAGTGGCACTGAATCGGTGGAAAGAATCATGGAAAGAGTGATTACTAACTTTTTGCAAGCTTTGCAGACTAATATCAACAATGGGATGCCGGAACGGCGAGAATAATCGGTTACCATAAAACAGTTCCAAGATTGAAACCCACCACATTTACCGGCAGTCCAGACCCAATGGTAGCGGACGGTTGGGTTAAATACATGGAAAAGATTTTTCGCGCCTTACCCTACACTGAAAGATAGAAGGTAACTTTCGCCACTTTCACTTTTAAAGATAATGCACAGGAATGGTAGCTTCTCACTCTGGAGAAAGAAGAAATTGTGACTTGGGCAAGATTCTTGGAAGTATTTTATGAAAAATACTTCCCAGATTCATTGCGGGAACAGAAGGCATCAGAATTCATACATATAAAGTAAGAAGCCATGACGGTAGTTGAATACGAGAGCAAGTTCACACAACTCGCTCGGTTTGCGACATATGTCATCCCCACTGAAGCTCGAAAAACAAGAAAGTTCGAAGCAGAATTGGATGTTGAAATCAAAGATAGGCTTGAGGTTTTGAAATTGCCAACCTATGAGGAAGTGGTAGACCGAGCATACATTGTAGAAAAGGGGATTAAAGCCTCGCATTTTAGGAAACCAAGCCAAAAGAAGCGATTCTGGGAAAGAGACAACAGAAAATCTGGTGTTGCACCTCCCATGAGGGTGAATACGGACACAACCAGTTCCGGCAATCAAGGTCCTACTAACCACTGGGGTGGCACTATTCCAACTTGCCTTACATGTGGAAGGGCTCATGGGGACAATGCCATCAAGACACAGGAGTATGCTTTAAATACGGTCAAGTTGGCCACTTGATGAGGGATTGTCCAAAGCTAACCAATCCCATAGCCAGGCCCTCTGGCCCAGTCAAAAAACCCGCAGGACCTGGAGGAGAGAAGAAGGACCAAAAATGCCAAAAAAGGGCTTTTGCCTTGGTACCTGGAAAATCGGAAGTTACGGAAAATGTTGTGTCAGGTACACTTTCTGTCTGTGGTCATTTAGCTTATGTTCTCATTGACTCCGATTCAACTCATTCTTTTGTTGCACCACACTTTGCTGCCAAGTTAGCGTCAACACCCGAACCCTTAGGATATATATTGTCGGTGTCCTTTCCTTCTGGTAGTTCTATCTATAGTACTGACGTGTACAGATCATGTATTATATCCTTAAAAGACAAAACCTTATATGTAGACTTGATTACCTTCCGCATTGAGGACTTTGATGTAATCTTAGGGATAGATTGGCTGGCTGCCAACCACGCTTTTATTGATTGTAAAGCCAAAAAGGTCTCCCTCAGGTTACCAAACCAACCCGAGCTTGTCTTTGATAGGACTGGAGTTTCCAACCCTCCCTGTATTATATCCTCCATGACAACCCAACGACTTCTAAAAAAGGGTTGTGGTAGTTATATTTGTTATGTGATCGATACACAAAAAGAGGTTCCCACCGTTAACGCGATCCCCGTAATACGAGAATTTCTGGATATTTTTCCTGAAAATCTACCTGGTACCCCGGTTGACTAGGAAATCGAATATTGAAACTCAACCTGGTATCCAACCAGTATCAAAAGCCCTTTACCGCATGTTAATGACAGAATTAAAAAAACTAAAGACTCAACTCCAGGAACTATTGGACAAAGGCTTCATTTGACCTAGTACCTCACCTGGGCAGCTCCAGTATTGTTTGTGAAGAAAAAGGATGGCACGATGAGATTATGCATCGATTACCAGGAGCTGAACAAGGTCACCATCAAGAATCGATACCCTCTGCTGCAAATCGATGACTTGTTCGATCAACTACAAGGCGCCTAAGTATTCTCGAAAATTGACTTGCGTTTTGGCTACCATTAACTAAAAGTCAAAACGGAAAGCATCGAAAAGACTGCCTTCAGAACCCGCTACGGGCATTATGAGTTTCTCGTCATGCCATTTGGCGTCACAAATGCCCCAGCAACCTTCATAGACCTCATGAACTAAGTGTTCAAACCCTATCTTAATGAGTTCGTCATCAACGACATTCTCATATACTCCAAGTCACCGGAAGACCATGAGAAGCACTTGTGAACGGTTCTACAAACACTACGTTTTTACCAAGTTGAAGAAATGAGAATTCTGGATCACTAGTATACACTTCCTCGATTACGTCATTAACAAAGATGACATCTCGGTTGACCCCCAAAAAGTTATAGTAATCGTGGACTGGCCACGACTTACTCTTGTATTAGAAATACGAAGTTTCTTGGGTCTACCCAGCTATTATCGACGCTTTGTGCAAAATTTCTCAAAGATAGAATCACCCTTGACCTAACTAACTCAGAAGAACATACTCTTTGAATGAATTGACAAACAGGAGCGTTACTTTCAAGAGTTAAAAAGCAGACTTGTGTCGGCTCCTATATTAGCACTCCCCGCAGGAACGAATGGGTTCGTAATTTATAGTGATGCCTCATATAATGGTTTGGGTTGCATTCTTATGCAAAACAGAAAAGTCATTGCTTACGCCTCGTGACAACTAAAGACTCACGAGAAGAACTACCCAACTCATGATCTGGAATTAGCTGCAGTGATCTTTGTCCTCAAGATCTGGCGTCATTATCTCTACGACGCAACTTGTGAAATTTACACTGATCACAAGAGTCTTAAATATCTATTCACATAGAAGAAACTAAATATAAGGCAACGGCGGTGGCTAGAATTTATGAAAGACTATGATGTAGAAATCCATCACCATATAGGCAGAGCTAATGTGGTGGTAGACGCACTGAGCCAAAAGACGACCAGAAGTTTGGCATGTACTCTCGTTTCCCGCAAGATCAATGGACTGCTCGCCAACATTACCATGGAACCTACATTGATTGAAGAAATTAAAGCGCGCCAATGGAAAGATAAACTTTTGAAGAAAAAGTATAAGGAGTAAAAGAGTACGCCTGATTCTGATCTCACTATGAGCAATGGGATACTAAAATTTCATAATCGAATTTGTGTACCCAACATTCTGGAACTCAAGAAGAATATATTGGTGAAAGCTCATAGCTCGAGGTTTGCAGTCCACCCTGGCAACACAAAGATGTACCATACTGGTGGACAGGAATAAAAAGAGACATAGCAAGCCATGTTTCCAAATGTCTGCATTGTCAGCGTGTTAAAGCAAAACATCAGAGACCTACGGGAATGCTGTAACCACTCTCTATTCTTGAATGGAAATGGAAGCACATTACTATGGATTTCGTGGTTGGGCTACCATAGTCATTTTCGAAGAATGATGCAATATGGGTTATAGTAGACCGATTGATGAAATCGGCATATTTTCTGCCAATCAAAATCATGTACTCCCTTAATAAGTTTGCCACCTTATACATCAAGGAAATTATTCGTTTGCATGGCACCCCAGTTTCAATCATGTTTGACTGAGACCCCCACTTCGTGTCTCATTTCTAGAACAAATTGCAGAAGGCTTTAGGGACTACATTGAAGTTTAGCACTGCTTATCACCCGCAAACTAATGGGCAAACCGAAAGAATAATCCAAACTTTGGAAGACATGTTAAGTATATGTGTGTTGGACTTCGAAGGTAATTGGGATGAGCACCTACCTTTAGTAAAATTCGCCTATAACAACAGCTATCAAGCAAGCATTGGAATGGCGCCATACGAAGCACTGTATGGAAGAAGATATCGATTACCTCTGTGTTGGGCAGAAGTCGGAGACAATAAATTGTTAGGCCCCGAGATTGTGCCAATCACAAGTGATAAAATCCAACTCATCCAACAGCAAATTCGCACTGCTCAAAGTCGCCAAAAAAGTTATGCAGATACACAAAGACGAGAATTAGAATTTCAAGTAGGAGATCATGTTTTTCTAAAGATCTCATCAACAAGAGAGGTTATCCGATTCGGAAAGCGAGGAAAGTTAAACCCATGATACATCAGGCCATTTGAGATACTAGAAAAGAATGGTCCTGTAACATATTGCCTTGCACTACCACCTGAACTATCCAATGTCCATAATGTGTTTCACGTTTCAATGCTTCGACGGTATCTTCGAGATCCAGAACATGTTGTTGATTATGAGGACTTGGAAGTTCAAGAGGATCTCTTTTATGAAGAGCAACCGGTGCAGATTCTTGATCGTCGTGATCAAGTTCTCTGAAACAAGACCATACCATTGGTAAACGTCTTATGGCAAAATCATCGTATCGCAGAAGCTACGTGGGAAACGGAAAGTCAAATGCGAGCCAAATATCCACACCTCTTCAAAAATTAAGGTACGTCAAGTTTGGGGACAAACTTCTTTTAGGAGGAAAGAAATGTGACACCCTGAACGTTTAATTAAATACCACATAAATATTTATAGCTATATATAATTGTGGTTGTATGTGATGATATATTATTAGTGATAATATATTATATATAAAAAAATATAATAAATAAATAAATAATAATAACAATAAATATAGGGAATAAGGATAATAATAATAATAGGCAGGTAGTTATCCAAACAAATCTGTGAATTAATTATGAGGGGAATGTGGCATCTGTTAGTTAAAACACCTGTACAGAATACATATGATTTGGATTTAGTCATCATTATGAGATACGGGCCTTGTGTATATAACACAACCAAGGCAGCAAATTGAAGGCACAAAAAAAAAAAAAACGAAGGAAAATTCGAAGAGATACTTCGTAGAAGGAGGTCTCGAAAAGATAAGGAAAATAAAAATGAAATAGTAAGACTCAATCTTAAAGTGAGTTATATTATACTTTAAGTCACCATAATATATTTTACGTATCTTTGACTTACCATAAATTATTTTATACAAGTTTATGTTTTATAAATTATATTAATATTCCAATTACGTGGATTAATTTCTAAACTCTATTTGTTTAAAATGAAACCTATGGATATATTTGTTTAAATTTTAGAAGGTATTTAACTATGACCTTATAAACAATTATATTTTGTAAATACTACCACGAGAGTCACATGTCTTGGGGGACTCAAATAACCATTGGCCTCTGTTTGGCCACTTTGTGGTCCTCTGTTTGTCATGGATCTATTGATCTCTATTCTGACTATCACTCAAACGACCTTTGTTTTGTTCTATTTTGTACCGTAATTATGGTTATTTAATTATATAATTTTTGTGTTTTAGTTTCTACCATTTTAAATAATTTATTTATTCAAATTAAGTTCTATTACTATTTTAGCTTAAATAACTATCCATGGTTATTTTGTATTCCCTATACTCTTATCATAATATTTCTCACTCTGCTGTGTATTTATAGTTGTTTCCCTTTCAGGTGACGAGATGTAAAGGAAACCCATAACCTCACGTAGTGGAACCGGTACGAGAATTTCATGTTGAACTATTATTTTGTTTTTCTTTTCTTTTTTTCTTTTATTTATTTTATTTTTGCTCCCTTTTGTTTTTACTCTGGGCGATCAATGAATAATAAAATAATAAAAATCCTATAGATGTATTTTCTATTATTAAAATAGTAAAATGAAGTAAATTTTCTATTTAATTATTTTTATTTTCATTTGCCTCCGCCTGCGCTATTTAATTTGCCACGATTAGAATAAAATAGTGAGTTACGATTCCAGCCGTAAACTCTTGGGGTTGAGTCATGACAAACTTATGATCCAAATATTACACAATGAAAATGAATTACGTTTTTCATGTTAAAATATTAATCTTTTATTTTATTTTTATTATTTCAAAATATTGTTAATTCCTTTTCAAAAATTAAAGACAAAAAATAATATAAATTTTATATTTTGCACTTCTTTTAAATTTATTAACAACACAAAAAGTACAATTTTGGCAATTCATATTCCCCAAAAAAATATACAATCAAAGGGTAATTTTAAAAAATTAATATTTCTAAAAATAATTGTGCAATCAAAAAAAGTTATATTCTCAAGGAGGGACTAATATTTTGAGACGAAGCGAGTACAAAATATACTAAGAGGGCGTTTAACAACAAACTACAAACAGTTTGCTTTTTGGTTTTATTTTTCAAATACTTTAAATGAGTTTTTATTTATTTTTAATGTATATTTTTTTTTCATATTTTCGTCATTCTTTTTTTTCATGTACTCTTTAGATTTACATATTGTAATTAAAAAAATCATTGAAAACAAAGCTAAAATATGTATTTTTGTTTCTCTTTTCATTTATTTGTAGTGCTTTTTTTAATATTTTTGTTAAATTCTTTTAGATGCTTATAATCTTGATATATTTTTAAAAAAAAAATTAAGCAAACTAAAATGTTTAAAAAAAAAGTTTAATAAAGATAAATAAAAATCCATCTAAAAATAATTTTTGAAAAATTAGTAAACCAAACAAAGGCCCTGTTTGGTAGAGCTTATTTCTAGTTTATTTCAGCTTTTAGCTTAATTTAAGCTATTTTGATGTGTTTGGTTCAGCTTAATAATACATCTTATAGCTTTTTGTAAGTCAAAAATCAACTTATTCTTTGAGTGGGGGACGAGAAGCTTAATTTATAAGTCAAAAATCAGTTTATGTTCACAGGTATAAGCTATAAGCTATTAGGCTATAAGTTATAATTACTTTCTCGCAGTTCTACCAAACGGGGCCAAAGTCTCACATTGGTTTAAGAGTTTTCAAAAATAATTTTCAAATTTTCAATTCATATTTTTTAGTTTTTACTTTAATTGTTAAACTTGATAATTTATGGAGTAAAATGACACAAGTAAAATAATTTGAAGAGCAAAGTTAGGGGTGCTTTGGCAACCAAATAAAAAGCCAAATTTTAGTTTTTTATTCATTTTGGGTAGGGCTGGGCATAGGGTTATCCGACCCGCCCAACCCGCCCTACCCGATCCAACCCGCACATGTATGGGCGGTTTCGCAGATACATTAGGGTCGGGGGCAGTTTCGATTATGGATGATTTTCGGGTTGCGGGCAGGTTGCGGGTTTGAACCACACCCGTACAACCCGCCCGTATTAACTTTTTTTTTTTTTTAATTTCAAATATGGACCGTTCAATTCAATCTTCACTTCATGTAACAAACAAAACCAAAAAAACCCTAATACGCACGCAGCTCTCTCATTCCTCTCATCTCATCTCATTAGGCTCTCTCTCACTCTCTCATTTTCATCTGCACAAATCGACTCATTTCCGATCGACCTCACAAGATCGACTCCTCACTGATCGACCTCACTCTCTCATCGCACCGATCGATCTCACAGGTAAGCCTCTCTCTCTCTCTCTCTCTCTTTCTCTCTTTCTCACTCATCTCATCAGTCTCTCTCTCTCATTCCCCTCATCTCATTTCATCAGTCTCTCTCTCACTCTCTCATTTTCGTCTACACAGATCAACCTCGCAAGATCGACTCCTCACCAATCGACTTCACAGATAAGCCCTCTCTCTCTCTCTCTCTCTCTCTCTCTCTCTCACATCTCATCAGATCTGTTATTTATTTGGAATTAAATTTGTTTGGAATTAAATATGTTCATTTCTGTTAGGCAATCAGATTTGTGTTTTTTTTTTTTATTTTGTTTTTTTTTATAAATTATGGCAATAGATCTCTGAGTTGGAATTAAATTTGTTAATTTCTGTTTGGAATTAAATCTGTGATTGGAATTAAATATGTTCATTTCTGTTAGGCAATCAGATCTGTGTTTTTTTTTTTATTCTGGCAACAAATCTTTGTGTTGGAATTGAATCTGTTGATTTCTGTTTGGAATTAAATCTGTGATTGGAATTAAATCTGTTTATTTCTGTTAGGCAATCAGATCTGTTTCTTTTTTGTTTTTTGTTTTTTCTTTTTTATGGCAACAGATCTCTGAGTTGGAATTAAATCTATTGATTTTTGTTTGGAATTAAATCTGTGATGGGAATTAATTTGTTCATTTTTGTTAGCCAATCAGATCTGTTTTTTTTTTTTTTTGGTGGCAACGGATCTTTGAGTTGGAATTAAATATGTTGATTTTTGTTTGGAATTAAATCTGTGATTGGAATTAAATCTGTTGATTTTTTAACCGCAAACCGCCTGCACATCCACGAACCCTAACCGTACAAACCGCAAACTGTACTACGGGCGACTGTAGTTTGACTTTTCTCCAAACTACATAGGTGCGAGCGGATCAAAACTGAACCGCAAACCACACAAAATCGATCCGTGAACACCCATAATTTTGGATCACATTATCTCTCACATTTTTTATCAATAAAAAGAAAAAATAAACTTAAAAAATTAAAAAATTAATTTTTTACCAACTTCTCAAAACACCACTTAATCTTTCATTCAAAAATTGTAACACATTACTGATTGGGCGCTCTGTCTAATAGTCCAAATTCAAATTTCTATTGTCGAAAGGTGCATCCATAAAATTATTCTGTTCATAAGTACAAGTTTGTACAAAATGACCAAACTACCCATCCATATATATGTATATTGTATATATTTTTCAAAACACTATCTTGCCCTCTCTGCTCTGCTTTTCTCTCTAACCTTAGTTTTCTCTCTCTAAAAACCCTAGTGCTTCTAGATCCCAACCCTAGTGCTTTTGATCCGTTTAGGAATGGCAACGGGGTGGGGCGAGGCGAGGTCGGGGATCACACTTCCCATCTCCAATCCCCGGCCACAGCCTCGATCCTTGACGGGGAACCTATCACCATCCCCTAACGGGGATTGGGTTTTCCCGACCCTGAAAATTCCTTGCCCCTCAAAATCTGTTTCAACACCACCATCAACAACAACAATAACATCATCAACAAAATCATCAACATCAACATATCAACAAAATCATCAATAGATCATAAACCAAAAAAAATGGACAGATACACACAAACATATATGTATACATACATACACAAACATATCTAAGATCTATGTCACAGAGAGAGAGAGAGAGAGTGGACGATCGGCATCATCGACACACACAAATGGATGATGCCGATAGATGAAGGAGAACGATCGAAGATTCGGAGATGATGGGTGGCTGTGACTACGACGACGGAGGCGATGGATGACGGAGGAGGCCGATCGGCATCGCCGACAGTAACTATTAGCGTCGCGAATAGTGCGAGAGTAAGAGAGAGAGAGTAGATGGAAGAGAGAAAGAAAAAGACATAAAGGAAAACACAACTGAGATATGAGGACGAGGGTTTGGTTACCATATGTGTATATATATATAGGGGTAAACTAGTAATTTCACTTTGGGAACAAACGTAGACGGTGATAGAGACGGGCTGGGTATGGGACTGGAACACTTATTCCCGTTCCCGGCTCGAATCTAATCGGGGATTGATTTTTAAATACCATCCCCGTCTCGTTGGTGATATTTTTCCAGAAAAAATTGCTCAAATCGGGATCAAGGAGTCGGGTCCTCGTCAGGCCGAGTTCAAATTGCCATCCCTAGATCCATTGGGTGTTGGTGTTAGGCTTTCGGATCACCATCAATATCAACGACGAGATTGTCATCGATCTCAACAACAAGATCATCGACAAAGCAACGAGATCTCCATCTCTCTCTCTTTCTCACTTCATCCCTAACATCTCCATTTCTTAAAGATTGTTCAACCGTTTTTTAGAGATCTCCATACTCATCATCGAATCGCCAGTATCCCAAATGTATCGATTTCGGTGGTCTATCTGAAGAGAAGCTGAGATCTGATCCAACATCTCAAAGATTCAGCATTTCGGTCACCAGCACTACCTTTCAGGTCTGGTATTCTCCCTTTTCCATCAGATCTGTACTGAGAAAAGAGAGCCTGTGCCGAAGACATGGAGATGAAAAGAGTAAGGGGAATCAAAGGGATGGTGGTGGTCGATCTAGATCTAGATCGAAGTATACCTAAACCACTACTGTCGTCTTGTTGTTGATGATGAAGATCTGAGATCTGTTCATTTTTTTTTTTTTTCTTCAAGTTGATGATGATGATGAAGAACAGATAGGGTTTGGTTTGGTTTGGCATGGCTTGGCTTGGTATTATATGTTGTTGTTTTTGTTTTTGAAGATGTGTGTGTTTTCTGGTGGCAGTGGCGGTGGTGGTGGCGATGGCAGGGCAACACTAAAAGCCCTATCTTAAAGGGCAACTGTTATTGCAGCCATGGTAGAAGGACTTTCTCTTCTCTGATATAAACACAAATATGAGCCTCAAATAGATAAGGAGATGAGGAGTAAGAGATATGCCAATAGATAGAGAAAAAAAAATTGAAGATTTGTGATTACTTTATTAAATAGATAAGAAAAAAAAGTGATGTCGATGATGATGATTGCAACAGATAAACAAAAAAGTTGATACAGATTTTTAACAGCTAGGAAAAAAATTAAACAAATAAATAGAATTTGGAGAAAAAGTTAAATAGACAGATAGAATTTAAGAGGAAAAATTAAACAAATAGATATAAAATTAAACAAATAAATACAATTTAGGAAAAAAAATTGAATATATAAACAGAATTTACAGGGGGAAATTGAATAGATAGAGCGAAAAATTGAACAAATAGTAAAAAAAAACTTGAACAGATAGATAAAAAATTTGAAAAAATATATATAAATTTGAACAGATAGTCAACAAAAGGTCATATAGTCAACGACAAGTCAAGTAGATAAAAATAAAAATAAAAAGTCAGGGATAAAATTAGAAACAAAATGTCTTGTAGAACTTCTCACCAAATTATTTCACAAAATGTGAATTTTTCACTAATAAAAAATATTCACTAGATCTAATGCCTTACACCCTTCTTAAATTTAATTTATTACCAATTTTCTCTTAATCGTTTGGGATGAACTCAAACAATTTCATTAGTTTAAAGTACTAGTTTCTAAAATTGATAATTCATTGGACAATATGACACAAGTATTATAGTTGGAGGTGACAAAATCAGTGTGTTTGGTTTGAGTTTTTTGGATTAAGTTTTTTAAAAATTGAGTTTTCGATTTTTGTGTTTTTTTTGTTTTTAGTGAATATTTTTAAAATTTTAAATATTTTTTTTACTTTTTTAGATGCACCTTACTTAGATGTATCCAAAAAGTAAAAAATTTGTGAAAAAATATTTTAAAAAATTAATAAATATATAAAAATACAAAAAATGTACTGAATTCTCGTTTTTTTTTTTTTTTTTTTTGTATTTTTGATATTTAGTGAATTTTTAAAAGATTTTTTCCAAAAAACAATTACTTTTTAGGTATATTTATGTTAGGTATGTCTAAAAATTAAAAAAATTGCTTAAAATATTAAAAAAATCAGTAAAAACAAAAAAAACACGGAAAATAAGAAAATGGAATTTTCTGAAAAATGTTTTTGAAAAATAATAACCAAGATTATTTTTTTTTTTCAAAGTTTATTTTTTTTTTCAAAGTTTGAGAAAATTATATTGACTTTTAAGGTTATTTTGGAAAGTAACTATTTTAGTTAATTTTTTTATGTTTATAAAAAGACATTCAAAAAAATCGAGAGAAGCATTGACTTTTATGTAGTGATTTTTTGACATTTTTATAATTTATTATTATTTTTTATATATACCAAAATATCCTTTAATCTATCTATTAACAGTAACATGGAAGTTAAATGGGAGCATGAAATTACTTTTTTATCCTCGATGTTTTATACATTTATCAAATATTAAAATTAACTTTAACATAAAATGATCCCAAAAAAATGTATAATACATATGATATAAATTATCCTCACATCCTCTTCCACATTCTTGTTGGGGATGACCATTTTTATCCGATCTGTGGAGCACGCCTATACCTACCCGAATGGGGCAAATTTTATCCCGTCCCGATATAATTAATAATATATATGTATGTATATATATAATATAATTAGATATAAGAAAATAATATTAAAAGTTTGTGGTTTTGTTTAAATATAAATAAATAATAATCCTATAAGTCTCACTATTTATATATATGGAAACAAGAAAAATTATTTTGTGTGCTAAAGATTTAAATATTCTCAATTTTTTTAACTATTTGAAATGTGGTTAGATATCCGTAGGTATCGGGTATCCGCGGGGCGGGGATGAGGTTGAAAAATTCCACTCGTAGTGAGCGTGGGGCGGAAGCAGGGGTAGCGATGGAGTTTGTCCGCGAAGGCGGGGGCGAAGAATGGCAAACCCGCTCCAAACTTGCACTGTGGCCATCCCTAATTCTTGTATTTTTCCTAGTAGATTATTAACCCCATATCTTATTGCATTCTCACATTCAACCATCTCTTTTCTTCTTTTTATCTCCTCACCCCACTACCATTCTTCTATCTTCTTATTTACTTCATTGCCTCTCTACTCTTACCAACTCTTACCAAGTGCTACTCTTACCGTAATCACAACTCCTTTTCCATATATTTTCCTACTCTTTTTATATATTTTCAATATCACGATCTCGAATGATACCCTCTGCCACCAGTTTCTTAGTTTTCACAATTACTTACTGCTAGAGTCCTTTTCCACTTTTAACCACCATGTAGTCCCATCACTTATTGTCGTCACCCTTCATGCCACCCAACCAACCAACCATAACCTCTACAACATCAACAACTCTCGGTAATAGTTGGTGACCATTCTCACTCTTTGCAATGCCAACACTATTACCAATATAATTTGATCACTTCTTTTGTAATAAAATGAAATAATGAATTAAATTCAATTTGTTCTAAAGGCTCATGACGGCAAAGCGATGGTGATGGTAGAGATAAAGGAGAAGAAATGTAAAAGGTTGGTTCGGGTGGTAACGGTGAAAATAGGAAGGCATTAAAGGCAAAAAGACAGATATTGCAATGGATTAGAGATAGTAGCGACGAGATTAACAAATAAGTGACAAGAAAAAATGAGACAGTGAAAACAAAAGGAAAAGAGAAAAGGGTTCCAATTGTGTTTAACCCGCACAATCACTTATGGGCAAAAAAAATTAAATTTAGAATAAAAATTTAGGGACACTTTTTCATAAATCTCTTTTCACCTACTTATATTTCATTTAGTCTACATTATTTTTTTATATTCTAATAAGTCCTATGAATGACATAGTTACCAAAATACTCCTAATAATATCACTATAAGAATTAACACTTTTGGCAACAAAAAAATTGGTCGCTGAAAGTCTATTTTTGGTCGGCAAAAGTTATTCGCGACCAAATTTTTTGGTCGCTACTTTGGTCGCCAATTGAGGGTCGGCAAAAGTAATTCGCGACCAAAATTTTGGTTGGTCGACAAAAGTTGGATTTGCCGACTAAATTTTTGGTCGCTAAATATTAAATTACCGCGACTAATTCATTTTGTTGCTAAAACACTTTGGTCGCGAAAAGTGATATTTTCCCGACCAAATTTCTTAGTCGCCAATTGTCACATTTCGCAACCAAAAAGTTTGGTCGCCAATTATCACATTTCGCGACCAAAAAGTTTAGTCGGCAAAAGTGAGTTTCCACGACCAAGAGCTATTTTGGTCGGCAATAGATGTATTTTTTGCGACCAAAACTCTTGGTCGGCAATTGTCATTTTTTGCGAAAAAAAATTATTTATTTGTCGCGACTAATAAATTAGTCGCCAAAGCAGGAAAACAATACACCTGTAATTCCTAATAATTCATTCAATCCATAATAAACCTATAATTTTAAAGCACCATTCAAATTAACTGAATCATTAACATTCGACACAATACATAATTCATTAACATTCGACACAATACAACTATTCTAAGTTTTCATTCACAAGTCACATCCATCTAGCATAACAATTTGAAACATAACTATTTGTTATCCATGCGCAGCTATCAACAAATAAAACTACTAATATTTGTTATACATACACATCCATCCAAAAATATTTAATCCTCTAACAAAATGCTTATACTGCCAAGTAGTCTTGTAGCTTCATGAACTTGTTAAGAAATATGTTGAGCAGGGTGCTCGTTTGGGTCGTGAACTTTTGATCCACTTTTCCCAACTTCTCTGTGTATTCTGGTACTTTAGAATGGTCCAATCAAATACATAATCGAAGTCAAAGCCAGCCAGACAAGGTAGAATAAGTGAATCATACAGCAAAGACATATTCACACTAATTTATGCCTAATTAACACTTCTCCACTGAAGCCAGCCAACTTACCATGTTACTTATTTTTGTACCATGAGTTAAAATAAAAGTAAGTTGATGTCCAAGAAGCATAAGGGGGATTTTAGTGAGGAAAACATGCCAAGCCAGAGTGCTCATGTCATACCCAGGTGGAGAGTTGCTGAACCAACAGAGCAACCTCCTCCAGATACAATAATTTGGCAAGTTTTTACGAAGGCTCAAAACATTAAGACTAACTAGACAAAATATAGTGTTGGTCAGGCTGTGAATATTAAAGGCTTAGTCATTTCATTGACTGATTATTACAATTGTTCACAATTTTGACACTATAGCAGGATTCTTTGAAAAACTGAGTTGCTGACCTAAAAACAGGTACGCACTTTCAATAGAAGCAATCACAACTTAAGTATCAAGGACGTAGAGCACACAATTTGGTTCATATTTACCTCGAGTAACTACACAAAAGCAATTGTTCAATTCATATTGTCAATGTCACCAACATAAAAGCCTAAATAGGCAATTTGTCATTTTTCTTAATTTTAGAACTTAAAATTATTATCCTACAGCAACGTGGACAAGGATTCTCAAAAGTAAGCAACAAATTCAGGTTTAATGCAAAAGGCAATGAATAGTGGGTCCATATTTTCAGTTGTGAACATAAGCCAAGCATGCATCAGGAACTCTTACACATATAATGGGAGGAAAGATGCATCAGGAACTCTTACACATATAATGGGAGGAAAGAACAAAGAGATAGAGAGTTAAACAGTGCTCTTGTGTCAGCTATCTGTCGTTTCAGATATATTGGCACAACAAAATATCCGTCTGTTTGTGGTGGGTATATATATGTATATATAGATTCTTGTGATGGTCACTATTCCTAGTCAAAAATGTGGAGAAATCACCATACTTATTCTTTTTCCAGATTGCTCTACTAAGAAAGATGTTCACTCTTAAAAAATCCATTATTTATAAAAGAAAACAGGGGAATGAGGCAAATTTATCCCAAACGAAGCAAAAGTTACCAGTCCCTAATGCATAAGCAGCAAGTACGAGGATGTCTTTGAAATAAGTGAGCCAATATAAAAATTAAGAATAAACAATTTATGGAACCTCTAACCCAAGTATTTAAACAAAAATAGATTGCATGGAACATAGACAACTAAACAAATAAACAACATACAATGTCCAAAACAAAAAGGATAGAACACCAAAGAACCATGAAATTTAAACATGAACTTGGTTATCAGAAGTATACCTGTAAGGAATATGGCAGCTTGTGGTAGGGTCACGATATCTTTTTGCCAATCCAAAATCAATAATATATACCTAATCAACATGACAAGATTGAGATTATGACGATAATATATCTAAAATGAAGGGCTAAGGGCTAATTCCGCTTCTCGATTATGAGGAAAGGTTGATTCACCTAGCCAACACAACCTTAGGACAGACCCAATACTATCTTTGTGCAGTTCATTGCAATGAAAATCTCGCAATAGGTCAACAATATTTCCTAGTCAACAGATATCCTAATCCCAGGATCAATTTCTAATGAATAGTACTGAGGTCTTTGCAGGAACATAAACAATAGTCCCAAAATATGGGCAAGGTAACATGCATGGAATACATATTACCAGGTTCCACTAATCAAGCTCATCCAAACAATAAATTAAAACAACGGTTATAGATATTCTGATCCTGATCTCAATTGTAAAGTTTCCAGGAATAATTTTATGTAATTCTTCACCAGGCACATTGACTGGTATCCTGTGGAGAAGTAGCTTTGACTTTTGGATCTCAGGCACCGACAAGGTCAAAGATACAATGAATTGACATTCTTATATTCGTTTGGAAGCAAGCAGGACTTAAATTTCGAAACTTACACACTCATGAACCAGTGCTATAGCATTGTCAAATCCAGACTCTATCTTGGCCAGAACTAGTTTCATTGCAGCGGTTGCATCATCTAGACAATTGTGGGGAGCACCCTCCTTCCTGACTTCATATCCCAACACAGCCTGTGAAACAATTGACAGAACAATTCAACTATGCATACTGATCTACATAGCTACTAGCCAACTGAGGGCACGCAGAAATTGCAGCATCTAGGAACACTAATGTAATGATGAACCAATGAGACAGTAAACAAGGAAATATAGAGAATAGTCCACTGGTGTTCTGAAGAGACCAACCCATCTAGGCAAAAAAATGACAAATATGACAAATCCAAAAAAAAAAAAAAAAATGGAATTATGAATAAAAATACAAAAAGAATATTGGACTTTAACAATGCCTAGAAAATTATTCAAGGAATTTGGTACTTAAATAGGTTGCAAAAAACAATTGCCACAGTACATTTGTAAAAGGCATGTGCAGAGAGAGAAAAAGACTGGCCAGATGTAAATGATAGGTTTGACAAGTTTGTAAAATAAAAACAAATATGACATCAATACCACATGCACAAAGAGACATGCATGTGTGCATGATTAACAACTTGCCTTGCACAGGTTATTCAAAGAAGATCTTCTGAAATTAGCCTTATCCCTGTGTTTGAAGATCAAAGAGGTGTCAATCACTCTTCCATGATCTAACTTTAGAGCTGTAAGTAAAAAATCGATAAAATATTATTCAAAGCTATCGGTAGTAAATAGCACAAACTTGGTGTAAGAATAGTTGACAAATAGTAAATCGAAATTGTCTTTTTCAGAATTATGAGTCAAATCAAGTCGTGAATCATAAATATTTGGTCATAATTTCTAATTTACATAGAAAAATATATCTATTGCATTAGATATTAAAAATGTATTATATATATGAAAATATGATTTTGTGTTAGTTTTATTTTATGATTTTACTTAAGTTTCGATTACATGTACATCCATTTTCTGTTTCTGGATCACTGATTGAGGAAAAATTGATTGCTATACCTCCAATGCCATGGCATCATTTCATGACTGCCATACCTGGGTTTGAGTGACTTTGAAGTCCCTTGGTATCATATTTTCTTGATTTCAGCATGGAGGATATCAATCGAAAGAATCTTAATGATTTTTGGATTTATTTTTAATGGAACTACTTATTCTAACACATACCCCTTCCATTGTTTATGATTTAGTAAAACTTCGACACCTTGTCATTGTTATCTGGATTTTACTCTATACTGAAGTAGCGGCTAGTTATATAAGCACACACATAAATTCACACAGTTACCATCTGAAAACAATGGCCCTGTTTGGTGCAGCTTACGGAGTTGCTGCTTATAGCTTCTTTTTTTGTTTTATTTTGGAAATCTATGTTAACAGCTTCTACTTACAACTTATGAGGCAAAAATAACTTATATAAATTGAAAAAAGTTGATTATTGGGAAGTTAGGAAAGGGTTACTTGTAGCTTTTGTTTTCTGATTCAAATTTCAGTTTGCAATTTTAGCTACACCAAACTGTAAGGAATATGGCGGCTTGTGATAGGGTCACGATATCTTTTTGCCAATCCAAAATCAATAATATATACCTAATCAACATGACAAGATTGAGATTATGACGATAATATATCTAAAATGAAGGAATCACAACGAAAACAGATATTATGACAATCCATGCATGCTAGATGTCAAAGAAGAGTATACAGGAATGGCCATTACCTGATTTGCTTTTCTGCCAAGACCCATGAGGAAGTTATCCTGTTTGATGTCTCGATGCAAAAGTCCTTTAGAATGCACATACTCTATTCCCACAATCTGTAATTTCATATATCAAAAACCAAAAAAAAAAAAGTGTAGTAATTATTACCTATTTGGCTTTAGTCACACTCATCATCTTAAGCATATAACAATTCAAGCAACAACCACAAGGGCAACCAGTAAACAAGAAAATTGCAAAATTAATTGGATATTTTCTCAAACTTGGTCATTTACAATCTACATATCACTGACCACTTGTGTCTATATACATAATACTCTTTGCAACATGAAAGACAATAGAGACTAAAAACTGTATGAAGTGAATGAATATTTACAGTACGTCATGACAAATAAAATGATTTTGGATGCCAAAGAGTCCCTTTACGTCATGACAAATAAAATGATTTTGAATGCTAAAGAGTCCCTTTCCAACTAATGTAA
This sequence comes from Camellia lanceoleosa, assembly GCA_025200525.1. Taxonomy (NCBI): domain Eukaryota; kingdom Viridiplantae; phylum Streptophyta; class Magnoliopsida; order Ericales; family Theaceae; genus Camellia; species Camellia lanceoleosa. The sequence continues at coordinate 59,934,562 of CM045771.1, read as the reverse complement.
TATGCTAAAGCAAACAATAATAACCACAAAATGAAATTATCAAGGTGAGCAGATCTATGGGAGCCTTATTACCCTAGCTATCCTTCCCGAAGCATATGCCTGCTTATCAACAATTGCTATATAGACTAATTGCTAATTGCTATATAGATGATCTACCTGCTTAATTTTAGCAATTGTCATTATTGAATTTAGTACCTACTTCCTCATTGCAGTTCTCATTACCATTGTCCATTAATATACCTGGACCTGGTTCATTGATGCACTAAACCTGGTGTAAGTCTGGGAATAAGACAAATAAATTGGATAAGCAATGCTTGTCAGTTTAGTCATTTATGTTAGCAACCTGTAGTGGACAACTGTCAAGTTCATTGAGTAAAGACATTCATGTGTAAACTCTTGCATTTTAGTATGAGATTTGGTCTTTGGTAACCCATTCTTTTAGTATGATCTACCAAGAACCTTGTTATAGTACAAGTTGCTTATTCATGGAGTAGCGATACGGTTGCTCTCTAGTGACTTAGGCATCATGAGTTCAAATCAACCTTATATAATGCGAAAAGCCCTCCAATTCTGTGAGGCATTACAGAACCCTCAAACCCAGACACAAATTGTCAACCAAAAAGACATATTTAAAAAACAACGAATGAATCAGAGCTCCAATGCTAGAAACATAAAATACTAGCCAGAGCCCCAAATACACTGCTCCTTTAATCTCCAAAGAATCGAACTCATATCATAAACAACAACGACCACAACAACACATCAGACCAAGCTAAGGATAGATATCAAAAATTCAAGAAATACCCATTTGAAATCAATCCCTTCACTGCAAAACCCATTAATAAAAAAGAACCCAAAATCAGCGAGAACCCAACATTACCAATGTGTGAACCACAAACCTATAAAATGCAAAACCCACAAATAGAATGACCCATTTTTCGTCAAAGCTCACAAATACAGTATCAAGCCATGGACTATGAAAAGGAGAAGAAAGATTATGAGGGAAAAAAGGCTTGCTTTTGCGATTTTGAAATCGAAAAGGCTGATTTTTCACAAAGAAAAGAGATGTTTGGCAAATATATATGCAGATTAATCATCTGTAGTCTTCCTTCTGATCACGTAGAAGATATATATATATATATATGCAATTTGTGACAAAATTGAAGGAGAGAGAGAATGATGCAGTTTAGTGAATCAATTTCCTCCAAACCATTGTTCGATCAAATATGAAATTTCTATCTCATTTCTCTCTAGAAGTACGAATTAGTTACTTGGTGAATAAGAGAGGAGAGATCGGAATGGACAAGAAGGAGGCGATCGATGTCATCGTTTTCGATTGATCTTCGTTCATAGGAAGAAAATTGATGCCGATGGAGAGAAAGGAAAGAGAGTGACATTCAATCTGGGTTCTTTCTCAACAAAGGAAATTGATTACTAGGGATCCGATATTAGGAGAAACTTATTACATATCACCATATTAAACCAAATTACCCCAATCTGGGTTCGATTGATGTATCAACAGTGTGAAGTAGAAAATTATTGGCGATGGCGATTTGCAGCGGTGGCGACGTGCGACCGACGTGAGCAATGGTGGTGAGGGACTTCGGTGAGCTAGAGAGAGTGGGCACCGATTGAGAGAGAGAACACAGAAAGAGGGAGGGGCGGGCCAACATAGAGAGACACAGATTAGGGCTTTTTTTAGATAGAGACAAGAGAGATCAGGGCTGTAATTTTTTTTTTTTCTGAAATTCAATTCCCGCCCCACGTTTCAAATTTCCCCCCAAACTTTTAGCGACCAAAAGATCAAATTAGTCGCAAAAACAGATTCTTTCACCGACAAATTTTTTTAGTCGCCAAATCTCAATCAACAGCGACTAAAATATTAGTCGCTAAAAGTACTAATTTGGCGACTAATTTTTTTTGGTTGCTGAAAATAAGTTTTTCATGACCAAATTTTTGGTTGCCAAAAAATATGTGACCTTCCGCGACCAAATTTGTAGTTGGTCGGCAAAAGTATACTACTTTCTGCGACCAACTCATTTTTTGGTCGCCAAAATATAACCTTCTACGACCAATAATATTTGGTCGCCAAAAATAATGATCATTCGCGACTAATTAATATTTGGTCGCCAAATGTCATTTTTTTGCGACCAAAATTTTTTTAGTCGGCAAAAGTGGTCGCAAAATGTGTAAATTGTTGTAGTGTATTCACATTTACATTGTGAATGTTCCGTGATGTGAATGTTCACACCATCAATGTGAATATTCACATTGTCAATGTGAATATTCACACATCAGTGTGAATATATTTACATTGTAAAATATGAATGTTCACATCACCAAATTGCTAACCGTTCAAAAAATAATTGTAATGATAGAAATGTCTATAAATACCTTAAATATGAGAATTAGGATTTGGTAGATCAAATGTCCAAATAATATGACTTATTAGAATATAAGAATATCTTATAGACTAATTGAGATACAAACACTTGAAAAATAATTTTCTACTAAATTTCTCAAAAATTTAAGACACTGTAATATTTGGTAAATTATGGTTACATTGCAGTTTATGATGAAAGGACATGGGGGCCTTACCTAATATAACACAAAGCATAGTATTAAACGAGTTCGAGATGTTAGGGGTTGTTTAGGGTGTCCTAAATAAGTGCACTTTTTTGTCTTTTTAGACTAAAAAGTTGAGGAAAAAATATAGATGTTTGGATTAACTTTTTAACTTTTTAAGGAAAAATGTGTATTAAAAAATTGTATAAGGAAGTGTGTAGGAGAATATTAGAGATGTGTGGGCCACAGCCGTACAATTTGCACAGTCGAAATGATAGTAAGAAATTATTGGCTACTTTTCAGGCATTGCACTGGACGGTTTTGTTCGGCCCATGGGGGTCATCACGGGTCGCATTTTGATAATCTAAACCGTTCAATGTGTAAAACTCGTTGAGTACTATATACCTTTAAAAAATCACGTTATCGGATATCGATAGCTATCTGATCAGATTTGTTTTTTTAATCGTTAATTATAATGCCATCCATTTTTTTTTATACAAAACTGATTTGATCATGTAGTTATCGATATCTGATCAATGTGATTTTTTACAAACATATAGTACTCAACGAGTTCTACACATTGAACGGTTCAGATTATCAAAACGGAACCCGTGATGGGCCCCCACAGGCTGAACAGCAGTGTGTGAAAATTGCACCCAAATTGTCCAATAGTATTCAACAAACGCTACACAGCGCCTGATTTTTCATGATTGCTGAGTTGTATGGATGTGTGGAAAATTAATTTATTATTATTTTTTTTTTGGTGAATAGTGATAACCTTTTAACTTTTTGAGTAACTTTTTGACTTTTTGGAGAGATGCCAAACTTGGCCTAAGAGTTATACTAGGGATCCCAAATAATCTACTAAAATTTTTACCAAAGCTCTCACATGGGTATGAGACCCACACACATATGGGTTTGTGTGTGTCCCATACTCATGTGAGAGTTTTGGTAGCAATTTTGGTAGATTATTTGAGATCTATAGCATTTTACGATAATTAATTAAGCCCATTTGATAACCACAATTGATATTATTTAAAAATTTAAGTGCATCTTAAAATATAAACTAAAACTTTAAAAAAAAAAAAAAAAGCATATGAAACTTACTTAATTTTAATTGAATTTATAAACATAAGTATTGATATACACTATTATAAATTCACCACCATCGCTACCACTACTACCACCACCACTGCCGCCGCCACCATCGCTGCCACTATCACCACCATCATTATCGCCATCGCCATCACCACCGCCACCACTATTACCACTACTTTCATTACAATTGTTATTGTTGTCATAAGTATCACTATCTTTTTTCTACTACCCCACCACCACCACCACCACCATCACCATCATACTATCACCATTACTATTATCACAACCATTACAATATAAAAATTGAAATATATATTTTGAAAATAATAAATTTTAAATTTAATTTTATACATATCAAACAAGTCATTTTTACTTAAATTTTTATTAAACAATTTTTTAACTTAGAAAATACAACATTCAGATTTCAATATACTTAACTGTTAGTGTTTAGTTTTCAATTTTCAACTTTATCAAACACCACCTAAGTCAAGCTCTTCCTTTTTTTTTTTTTAGGTAAATTTTAAATACACCTTTTAGGATTTACTTAAAACATAAATTGCCTCTATAATTTTGGAAATTATAAATACTTTCTTACATAATTTCTTATTTAACAAAATTAAAAGAAAAATAAAATTTTAATTACTCTTTCATACAATAATAAAACAATCAGAATTATTAGTTAAAATATATTTTTGACATTAATAAAAATTATTCATTAATTTAATGTTTTATTAATAAAATAGTTACTTGTTATGTGATGACAAATTTAAGAAACGAAATATAATTTTTAAAATAAAAAAATAATAATTCATATTTTAAATAATTTTTTTAAGTTAAATAAATTTTAAAAGATATTTATAATTTTTTTTTTTTTTGGGGTTAAATAGTTAGTGATGGGTTTGGCATGCGAGGAAAGGAAAGGCTGACACGCTGACATAATGCCACTCGCGTATACAATCAGAACTCGCAGACGCACGTGTGCACGATGCTGACACGCTTTTAAAAAAGGCCTTTTTAAAAAACACACAGAGACAAGTTCCCCCCAGGTGGGTCACGTGTGGCTTTGTCTCACACACATTCCTAGAAAACACTTCACTCCTCTCTGTCAAACCACTTCCTGTTGTTTTGAAAAGTTAAAAAAATATTTTTTTAATATTTTTTAAAAAATGTATAAAAAATAAAAAAATAATTTAATTTTAATTAAAAAAATTAAAAATTTTAAAAAATTATTTTTAATCGAAATGTCAAAACAAGCCATTTAAATTAGTGGCCGAAGTACAAGCGATGAGTGTGTAAATTCAAAAGAAAGATTATATTATACTATCTATGTTTTTTTACAATAATGATTAGTGATCTGGAAAATCATAATTTGAATGGTTCGAAACATTCAAAATGACGTCGTTTTGAGTATAAAACGACGTCATTTTAACACATTCGAACCATTAGAATCACAAAAATTCAGACCACCAAACATTTTTCATTTTTTAACAATATACAGATATGTCATATTTTTTCTAATAATGTAATTGATTTATCCAAACACTGATTTTTGTAAACACACAAATTAAATGAAGACACACCGAAAATTAAAGAACAGAATGCTTGTTTTCATTTTTCAAAAAACACTTTTCAGAAAATTCTACTTTCTTATTTTCCGTATTTTTTTGTTTTTACTGAATTTTTTTAATATTTTAAGCAATTTTTTTACTTTTTAGACACACCTAACATAAATATACCTAAAAAGTAAAAAAATTGTAAAAAAAATCTTTTAAAAATTCACTAAATACCAAAAATACAAAAAAAATACAAATTGATTACATTTTTTGTATTTTTATGTATTTATTAATTTTTTAAAATATTTTTTCACAATTTTTTTACTTTTTAGATATATCTAAGGAATGTGCATCTAAAAAAGTAAAAAAAAGGTTTAAAAATTTAAAAATATTCACTAAAAACACAAAAAACACGAAAACCAAAAAACTCAGTTTTCAAAAAACTTAATCCAGAAAACTCAAACCAAACACACTATTGATTTTTTTTTTTTTTTTTAAGCACACACAAAATGAAGACTAATAAACATTGATTTTTTAAACACACACAGAAAATTTAAGAATACTTATGAGAACAATAAATAAATAAATACAGATTTTTTGAAAAACACACAGAAAATTTAAGAGCACTTTTTTTAAACACACACAAAATAAAGATAACAAAACAAATAAATCAGACTAATAACTCTTAAAACACTTAAGAGGTAAAGAAGTAATGTATAATTTAATTAAACTGAATTTTTTTAAGAACAATAAATTATTTAAGAACTCTAAATTTTTAAACACACATCGAAAATTTAAAAATACTGATTGTTATATGAAAGACCAAAAAGCAAAAATGTAAGTGGGCAAATGAACAAAAGTAGTTGAAATTTTAAATTGAATAAACACCATAAAAAATAAAGTTGTGAACCTATTCATTCTGTTTATTTATTTTTAAAAAGAATTTATACCCAAAATTACCAAGAAGAATAATTTATAGTTTAGATTGAACTTTTATAAGGTGAGAAAAAATTTAAAGTTTTTCATAAAAATATGAGTCTAAAATTCACATCATAATATATATATATATATATATGTTAAACAAATACTGATAGAACACTCACAGTAAAATAAGGTTGGTGTTGTTAGATAAGAAGTTATTAGTTCCGAACAATACAAAGTTGTAAAATAACTTGCAAAATAATTTTTTTTTTTAAATAAATTGGTTATAAAGAAAGCCTCTTTAGTTAATTACATTAAAAGTTTAAAATGTCAAAATTATACTTATCCATTTAACATAATTTAACATATTGGAGTAATTTAACTTTGGTACTTGAAATAAATAAATAAATAAAAACTATTAAAATAATATAATAGCAAAAACTAATTGTTACATACAAACCAATTTTTTAAAAAAAGTTATTAATTTGTATGACATTACTCAAACTTCAAAGGATGTTTGATTGTACCATGCTAATTTTCTCATTAAAAAAAAAAAAAAACATGCTAATTAATGTTTTCCAAGAACAGTATTGACATATTATTTGGGAAAGGAAAATTATTGACAAATTAATTTTTGTATTAAAATCATTAAAAACAATGTGATAGTAGTAATTTTAAAATTATATGATTGAAGGATTTTATAACTTTGCAGTTAGTACAAAAATTTTATTTGTATAAATCCTTTTCTTGTATTTGATTCATAGATTTGAGAAGGGTTTTGGAAATAAAAATGGAAAATGTAGTCAAAATAATTCTGAAAACTGAAAAGAAAAAAATTCAAAAAACCAAAAAAAAAAAAAAAACAAACAAAATTCTGGAGAATAGGAATGACATAAGCAAAGTTTCCTTACTTTAACCAAAAAAATAATTCCGAAAACTGGAAAAAAAAAATTAAATAAATAAATTTCTGGAGAATAGAAATGGCAAAATTGCCTTGTTTGAACCAAAAACTCTAAATAATTCCAGTAAATGAGTCCCTTGTTTTCAAGGTTCTCTTTGCTGATGGGTTCACAATACTAATACACAACTAAAATTTTAATCAAATTTAACAGAAACTTACCTAATGCTACCTCATAAAACAATAAAAAAAAAAACTTTAAAAAGTAATAATACCAATCACAAACCAGAAAAACAAAAGCCCATTTTAAAAGCTGCCAACTTTAAATAAGATTATTTCCAATGTTTAATTAAATTCATCATTAAATTTAAATTTAGTAAAAAAATACATTTATTTATTTATTTATTTATCCCCAACAGTTTCATCAAAATTATATCAAATTGAGAACAACTCAATTTTTTCACCAAATTGAGGACCTGGGCCAGCTTTCACCAATTTACTGTGCGTGTACATTGGGGATGAGACTCACTAGACGACCGACTAACCCAACAATACCCAGAACACTGCCATGGTTTAAATTGCGAACTGGCTTGCAAAGTTGTTTGCTTTTTGTAATACCAAGACGAAATTTCTTACCAACATTGATGCATGGATAACAGAGACAAATACATTGCATGTAGATTTAAATTTGTATCAAAATTAGCTGTTCATTTAGTAGGTTGCAACTCCAATAAGGTTACTGTTGGTTTTGCAGAGGATTTGACAAAGTTACTGTTGTTGTGGTCTATAAAATAAGACTCTACCAGTCTTTTAATTTCACAATATCGTTACAATTTCTCTTCTTCTATTTTTTTTGTCACTATTAACTTCAATCTTCACTTTTTGTTTCATTTGTCTTTTCATTGTGTGATCTTCAGTCCATATTATCTCTTCAATCTTTCCCTTTTTTCTGTATTTTTTTTTTCTTGTTTCTTTTATAACTTGTTCATTTGTACAAATTTTAACTTTGTACAACAACGTTAAATTAAAAGATTTTGATTGGCAAAATTTTAACTTCTAAAAAATTAAAATTTAAAAGATTGAACAGACTTTGCAAAGCGTTATTTTATTTGCAAAATTTGCCATTATAGAAGATAACGCTTTAATTTAACGTTGGTTTTGCAAAATTTTAACTTTGGTTTTGCAAAGTCTGTTAATTCCACTTTAAATTTTTTTAACTTGTTCATTTGTACAAATTTTATCTTAAAATTATGGAAGATTTTGAAATGTTTGAGGAATCACAAACTTTAGAGCAAAGCACTGATATTATTTTTATTTCAGAAACTTCTCATGTTTCTCGTGGTAAAGCGTTCACCATTATAGAAGATGAAATTTTATATAGATCTTGATTGGCCATCTCTCAATATCTCATTGCTGGTAATAGTCAGACCATGGCAATATTCTGAGAACGAATACTCGTTTATTTTAATTCACAATTGAATGATGAATCAAATCGAAACCGTATTTCTTTGTCTCAACGTTGGTCTGTCATGCAAAAAGTAATTAATAAATTATATGGTTTTCTTGAGCAAATACAATTGAGGCAACAAAGTGAAACAACGGAGGCAAACATGGTAATTTTCATTTCTGTTATTAAATATCAATTTTTTGAGTTCTCAATCTACTTTTTATTAAAATGTTTATAATTTTCATTTTTTAGGTCGCTGAAGCTAAGCGCATGTATCATGCGATACAGAAAAAAACACTTTACATTTTATACAAGTTAGGAAATTTTGTGCAGAAGTTGTAAGTGGGATAAAATTAGAACACAACCCAAAAAAGCTACACCACAACCTCAACCATTTTCGAATCCAGCAACTATAGGTAAGCCTTTTCAACCCAACAACAATATTGAGGAGGACCAACAACCGACTAATACATTAACACGACCAATTGGTACTAAGGCTGTGAAAAAAAAGTTGAAGAATCAAGCAATTCACAATGTTCTAGATTTGATGAAATGGCTGTCAACCAATCTAAAATTGTTGAGGTGTTGTCAACTATGTTTGCTAGAATTGTTGAGCGAGATAAACAAAAGGTGATAGAATGTGAACAGAAAGCTACAGAATGTCGAAAAAGGGCTGAGGATAATGAGGAACAACTAAAAATATTATCTATAATGAATGAAAGACAACAACGAAATGAGGATCATAAAATAAAGTCAATGAATATGGCCAATTTAAATCCTATGCAAAGGGCCTACTATGAAGAGCTTCAACGACAAATCTTATTTCAATCAATAAATAGATTTCCTTGATTGTTTGATGAATACCATGATTTTAATTGAATGATTTGCAGTGTATTTCTGCATTGCATTTTAAGGGTTAATTTGTGAAATTTACTTTATGTGCTTCCCCCCTCCCCTCCCCCCTCCTGTTTTACTTCTCATCTATATATTTCTTTTCAATTGAAGATGTTATCGTATTTTTGATATGAGATTTGATGCATGGCAGCATATAGTGCAACTGAATTAATTAACTTTTATTATTAGCTGCCATGGCCTATTTAAATTACAGTAAAGATATGTGCATAAAAATATATCAAAAAAAGATAATGTATGATTGAAATCAAACTTTCATATAGTGAAACACATATTTTAAATAAATCTAAACTATACATAAAATGTTTTCTGTATTTTTCTTAATATGAGTTCTGTATCTATAATATTGCTCTTTAAAATGTCATATCTTTACACTGGGTTACAAAACTCTTAATAGGAGAATTTAATCCATACTTATAAGACATAGTCAGGATGATACCCAGATAGATTGTGATTGGTAAAGATTGTGACAAATCTTGTAATTAAAGTTTTATTTTTTTAAAACAAAGTTAAATAACATTATTCTCTACCTAAAAGCTGATCTCCAAAACCTTGCCTCGGCCAAGCCCAAGGCCATGTACCATGCTAATGCCATTGCACAAGAACACTTCTTTGCTACTAAAATAAAAAAGTGAAAGAGAATTGTTCAACAAAATATCAAACCACATACGAGTTGTTCATCCACTCAAAAAAAAAAAAAATGCGTACTACTAGTACAAACTAACAGAAATATAAAAAGAGATAGTCCTAGTACATTTTGTTAGAAAAAATAATTAACAAAAAAAAAAAATAGTAGTACATCTTCACAATAACCAAAAACCACATAAATTGCAGATACATCAAATCTCTCATCCAAACACGTCAAAGGTCATTGTCAAGTGGTGGTGGAGAGAATTAGTGATGGTAGATCTCACTAACTCGATGCTCAATTTGATCATTGCGATTGCTTGTAACTTCATAACGTCTTTCAATGTCCACACAAAACTCACCAAATTGTTGAATTAATGAGTTCTGCGCGATGGCAAATGCATCGAACTGATTACCCAATGCATTGAACTAATTAGCCAGTTGTTGTTCTTATTGAACGCGTTGATTATGTCATTCTTGTTTCATACAAAAAATCAGTCTAGTATTGAGGTTGTTCACCTACTGGCATGGCATTGTCATGGGGGTCTTTGGGAGCATCATCTGTTGGTGCATTTCCAATATTCAGACTTTGCAATAAATTTTCAACGCCACCAACTTGGGTCAATATGTACTCCGAAATTGCTGAAGAGATTTTACTCTCTACTTCACCTACAAGTCTGATCTTAAAAGTTTTGAAAATTTTAGTCAACAGAGCTCCAAAATCTACTGACTGGCCAATGATATGACCAAGATTTGCAACCAGCATTTCTTTCATTAATATATAACATAAATCCAATTTGTGTCCAACTTCAAAACAATATAGTAAATAAGCATTAAAAATTGGAACAGCATCAAAATGTACTGTTTTGGGAGTGACATTTTCTACTATAAATCGATGGAGAATACGAAGGTAGGGTTTCAAATGTCTTGCTTGTAAATTATTGCCAATAAATATTCTCTCACAAACAGTAGTATATACTTCATTTATGTTGCTAACAATATCAAGTAGGTCAAACTCACTGTGAAAATAGATATGCATATCCCCTTAATCAACTCCAATAATTCGTGCCAAATTGGGGATATCAAATTCAAAAGCATTACCTTTCACATAAGATATAATACTAAAGTCTCCATCTTCTTCATCAATAGTTTTCAAGTGAACATAAAATAAAGACACATGACGAGCATATACCTTCTGTGGTGAATCCACCCTATAGTCTCAAGTTTGCTAACCAGCAAAGGATCATGTTGAGGAGGAAGATTTAGCTTTCTCCTGGTGACAATGAGTCAGCTGCAAAAGCTTTGAAAGGCTTGTTCATGATTGTAAGTGAGAAAATCAGTAGTTGATAAGTTAAAATTTGAGGCTATTGTTGCTATTGTTGGCATGGTGGAGGGTTGGAGGTTTCATCATGTTTTGGTCTTGCCGGTCGACCCCCAAGTTGACCCCCCGATTGACCGATTTTGGTGCAGAATGCTACTTTGGGTTTCTGCTACTTTGGGTTTCTGCTTCTTTAAATGATGCACATTTCCTTCAACTATCTATGACATACACGAGCATGGCATTGTGTCTATATAGAGTGCATTTTCAATAGCTTTAAATGAGGTAGGTGGCAGAGGGAAGTAATGAGGTAGGTCAATTTGTTTAATGAAGTAGTTGGATAGTTGTGTGTGTAAATGAGGCCTTCATGAAACCGATGGTGAAGTCTGCCAGCTTTTTCATTGCATATAAAGTAAATATAGCAAATTAGTTGTCCATAATCATCCATCAAAATATACAAAGAATTAGTAAACATAAAAAATTCACCAAATACACAAATTTGTGTGGTTGAGGCATACCATCCAACATCAATCTGACATGGAAGATACATGTTCTTAGAATTTCTTACACTGACCAACATATTAATTTCGTGAATGGTGGATATATATATATATATAAGAATCATGAGTTATTTGTAATTTATTAAATATAGATACAGAACAAGTAAATTAACTATTCACTAAAGTAAGCTATATGTTATAGGCATCCATATCAGTAGTCCAAATCCATATCAGTAGTCATCATTTTAATTCACACTATGATCATCTAAAATTCAATCTTCAGGACTCATCAACACAATTAATACTTGTGCATTGAAATAATACAATGACCATATTGACAATATGTCAAAATAATCAATTAACAAAAAATGTGTAAATGAATGGATTTAAGGGCATAAATACCCAACACCACTTTTATATCAGTTTTAATCCATTGAAATATTTTATTATTGGAATTACATCAATTCCTTAATGGCTATATTTGTAATTTTATTTTTTTGTGTTAATGTAATAAATATGTTAATAAAAACCACTTTATTAACAGTATATTTGACATGCACACTATAGAACATCAGTAAATTATCACATCAGTAAATTCAAAATTAACACTATTTTCGATATTGACAAAGTTAAAGGACCAATAATTCTAGCAAAAATGGATGTGTACAAGGTGGAGAACACAAACAACAAACATTTACAGTATTTGACTAACAAAAAAAATGATGTCTGTAAATGAAGTTTAAGAGCAACAACAAACACTGACAGCCTTACTTGCGTAATCACCTCCCAATGTGGTGAAATTAGTTTTCACCATGAAGATGCCACATATGTTCTATTAAATCATTGCGGAAGACATGATATGCATTCTTATCTCTATTATCTAAATGGCGGGACATAAATGATTGGAAGTCATTGTTACTGCAACACAAAAGTAGTATTGGTGAGTTGGTTGATGAAATTTCATAATTGATATCAAGATGCTCATATCTCTCATCTTTGACAATCATATTGTGCAATATAACGCAACTCTTGATTATGTTACCAAGCATTTTGGGATCCCAAAAACATACTAGACCACCTATATTTGCAAATCAGGATTGGAGCACTCTGAATGTCTGCTCTGCATCATTTCTTACTGACTCTTGCATCACTGCAAAATGTTGCTTCTTTGCTCCTTGGGGAGAAGAGATTTTCTGAACCAGTGTTGCCCATTGAGGGTATATACCATCAGTAAGGTAATAATCCATATTATAAGTGTGTCCGTTAATAATATAATGGACAGGCGAAGCTTTACCTTAGGCAAGATCAAAAAATAAGGTGATCGATCTAAGACATTCAAGTCATTGTGTGATCCAGACATTCCAAAAAATGCATGCCAAATCCACAAGTCATAAGAAGCTACTGCTTCAAGAATTATGATTGACTTTTTTTGATGGCCTACGTATTGACCTTGCCATGTCGTTGGACAATTTTTTCACTCTCAATGCATGCAATCTAAACTTCTCAATGTACCCGAAAACCCACGAACCTCCCCAATAGCAAGTAATCTAGCAATATCAATTGTTGTTAGAGATCTAAGATATTCAGGTCCAAAGATTTCGATTATTGAATTGCAAAATTGTTTCAAACTTTCAATTGCTGTGCTTTCCCCAATTCGCGCATAATCATCAACTGTATTTGCTGCCACTTCATATGAGAGTATTTTCATTGCTGAAGTCATCTTTTGAAGTGGAGACAATCTGGGGACATAAGCTGCATCTTTTTTTGAACAAAATATGGATCGTGTGCTTCAATGGCATTCAAAATTTACAGATACAGAGGACAACGCATTCTAAAACATCTCCGAAATGTTGTATATGAATAAACTGGATTTGCCACAAAATAATCCGCAAACAATTGTTCATGACCCTTCCTTCTATCGCAACATATGTATTTATATCCTACAATAGAACCACCTGTTTTCTTTGATCGATCACTTGCTCTCACAATCTATGTCATACTAGCATTATTTATCTCATAAACATTCAAAAGTTTCACAATTTTTTCATCATCAAATTCATCATCAGAGGATGAGGAAGAAGAAGAGGATGAAAATGAAGTGAACAAATAAGAAGTTAAGCTAGTCAATATGCTCTGGTTTTTAGTTATGGTTGGTTCCAGATACAACATTGTTTGTTTAGTTTATATGGTACATGGGTTAATCTGTTTATATTTGTTTTTTGAAGGAAATAATTATTAGAGGCAAAAAGAAATAGAAAAAATTTAAATAAGGGAAAAAGAAATGGCATAAGAATTGACGAAACAAAAATGAATGGAAAAAAATTCATTTTCCTCTTTCCGGTCGTTCCCCCAGACATCTAGTGTGTTTTGATGAAAGCTACAGTATTCACCGTTAAAGTGATTGATATCAGATAAAGGAATTGGTCATAGTTTTACTCAAATTTAATGAAATTTTTGGTGAACCGTTGGAGATATCCTAATGTATACCCCAAAAAATAAAAACTTGAATCATCGAGAATGTGGAAAAGTAAATTCAGAAATACTCCTCGAATTCATAAGGGCTTGAAAGATCCCTACAATGTCACCTGAAATAAATAAACAACTCCGGTCGGTAGTGCTGGAATTAGCACTCCAATGGTTCAGTTAGTTCTATGTGTGAGTTCTTGATATTTTTTCTTTCTTAAAGAATAAGTTATTCTCATGTACCTCTTTCCTCAACCTCTTTCCCTATTTTATAAAGTCTTTCTTTGGTCCTACTTCGTTACCATGGTTTTTTGGAATGGGACAGCATGGTTATCGAACAGGACCCTTTTGACTACCCTGGATTACTCGGCTTCGGCATATGGCATGCATATCCCTAATTCAGCATTTAATGTGATTCTCAATGTTTAGTCGACTCTAATTTAGCCCAATAGATTTGCCTAGTGGGCCGATCTCGAACTGGGCCCAATTGGATTAGACTTGTTTGGGCCTCGTTCACCTTTTCGAGCTTCTATTTAATTTTGGCTTCCACAGAGAATATTAAAAATTGAAGACTCTTAGACAATTACAGAATTTATACCCCAAAAAAATAACAAATAACAAACAAACAGAAGCTTTAGAGAATATAAAAATCGAAGACTCTTGCATCACTTACTATCAAAGAGAAACAAAATACAATCTTGTATTGGTTTGTATTTTATTTGTCCTAATTGCATCAAACACTTTTGTAATTTCTTTGAAAGAAAAATTATTATAAAAAGAAAGGAGAAACCAAAAAATAGAGAGGAAGAAACCAATAACTTTTTTGGAAACAAAAATTGTAAAAAATATTTCAAATATGTGACATCTTGACTCTCTTGTAACTTCTTTTTTCTTTTTTTTGAGTAACTCTTGTAACTGAGCCCAGATCCTCTGCCGTACTCTCCTGTAGTGGTTCCTGCAGTACCTCGAAACGACGTCATTTTGGAAAAAAATTTCAAAAAAAATAAAAATAAAAATACATAGAAATAGAACCAGAGAAGAGAAAGAGAGGAAGGATAAAGAAGCACTGGCAAAGGAACACACAAAAGAACACCAATATTTGTGATCTTGTTTCGTGTATTTCTGATCTTTCGAAAATCAATCAAGTTCACCAATATCAACAACCATTCAAACACCCAGAAGAACACCAATATTAACAACCATTCAAACAAAAGTTTGAGGTTAAAAGATCTGATATAGATATACATATTAACACTTTGAACATCCCAAATGATAAATCAAAATTGACTGAAAATTAGATGAATACAAACAAAAGCATAGAACAACAGTCAAAAAATTTTCCACTCATACTCTTTGATTTTGGATCTCAAATCTTTCATACAGATTTTGAAACTTTGCTTTTCTTCATAAACCCATCTTTCTACATTTTAGATCTAGGTTGAAACCGGGGGAAAAATCGACGAATGACAACGAGGATGACCGAGAACTCCCTCCGGTACACCGGCGGCAAAGAAAAGAAGAGAAAAGATCGAGATGGTTGCTAGCCATCGAGATTGCAAGAGAGAGAGAGAGAGAAAGAAGGGGGGTTTGCGGCGATAGTGGGTTGTTGGTAGGTTGGTAGTTTTAGTAAGAAAAATGAGGAGGAAGAAGAAGAAGATGAGAAAGGAATGGTGACTTGCGGTAGCGATGGAGGGGAGATGGTGGCATTGTGGGTGAAGGGAGGCCAGAGGTTGTCGCCTGTAGGATGCCTTCTTTCTTCTTATCCTCTTTCTCTTCCTTTGTGCTTCTTTATTCTTTCTCTCTTTCTCTTCTTTGGTTTTGTGTGTGTGCGTGTGTGTATGTGTTTTTTTTTTTTGTTTTTGAAATTTTCGATTGGATAACCAAATTAAAATCCGGCTTAAATTAGAAGAACCAACTTGTTCAAATTGAAATAATGTGGTTCAAAAATAAAATTTGAGTCAAATTATAATAGTGAAAAGTATAATTTATCCTTCAAAAAAAATTATCTCTTTGGATTACAATTAATTTAGGTATGACTTGCATCTTATTAATTTTAGATTTATATTATACATTTATATTTTAAATAATTTTTGATAAAAAAAAATTCATGATAAATAGTATTTTCTAATTAAAATAATCAAAAGGAAACCAAGGTGACATCGAAGTGTCAGCCGAGGTATCACGTGACTTGACAATTACGCCGAGGTTATCTCGGGGTTGCCGAGGTTATCTCCGAAGATATCGGAATCCAAGACGATCGGATAAGGGGCAAGAGTCCTGGAACGAAGAAAGACTTCAAGATGGATAGGGATAGTATTCTTAGGGAATTTATCCTTATCTCTTGTAGAGTCCAAAGTATGTACCGAATGAGAGTCCATAGAAGTAAGACTTCTAGTAGGACTAGGATGGAGAGACATTATAAAAGAAGGGAACCCCCGGCGGGTCTAAGGTACGCAACTTGTAGCCTTGAGCAGTGATTCTAGCACTGGTTATCTTTGAGAGATATTGACTTGATCGTCGGAGTGCCCCCGGGTGGAAGAACCACCGCCGGAGCCTTTTCTTCTCTGCGAGTTCTGAGGCCGTCTACTCTGCTTGTGTTCTACAGCTGGATTCCTAAGGAGGGCAGTGTGATCAGAAAATCACTCACACAATTTGGCGCCGTCTGTGGGAACGAAAGAATAGCAGATGGCCAGTAACACGCAGAGGGAAAAGATTGGGGACGACACTCCAGTTGGGAGTGGAAGACCCGTCGACCTTAACGCGGAAGAAGGAGACCACAACGAGGAAGTTCGTGATCAGAATCACGCAGAGAACACCGTCGGCCAAAACGGTGATACATCAAAGAAAGCGGACAGGGGCAAATACTATAACGAGGACGACCTCCAGACACGGAAAGACAGATGTCTGAGGAGGGATGAAGAAGTAAAGGAGATGGCAAATAAGTTGGCAGACCTTCAATCGGTCGTCAACTTCATGATGCAGAACAATGTCATGCAGCTGCCATATCCGCTGCAGGACACACCAATGCCAGCAGCAATCGCCCAGAAGAAAGGACGGAAAGAAATCCCGAAGCCCCACAAAGACACGAGGAGCGGAAGGTACTCACCGACCTTCAGGAAGTCGGCCGAGAAGAGCCGAGAAGAGAAGAGTCCGAAGGACATATCGCGAAGAAGCGGATCCCAAGGAACATCGACATGTTCCGGGAAGGATATTGTGTTTTGATGCGTCTGCGGAGAAGGATCGAAAAGGGCCACCATGAGGCCGAGAGTAGTCTTGAAAAATTTGAAACCCAATGAAAGCCGGTGCGGAAGAAGTAAAGAGGACTTAAGAGATTACCTCAAGAGGAAGCAGGAGAATCGGGAGTCAAGTAACTTCCGGTTAAGCGAGGACTCCATTCTCGGCGAGTGGATAGATTAAATCACGCCGAAAAGATTCAGTATGCCGAGGCTCCAGATATATGATGGTAAGTCGGACCCTAACTTCTATGTTGGATTATTTTTGAATTCAATGGCATTGTATAGTGGGAACGAGCCATTGCTCTACAAAGTGTTCCCTTCATCCTTCGGGGAGATTGCATCAGACTGGTTCCACAAACTACCAAAGGGGAGCGTGAAGAGCTGGGAAGGCCTGGCCGAGATGTTTGTTGCCAGGTTCATAACGAACAAACTGCAGCCACTGAGGGTGGATGCGTTGATGGCCCTAAAAATTAGCAAAGACGAAAGCCTTAGGGCTTATGCAAAGAGGTACTATGAGGTGTTCAATCGAATACCTGAATGCAACCAGAAAGTGGCGGTCGTATCTTTCAAGAACGGCCTGAAGGATGACTGTCCATTGCGGAAGTCTTTGGCAAAAACCCTGCCAAAGAGCATGGAAGAACTCATGGCGAGAATTGAGAAGTACGCACGAGCCGAGGAAGATACCTCGGGGAACAAGGAGACGAAGACAGAAAAAGGCAACGGCTCGCCGAAGCGAGGCCGAGGTAACAATGGACAGAACAAACAGGAGACAGAGTTGAGGGCTAAACAAGCAGTGACGACGGTGTTCCGAATTCCGGTCCAAAAAGTCCTTGACCAAATTCGAAATCAGCCCTACTTCAGGGCGCCGGCAAGAGCACAAGGAGAATTTATGGGTGAAACCTTGGTAGGCGTTGTGCCTACCACAATGAGCAGGGTCACCAACTTCGGGGTTCTGAGAGCCCTTAAAGCACATGTAGAAGATCTGGTGAGGCAAGGCCATTTAAGAGACCTTGTAGATGAGGCCAGAACCAGGGAAGAGCAGGCACGATTGCCCCAAGCACCTGCGAGGTGGACCTCGGGTGGTTAACGTGATCCACTCAAAGGTGAATGAAAACGACATCACGGGAGACGCAGAGGGTGAAACATCTGCAGCATGTCAACCAGGTCGGACTGAAAAGACCTCGGCCCGAAGATTGCCAAGGACCAATGATAACCTTCACAGAGGCCGACCTTGACATGGTTCAAGACACCGCAATGATGCCTGGTAGTATCCCTCCAGGTTGGGGAGTGCCAGGTGAAACGCATCTTGATTGATCAAGGCAGCTCCTGCGACATCATGTATGTCAGATGCTACAAGGAGTTAGGCCTTCACCCTGATGACATGGAACAGTCAAACGGCCTGATGGTCGGCTTCAATGGAACGCCGACATGGCCTTTAGGCGCAACAAGCTTGGAGGTACAAGCTGGCACGAAGAAGATGAGGACAGAATTTATTGTGATTGATACGCCTTCGCCTTACAACATCATCCTGGGGAGGCCGTGGTTGCATGCAATGAGGGCAATTCCCTCAACCTTGCATCAACTGCTACGATTCCCAACAGAACATGGGATTGAGGAAATCAGAGGAGATCAGAAGTAAAAATTGCTCCATGGCAAAGAATGAAGTTAACTCGCAAAGATTCGAGAACCAAAGGAAGCAGAGGTTGAAGAAGAGGACATGAAGGTCCTAGATGATGTCGCAAGGAGCCGAGAAGAGTGAAGAAGCATTGAAGAAAATTTTTTCCAAGAGGGCGATGAGGAACGCTTCTTTCTTCTCGGCACAAGATTAGCCAAAGAAGAAGAAAGGGAGTTGGAAGCCTTTCTGAGAAAAAATATTGAGGTGTTCGCCTGGACACCTTATGAAATGCCTGGCATTAACCCCGAGGTCACATGCCACAAACTCAACGCGTTAAGACATACCAAACTCGTAATACAACGAGCCAGAAGACCGACGTTGATGCACGTCGAGGCAGTCGAAGAGGAAGTAGACAGACTTCTGGAGGCCAGGGCCATCAGGGAAGCCAATTATCCGACATGGTTATCAAATACCGTGGTAGTAAAGAAGAAGAATGGCAAGTGGAGGGTCTGCGTAGACTTCACAAATTTGAACAAAGCTTGTCCCAAAGACAGCTTCCCCCTGCCAAAGATCGACCAGTTGGTGGACGCCACATCTGGACATGGAAGGATGAGCTTCTTGGACGCATATAGGGGGTATCACCAGATAGCCATGTACCCCCCGGATGAGAAGAAGACAGCGTTTATCACTCCCAAAGGTCTGTATTGTTACAAAGTCATGCCTTTTGGGTTGAAGAACGCAGGAGCAACTTACCAAAGGCTGGTGACCAAGATGTTCAGACACTTGATTGGCCGAACTGTAGAAGTATACATCGATGATATGGTCGTGAAGACCAAGGAACCAAAGGATTATCTCACTGACTTAGAAGAGGTCTTTGATATACTCAAAACATATCGGCTCCGACTAAACGCATCGAAATGCGCGTTTGGAGTCGGATCTGGTAAGTTCTTGGGATACCTGGTGACTAGAAGGGGCATTGAAGCCAGCCCAGATCAGATCAAGGCCATTCTGGATTTACAGAGTCCGACATCGGCTAAACAGGTTCAGATGCTTACTGGAATGGCCGCAGCCCTAAACAGGTTCATAAGCCGAAGTTCGGACAAGTGTAAACCTTTTTTCAATCTGGTGAAAAAGGCCACGGATTTTCTATGGACAGAGGAATGTGAGGCCGCTCTGGCCGACCTGAAGAAGTACCTTACCTCGGCTCCAGTCCTCTCAACACCTCAACCTGGGGAGGAACTGTTCTTATACCTAGCAGTTTCAGAACATGCGATAAGTCTTTATGTCGTCCGAGAAGAGAAGGGAGAACAGAAGGCAGTCTACTATGTGAGTAAAACCTTGGCCGATGCAGAAACAAGGTATTTACCACTGGAGAAATTAATGCTGGCCTTGGTAATGGCCTCAAAGAAGCTAAACCATTATTTTCAGGCTCACAAGATAGTGGTTCTGACAGAACACCCATTAAAATCCTTGTTGCAACAAGGAGACTTGATTGGAAGAATTGCAAGATGGGCAGTAATTTTGGGCCAGTACGACCTGAAGTTCAGGCCAAGAACCGCAATTAAGGGCCAAGTCTTGGCCGACTTCGTGGCTGAGTTCTCGCCAGAATACATCGAACATCTGGCTCCGTTGAGCCGAGATGAACGATGTCCAAACAAGGAAGGAGAAGCCCAGCCAAAGGGTAAGGAACCGAGGAAGGAAAAACTCAGACCCTGCAGCATCTACATCGGCGACTCCTTTTAACTTTTTGTTGATGGAAGCTCAAACCGGCAGGGGCAGGAGTAGTGCTAATTTCCCCCGATGGGGAGATATTGGAAACGATCCATTATTTGGGGTTCAAAGCTTCAATAATGAGGCGGAATATGAAGCAATCGATTCTTTGGTGAAGCGATGGCGGCGAGATGAGGTAATAGTTTTTTGTGACTCACAACTTATAGTGAATCAAACTACAGGAGAGTTTGCTGCCCGAGATAAAAGGATGTCGGCATACGCAAAAGAAGTCATCAGGCTAGCAGACATGTTTCAAAACTGCCGACTCCTTCAGGTTAGCCGAGATGATAACAACCACGCCGACGCGCTGGCCAATTTGGCAAGTTCAGTGCAGACCGGGAAGACGAGGACAATAATGATTGATTACCTACCAGGCCCGAGCATAGAGCCACCGAACACAATGCAAGAAGCATTATGTGTGGACATGGGACCAAGCTGGATGGATGTAATTGTTGCATTCCTGAAAGAGGGAAAACTGCCAGAAGATCGAAAGGAAGCACACAAGGTCAGACTGAAGTCGGCAAGATTGACTGACGGCGAAGGACATCTCTACGAAGATCCTTCATCGACCTCTTTTAAGGTGTGTACACCCTCTTGGTCGAAGACTTTTGTATGAAATTCATGAAGGAGTTTGTGGAAGCCACGCAGGGGGCAGATCGTTAGCTCACAGGGCCATTACCCAGGGGTATTGGTGGCCCTATATGCAAAAAGATGCGGAAGCCTATGTAAAGAAGTGTGAACAATGCCAGAGGTTTGCACCATTGATACATCAGCCAGCTGCTGACCTGAACCCTGTCTCCAGTCCTTGGCCATTTGCCCAATGGGGCATGGATCTCGTTGGACAATTGCCCCAAGCAACTGGACAGCGGAAGTACCTGCTGGTAGCAACAGACTACTTCACAAAATGGATAGAAGCAGAGCCCCTTGCCAAAATCCGAGATGTAGATGTGAAGAACTTCATCTGGAAGAATATCATCACCAGATTTGGGATTCCAAAAGCAATCGTTGCCGACAACGGAACACAGTTTGACAGCAAACTCATCAAGAATTTTTGTGCAAAGTTCAAGATAAAGAATTATTTTTCAACACCAAGCTTTCCCCAAAGTAATGGACAAGCCGAAGCATCAAACAAAGTCATCCTAGATGGAATAAAGAAGAGGCTGCAGGCAGCAAAAGGAAAGTGGGTAGACGAATTGCCCAATGTGCTCTGGGCATATCGCACTACGCCGAGAAGATCAACAGGGGAATCCCCCTTTGCCATGGCTTATGGCACAGAAGCAGTCATCCCACTGGAGATCGGCATCCCAGGGATCAGAACACAAGGAGTTGAGAACGGGTCTAACGATGTGCTCTTAGCCCGAGATCTGGACTTACTGGAAGAAAGAAGAGAAAGTCGCAATCGACTGCGACATACCAGCAACAGCTTGCCAAAGCTTACAACAAGAAGGTCAATCCAAGGGATTTTCAGGTCAACGACCTAGTCTTGAGAAAAGTCGTCGGCAATAAAAAGGATTCCAGAGAGGGCAAACTTGGTCCAAACTGGGAAGGTCCCTACAGAATCACTTCGATGTTAGGAAATGGGGCATATCGGCTCGAAGATAATGAGGGCAAAGCACTGCCTAGACCATGGAACACTTGTAATTTAAAGTTTTTTTATCATTAGATGTTCTTTGATTTTTTTGTCGATATGATCAATAAAATCTTAGCAGAATTTTTCTGAACTTGTACAACTTTGCATCATGTTGTTTTTTGAATAATGAGAACCCAAGAGGAACTTAGGTTCACATTAGGGGCAGAGAGAAGACATTAGTAATGCTTAACCGAAGTTAAGCTGAGATAAATTCCTTATCTTTACTTGTTGAAATTTGTAGCAATTTACAAGTTAAAGTTAAGCTGAGATAAATTTCTTATCTTTACTTGTTGAAATTTGTAGCAATTTACAAGTTAAAGTTAAGCCGAGATAAATTCCTTTTCTTTACTTGTTGAAATTTGTAGCAATTTACAAGTTAAAGTTAAGCCGAGATAAATTCATTATCTTTACTTGTTGAAATTTGCAGCAATTTACAAGTTAAAGTTAAGCTAATATGATTGTTTATCTTCACTTGTTGAAATTTGTAGCAATTTACAAGATGAAGATTAATTGAATTTATATGCTTTATACTTATTGAAGTTTATGACAAGTTTACAGGTGAAGTCCTAGCCGAGGTAAATATTCAGGTAAACACGCCCGAGGTATGTAACCCAGAGAAGATTGAGCAAAAGAAGGATTATGCAAAATATTCTAAGTGTAGAAGCAATGAAGAGAAATCAATGACAAACACTCAGAGAAAAACAGTTGTATATAGAGGGGGCACAATGGCCTAGCTGAAGTAAATTGTTCTTAAACAACGAAAAGGCACATCGGCCATAAAGACAAAGCTTACATTGTTCAGAAAACAAAAGAAAGTACAAAAGTTAAGACAAAAAAAAACTAAGATTCTTCAGCTTCAGGAGCAGGAACAGGAACACCTTGCGTCTGGACCTCGGAAGTCTCTGGATGGACAACCTCGGCGTCTTCTTCTACCCCGGCCTCCTTATTTGCCGCGATCTCGGCGTCGATCTCGGCCAGAGTCTTTTCAACACTCCTTTCAGCCAAAAGAAGGTCAGAAGATAACACGCCTGTGTTGACTTCCTTGGGCACCTCCTCATGCTCCTCAAAGGTCAAGTCCATAACTTGATCACCCTGAGGAGGTGACTTGGATTTAGAGGCATCCTTGGGTTTTCTCACCAAGGCTTCATCTTCAGCGTCATCTTCAGCCTCGGCCTCAGAACCAGCTTCTTCTTCTACTTGGCTTGAAGGTGGAGAGAGAGCAAAGGGGAGACGAATGGCCTTGGTCTTGCGCCAGGGTGAGTCGGCAGGAAGATCAAGTTGTTTGGCCAGAGCATTCCAACCTAGGGAAAATCCCCTGTTGCATACTTGCTTGACTTGAAGCTTGTAATCTTCTGCCACGTCGGCCATGCCTTGGGCATACGCCTTGTTATCAGCAGCCCTTATTTCGGCATCTTTAGTGGCCAGCGCCTCCTGCAGCTCTTTCTTCATCTGGGCCACTCTTTCTTCAGCTTCTTTCTGCTGGGCTACAGCAACGGTTTTAATAGCTTCGGCAGCCTCGGCCTTTTCATCGGCTATCTGTTTGGCCTTAGTTGCCTCCTCGGCCTGATCCTCTAATGTTTTCATCTTGTTTTGGAAACTCCTGTTTTGTTTCTGGAGTGCAGCAAACTCCTTCTTCAGTTCAGCCAACTCCTCCCCTGTTTCAAAGGCTTGCACAGAGAAGGTATGGGCATGTTGGATGGCCTGAAAGAATACAAGGCAAAAGTTAAATACAAAAAGTTTCCAAAGTTTTACAAGTATGAAAGACAGGTTCTCAAACTCAAAGACTTACTTGGACTGAACGCTGCAACATGAGGGCATAATTCTCATAGCCACTCATCTTGGCATTACGCTCAAGATCACCCTCAAGGAGGACCGCAGTGCTGAGCGCCACGCCGATGTTTACGTCGGCGGCACTCTCGTTGGCATAGATTGGCCTATCTTCGAGCGTAATTTTGGGTTCCCAGGGGACTTTGGGAACCCTGGATCCCGAGGTCGAAGATTTCTGTTTCTTCGATGGGGCGGACCCTGATGGTTGAGCCTCAGCCGACCTCTTCGCAGGTGCAGAAGCTGTTTTCTGGCTTTGGGTCAGCTTAGAGATGGGCACAGCATCTTCGTCCTCGACTTCAACAGCCTTGGCCTTTGGCCGGGCCTTCTTGGTTCTCTTTGGTTTAGGCGGAGGCACTGATTGGGATGGAGTATCGTCCGTGTCGGCTGGGAGGTCAGCGAGGAGATCCAACACAACTTTCTTCGGGCGCTCCATTTCGGCTGTTTTGACAAGCCGCCGGCGACGCTTTCTTTCTTGAATTGGAACCAAGAATGGTGCCGAGGTTGATGGAAGATCGGCTGGGTCAGAAGTGGAACCTTGATCTGTGCGGGATGTAGATACGGATTGAGATGTAGCTGTAGACAGGCTCCTTTTCTTCTGTCTTGGGACGTCGGGCAGAGTTGACTTATACGTTGGGATGAAGTTTAACAGAAGTGGGGCTTTGCGTTTGTGGATCGGGAGGTCCAAAAGCTTTTTCAGGCCTTTCCCAGGAAAATAAGATCGGCGAAAATCCTTGGGAGGCTTGCGAACGTCTGCAAAAGGAAACACAACATCAGAAACAAATTTGTTGGAAAAATTGTTTAGAGCAACAGTTAAGCAGTTAACACAAGGATCTTACCCTTGCCCTCCTTGACCGTTCGAGGAAGAGGGAAGAGATGAGCTTCTTCATCTGGGCCGAATTCCCAGTTTCCAGAAGCGATGAGATAATCATCTCCAGCCCCTTTGTTGGAGTCTGGAAGGTCGGCTACAATCTTAAACTCAGTGGACCTCGGCTTAAGGTAATAGACATAACCTTTCTCCTTAAGGTTCAGGGCACACATGGTGTAGTAGTATTGGATGTCGGCAAGAGTGATCCTAACACTCTCCTGCCGAGCTAAGGCTATTATACCATTAAGTGTTCTATAGGCATTAATGGTGAGTTGCATAGGGTTGAGGGTGTAGTAGTGGAGGACTTCGCGGAAGAGGGGATCTAGGGGGAACCGAAGTCCACATTGGACAAAGGCTACAACAGGAAAAGGCATGTTGTCGTTCTCAGGCATAATGGAGTCGTTCTCCCCAGCTAGCCTCAAGTGAACGTCGGCAGGGATGGAGAATTCTTGCCTAAAATACTCTAGTTTGGTTGGGGAGTTGACCCTATCTCTCCACACACCCATGGTTTTGATGAGACAGGATATTCCTAAAGGGCTCTAGGGACCTCGGCTTGAGCCTAGGGTATGAATTGGTAAATTTGTTTCAGTTTTTCCTAAAAAGATGAAGGTCCTACAGACAAATCCCAAACCTAGATCTACGATGAACGAGTATGGAAGGCAAAAATCTGGAAAAACAGAAAGGCAAAAGCGAAGCTTCAGATTCAAAGATACAAAGGATGGAAGATCACAGATGCAACAGTGCAAGTGTTCATGACATGTACGAAACCATGAAACAGGGTAAATTCAATTGAGTAATTCACAGATTGAATGATGGAACAGAATAAAGCGAACAAGAAATTCTAAAAGTAATCAAGAACTGAGAAAGGAAGGGAAACTGGCTTACCAGAAAAGGTGAAGGCCGGAATGAGCTACGCCGAGGTCAGATGGCGGACGCTGCAGTGGCGAAAGCTTCGCAGGAATGGCGGATGCAAGCCAGTAGCAGAATCAAGAGGTTTGAGCAATGGCGGATTCAAAGAAAGAACTTTAGAGAGAGAAAGTATAGAGTATTCAAAATGCAAAAGTGAAGCGAAGAAGAGAGAGGCAAATGTTTTGTCCAAAAAGTGAAACGGCGGCAAAATGGAGATCATTAAATGCGCCTAGGTTAACGCACGCGTCAGGCAGTGACGAGGAAAAGACGGCAGACAAAGCGCGTCACCACCAAGACGACCAATAAGGAAAGCAGCGTCGGTGAAAGCGGTTGAAAAATGGTGTATGACAGCTCATACGCGAAGTAAGATTGATCTGAATTCTTGTTTAAGAAGAAGACATATCGGCCTGAAATGAATGATCTCGGCTAGAAAAGTTCTTAAGCCGATGTACGAGAAAAAGTTCCAATATAGGTTCCATCACCTCAGGATGCCGAGGTAATAGAACCTAGGGGGCAGTTGTGGGGATGTATTTTCAGAGTACCAACACGTGGCCGAGGTGACATCGAAGTGTCAGCCGAGGTATCACGTGACTTGACAGTTACGCCGAGGTTATCTCGGGGTTGCCGAGGTTATCTCCGAAGATATCGGAATCCGAGACGATCGGATAAGGGGCAAGAGTCCTGGAACGAAGAAAGACTTCAAGATGGATAGGGATAGTATTCTTAGGGAATTTATCCTTATCTCTTGTAGAGTTCAAAGTATGTACCGAATGAGAGTCCATAGAAGTAAGACTTCTAGTGGGACTAGGATGGAGAGACATTATAAAAGAGGGGAACCCCCGGCGGGTCTAAGGTACGCAACTTGTAGCCTTGAGCAGTGATTCTAGCACTGGTTATCTTTGAGAGATACTGACTTGTTCGTCGGAGTGCCCTCGGGTGGAAGAACCACCGCCGGAACCTTTTCTTTCTGTGCAGGTTACAGGGAGCCGTCTACTCTGCTTGTGTTCTACAGCTGGATTCCTAAGGAGGGCAGTGTGATCAGAAAATCACTCACACACTATATAAACAAATTGATTCATTATGTAAAAAGTGTATAATTATTGTATGAAAATAAATAAAATATGCATTAAAATTTAAAAAATGTTTTGTCATTGTTTGTACTCTTAACGAACTTCCACTCTATGATCTTTTAAAAAATAAATAAATAAAATAAACAAATTGATAACAGGCGAATAAGGGAAGATTAGTTGCATTCACACAAGAAGGTTAAAGTTAATTTTTTTTTGACTTTTTTTAAAAATTTTTGAAAAAATATATAAAAATGTAAAAAAGTGATGTGACTTAAAAGATGTTAAAAGTCAAAAATATACTTTTAACCTCAAAAGTACATTTTTAACTTTTAACTTATTTTGGATTACATCACTTATTTACTTTTTTTATTTTTATTTTTTTTAAAAAATCAAAAAAGTCAAAAGACTAACTTTTAACATACTTTTCAAAATGATCCTAAGATGTCAAATATGGTAAGAGCCCCTATCCACTTAGGCCCTGTTTATTAGGGATACATAAGGGGCGAATACGAGGGAGACCAGATATAATATGAAGTGGGTCTTACATATTTTCTTGTCTCTCTATATCTCGTGTTTTGTTGCTTCAAATATAAAGAGTTCAAATAGTATATCCCTCAAAATGGAAGATATGCAATACCAATCCCCTATGGTATTGTATATTCCCCACAGTCGGATATAGGGAATGTTTCATCGAAAAGTAAAAAATAATTACACTCCTCTTATCCCATCCTATATCATAGGGTAAATTACACTCAACTTCCCTAAGGTTTTTGACAATTACAGGGACATCCCCTGTAGTTTCAATAATTACATAAATCGCCCTTACTTTTGAAACTATTATTAAAATTCCCCCGCCATTAATTTTCTGTTCATTTATTTAACTAAATA
Source organism: Camellia lanceoleosa (assembly GCA_025200525.1). Classification (NCBI taxonomy): domain Eukaryota; kingdom Viridiplantae; phylum Streptophyta; class Magnoliopsida; order Ericales; family Theaceae; genus Camellia; species Camellia lanceoleosa. The sequence continues at coordinate 59,906,450 of CM045771.1, read as the reverse complement.
TGATGTCATCATGTTGATGTCATGTGCTTTGAGTAGGAAATTTCAAAATTGCCTTTATATATTCAAATAGTGAATTTCATTCACCTCATTGAGATTTTACAAAAAATCAATAAAAACCCATACATTATTTTAATAATGTTGATTAAAATTATTAAATTCTATACAATATTTTAAAAAATTCTAAATTGTTAAGACAGGCATATATATAGTAGAATAACCAAACATTACCTTATCTAAAAAAAAAAAAAACCTAATAAATTAATCACCATTAAACCTTATACTACATTAAATACAATAATTTATTTGAAAATTATGAAACATAGTATAAAAGATGTTTTATTTTTTAAAAATTATGACCAATTTTATAAATAATTATTTTGAGAAATTACAATTTGAATAAAAATTTAAAAATACACATAGGTATTTGATTTTTTTTTTCGGTATGAAAAATACATATTTGGAGAAATTATCCCTCTCTTTCCATTTTCTTTATTTTATTTCTTTCATTTCTCTTTCTATTTATTTTCTCATTCATTTTTTCATAGTGTCAAATAACAACATCATAAAATTTTATTATTATTATTATTTCTTCTCTTCTCTAGGTTTTTTCATCATTTTTTATCTTTCATCAATGTTAGCTAACATCACCTAATACCATAGCACCTTACCAAACATGAATTTTTCTTTTGTTTTATAAACATATTTGTGTATTAATTTTTTTTTTTTAAGAAAAATAAACATAATAACATTTCATATTTATAACAAAAAAAAAAATTGACTTATAAAAATTACCAAACGTTAACTCATAAATATATACAAAAATTATCATTTTATCTTTTTACAATTCTATATTATTCTCAAATTTTAATTATCATTAAAAAAAATAAGTCAATATTTTTCACATTAATAATAAAATTTTAAAAAATAAATATAGAAGTAAAAAATATCTAATCACGTTACAATAAATTAAAATTAGATGATAGGGAATGAAAGATAAAGAAATTATTTGAGAATAATGAACTATTTAAATTTGTCATTTCTTACATCTAATTAAAATAGAATTTTACTTGAAGAAATAAATTATTTGAAAATAATAAAATACTCAAATAATTTGTTATTGATCACATCTAAAATCTATGGTAGCGTTTGGTTGTGTTTTGTAAATGTGATTTGAGAGTATGAGTTGTATTTTGAGTTTGTGTATTGTGGAATTATGATTTGAGTGTAGAAAATTTGTTTGGTAAAGAGTTTTGAAAATAGTTTTGGAAAAGAGGTTTGATTTGAGTGAGAAATTATTGATGTGACATTTGATATGTGATACAAAAATTTACAACTCATAACTAAACATACAACTCAAAATTATTTTAAAGCACATAAAAAATTTTAAAAATTTTAGAAAATATTTGTCCCAATTATGTAAATCAATTGCAAAAAAAAAAAAAAAATCTGAAAATCAGCCGGACATCCAGGTGGACAACCGGGTGGACAAAAAAGACTCCTGTGCATCAGAGTTCTCTCTGCAGAGTGTAGAAAATTGATTTGAAAACGAAACCAAACATCATACTCCAACACACGGGTAGAAAATTGATTATAGAGCACAACCAAACAGAGCCTATATTTCTATCTTTGTTTCTTTCATTTAAATTATTTTTATTAAATTAAATCTCAAAATTAATTCAAATAAGAAACATGTATATTCTTTCTTAATTTCATTAATGGTTGATTTTATTTTTTTTTTAACTTATAAAAGTTCAAAACTTTAGTGGAAAAAAAATACAAAGCCAAGGGAATACAAAAAAAAAAATTTATGAGAAAGAAAATGATAATTTAATATATAGGTAAATTACAATTAAAGGGTATTAATTGTAAAGGGTATTATGGTCATTTGCATAATCAAATTAACACCGTTTGGCTTAAATTAACGGGAGGGGAGAATCTTGACAATGTCAAAAAAAGTAAATGAGATTTTTGTAATTATTGAAACTACAGGAGAGGTCTCTATAATTGTCAGAAATCTCATGAGAGACGAGTGTAATTTACCCTATATCATATCTTAACCAAACATAATATATGTGACTTCATAATATATATAATTCATCTCATATCTTACAACATATTATATCTCATCTTTGTCCTTAAATATTACATATCTTTCTCAAATCCTTATATCTAATCCAGACAATCAAACGGAACTTTAGTCTTTACAGAAGATCGTGAGAAAGATTTTAATTTAAATTTTAGTGCCTTTTTAATAGTTTATATTTTTTGAAATATCTTTTAACATCTCACTAGAGTTAGAGAAAGTTTAGTTACACAGAAAATAAATGACAAAAAATGAAATAAGAGGTGAGGCTCACCTGTGGAGCCTATCTCTTTATTTTATTTATTTTATATCTTATATTTTATATTTTTTTGTGGGGTCCTGTTAAGGTTGCACATTATATGTAACCAACACAAAAAGTGTAAGTGTAAGGTATAAACATAAAACAGGACGACAAACAGAAAGACGTAAGTGTAAGGTGTAAGTTGCACACTTAAGAAAAATTCTTTTTTATGATTCATTTTGTAAAATTATTTTACATTTGACAGATTGAAACAGTTATTAACATTTCTTTTTACGAAGACGATGCGTGATTTTTTCCCCTAAAAAATCTCAAACTATGTCTATGTTACTGTGATCACAACTTGTCACCGAATTTAATTTTGTTCACTCTTATGCCTATTCTGAAAAGTGTATTTTTTTAACTTATTGATTTTTTTATAAAAAAAATAATGAATTGATATGACATAAATAATTTAATAAATTAATATTTTTTTTAATTGTCAAAATAGACCTTAAGAACTGTGCCGACAAAAATATAATTTGATTATTGGAAGTTATAAACTGTGCAGTTGTCTCACACGATTTTCCAAGTTTCTTCCTCAAAACAAACTGTGCCGACCTTAAGAACTGTGCCGACAAAAAAATAATGATTTTCCAAGTTTCTTCCTCAAAACAAACTGTGCAGTTGTCTCACACGATTGAAATTTTAAATCATATATACCATTGATATCTGAGAAATCAATCTGAGAAATCAACTGTGTAAATCTTGCTTTTTGACTTTCATTTGTAATTACTTTTTGAAGGTTTGCTTTTTGAAAGTGTAATTGATTGAAAAATGGTTTTAAAGTAACCGATGGAGGCAACTGGGGATGGCCCTCCAAGGGCCCCATAGAACACCTAATAGTTGATATTTGGATGTTTTGCAAATCTAATAGACAAAGTTCAAGGAGAAATTCTACTGATTTTTTATTTTTTTTTTAAGATTAGAAGAAAATATAATAAATTATATAATTTTAATTAATTATATTAAATTTTATTTTAATAAAGTTAAAGAGTTCAAAACTAATACTAATGATATGAAAAAACAAACATATACAAAGAAATGATAAAATTATTTTTTCATTCACATGTCTAACAAATTTTTGATAAAAAAGGAATCAAATATTTTATAAATTGAAATCTCAAAAAAGTCTAGTATAATTATGGGGTCGTTTGGCTAAAGATTTTTGATTAAAAAAGCACAAAAAGACAAAAATCGCTATATAAGTCAATAAGACAAAATATTATATCTAAACCATAATCATTACACTTTTCTTTCATAAAAGTTAAAAAAAACTAGGCTAAAAAAGTCTCAACACAAAAAAGTCAATGCCAAACGAAAGCTACGTCAAACTTATGATTTTTCTTCAAATCTCAAAAAATAAAAAAAAATGATGTAATTTACCCAAAGTTTAATTACACATAATAATTTTTTTACACAAAATGAGATAAATATGAGATAAAAGATAAATCTTAAATACAAAAAAAAAAAAATAAAATTGACAGAATAAAATATAAATGTAAGATAAAAATTAAATCTCATTATTCTGTGAAAAAAAATTATGTACTTTTAAGATAGCTAAATCTAATAATGCTTTTGTGTTGTTAAAGTGTTTGGAAATCTACTTTATTTATTAATTATTATTATTATTATTATTTTTTTTTTTTTTTTCTCCAAAAGTTGGGTTTGCATGTGTGGCTGTCATCATGTCTGATCCAACCACATTTTGACTTCTGAGACTCCTTATGAGAGTTCATGTGTGTCCACTCAGAAGTTTAATAATATCATATACTTGCACATGTCAATAAATCTATAAAAATAAATAAAATAAATAAAATAAACAAAAATTCATTGTATGAATTATTTATGTAAAATAATTTTGATAATACAAGTTAGATTACAAGATCTGCTATTATAGGAAAACTTTCTTGCAGTTATTTTATTTAAATTTTTTTTTTATAATTGAGTATCCGAGACAGCACCCTTTCGAAGTAATTTTGTAGTTAGTTATGTTACTGATTTTGGAGTGTTATAGCTTGGTTGGTGTAATTTATTATTAACTAATAGTTGATAATAACAAAAAACAATCACTTTGTTTGGTTTTGATTTTTAAAATTCACTTTTCTGAAGATTTTACTTTTTTATTTTCATATTTTTTTATTTTTACTAATTTTTTTTTAGTATTTTAAAATTTTTTAAAATTTTTAGACATACCTAACATAAATATACTTAAACAGTATAATATTTATGAAAAAAAATCTTTAAAGAATTTACTAAATACCAAAAATATAAAAAAAAGAAAAAGAAAATTCAGTATTTTTTTCATATTTTTGTATATTTATTAATTTTAAAAAATATTTAAGTAAGGTGCATCTAAAAATGTAAACAAATTGCTTATAATTTTAAAAATATTTACTAAAAACAAAAAAAAAATATAAAAAATAAAAAATAATTTTCAAAAAATTAAAACCATACACACTTAATAGTAGTGTGAATTTTCATATAGTTAACTTCTTTAAGTTTATTAAAGTATTTTTATCCAATAAACCATCACCTTTCCAAAATGATGCTTATTAAGATTATATATTTATGTTAATTAACCTTAATTTTCCTTTATAATAATAAATGACAAAATATTATATTAGTTAGCAATTTCAAAGCAAGTTAAGCTGAGCTAAAACTGGAACTATGAAACTTTGATGTTTACATTGGATGGTCATTTTTGCAATGTCTACCTAGTATAAGCTAAGAAATAGACTTAAGTTAATTTTAGGTATGAAAAAATTATCACAAAATTTCATTTCATGATAGTAAATTATTATTATATACAATTTAAAGAATGCTTAGGCCTCGTTTGACAAGAGATAAAGTGACTAAATAAGTATTGAAAAAATAAAGTAAACCAATTTAGTTAATAAAACAAAATGTCACATTCAAAATATAATTATTTTACTTTTTCTTTTACAACTATTACATCCAAACCAAAAGAAGACCAAAAAAAAAAAAAAAAAAAATCAAACAGAGTAATTTAGCCAAGCTAAATTAGTTAAAAAGTTAAAAAAATCAGACTAAATTAATTCTTCCCAAACGATGATTTAGTAATTCATTTAGAGTTTCTATTTTTTTAATTTAAAACTATACTTCGACTTCCAAGAAAACATTTTAAAAGAATTTATTTTTAATAAATAAATAAATATATATATATATATATTTTAAGTCGTGTATAGTGCAGATATATTGATATTAAATTATAAGTAAAATTTATATCAAATAATTTAACATATTTTCAAGATTAAAAAAATAAAATAATTGCAAACAATTCGAGTATATGACATTAATCAATTGTCATTTGGTGTATGTGACATTATGTCATAAATTGACTTTATGCCTCACAAAGTTTACAGCTAACCCAAAAAAAAAAAAAAAAAAAAAAAAAAAAAAAAAAAAAAAAAAAAAGATCATCATTGTGTATCATAACATTACAATTATGTTTAATCCAAACTCGTTAAAATGATGTGATGTTTTATAATGACAAATCATCTAATGAGATATTTATTTTTAAATGATAGGAATTGATGGATTATTTATTTTGCATTTAATTTATATTTATATATTATTATTTTGTACAAGAGAAAGATTATGGTACATATTTTTCAATTGTTGTGTATCATATACATCTTATAATTGAATAAAAAAATTATATAATTTCATACTTTTCTGAGTCATATAATTGAGAAAAAAAAAAAGTCATAATCAACCACTAGATAAGACATAACTAAATATCTCAAAATAATATCACAATTAAAAATGAAAATTAATCGTAACGAAAAAAAATTAATATAACTAAAAGTACATAAAATAAATGTGTCTTATAAAATTCACCTTTATATAATTATATATTTATTCTTAACAATTGTAGATTTGACAGTATGATGATTGTCTAAGATGTGAGTCATCATATTAATAAGAACATATAAGTTAGAAAGTGGTAGATTTAATTCAAGAATTTGCCAACAATATAACATGTTCAAATCTTGGAGTAATCCATATGTGAACCTAATGACTTCTTGTGGGTGAGCAACCAAAAGCAGTTGTCTACTTTCTCTTTCTTTATTTCTATTCACATATTAGTTCATATATTGCTTTGTCAATTCTTGATGTGAATGCAACTTCAAATATTTTCACTTAAATTTTGAGACATGTTATATAGACCCATTTTTTACTTCATTTTCTTATCATAAAATTTAAAGATAATGAAACATTCACGTTTAGTGTTAAAAAAATTTAATAAAGAAGTTTGTAGTCGAAATTCTTGCATAATTTAATAATTTTAAACATTTTAAGAAGTATTATATAAAATGATGTGACAGTGAATTTTATACGATTTTGGTTTTTTTAATTTTTATTTTTGTCAATCAATTCCATAATGGATGAGAAATAAACAATATAAATATCAAATTCCTGAATTGTTATATAGAATGATGTGACAATAAATTTTATATTATTTGTCTATCAATCCTATAATGGATGGAAAATGAACAACACAAATATCAACCCTCTCTTTACAAGAATTGGATCCATAATCTTATATCATAAAGTGATATTAAACAATTACTAAGCTAAATGTCCTGCTTCAACTATGATTTATAGTAGCAAATTTTTAAATTTTCAATAAATAATTATAAATAAGTCAAATCATTTTTAGGGGTCTTTTGGCAAGCTGGTTAAAAGCTAGTTTTGACCTTTTAATTTATTTTGAGTCACGTTATCTTTCACATTTTGTACTAACAAAAAAAAAAAGTTAAAAAGTCAGCTTGTAGCCAACTTTCTAAATCACCTCTTATATAACATTACCTTTATATGTTGGAGTTTTCTTAGGTGTGCAACCCACAAAAGGTGTAAGTGGGTTGCACACCATGTGCCACTAACACAAAAGGTGTAAGTGTAAGGTGTAAGTGTAAGTGGAAGGTATAAATGAAATGTATAAGTTGCACACCATGTGCCACTTACACAAAAGGTGTAAGTGCAAAGTAAAAAAGGTGTAAGTGTAAGGTGTAAGTGAACACAAAAAGGTGTAAGGTGTAAGTTGTACACTATAGCATTACCCTTATATGTTTTCTCTACCTTGTCACTTTGCAATGCACAAATTAATGTTTCCACTCTTAAAATGGCCGATTTTAAAAAGTCAGTTAAAAATTGACGTTTTAATTTTTTTAAAAAATATGTTTAACAATTAAATATAAAGATAATATCATTCAAAAAAAAAAAATCAATAAATCAAAATAAACTGAATTTTAACCATGTCTAACACCAAAATGTAGACTTCTTTTAGTTGTGGTCGGTGGGTCCAAAGAAAAGCAAGAGATTGGATAGACTCGTGCACTCAAATGAGGCTTGCATGTTGAGATTCTCATTCTTCCCATTGCTTCCGTTATTAAAATATCAAACAAAATTCCCACATTATGAAGGGTGTGAATAAGGGTTGGCGCCTTTGGCCTGCTCTTCAAAAGCTGCTTACTAAAAGCCAAATCAAATTATTTATGCTTCACCTTCAAGGCATATACACCCTCATTATTAGCTTATTTAATAATTCGTTATCTAATTTTAAATAAAAAAAATTAAAAACAAATTTATCAATTATAAAATACAAAATAATTTTTTTAAATAAAGTGAGTTTTATTTTTATTTTTATTTTTTTGTTGTTGTGAGTTTGTGTTTGATTTTATAACTAATTTATGTACCAATAGAAAAATTGTATTCACACTCTTGGTTTAACTTTTCACATTCACTCTTTTTAGTCATCCACAAATATTAGACTCTAAAAGAGAACCGTTACTCTAACAATAACATAATAATTTAGGAGAATTTTATTATATACAAACTCTTATAGGGTGGTGATTATCGGGCAGGGTCAGCACTACCTAATAAAAAATTTTGTGTCTATCCAAGCACACCTAACCCGAACATGGGGCCTATATAATCAAGTCAAGTTCGGCCTTAAATAAATTACAATTTTCAAACCTGTTCATTGGGCCATATACATAAGCTATAAAAAAAATTAAACATCATGATACTTGTTATTTATTCATAAATAAACAAAGGCCTATAAAGCAACTAACCATTAAAGATTTAATGCCATATTAATTAAAACATTAGAAGTTTTTTTAAACCAAACACACCCATAATTCCAAAAGTTAAAAGTTTTTTAACCTAAATTGTTAGTAATGCATCAAACTTATAAAAAATAAATAAATAAATAAAAATCATAATTTAAACTTCAAATTTCTTCAAATATTTTTTTGTAAATGTTATAACCAAAACAGTGATCACTTGAATATCTTACAAATCACATGATTAACAATAAAATGGTATATATATATATTTAATATATTATATAAATTCATTAATTAAATTAAATATGTAACAGGTCGGGTTAGGTCGAAAATATATTTCCCAAACCCAGTCCATTAATTAATCGAGCTAAAAATATCAACTCAGCTTAGTTCTGTGGGCTAAAATAATATTCTTAAGCCTTAAAAAACGTAGGATTGGACTAGGTGAGCCAATGGGGTGATACCCACCCTACCCCCATACCATATGCATCCTTAGTTACGTTATTTTCTTTTTTAATTATGATCAATTTTCTTCTTTAGTTATAACATTATTTTGAGATATTTAGTTATGATTTTTTTGTGTTTGATTATGATTTTTTTTTAAAAAAAATTATGACTCAAAAAGTATAGAATTATGTCATATTCTTCTATAACTATAAGATGCATATGGGTGTGTACCATAGTCTTTCCCAATAATCTAACATACTTGTCCTAATATATTCTCTAACCAAACCAAACCAAATCAAGCATTAAATCCCATCAAGTGGGATCGGTTATATGAATCTTTATTCTCCACTTGACTCTATATAAGGTCATTTTGTTAGTCAAATTAAAGAAATTCATATATCTATTTACTATATTAGCCCACATCAATATATGTCTACTTATTCCCCTAACACTTTCATCTATCGTCACGGTATCGTATCTCTTTACCACCGTCTCTGTTGGTCTCCGTTGTATATGATCAAATCATCTTAATTTATTCTCTCTTAACTTATATTCTACAAGTACTATTCTTATCCATTTTCGAATATACTCATTCTTAATTCTATCATTTCTAATATTATCACACATCTACTTTAATGTTCACAAAATCTTGATAACCAAACCAAACCACCCTCTTGAAAAAAAAAAAAAAAAATTACTTAACTTTTTGATAACCCAATATTCAAATCAATATATACGCACCACAACTAATATTAAAATCTTGACATTAAGCATTGTTTGGCAAGTTGGTTTGTGGCTAAAATAATCACAAAAGACAAAATAGACTATTTTAGCCACAATAAACAAAACATCACATCCAACCCATAGTCATTACACTCTTCTTTCACAAAAAAATCAAAAAAGCTAAAAAGTGAAAAAGCTCTTCCCAAACTAAGTTTTTTAGTCCAGGGTAAAATAGACAAAAAAGCCAAAAAGTCAACCCACTTCCCAAACGGAGGCTAAGTAGTATTTTGGAAAGTTAGTAAAAAGTTAATTTTTTAATTTTTTGTGACTTTTTGATTTTTTTGTGTTAAAAAATTAACTTTTTTGTGACTTTTTTATATGAAAAAATTAAAAAGTCAAAAGATTAAATTTTTTTTTAAGTTTCCAAAACACCACTAAGAACATCCAGTAATCTCTCGTACTAAGGATTATTTTGGGAAGATAGCTATAATCAATTTTTTAATTAAAAACTACTTATAAATAACTTTTTTTGTGAAAGATAAAGTAGATTATAATCCGAGAAGTGATTTATAATCCACTTCTCAAAAGGGACTAAAGAGACTCAAACTCTTGGACCTTAGATATTAAATTGTTTTAAAAAAAAATAATCGTGCTACGTAGCTCGAAAGAGGGGCGGGCCGAATCCCCCGAATCCAGAATGACGTCGTCATTTTGATTTTTTTTTTTTTTTTTTTCAATCAGAAAAGAAGAAGAAGAAGAAAGAAGAAGAAAGAGAGAAGAAGAGAAGAAGAAAGAGAGGCAGAGGCAGAGGTTTTTTTTTTTTTTTTTCAATCAGAAAAGAAGAAGAAGAAAGTAGAAGAAAGAGAGAAGAAGAGAAGAAGAAAGAGAGGCAGAGGCAGAGGTTTTTTTTTTTTTTTTTCAATCAGAAAAGAAGAAGAAGAAAGTAGAAGAAAGAGAGAAGAAGAGAAGAAGAAAGAGAAGTAGAGGCGGAGGCGGAGGCGGGGGCAAATGCAGGGGGCAGAGGCAGAGGCAGAGGTGGAGGCGACGGCGGAGGCGGGGCTGCGACGATCGAGCGGAGATGACAGCGAGCTACGACAACCTGCCTCCTCTTCCCCTCTCTTCTCTTCTCTTTCTCTTTCTGGCTGTTCGGTGGGACAAATTTGTGGGACAAATTTCCCTTAAAAAAAATGGTACATGATTGTCTCAAATACAAGTCACAAGTTGACTGAGGAAAAACAAGGACAAACCATGTACTGTGGGAAAGTTTACAATTTTAAGTTTTCAAACAGCTTCAATGATGTGTCCATATCATTAAACAACAAAGAACAATTACACAGTCGTTTGTTATAAGTTAAATTGAAAATTTTTAATTAAAATCATTATAAAAAATAAAATAAACTTTTGAATTTAATATGACAAATTATCACATCTACACCATAATCATTTTATTTTCTTCTCTTCTAAAAATTTAAAACACTTAAAAATTTATCACAAACAAAACTTTTAAATTTCAAATTAAAATAGTCAAAAAATTAACCCACATCCAAACGAATTATACAAAACAATTTCAAACAAAGAAAGCTAAATATATTTTTTTTCATTTTCTAATAAAAAATTGTAAGAAAAAGTACTTGAATTATACGACCATAACAATATTAAAATTAAAAACTATATTGATAATTTTATTGTGAAGAATTTTTTTAATAAATTATATTTTTAAATAAAATTTTTATTGAATCCTGTTTACACATAAATCAGCCTCTCACCATCATGTTTGTTAATAATTGTTATTTTGTATAGCACAACCAGTCTTCGTTCTCCTTTTCCTCCCAAATTTATATTTCAAAGGCAGTGAAGTGAGAAAGATTAAAAAAAATAATTGATAAAATCCAAATCTAGAAGACTTTTGAGATGAAGAAAATGATTAATCGTTATCCGCTTCTTCCACATGACGACATCAACAATTACACAGAGAAGAGAAACTCAGCTGAGCAACAACAGCCATAGAAACCTTTTTGAACTAGCGAATTAAACCCTTGGCAATGGCGAGATGATGATGATGTGTTTTCAGACTCGTCGTTCCGTACACCGGAAGCTCTTCTCTGTACGCTCCAACCCCAATCGCACCAATGTTGTCCAACTCAAACAGATCAGAGCTCGCACAACTCATACAGTCATCTTCATCTTCATCTTCCTCCTCCTCATCATCAATATCATCCTGAAAATCTCTCAATTGATATGCATTTTTGTTCTTCATCGTTGTAGTCTCGGAGATTTTTCCAAGAACTGGTGTTGGCATGAGACTCGGATCGTCTCCGTAGATGCATTTGTGTCCGCAAGGACGAGAATCTTCGTCGACGATGACTGTGACAGGGTAGAATCTAACAGACCTCTTAGATTTGGATCTTGAAGAAGGAGGTTTGCTCAAGCAAGATGATCTTGAAAACGAAGAAGACAACGAACAAGTCGTCGTATCCTTCACCGACCTTGATCTCCGCACTGAACTCGAATCCTCCATCATCATCGCTGCTTCACGCTTCGCAGCATTCTTCACATTCCTGGAATTGAAGATCGAGTTGAGGAAATTCGTGATCCGACGGCCTGGAGAGATCGGCTGCTTCACCTTCTTCAGATCGCCGTAGATCTTCAGAGCTTTCGATTTCGTCCTCGTAAGCCTCCCTTCGCGCTTCGGCGTTTGCTCGAACTCCGACCTAACCGAACCACCACAACCACCACCACCACCACAGCTCCGAACTTGTTTCGGCCTCTGCACTGTAAAACTCGCCGATTTGGATCGTTCTCTGTAACCGGACTCTGTTTCGGAAGACGAAAACACGCCTCCGCAGCTAGAATCGGAGGAGCTCGAAGTCGAATTGTACATTCTAGAACTTCGAGTAACTTCAGTTCGAGTTCTCGTTCGATTCTCACTCTCCATCCATTTCTCGATCATGATAGCTCGCCGGAGACTTTCCTCGTCGTCAAGAAGAGCATTGTTTCGCTTGACTAAGTTAGCATTGTTACTACTCCTCTGTTTCTTCGTCCTGGTGGCGGTTGTGTCTCTGTAGAGAACCGCCTCTTCGCCGGCTTGTTCTTCTTCGCATTTGGAGTCGTCGATGGAGCGGTAAATGGCGTCGAGGAGAGACGAAGAAAAGGAGGGCGTTTTTCTCCGGTGTTGGTGGTGTTGTCGGTCTTCTTCGCGCTGCGATCTCTCCCAAGCGTTCATTTTCGTTGGTGAAGGACTTGATGTGTCTCTATCTGTCTGTGTGTGTGTGGGTTTTAATGTGTGATCGATTGTCGTTGTTGAGAAGATCGATAGAGAGAGAGCATTCAAGAGGAATTGAATGGGGAAAGCGAAATCATGTGAAGAAATGGTCAGACTAGAAATGGAATGTGTAAATGTAATAGGAGAGAGAGAGGGGGAAAGCCAAATTACACGGCTTGGATGTTGGGAGGAAAAAGGAGAAGTGACTGGACTGTGTTTTGTGTTGATGGAGAGAGAGAAAGGAGTGTTTGTTTGTAGTTTGACGTAGATATAGAAAGAAGTCAGTGATTATTTAGGATTGGTTTAGGCCTTGTTTGGGAAGACTAAATAAGTGTACTTTTTGTCTTTTTTGACTAAAAAAGTGAAGTTGAAAATATGGATATTTGGGTTAACTTTTTAACTTTTTATGAAAAAATGTGTAATAAAAAATTGTAAAAATTAGTTTTTAGAGGAAAATTTGAATTGGGAGTTGTGCAGCCGTAATTGTTGACTTTTGGTGAATAGTGTTAACTTTTTAACTTTTTGAGTAACTTTTTGACTTTTTGGATTATTCTCTACATCCCAAACTTAGCCTTAGTATGTACTTAAAAAAAGTGTATTTTTTAATTTATTGGTAAATTTGGATTGGATTTGAGTTGAATTTGATGTGATGTATTAAAGAGGTGATGTGATTTAAATAAGATGATGTGACTTAAATAAGATAGTGACTTTTTGATTTTTTGACTTATTTAGATGATGCCAAACCAAGCCTTAGTAATTTCAAAATATAAGTAAGAAATATTTTATAATATTATTGTTAATAAATAAATAAGAAATTATATTAAATAATTAAAAAAATATAAAAAAATATATATATTAAATAATAATTTAATTAAAAAATATAAAAAATATATATTAAATAATAATTAATTAAAAAATACGAACATAGTTCTCCGAAAATATTTTATAATTTTCCGGAAGTAGACACTGTTAGTTTGGGTAGAGTTGGGTAGTGTGTCTGGGCTGGGTGGGTGTGGATTTTAAAGGGGCATCCCGCGCGTGCGTGTGATCTGTAAAATCGAATACGGGGTCCTCCCTGCCACTTGCCAGTGATCATTAATTTACCCAATTAATACATCAACAATGATTCATCTCATTAAAAACACCACCACTAATAGTATTAATGTATTAAAAAAAATACAATTCTAAAATCAAAATATCATATCATTACTGGCGAGACCCACTACCACCTAATTAGTGTGAGCACTAACTAGTGCTCCCAAACATTTTTCTTAATTCATATGATATTTTTTTTGTATTCTATTTCTTCCGTCTTAATTTATTTGTTGATTATAAACAATTTAGGAGAAATTATTAGTAAATCTCAAATTAAAAAATAATGATCCATTTAATTTTGTGTTTATTTTTTTATGAATTATTTGATCCAATTTAATTTATAAGGAATATTTTTCTTGATTTGGCATATGAGCGGAGTTTACACATTTACCCTTGTAATAATTTTGATAGATATTTTTTGCTCATTTGTGTGTAATAATTGAGATAGTAACGTTTTATATTTCTATTTTTGTGTGTTTGATTTTTATAGAGTGATGTACAGTAGATGATTTTCAATTACTGATGTTGTTTTCTTCTTTAACATTGATACGATTAACATTACATTTTTACTACCACAAATATTATTAATATTCCATATCACCACCAACAAATTATGTTAGTGCTGCTCGCATATCATAAATTACTAATACATAATGCATCATTACACTAACCGAACATTCACACATATTACACTATTAATTGTTGCACGGCGTGCGTTACATGACAACCCCAAATTACATTTCAATGTACATAGAAGGACAGCGATACATACCTTAATTTCTCATTGTCATTCTTACTCAACACCAACTTCACGATCGGATGACCTCTTCACGACTAAAATCAATGTCAAATGTATTAACCCTCGCCGCCGCAATTCCTCCTCCGCCCCAATTTTTACACCGTTTGTGAATTGATGCTACACTTGACAAACGTCCTTAGGGTTTGGTCAATGTTAGGGATCCTAATTCACAAATGTGTGGGGTTTGAATTTGTTAAATCGACGTCAGAAACTATGCGATTCCCATTTACATTGTACCAAAAACCATGTCGGTGTTGATCAATGTTATAGATATCCATAGAATCTTTCCAAACATGTAATTTGAAATTCAATTAATAACATATAAAAGAAACCCAAAATGTGTAATTTCCATATAAGCAAACTACCAGATTTACCTTCTTATTATTTCACAACTCCCCACACTTGTTAGTATCATTTTCTGTCAATCACACTATAATAGGACTTATTGGTCTGCACAAATAAACACAGGACTAAATAGTTCATAAGTTCTCATCTTAGAATTTATTGGTGCATCACCCAAAAATTTAACTTATTAACTTATTAAGAAGATATATAGTTCTTATATTTTCATTTAAATTTTGAAATATTTTTTAAATTATTGTTCTGCTATTTAAATTTTACAATGTGTTTATAAAGATTTATAGGGTAACTTTAGAAATTTAACAAAATTTAATATTCTATAATAGAAAGTGAATAAATATTTTGGAACAGATGAAAATAAAAAAGTGAACCAAAAAATAGGGTAGAGGGAGTAATAATTTCTATTATTTTGAATATTAGGTCTATTAAATCCTAATTATTATTTTCAAGATATTTTATGAATAATTTTATCTTTATAAATATTTTTTTAACTGTTAGCAACTCAGTAACTTGAACATTCACATTAAATAAATTTGGCAATGTGAATGTTCACATTGATATTGTGAATGTTCACATCATAGAACATTCATACTGTCAATATAAACATTAATATTTTGGTAACTATGTAACCCATAAGATTTATTGAAACATAAGAAAATAATTTAGACTACGTGGAATATAAGTAGGTGAAGACAAATTTATAAACAAATACACCACATCAAAATAATTAGAGAAAATTTAATAATAATAAAAAAAACTCAGGCTAAGTTTGGGATATCTAAAATAATCCAAAAAGCCAAAAAGTTACTCAAAAAGTTAAAAAGTTAACACTATTCACCAAAAGTCAACAATTACGGCTGCACAACTCCCAACTCAAATTTTCCTCTACAAACCAATTTTTACAATTTTTTATTATACATTTTTCCATAAAAAGTCAAAAAGTTAACCCAAACATCCATATTTTCAACCTCAATTTTTTAGTCCAAAAAAACAAAAAGTACACTTATTTAGTCTTCCCAAACTTGGCCTAATCTTTTATAACAAAATAAATCTTCAATTTTTAATTTGGTCAATTTAAATCTTGATTTTTTACTATATTTGTTTTCAATTTAAATTATTTGTCAATTTTTGTTATGTAAAACTGACAAAAAATGATATTTTAGTCATTAAATTCATAGAAAAAAAAAAAATTTTAAATATTTTATGTATATTTATATTAAGTTTAATGATTAAAATATTTTTTTGATATAAAAAAATAGTTGAAATTAAAAATAAATCAAAAAATTATATTAAATTGATAAAATTAAAAATTTAATATTTATTTTGTCACTATGGTCAAATTTCCTGTAATTATTGAGTATAAGAGTTAAAAGAATAGTCAACTCAACTAATCCAGTTAATAAAATCTATTAGGTAGGACATGTCCATTTCTTATTATTTACTCATATCAAATTTAAGTTTTGGTATTAATGTTCAAAATTTATGTCTACTCTTTCACCCAATTTTGT
The DNA here is from genome assembly GCA_025200525.1 of Camellia lanceoleosa. Lineage (NCBI taxonomy): Eukaryota > Viridiplantae > Streptophyta > Magnoliopsida > Ericales > Theaceae > Camellia > Camellia lanceoleosa. Next base: position 59,889,780 of record CM045771.1, on the reverse strand, counting down.
TAAAAAATGAGTTTTACTCTATTTTAAACCCCAATTAAGGGGAAACAAATTCACCCAAATTTCTAAAAACAATTGAGAAAATTATTAAAAATTCAATCTAAAAAGGGTATAATACACTAGGTTCAATGGAAATTTTTTATTGTTGAGAGGTTCACATTTTGTGAAATAATTTAATGAGAAATCTTTTTATTATTTTGGAAGACATTTTATTTTCAATTTTACCACATATCTATCTGTTTAATTTTTTTGGGTAAATTACAAACACCCCCTCGAGGTTTAGTAAAAATACAGATTCCTCCCTGAGGTTTGAGAAATTACAAATTCCCCCCTGAGGGTCAAATTTTCATAATAAATTAGGAAAAATTAGGGGGGAATCTGTATGAAAATAAAAACCCTAGGGGGCAATTTGTTATGAAAATGTAAACCTCAGGGGGCGGGATGTAATTTCTCAAACCTCAGGGGGGAATCTGTATTTTCACCAAACCTCGAGGGGGGTGTTTGTAATTTGCCCTATTTTTTTTTACTATTTTATATGTTTATTTTTTTGACTATTTGTTAAATTTTTTTTTCTCTTTTTTGTTCAAATATTTATTCAAATGTTATTATTTGTTCAATATTTTCTCTTATCTGTTTAAATCTATCTGTCCAATTTTTGTTATCTATTCATTTTTTTTGCCTGAATTATTTGTTGATTTTTATCTATTCAAATCTTTGTTATTGAAATACACCAAATCACTATCTGTTCAATTTTTGAACATATCTATTTAACAATAACAAATTTTTTTGAACTTATCTCCACCTATCTGTGTCATTTTGAACATATTTGAGTCATTTTTTTAACAGATCTGCATCACAAGAGGTCCTATCTGTTATATTTTCAACAATATATATACAACCAAACAATGATTTAAGGTTTGATAAAAAAATAAAATAATCTGAGGTCCAACAATCCAAACAATCAAAATTTAACAATCTAGATCCAACAATAACAAGAGAATAAAAAAAATTAAATCTCAGCCTTCAAACCAATCTAAAAAATAATAATAATAATCCAAACAATCCAAAAAAAAAAATCCAAATCTAACAATCCCAACAATCGAGGTATTTCAACCTCTTTTTTTTTCTCAATCTCAGCTTTCAAACCAATTTTAAAAAATAAAATAAATAAATAAATATCTCTGCCTTCAAAGAATCAAACAAATAATAACCACATTAGTTGGATCTAGATTCCAGATCTAACCAACCTTCCTCCATTGTTGGATCTGGATTCCAAAAATCTAAGGTCACAATGAAACAAAGAGAGAACAGATAACCAAAGGAGAAAATGAAAGAGAGTTGAGAAAGGTGTCGATAACGGGGGTGATAGCAACGGCAGCAAAGGTGGTGACGCCGACAAAAAAGAAAACCAACATAGAAGGAGTTGGAAATTCGGTAAGAAAGAGATGGGGAGCAGAAGGGAGTGTATTGAATAGATTCCAAATGAATGAAGGAAGGCGAAGGTGACGACAAAGGTGACGAGAACAAAGGGGAGTCGATGCGGTGGCGCGTGAGCTCAATTGCTGCTAGGGTTTTGATGATTCATGTTACCGTTGGGATATAATAGAGCATTTGAAATGATAGATCTAAGAGGATCTCAAAGAATTAAAGGGGGTGATGAAATAGCGGAAAGAGAGGATCTTAGAGAATCGAATTTCAGTGATGATGGTTGTTGTTGGTGATAATTACCAATGAAACACCAGAAAATATAAATAACAAAAATTACAATAACTATTGTAAGGGCTGAGGTACGGGAAATTCGCTCTCTTTAAGGAGATTCAAGCCCTCTACGGTTAGATAAAGCCTCACACCGGTGCAGCAGAAAAAACCTTGCTTGTCCCCCTCTAGGATACAATAGCCTAACTAAGTCATATGGTTCACTAATACAACACAATTGGTTAAACCTAAAGCTTCATCACATACACCCTTTTTTATTTGCCTGATAATGTCACACAAACATAATAAAACAACAAACACTCATTCTATTTTCCAAGATAAGAAGTTAACTCAATTTATAGGAGAAGAAAACTTGGTGGGCAAGTTGGAGGATTCTTGGAGGAAAAGTATAAGAAGTTGCTTGGAGGATTCTTGGAGGAAAAGTATAGGAAGTTGTTTGGAGGATTCTTGGTCACCAAGAAAAAAGGATTAACTTGGAGGGAAAAAAAAAAAAAAAAACTTGGAGAGAAAGAAAAGAAATCAAACTTATAACACATTATAATATTAAAATATTTGCTAACATTCCCCCACATATTTTAATATTATAGATAACAAAATTTGAGATTATTTGGCAAATAAGGATATTATGCATCATGGTAGGTGTGCTCTGCATTGAACCTCCATTAGTGAAACAATAATATCTACTCCAGAGCCAATAGTATACTCAGCATTGAACTATGACTGCTTAAGGGAAATAAATATTTATTGCACACACATAATATTCCAGGTGTTCACATAAGGTTTAAGAGCCAGCACATCACGGCCTTGTGCGATTTCAGGATTCGTGAGTGTATTTGAGAATTAGCCCAAATCTCATAAGTAGCGGCCTGTAGACACCTCATTTTTGACCGTCCTCAAGACTTGGACGTCACCGCTTGAACACTCAGTGATCATCCATGTTTGTGTTCGTCTTGAGTTCCCGGAGGTCTAGCCTACGCGCCTTGCCTTAGGATCTCTCGACTCGACTGTTTTGTATTTGGTTTTGCACCAAACACTTGTGCTTTGCCTTGAAGGGGCAGGGAATGGCTTGTGGGCCATCCTGACACTTCACCGGCCATGGCTTGAGGCCACCGGCTGTGTTGTTTTGCCACCGGCCAAATGTTTGGCCGGCCGGCACTATAGATGGCCGGCCGGCTATCTTTTTTGGTCAATTGCACTTTTGGCCGGCTGACTACTGTGCATCTGCTTTTACAGATATTTTCATGCAGCTGGCATGCACTTGGCTCCCCTCCATACACGTGTATGGAGGGATTTCCCTCTTAGCTAGCTTGTCTGGTAAGCTTGCAAGATTGAAGCTCTATAAGAAGAGGTCTCCTCTCCCTCTTTTAGGGTTAGACAACACTTCTTAGAGAGCTCTGGTTTTAGGGTTTGGTTTGTGTATCTATCCTATATCTATGTCTCTCTCTCTCTCTTGTATTTGTGTGTGTTTAGTCTTAGGATTGCACACAAACACCCACTATTACACTATCCTCTTGGAGCTGAGGCCCTTGAGGGTTGTTTTTGAAGTTTTGAAGCTGGTTTGAGCCAAAGAAGCTGCTGGTCTTCTATTCTTGAAGAGGGTCTACAAGGGTGAGCATTTACTCCTTTAAATACCCTATTTTTGCAAGGCTTTTTTTGACTATCTTGCATCTGTTTTTGAGCCCTCTAAATAGTTGTTCAAGAGTGTTCTAAGCTTTGGGGTTGTTTGACCCCTCTTAAGGCTTGTTTGGCCTTCATTTTGTGCCATTTTGGTGTGCTCCGGGACCATTGTGTTTGGGCCTCCTCACCACTAAAATCTTGAGGGATTTCAGTGGTGAGGATGGTGCCTTGAGGTCCTAAGAATGAGAGGGCCACCCCCTCTCCTTATTGTCCTTGAAAAGGGTCATTTTAGCCTCTTGATAGAGCATATTGTTTAGGGTCATGTTGGCCATGCCTTAACTGATTTTTGCACTTATTATGTCAAAATATAGCTCTGTTTTCAATTGGTTTTGGTACACCATGCTTGCTTAGCATACATGCCTTGTAATGCCATGTTTAGGTCTCAACATGCTTTAGGTTTTGATCCTTGTTCTAGCATGATTTTGGCCAAGCTTTGTGAAGCTTTTGTGTTTCTTTTAGCATGCTAAAGCTCTGTTTTTTGTTGTTTTGGTCGACCATCACATGCTTAGTATAGCCACCTTGCATTTTGGCTTGTTAGCCTTGAGTGTGTGAGTGTGTAGCATGCATTACCTGCAGTGTTTCAGTGGTTTGGAACCACTTACCATGTTATTTCAGTCCTTATAATATGCTTGCATTTAATGCTCCTTTGATGCTTTAAGAGGTTGTGTTGTATGCTCCATATTTAAGCATTTGTGCATGCCTCCATGTGTAGATCATTTAGATGTCATCTAAGTGGTTTTTGGGGCCAGCCTTAACATAATTTAGGACTGTTTTGATCCATTTTGGTCATTTGCTTCATGTGTCATATGATCATGCTTTAGGTCCTTGGGCTTGGTTGCATGCTTAGCTTGCATTAGTAGGTTGATTTGGCATCATTTTCTAAATGTTTTTCAGAGCTTACATTGCATGCTAATTGTCCATGTTTGCCTCCTTTTAAGTGTGCTTAGCAGTTGTTCCTTTTATGCTTAAGTGTTGGCCTATCAACATGTACATGTGTGTGTGTGTGTGTGTGTGTATGTGTGTGTGTGTGTTGGCCCTCATTTACATAGCATTGGCCACTGTTTTAGGCTTGTTTAAGGGCTGCCTAAATTAGTTTAAGTCTATCCCCTTTGCTTGTTTGCATGCTCACCTTGTATGTTTGCTTGCATACTTGCATGTACACATTGCATTGCCATGTTGCATATTAGTTCACATGCTCAAGATTGCATTGCATTGGCATGCATGCTTCACCTCTTGATCAAGCCATGATAGAGGTTGAAAGCCCCTTGGTTTGTTTATGTGCATTGCATTTCATTTGAAATCGAAATGTACACTTGATTCTTTGGGCCATCATGCATGGAAATGCTTGATTGGTGGTCCGAAAATCGAGGCCCAGCCTCCTTTGAGTCATATATATGATAAGGAGTGTGGTTGGTGCATACATAGCTTGAAATGCATTGCCATGCTTTGTTTTGCCCTCTGTTGCTGTCAAACCAGTTTCTGCAGAAAGCTTTGGCCGGCCGGCCATCTTTAGTGCCGACCGGGCATCTATAAGTGGCCGATGGATTCATTTGTGGCCGGTGACCACTCTCCATGGCCAGTGACTAATCCCCTCAGCCGGTGGTGTTCCACAGTATTTAGAGAAGCAATCCTAGGACTTATGAAGTCTTCAGAGGAGCAGAACAGTCAAAGTAGAGGCATCTTGTGTATGGCAGTGACTTTTCGAGCGGAACTAAGCACGCATGCATTGGACCCTCCTCCCGAGGCTGCTGTTTATTGCTTAAATAGATTAGTTAATTTACTTAGCTGATTTAATTGGTCTGTAATATTTAATTAGCTTGTAGGTTAATTAAATTGTATTATTCCTTCGGTCCCTCCGAGCGAGGGTAAATTTGTAATAAGTGTGGGTGCGTGTGTGCATGCCTTCTAACCCCCACTTCTTTCTCCCTTTTACTTACCTGCTTTCAATGGTTAGTATTAGTGCATATTTAACTTAGCATACCTTATGCTATGCATGCGTGCATCCATACATTTGTCTTGCATGCACCGGGCTCGGCACATCATACTAACTGCATTGTATTTCAGTTCCAAGTTGAGTACTTGTTAGTTGCAGTATTTCACATGCCATCTTTAGGATAGTCGAGCCTATCATACTTGCATTTTGCATGTGTTGCATTAGCCATCTTAACATGAACTAGGATCATGCATATGATTACTAACTAGCTTCTGTTTTGGCTTGGAGTACTAGGTAAACTTTTATGCTTTAGCAAATCGCATGCGTATGAGTGTTGCCATAATAACATGATTGCCATGAGGCTAGCTGCTTATGTGATATAACTGCTTGAATGCCTGTGGATGGAGGTCAAATTACCTAAATTGGAATGATGCATTGAAACTGTGAGTTTTAAGCCTACGAGATAGTGGCAAAACCATCTTTTCTAAAAGCCCACTTGAGGGTAGCAAAACCTGCATCTTTAGCCTACTTGCGAGTAGCAAATCATCATCAAAACAAACATGAAATGTTTTGTTCCAATTTAGGCGATTTGGTCTATACTTGTTTGCTGTGCGCATAACATAGTAATTCTAGACTAATAACCGGAATAAGAACGCGTAATGTTTTCAAAACAAGATATCACGGTTAGTAGAGGCCGATCTTTGGATCGGGCGAGAGGGGTGCTCATGGCTGACCTTCCCTAATCGTACCCAAGTTCCCGAGCCGAGGCAACTTTGGTGATGACGGACATGTGGCCATTGGCACCGAGTCAGGGTTTCCTAAATTCCCTCATTAAAAAATATTTAGGTGGCGACTCTGTATCTGGCAAAGCAGTCCATGTTTGGCATTTCTTTTCTAAAAATCTGTTTTCTCAAAACAATTTGCCGAATTTGGACTCTTTGGTTCAGATTAAGAACCGTGACGAATTGAGTCCGAACTGTGGCAGCATAAGTCCCTCCCCCGGGGCGAGTCCATATGGCCCCACTACCATACTCACATAGGTGAATTCTGTCAAGGGTGCTCCTGTAACTATGACACCCCACTCAATAAGAGCTATAGAAATTGATTAAGAGCTTCTTTTTTTTTTTTTAATAACTCAACCTCTATAACGTTACAGGATAAATACACTTACATCATAGGGATAGGTAAAAAGGAATTTAGTGCATTTCTTACGGCCATCATATGATCGTTCTTTTCATTAAACCCAGTTACCGGATCTCTGGTCCCTAGGTTGAGTATTCTCATACATGGCTCTTGCTATATTCAATGGGCTTCAATCCCATCCCCCTCGATGTATTACAGACTCTATCTCTTGCTAAGGCCTTAGTTAATAGATCTGCAAGATTATCACTAGATTTAATATAATCTACATTTATGATGCCATTATTCATATAAGATATCACAGTACTGTATTTTCTTCTGATAGGTCTGGATTTACCATTATAATAACGGTTATTAACTCGACCAATTGCTATGGTGCTATCACAATGAATCAATATAGGTGGAATCGGTTTTTCCCAACTAGAGATTTCATTTAACAAATCTCTCAACCAATTTGCTTCTTCACTAGTTGTAGCTAAAGCAATAAGCTCAGCCTCCATTGTTGAATTAGCAATAATGGTTTATTTTTTCGATTTCCAACTTATAGCACCACCTCCCAATGTAAATAAGTAACCAATGGTTGATAATGAATCACCTAACAAGGTATTCTAATCGGCATCACTGTAACCTTCAAGTACTGCAAGATACTTATTATAAAACAAGCCATATTTTATGGTACCAGATTAATATTTCATAATCCGCTCAATGGCTAGCCAGTGATCACAGTCAGGCTTGCTAGTAAATGTGACAACCCTCGCCACTGTTTACTGATATACCATTGATTAGTGCTAAACTGTGGTTAAGCATGTTAAGTAACTGATCTGACTGAAATTCTGAATTGATTGATTGAATGTATTAGTTTAAATGCAAGTCTATCTATTTGGCTGCTAAATGATCTGTTCATATTTTATGTTTTAGACTGCAAATTAAAGGCCTTATTGGCGGCCGAATCCGAAACTGATTAGTGTTTTATGCTAATAGGAATTTATGTGATTTTATGGTAGATTTAATTTAAATGTGATTTGGAGCGATTAAATTAAATTAAATAATGTTGAATTACATTAGTTGCATTAATTACCAAAATGCGATCTAGTGGGCCACTTTTATTAACATCTTGAGGCTTGAATTACACACTTAGACACAACATTTCTTCAGCCCTTTTCTTGAGCCTAAACCGTGTGAGAGGAAAAGTGAGAGAAATTGGTTTCAACTAGGAATTCTTACTTGAACTTGGAAAAACTGAAGAGAGGATTACATTTGAGCTTCTAGACTTGAAATTGAAGACCTAAGGTAGGAGAACCATCTTCTTGAACTTGTATTTAAGTTGTTTTTTTTTTTTTTGCATGGTCCATGAGAAAGTAATGAGTTGAGTCTAGAATTGGTTTAAAATGTTGAATTAAGAGCTAAATCATGTATGCATGTTTACATTGTTGAGTTTTGAGGTTGATTTCATGGAAATCCTCACATGCATGTCTATATTCTAGCTATGGTCCATGAATTCATCATGTTTTTTAATGAATTGACTCATTTGATCAAGTATTTGAAGCTTTGATTTCAATTGAACACTTGCATGTTACATATACATTATGTTCTTGAAGTTTTATTTGGATTTGTGTTTAATTGAACTACATTTGGGCTTTGATTTTGCAAATTGATTTTTGAAACATGTCATATTATGAGTTTTAAAGTGTTTTCCAGAAAATTAGCCCAAAAGGATCGGATTTGATGCTTTAAATGTTGAATTTGAGCTAGAAGGTTCAATTTGGAAATTCTAGATTTTGGACCCATGCTCGAGCGTAAGACTTCACGCTCGAGCGTACACTCTGAGTACATGCAGCCCATTCGAGTGGGGAAAGTAACGCTTGAGCGTGAAATGCATGTATCCAGTACTTTTCATATGTTTACAGTCCGCTCGAGCGGGAGAGTTCACGCTCGAGTGAGGACCTGAGTCTCACGCTCGAGCGTGGATCGAGCGCCCATCAAGCGTGATTTTTGTGCATCCAGTACTTTTGCTTGAGTTTACAGTCCGCTCGAGCGAAGGAAGTCACGCTCGAGCGGAGATCCTTTGTCTGCATGTCCGTTCGAGCATAGAAAGCCACGCTCAAGCAAGACTCCTGTTTTCTGAAAATTTTGAAAAGTGTTTTAAAGTACATCTTTGCATCCTCATTTCATCCTAGGCATTCCTAGGCCTAGTTTAAGGCATCTTAATGAGTTTATTGATGTAGAACCACACCGAGTCAAGATAGGGACTAAGTCATTGTTTCCCAAGTGTGTAACTTAGTGTGTGTTTATTCTGTAACTGTATAGGGTTGGCATCCGAGGACGCTCACTAGCCTCTCTGTAACCCAGTACTCTGTGAGTAACAATGTTGTAAAGATATGTTTAATCATGAATATTTTCTGAATGATCAACTATACTGCTTTCTGAAACGATATTTCTTACTGAATGAATGCTTGTCCTATTTATGAACTGTATCCGTGGCATCCATAGCAATTTAGTGTTACTGTACTGTTACTGCTATTGTCACAGAGATCTCTGTCGGTTCCCATGTTTGGAACCACTACTGTTTACTAATATGATGGCCATCAACTGACTGTTCGGTCTATCAAGACCCACTGTACTATTTGCTATTGGATGTACCACATATAACTGCTATGGTTTCTAAATGACTGATATGACTACTTAATGACTGAAAGGACATTCATTCTTAACCTCTTTACACAACTGTTATTCACTGGGCTTTAGCTTACTGTTTATATTTATATGTAGGTGTTCAGGCACCGGATTGATGCTAGAGGCGTCGGGTCAACTCCCTTTTTGTCTAGCCAATCATTGTGCCTCACCTCGAGGTTCCAAGTGTGCTCAAGCTAAGGTTGTTTTGGGGTGTTTTAGATTCCCCCTTTCTATTTCTGTTTTGTATAAACTATATGAGACTGGCACTGTACCGTTATGGTAGGGATTTGGTCCCTAACCTGAATGTCTGTATATGTTGTATATATACTGTTTTGGTTATGATTGTGAATATGTTCAGGAAAGTCTTTTTGTATACAGAATGTCACAGCTCATTGGACATCTTTTATTACTGTTTTGGTTTCCGCCAACCCCTGTACTTTGTATTACTGTCTTTACTGTTAAGCAGGCCTTCGGTAATCACGGATTACTAGCCGATTACGGTGTTAAACCCATAGGGGCGGGTTTGGGTCGTGACAGTAAACCTGTTAAATACTCCAACTGCATAGGCAATGTCAGGTCTAGTACAATCAGTCGCATAATGCATGCTACCAATCATACTAACATATTCCATTTGAAGAATTAAATCCTTATCATTTTCAACAGGAAATAAACGCACATGAGGATCAAAAGGAGTAAGAACATGCTTGTACTTATAAAAATTTATATTTTCTCAAAATTTTCTTAACATAATGCGACTAATCAAAAAATATACCATCACAGGTTTTGGTAATTTTCATTCCCAAAATATAATTAGCCTCACCAAGATCTTTCATATCAAAATGGCTACTAAGCATATTTTTAGTTTCCACGATGATATGAAAATTAGAGCCAAATATAAATAAATCATCCACATAGGGGTTAATAATGACATGTGAATTTTCTTCAGATTTATAGTAGATGCATTTAACACATTTATTCGTTTTATAGCCATTCTCAATCATGCAGGAATCAAATTTCTCATGCCACTGTTTAAGGGCCTGTTTTAAGCGATATAGGGATTTAACTAGCTTGCACACTTTGCTTTCTTGACTGGGTTCCACAAAACCCTCAGGTTAATCCATATAGATTTCTTCACCGAGGTCTCCATTTAAAAAGGTTGTTTTAACATCCATTTGATGAATTCTTAGCTCATGAATTGCAGCCACTGCAATTAATAATCTAATGGATGTAACTCTAGTAACCGGAGAAAATGTATTAAAAAAGTCAAGATCTACTTGTTATTTAAAACCTTTTGCAACAAGCCTTACTATATATTTATCAATATTTCTATCCAATTTAAAGTTTTTCCTCAAAACCCATTTACAGCCAATAGTTTTACAACCTAGTGGTAAATCTACTAATATCCAAGTTTTACTAGATAATTATTGTACGAGTACCAAATAATCTTCTCGTATAATCCTGTTGATAAAGTTTGTACTCCTCCAAACATCGTCGCTTTACTACCTGAAAACACAAACGTGAGCTAGCCGGCGGATATGTACCGGAAACCTCTCTGATGCCTAAGTTAGCAAAATAGACAATAGACACAAAAGCTCTATATATTTGAGAGTAAGAATTGTGATACCTCTACATTGGTCATGCCATGAGCTTTTATAGATTCCTCCTGGTATAATCCTGGTAGGACTCCAACTCTCTTTACTAGAGTCCTCCTAGAAATCACTTTCCTAAGGATAATGCCTATCCTGATAGCATCCTGCTCACTTGTCACGACCCAAACCCGCCCCTATGGGTTTAGCATCGCAACCAGCCAGTAATTCGTGATTACCAAAGGCCTGTTTAACAAGTGTGATGTCTGAGTAAAGTGGCGAAATAGCAAATAATAAAAAGATGTCCAATGAGCTGTGAAAATCTGAATGCAAAAAGACTTTATGAACAAGCCACATTCATGACCAAAACATATATACATACATCATATACACAAACATCCAGGTTAGGGACCAAATCCCTTCACCATAACTGTACAGTCAAGTCTTATTTAGTCAATACAAAACAGAGACAAAAGGGTGAATCTGAAACACTCCAAAACAGCCTTAGCTTGAACGAACTCGAAACCTCGAAGTGAGGCACAATGGTTGGCTCGACAAAACGAGAGCTTAACTTGACGCTCCTAGCTTTGGTCCGGTGCCTGGACACCTACATATAAATATAAACAGTGAGCTAAAGCCCAGTGAATAACATATGCTAAAAGGGGTTAAGAATAAATGTCCTTTCATTAATTAAAACAGTCGTTTGCATCAATAAATCAGTTATTCAATTAGTGGCTCATATTTCATGTCATATCAGTCATTTAGAAATCGTGACAGTCATACGTGGTACGTTCAATAGCAAAATAGTACAGTAGGTCTTAATAGACCGAACAGTCAATTGATGGCCATCAAAAGCGATGATGATAGTAGTTCCAAACATTGGGCGGCAGATCTCTGTAACGATGGCGATAAAGATGTGATAACGATGAAGTTGGTATGGATGCCACGAGTACAGTTTACAAATAAGACAAACATTCATTCAGTAAACAGTGTTATTTCAGAAAGCAGTACAATGAATCATTCATAATAATTATAATTGAACGTATCTTTACAACATTGTTACTCACAGAGTACTGGGCTATAGACAGGCTAGTCAGCGTTCTCGGGTACCAACCCTACACAGTTGCAGAACAAACACACACACACTAAGTTACACACTTGGGATTAATAACTTAGCCCCTTAACTTGACTTGGTGTGGTTCGATAACATTATCCTCATTAAGATGCCTTAAACTTGGCCTAGGAATGCCTAGGATGGAATTAGGATGCAAAAATGCACCTTAAAACACTTTTCAAAATTTGCTGAAAACAGGGGTCTCGTTCGAGCGTTGCTTTCTACGCTCGAGTGAGCTTACCAAAACAGAGGGGTCGCTCGAGCATAGACTCCCTCGCTCGAGCAGTCTGTAAAAATGCAAAAAGTACTGGTTGTTGAAATTCTCCGCTTGATGTTCGCTCGAGCGTGAGACACAGTCCTTCGCTCGAGCGCAGGTCTTGTCGCTCGAGCGTGCTTCTGCGTCCACAAAACCTGAGAGCTTGCAATCTACGCTCGAGCTAGCATTCCGTCGCTCGAGCGGAATTCAAAAAACAAAGGTGCTCGCTTGAGCGTAGAATCCTTCGCTCGAGCAAGGAAGCTAAAATCTAGATTTTCCAGATTTGCCTCCAAAGTTCAAACCAAGAATTAAACTTATCAAAACTCAACCTTTTGGGCCAATTTTCTGGAAAACACTTGGAAACTCATACTACAAAATGTTTTGAAGATCATTTTGTAAAATAAAGCCCAAAAGTAAGCCAATTGAACACCAATTTCAAAGAAACTTGGAGAACAATGCAAGAACATAACATGCATGAGTTCTTATGAATTCCAATGCTCCAAAACATGATCAAATGCAAGATTGAGCTCAAAATTATGGTGAATTCATGAACCACAACTAAAATATGAACATGCATGTATGGATTTCATGAAAACAACCTCAAAATTCTATGATATGGAGATGCATGTATGAAATCACTCTCAAAACAACACTTTAAATTAATTCTTGACTTAAATCACTAATTACCATGAACCATGCATGTGACAACTCAAATTCATAATTAAGAGGGTGAATTTCCTACTTTAGGTCTTGAATTCCAAGTATGTTGGCTCAATTTTGCAAATCTTCTTCAATTCCCCTAATTCTCCAAGTTAATCTCTAGATGAAACAATTTTCTCCTACTCTCCCTCTCTCTAACGGTTTGGCCTAGAAAGTGGCTGAAGAATGGTGTATCAAAGTGCATAAATTAAGTCCTAAACAATGACTCTAAAGGTGGCCCACTCAATGGCAATAATGTAAATAATCTAGGCTCAAATAACTAACATTAACAATTCTAATTTAATCATTCCAAGTTGGCTTTTAATTAAACCTACCATAAAATCACATAAATCCTACTTAGCATATTAAACTAATCAATTTCTGATTCGGTCGCCGATAAGGCCTTCAATTTGTAATTCGAAGTCAAAACATAAACAAATCATTAAATGACAAACAGATAGAAATGCAATTAAAGAAACACACTCATACAAACAGATTAGAATTTCATTCTAATCAATTACTTATCATGATCAATCACAGTTTAACGCTAATCAGAGGTGAGGGTTGTCACATCACTGCTAACCAAGTGAGATGGTTGCAACTCTTACCTCGGCTAGTACCACACCTAACCGAGCTTAGACTAAAGTAGCCCCGTGGTAGTCCTCGTTACGAGATGGTGCCCTGCAAAGCTACCCCTAACTCGGTCCTACATCTTACAAAAACCTCAGTTCTCTACGAGATTTTAGCCTAAGATAGCTAAGTCAGGCATCTAGTGGCCTATCTCTGACCGACCTGATACCTAGATGATCCAGGACCGTGTTACAGAAACATTCACCTTGGCCTGCAGTCCGACCCAATGTCTAAGGAAAAAGGTACTTAGCTCGATAAAGACTATTCAAATAAATTACCCTCTCAATTGCCCCTTAATTCCATCTGTAAAACATGATTGGGATTATTGACTTTCAATCGAGCTATCCAAGTCCGACCGAGCTGAAATAATGATTCTTGCCAAGCTAAAACCTACTCGGCTTCTTGAAATTGCGCCGGTCATACAGCCATTCGTTCCATATGTCTGATATCTCGTCCTTACTAGGACACGTGGCATGCGTTAATTGCGCCCTCGTACTTTGCCAGTTGTTTCACGCTGCCTAAAAATTCAAAAAAACCCTGCCTTTTTACCTTCGTTATACAAAACTCATACCACTTCAAACCGTAACCTCTACTGCTCAGCTTCTCTCTAAAAAAACCTCTTGCACTCTTCACTCCAAATCCTCACATTCTACACTCAAAACTCAATCCAAGCATTAAATCGCTTGTCTTGCTCGTCTCAATTGCAAAGGCTCCTTCTGTTGATTGGTTTTTGATTTCGTGCCCAAAATCCGTAAGTTTCTCATGTCATTTTCTCTTTTTCATTGATATACTTCTGTTTATTATTTTCTTAAGAATAACAACTCAACACCAGATATGCTGAAAGAATAGCATATTAATCACCAAATATGTGTTTAAAGACTGAACCAACATTAAGAACCTTGAAACTCCACATGCAAACTTGGAAACATATTAACTGCGACTAAACTCAGTCTAGAACAATGTTTTTGATCCAAAATCATATTGCAACCAGAATAAAAACCTATTCACAACTTTAGGCTCAGTTTTAACCGGAATAGAGATCCCTTGCTGACCAAACTGAGCTAAGATGCTGCCCCTGCTCCTTAACTGAATTGAATATACCCCGGTTCTTTGAACTCGCTTCTAGAACTGAACCATTTTTATTCCCAATTGTCCCTTAGTCAAACAAAAAGCCTCGTACATGCCCACATTCTGCCAAGCTAGACTTGATTAGTCTTAACTTGTTATTTAGCCCAGTTTATGACTTGGGCATAACCCCTTTCCATTTCCACTTTGCAGACTTGACTAGGTTGGCCAAGCACACCCTTGCACTTTGTCCCTGGGCGGCTTTGCTCGAACAAGCCAACCAAGGTCACATCAGCGCTATGCTAGGCAGCCGCGTACACTTAACATAGCAAGTTTTTAAGCTAATGGGCAAATAGCGATTTCTGGTGGCTTACCAGCTCTGCCTTATCCTGCCAACCTTCTTTGCCGAGATCTTTATCTCGGCTAAAGAATAAAAAAAGTGTTGGTCAAACCTGCCAACTTTCCTAAGCTTAGATCCTTATCTCAGCTAGGCTGAAGAATGAACAAAGTGTTGGTCAAACCTGCCAACCTTATTGAACCTAAATCTTTATCTCGGCTGAAGAATAAAACACTGTTGGTCAAACCTGCCAACCTTCTTAGCCTAGATCCTTATCTCGGCTGAAGAAAGAAAAAAAAGTTTTGGTCAAACATGCCAACCTTTTTGAGCTTAGATCCTTATCTCAGCTGAAGAAAGAAAAAAAAAAGTGTTGGTCAAACCTGCCAACCTTTTTAAGCCTAGATCCTTATCTCGGCTGAAGAATGAAAAAAGTTTTGGTCAAACCTGCCAACTTTCTTGAGCTTAGATCCTTATCTCGGCTGAAGAATAAAAAAGTGTTGGTCAAACCTACCAACCTTCTTGAGCCTAGATCCTTATCTCGACTGAAGAAGGAACAAAGGCTGAAGAAGAATAAAAGTGTTGGTCAAACCTGTCAACATTCTTGTATTGGCCCCCGGTTGGGTAATGAGTACAAACAATTTTTACAGAGGAAGAATTTGTACAAAAAAAATGTCTACTTGTTTTATTGAAAAAATAAAAATTACAAGTGTTTTAAGAAAGAGCTAAAAATAAAAGACATTGAGATTGGTCGTGTTCCATGGCCGTGTAATAGCTCTGTTGTCCATATCTTCTAGGTGATATGCTCATTTTCCAGTCAAACCAATCACTCTGTACGACCCTTCCCAATTAGGTCGTAATTTGCTATCTCCAGGCACCAAAGTATTTCTCATTATTTTGCGCAGTATCCAATCTCCAATCTTAAATTGTCTTAGGTGCACTGCTTTATTGTATTTCCTGGATAACTCCTATTGATATGAGACAATGTGTACCAATGTCCTCTCTCTTCTTTTTTCTGCAAGGTCAAGTTCTAGGGCTATGGCCTCGTCATTCAAGTTCGAATCAAAAGTTTCGCTTCTGATAGTGGGGAGGCCAATTTCCAAAGGGATTACTGCCTCCATGCCATAGGCCAAAGAAAAAGGCGTTTCGCCAGTTGACCGTCAAGGTATAGTTCAGTAGGCCCATAAGACATGGGGAAACTCCTCAGCCCATTTGCCTTTTGCTTTTTCCAGCCTCTTTTTCAGACCATCTAAGACTACTTTGTTGGAGGCTCCAGTCTGGCCGTCGGCTTAGGGGTATGCCGGCGTAGAGTTGTAAAATTCTATCTTATATTCTTCGCAAAAACCCCTAAAGATTTTTCCATCAAACTGAGTGTTGTTGTCCGATGTTAAAGCCTTGGGTATTCCAAACCGGGTTATGATGTTCTGCCAGACAAACTTCTTGATGTCTTTCTCTTTAATGGAGGCGAGTGCCTCTGCCTCTACCTCTACCTCTACCTCTACCTATTTGGTAAAGTAGTCCGTTGCCGCAATAAAGAACTTTATGTTGCCCAGCGCAGTTGGGAATGGTCCCACAATGTCTAGGCCCCACATTACAAAAGGCCAAGGGTTAGTCAAGGGTAGGAGCTTTCTTGCTGGCTGATAAATTTGATGCGCGAACTTCTGACATTTCTTACATTTTTTGACATACTTCTCAGCGTCTGCTTGCATATACGGCCACCAATACCCTTGTGAAATGGCTCAGTAGGCCAGCAATCTTCCCTCTGAATGGCTTCTGTAAATACCTTCGTGTATTTCGAACAAAAATGCCTCAACCTTGCTAGGATGGACACATTTCAAGTATGGTCCTGTGAAGGATTTTTTGTACAATGCTAGTGATGAGAAGAACCAAAATCGCTGTGACTTTGCTTTAATTTTGTTGGCCTCATTCTTGTCTTCTGACAGGATGTTATCTTTTAAGAACACCACTATGGGGTCCATTCAGGAGGGACCTAGCTCAGCGCAGCATACTTCGATTACTTCAGATTTTTCAATACTTGGTCGTGGCAGGAAGTCCATTAGTAAAGGGTGTGGGATAGACGTGTATGTCATCGATGTAAACCGACCACCTCATCTGCCTTGCTATTTTCTTCTTGACCGATTTATTCTATCCTTACCACGTCAAACTTTATGATCTATTTTCTGACTAACTCTTGATACTTGGCCATTCTAACATCCTTTGCTTCACAGTCGCCCGAAATTTGGTTGACTACTAATTAGGAGTCACTGTATACCATCAACTTGGTGGCTTTAATGCGGAATGCTGACTTCAAATGAACTAATAGTGCTTCGTACTCGGCCTTGTTGTTAGATGGTAGAAATCCAAGGTTGATTGCCTGTTCAATTGTTTGGCCATCTGGCGAGATGAGGACTATGCCAAGTCCTGCACCGTGCTTGTTGGATGCTCCATCTACGAAGAGCTTCCTTATCTCTTCTACAAACAGCTTCCAACAAGTGGAAGGATCTGATGATGTCTTAGGATCAGGGGCGTTAATGATACTTCTTCTAAGTTGTTGTCCCTCGTTAGGATTTGTTCCTTGCTGGTAGTAGTGTAATCTGTTCATTCTTCTATTTCTGCAGGGCTGAATGGTTCGCTATGCCGTTAAGCGTCCTGCTGTGGGAGCTGCGCTATCTCTGCAACACTTTTCCTTCTTTTTTGGTTGCCTCGGTCAAGACGATCGGGCAAACATGATCACTGCCTGGAGCAAACTCGGCTACTAAGTCTGCCAAAGCTTGGGCCTTTATTGCAGTTCTTGGTTGAAACTTAATATCGAACTACCCTAACTCCACAGCACACTTCAAAATTCACCCAGAAAAGTCCGCCCTTTCAAACAAGGCTTTTAAAGGAAATGCCATTAAGACAATCACGGTGTGGGCGTAGAAGTAGTGCAACAATTTTCTTGAAGTTATCATTAAACCTAAGGCCAACTTTTCCAACGGCAGGTACCTTGTTTTGGCGCCTAATAATGTCTTGCTAACATAAAAGATAGGCAGATGTTATATTTCCTCAACTCGTACTTACACTGCACTAACTACATGCTAGAAAACTGCTAAGTATAAAAAGAGTTCATCTCCTGGTACTGGGGTTACCAACAACGAAAGAGAGGTCATGTACTCTTTCAAGCTTTCTAGAGTGTGGTCGCACTCGTCATCCCACTCAAACTTGGCCTTCAGTGCCTGAAAGAACGATCGGTTTAGCGCGGCTACTAGGCCAGTAAGATGCTGCACCTCCTTAACTGTGTTGGGCCTCTCGAGATCTTGAATGGTTTTGATTTGAGACGGATTGGCTTCTATACCTCGATTGGTCACTAGGAAGCCAAGGAATTTTCCTGACTCCACACTAAATATGCACTTGGATGCGTTCAGTCGTAGTCTGTGGGTTTTCAAAATTTGAAACATCACAACTAGGTCCTTGAGATGGTCCCCTTCATTCTTACTTTTGACAACCATGTCATCTATGTAGACTTCCATCGTTTTGCTTAACAGTGGCTCAAACATTTTGGTGGTCATTTGTTAGAACGTTGCCCCTACATTTTTTAGGCCAAAGGGCATGACCTTGTAGCAATATAATCCCTTGGGTGTCGTAAATGATGTGACCTCATGGTCCGGTTCATACATAGCAATCTGATGGTAACCACAATACGCATCAACAAAGCTAAGCCGATTATGAACTGCGGTTAGGTCCACCAGTTGGTCTATTCGTGGTAGGAGGAAGTTGTCTTTTGGGCATGCTTTATTGACCGTCTTGTAGTTCATGCAAACGCGCTATTTGCCATTCTTTTTTGGTACCACTACTGTGCTGGAAATCCACTTGGGATAGTGTACTTCTCTAATGGCCCTTGCTTCGAGCAGGTTTCCCATTTTTTCTGCTACTATCTCTGCATGGTGAAGTGCCGATCGGCGAGTTCGCTGTATAATTGGTCTGGCAGTTGGGTGGACATTGAGCTAATAACAGATAAAGTTGGGGTCAATGCCATGCATGTCATATGGCGTCTAGGCAAACACTTCGATGTTAAAGGTCAAAAACTCCATAATCTCTATTCTCTCGGTGCTGGACATAGTCGAGCCGAACAAAAAGAACCTCTCTAGATTTTTCTCATCTATCTTTACTTCTACCAAGTCTTCAACTACCTTTTGTTCGGCTGTTTTGCTGTCTTCTGCAAACAACTCGTTGCTTTTCGGTTCCTCTACCATTTGCACAAACCCCTTGGTAGCTCGACTGCCGTTCACTATCACAAAGCATTGCTTAGACATGATTTGATCTCCTAAGACTTCTTCAATTATTTCGGCTTTGTTGGGAAACCGTAACACCTGGTGGTAGGTTGATGCTACTACTCTCATGGCGTGCAATCATGCTCTTTCCAAGATTATGCTGTAAGTGGATGGGACTTTCAATACCCAAAATTCCACTTGCTTTGTCATTGTTCCTGCTTTGACTGGCAGAATTATCTTGCCCACTGGTCATTCTGGCATCGAGTTGAAGCCGACCAAAGAGGATGTTGCGGGTACCAGATCTTTGTCCTCTAACTTGAGTTGTTTGAAGGTCTCATAGTACATTATCTCGCATGAGCTTCATTGGTCAATCAGGATCCGTTTGATGTCGAAATTCTTGACACGCAGATTCATCACTAGTACATCGTTGTGAGGGCTTTGTAACCTTGTTAAGTCCTTTTCAGAAAACGTGATGACGTTTGTAGCCTCCGTTTTTTCCTTTTTCAGGGTAGGTTGTGCACTCAGTACCTTTCTCATGTGCTCAGCCTTTTTGATCATCCCTCTGAGTTCACATACTCGTTTAGGCTCGATGATTCCATGTATCACATTGATTATGCCTTGGGGCGGACCGTCAGCTGGCGTCTCATCTGACCTGTTGCGGTCCTAGGGGGCTGGTTGTGCTCTCCTCTCAATATATTAGTCCAGGTGGCCTACGGCCACTAACTCCTCCAGATACTGCCTTAATGGCATACAGTTTTCAGTTCGATGCCCCTTTTCATCATGAAAGGTACAACGGTACCTATCATCGTATCCTCTCTGTGCTTCTCCCAACTTAGCTAGCCGCTGAACGAAATGGTCGTCACATATCTTGTTGAGAATCTGATAGATAGATTTATTAAACACCGTGGTTATTGCAGTTCGGACTCTCAACTTCCTTGCTTAGGAGTCTTCTCGCCTGCCCCTAATATTTTTCTTCGATCGTTTTTCCCGGCCGACCATGTTTACTTTTGCCGTAGGTTTTCTATCTAACATTGCTGTTGTGCCAAAATTTGCTTTGGTGCGAGCGCCATCTTCTTCTACCTAGATGTACTGATGCACTATTTCCATTAGGGCCTCTATTGTGAGGGGTGGCGTCATCGTCATTGAATCCCTCAACTTATTGCCTGCCGGCAAACCCCGTTTGTACTGTGTGATAGTGAGGTTTGTGGGGCAATCTCCAATCTGATTAAAAGTCTCCCAATACTAGTTGTTGTAAGACTTCAATGTTTCCTTCTCGCCCATGTCTATGGAGAGTAGCTGGTCAATCTCCATTGGCATTTTGGTGTTTGTTCTAAATTTGGTCACAAATGCCTCTGCAAGTTGCGCTCACGAAGCTATGCTACCTTCTGGCAACCTCTCAAACCATGCCAAACCCAGGTCACCTAGACTAGAAGGAAACAAAATACACATTAGCGCCTCATTTCGTCGATATACGGCCATAACCTGACGAAAGTGGTGAAAGTGCATGTAGGGGTCTGACTTCCTCTCATAAGTTGTAAATTTAGGCTGATAAAAGCCTAAGGGGTAATGGTGCGTTCTCAATTGCCAGAACGAACAGTGAGCTTCGTAACCTTGCTAACACTTTGCCTGTTAGTTCGTAAGCAAGGCGTGGCACTGGCATCCCAACCTCGACACTCCCGTGTATCCTAAGAGCCAACCGTTGTAAAGCTAAGTCCCTACAGAGGTCGCAAACTTGGATGTCCTTCCTTCTTCAGGCTCTTTCCTCTAGTACTGTTCGCAAGTCTGTCGACCTAGGCAACTCTGTGTGTCTAGATGTCGTTTGGTGTGAATGTAAGGGCCGATATAACTGCTTTCCTCTGTACAAGACCTTTCAATCCTCGTTCTCTCAGACCTGGAGAAATGAGTCTTGGAATTCCTTGATTGTGTGTCGCCTGTCTTGAGGCTTCTACTTTCAGCTTGTGATGCTATGACTTGCCTATCACAATCTTCAGAGTGGCAAGTGTGTGTGTTGCCTTTGCTCCTCTCTTCTACTGCCACCCCTTTGCCTTTTATCTGGCGTTTTATTGTCTCCATGGCCGCGGCTATCCTTCTTATCAATTCATCTTGCTTCCTTACACAATCCTCCAGAACTTGAGGATCCATCATTCACCTCTGCTTGTCAGGGCTCTGAAAACGACGAGGACTTGAGCCCTGTCTTTTTCATGTGTCTCTCCATGGGTTTCATTGCTGGGGATCTAATTATGTCATAGGCGGAATAAAAGGTAAACCCTCGCGCCTTCCGCCCCCTTCCGGGGTTTGCCCATCAATAACAGAATGTGACAAGTCTTCATTGTGCACCATAGAATTTAACTAAAGAGGAAACTCAATCAAAAGGTCTGTTCTTTATGTGTTGTTCCCACAGACAACGCCAATTGTAAGAACACGAAATAATCTTCTCGTATAATCCTGTTGATCAAGTTTGTACTCCTCCAAACGTCGTCGCTTTATTACCTGAAACCACAAACGTGAGCTAGCCGACGGGTGTGTGCCAGAAACCTCTCCGATGCCTAAGTCAGCAAAATAAACAATAGACACAAAAGCTCTGTATATTTGAGAGTAAGAATTGTGATACATCTACATTGGTCCTACCATAAGCTTTTATAAATTCTGCCTGACACAATCCTAGTAGGACTCCAACTCTCTTTAGTAAAGTCCTCCTAGGAATCACTTTCCCAAGGATAATGCCTATCTTGATAGCATCCTGCTCACTGCCAACTAAGTAAGATGGTTGCAACTCTTACCTCGGCTGGTACCACATCCAACCGAGCTTAGACTAAAGCAACCCTGTGGTAGTCATCACTACGAGATGGCGCTCTACAAAGCTACCCTTAGCTTGGTCCTACATCTTACAAACACCTCGGTTCTCTACGAGATTTTAGCCTGAGATAGCTAGGTCAAGCATCTAGCGGCCCATCTCTGACCGACCTCATGCCTAGATGATCCAGGACCGTACTACAGAAACATTCACCCCGGCCTGCAATCCGGCCCAACATCTAAGGAAAAATGTACTTAGCTCAGCAAAGACTATTCAAATAAATTACCCTCTCAATAATGATTCGATCTTATCATTTACAGCGTCGTTCCAAAAAATAGAGTCAGGAGATACCAAAGCTTTTTGTAAAGTTAATGGAGTTTCCTCCACATTAAAAACATGATAATCAGGGCCAAAATCTTTTTCTAATCTGGCTCTTTTACTCATTCTAGGTTCAAAAATTATAGTTTCTTGGTTTTATAAAAGATGAGTAAGAGAACCGGTTTCAGATAAAATATTTTCTTGATAATTTTAACCCCCACCATTTTTAGATTTAAAAAGAAATTTTACTTCATGAAAAATTGCATCACCTGATTCAAAAATTATTTTATTTTCAATATTAAAAAATCTATAGGCTGTACTATTTGTTGCATATCCAAGAAAAGCACAAGTGGCAGCTTTCACATCTAATTTAGGTCTTTTAGGGTCCACAAGTCTAACAAAAGCTAAACAACCCTAAATCCTTAAATATCTCAAATTTGGCTTATGTCCTTTCCATAACTCAAAAGGTGTAACTTTTGTTTTTTTATGTGGCACTCTATTCATAACATAATATGCAATTAAAATTGCTTCTCCCTGCAAATTTGAAGGAGTATCTACTTCAATTAGCATAGCATTTGTTAAATCAATTAAAGTTCTATTTTTCCTTTCTGCTATACCATTAGATGCAGGTGAATGTGGTAGAGTAGTTTCATGGATTATTCCAAAAGACTAAGCAAACGAGTTGAATCCAAAATATTCATACTCCCGGCCTCTATCACTTCTATATCTTTTAATCTTTTTACCAAATTGATTTTCAACTTCAAGAAGGAATTTTTAAAATTTTTCAAAAGTATCACTTTTATTTTTCAACAAGTATACATAAGTGTGTTTTGAAAAATCATCAATAAAAGTGATAAAATATCTATTTCCACCACGTATTAAAATCCCTTCAAATTCACATAAATCAGTGTGAATTAATTCTAGCAATTCAATATTTCTCACCACACTTACATGAGGCCTTTTAGTTATTTTTGCTTGGCTGCAAACTTCACATTTCTCAAAATTATTTGTTAGTCTGGGAATTAATCCTAAACTATTCATGACTCCCACATATCAGCTATTAATATGCCAAAAACTAATAGAAGACAGTATGTAAACAAAAACATGTGCTTTCTTATTCTCAACATTTAATTTAAACATTCCATCTCATGCATATCTTTTTCCCACAAATATATGCATTTTTTAGTGATTACATATTGGTCAGATTCAATAGTCTGCTTGAAACTAACTTTGTTGAGCAAATAACTCGACATCAAATTTTTCCTCATGGACGATGTGTACAACATATCTTTTAAAACAAGCACATGTCCAGAGGTAAATTTCAGCTCAATATCCCCACACCTGAGCACCTTGGTTAAACTGGAGTCACTAAGCATAACAGTCCTCTCCTCATTAAAATGAGTAAAATCTTTGAACCAATCTTTATCATAGCAGACATGCCTATTAGTATCAGAGTTTGCCCACCACCCTTCCACAGATTGAACCATAAAAATATTTGTAATCATAGCCACAAATGGTTCCTCGGTAACATTAGCTTGTGGTCGAGACTGTTGTTTTCGAAATTTGCAAGTTCGAGCAATATGCCCACTTTTGCCACACACAAAACATGTCACATTTGTCAGATCTTGTGAAGGAGGTTCTTGGTTCCGTTTTTTTTGCCTCGGGTAATTTTTATTTTGTGGCCTTCCAGTATTTTTTCAGATTTTCTTAACTGGCTTCAAGTGACTATTTTTATGAAATCGACATTTAGGTTAAGTATTTCCAGAAGTTAAATTTACCTTTGCAGTGGAATACTCTTGTGTCATAAGCGCATCTTGTCCTCATACTTCCTCCTCCACCTGAATTCGTGTGATTAGAGTCTCCAAGGACGTCTCTTTTTGCTTGTGACGCATTGACTTCTGAAATTCCTTCCAAGATGATGGTAGTTTGTCACTAGTTCCTACCACGACAAGATTATCTCCAATATTGATGCCTTCAGATCTAACTTTAGTCACTAGCATATGAAAATCTTAAACTTGCTCCACCATTGATTTTCCATCTATCATTTGATAAGGGAAAAAATGGCTTACAGCGTATTTTTTAGCGCTTGCCTCTTCAGTGTCATATTTATTCTGCAAGGCTTTCCAAATTTTCTTGGCAGTGGTGTAAATAGTATCATAATAATCATAAAATTGATCTGAAAGACAATTCAAAAGATAATACCGACATTTATACTCATCTGTGTTGTATTTCTTAATTTTTTTTCAAGATGAGCGGCATATTCTGTGACAACCCTCACTCATTTCTTGATAATACCACCGATTCGCTAAATTGTGGTGAACATGATTAAGTGGCGATTTGGTGACATTACGAATCGATTGATTGAGTGTAGTAGTTTAAATGCATTTCTATCTGTTCGACTGTTAATTGATCTATTCATGTTTTAAGTTTGAACTGTAAATTAAATGCCTTATCGGCAGCCGAATCTGAAATTGATTAGTGTTTTATGCTAAATAGAATTTATGTGATTTTATGGTAGATTTAATTTGAAATTGATTTGGAATAATTAAATTTGATTAAATAATGCTAAATTACATTAATTGAGTAATTTACCTTATTGCCACTTAGTGGCTTGACTCTAGACCATCTCCATTTCACTCCATACATGCTTGTTATATCATCATTTGCTCATCTGTGGAAGATAAAACCGACTAGAGAGAGAGAGAGTTAGGAGAAAACTTGATTTCAACAAATTTAGCTTGGAGACTTGAAGAAATTGAAGGTAGATTGCACAATTGAACTCCTAGACTTGCAATTGAGGACCTAAGGTAGGATATTTATCCTTTAGTTTATGAATTGAAGTTGTGTCTTGCATGATTCATGAGTCATTAGTGATCTAAGTCTAGAATTGGTTCAAAATGTTGAATTTAATGCATGCATGTGCACATTCTTGAGTTTTGAGGTTATTTTCATGGAAATTGCTACATGCATATCCATATCTTGATTATAGTTCATGAATTCATCATGTTTTTGGAAGTTTTGACTCATTTGTTCTTATATTAGAAGCTTTGAAGTTGATTAAATTCATGCATGTTGCATGTACATCATGTTCTTGAAGTTTTGTTTGGAAATGGGTTCAATTGAACTACCTTTGGGCTTTGATTTTGCAAATTGATCTTTGAAATTGTCACATTATGAGTTTTAAAGTGTTTTCCAGAAAATTAGCCCAAAAGGATCGAATTTGATGCTTTAAATGTTGAGTTTCATGCTTGGAGACAAATTTGAAAATTCCAGATTTTGGACCCACGCTCGAGCGTAAGACTTCACGCTCGAGTGTACACTCTGAATACATGCATCCCGCTCGGGCGGGGAAAGTAACGCTCAAGTGTGAAATGCATGTATCCAGTACCTTGCATGTGTTTACAGTCCACTCGAGCAAGGGAATGTACGCTCGAGTGAGGACTTGTGTCTCACGCTCGAGCGGGGGTCGAGCACCCGTCGAGCGTGAATTTCATGCATCCAGTACTTTTGCAGTACGCTCGAGCGAGGAAAGTCACGCTCGAGCGTAGCTCTTTTGCCTGCATGTCCGCTCGAGCGTAGAAAGCCACATTCGAGCGAGACCCTTGTTTTCTGAAATTTTGAAAAGTGTTTTTAAGTACATCTTTGCATCCTCATTTCATCATAGGCATTCCTAGGCTTAGTTTAAGGCATCTTAATGAGGATATTGATGTAGAACCACATCGAGTCAAGATAGGGACTAAGTCATTGATTCCCAAGTGTGTAACTTAGTGTGTGTTCATTCTGTAACTGTAAGGTTGGCATCCGAGGACGCTCTAGCCTATCTGTAGCCCAGTGCTCTGTGAGTAACAATGTTGTAAAGATATATTCAATCATGAATATTTTCTTAATGACCAACTGTACTGCTTTCTGAAATGATATTTCTTACTGAATGAATGTTTGTCCTATTTGCAAACTGTATTCGTGACATCCATAGCAATTTGTTGTTACTATGTTGTTACTGCTACTGTTACATAGATCTCTGTCGGTTCTTGTGTTGGAACCACTACTGTTTACTGATATGATGGCCATCAACTGACTGTTCGGTCTGTTAAGACCTACTGTACTGTTTTACTATGGGATGTACTACATATGACTGCTATGACTGAATGATGGATATACTGTTATAACTGACTGTTTTAAATACTGAAAGGACATTCATTCTTAACCTCTTTACGCATATGTTATTCACTGGGCTTTAGCTCACTGTTTATATATATATGTAGGTGTCCAGGCGCCGGATCGGAGCTAGGAGTGTTAGGTTTAACTCCCTTTTTGTCAAGCCAACCACTATGCCTCACTGAAAGGTTCCAAGTCCTTCAAGCTAGGACTTTTGGGGGTGTTTTAGATTCATCCTTTTTGTCTCTGTTTTTGTATAGACTGACTGTACCTGTACTGTACTGTTCTAATAGGGATTAGGTCCTTGTCCTGGATAATTATATATGTATGTATATACTGTTTTGGTTCTGAATATGAATATGTTTGAAAATTCTTTTTGCATACAAACTGTCACAGCTCATTAGACATCTCTTATTACTGCTTTGGCTTCCGCTTGACCCTGACACTGTATTCTTTGTTATTCTTGTTAGCGGGCCTTGGTAATCACGGATTCTTGGCGATTCTGATACTAAATCCATAGGGACGGGTTTGGGTCGTGACATATTCCTCGTCAGTCATCTCTTTAATAGGGACTTTGTTCTCGGCTTTTTCTCGATCAAGATATAGGCTACCTTGAGAAGATTGAGATAGAAAAACACCGTACCTTTCCATCTCTTGAAATGGGCTCCCTTGAACCGAAAGGGCTTGTTGAGATCACCGGTATTCTCGTTGGGCTTCTCCAATACTGGCTCCATGAATTTTACCATTTGAATCTCCTTAAAATTATTGGTGATAATTACAAATGAAACACCAGAAAATACAAATAATAAAAAATACAATAACTATTATAAGGGCTGAGGCACAAGAAATTTGCTCTTTTTAAAGAAATTCAAGCCCTCTGCGGTTAGGTAAAACCTCACACCAGTGCAGCAGAAAAAAAACCTTGACTTATCCCCCCCTCAAGATACAACAACCCGACTAAGTCATATGGTTCACCAATACTGCACAATTGATTGAATCCAAAGTTTCATCACATACACCTTTTTTTATTTTCTTGATAATCTTACACAAACATAATAAAACAACAAGCACTCCTTCTATTTTCCAAGATAAGAAGTTAGCTCAATTTATAGGAGGAAAACTTGGTGGGCAAGTTGGAGGATTCTTGGAGGAAAAGTATAGGAAGTTGCTTAGAGAATTCTTGGAGGAAAAGTGGAAAAGTATAGGAAGTTGCTTAGAGGATTCTTGGAGAAAAAGTGGAAAAGTATAGAAAGTTGCTTGGAGGATTCTTAGAGGAAAAGTATAGGAAGTTGTTTGGAGGATTCATGGTCACTAAGAAAAAAGGATTAACTTTGAGGGAAAAAAAAAAAAGAAGAAAACTTGGAGGGAAAGAAAAGAAATCAAACCTATAACACATTATAATATTAAAATATTTGCTAACAGTTGTAAAGAGGAGAGAAAAAAAAGATGAGGAATATGAGAAAAATGAGGGATCAAAAATGACCACAGTGGATTGGTTACGACGGAGGTGGTGGTCCGTTGGCAGAGAGAGCAGGGAGGGAGAGAGAGGGATAAAGGGTTTGGTTTGGAAAATGTATGTGTATAGAATATATATATATATATACCTAAGCAGTTTGGTCATTTTGTAAAATCTTGTTTTATAAATACAATATTTTAAAGTATAAACCTTTGAGTAAAGAAAATTTAAAATTAAATTTCTCAACCGAGTGCTCAAACAATTTGGGTGGTGATATATAGCTTTTAAATATTCAAATGTATCATTTAGTAAAATTTCAGTCAAATATTTACTTATTAGAGTACTAAAAACATGAGTAAGAGTAAGAGTTGCAGATGTCGTTACCATGATTTGTACTTATTTTTTTATTTTTAGTTTTTTCTTTTGTAAATTACCAATGAGGCTTTGTTTGACAATAATTATTTTTTTGGACACTCAAGCCAAAGGACTATTTGTTAAATTTTTTAATGAAAAGATCCTTTCTTTTTTTTTTTTTTTTTTTTTTTGGGTCTAAAGGACATTGATTTATCTAAAATAACACCTATTTGTTCAAAGTTTTTTTAATCTATTTATTTGTCCAAATATCACCTCTATACATGTGTCATCTATTTATTCAATGTTATTTATTTGTCTACTTCACCACCATTATCGGCCACCGATGACTTTTCCGACGTTAACGACTTTTTGATGATTTTTCAACGTGTCCTTATCACTAAAATAAATTAGGAAAACTACACCACAGTATTGTCAGCAAAAATTAATTACAAATAAATGATAAACATTATAAATATTAATAACTAAAATCTTAAACTTTATCATTAATTTGTAATAATTTTTTGCTAACATTACGGACCAGTAATGTTTCCAATAAATTATATCTTAGACCAAATAACATATAACCTTATTGGTATAGACTTTTTCATGTAAAGTCGTACTTTTAGAACTCTTTAAATCTTAAATTATATTTTCAAAACACGATTTTACAAACAACATTTATTTGAAAATAAGGTTCAAATTACTTGGATTTAGAAAATGTGTTTTAAAATTGCATGCGTACTTGGTAAAATAAATAAATAAATAAATAAAATCTTTAATATTACATTGCCGTAGAGCATTTTATATAATTAAGTTAAATAAAAGATGTCCAACTCTATATATTTTTTAACTTTTTATTGATCAATGACATCAGTATCACTTTTATTTTTGAAAAATGCTTCAGACAACTAATTCAATCCCATTAATATATCACTAATGATGTGGCACCATATGGACCTCATTTCTGATATATTAGTCTGGCTTTCTTTTTTTTTTTTTTCTTGCATTGCCAGCTCATCAGAATTGACATTAATGCTCTCATTTTAGAGCATTGAATCATTTCTGTTTATTTTTTGCTGGACGACGGGTAGAATTACAACCATAACCCTTTATTTTGAGTTTTATTGATTTATTGATTTATTTATTTTTAAGACAGCCTACTTCACACCGTTACATCTAAGACACAAATTTCACAGAATGGACAGATATTAGACAAGGAAGTGGGACTGCTTGTAAACCCGACAAAGTGGGTCTCACCTTTTATCATTGAATAATATATGCATCAATTAATATATTAATTAATTATGTAGCATAATTTAAAATTTTTTTAATATTTATAATTTATATAATGAATAAAATTAATAATAATATCATGACATATATTAATATATTAATTGATACATGCAACATAACTATTTATCATTTTATAAGATTCTTTTGTAGTCCTAGCAAAGTTGGTTTTTACTGCATTCATGAATTTAGCGTTCATACAGTGCATTTATGGTCTCTGATTTGGGGGAATAAGAAGTATAAATGTCACTGTCCAATTCATAATGAAATTGAAGGTAGAGTAATGCAGCACTTATCATATTTTGCCTCCGTTTGGGAAGTAGGTTGACTTTTTAATTTTTTAATTTTTTTAGCTATATGAACCTGGGCTCAAAAACTTAGTTTGAGAAGGGTTTTTGACTTTTTGACTTTTTTGTGAGAGAAGAGTGTAATGATTATGGGGTTGGATGGGATGTTTTGTCTGTTGTGGTTCATGAGCTTATTCTGTCTTTTGTAGCTCATTGAGCCAAAAAAAACCCAATGAGCCCTTGCCAAACTAACTCTTTTGTATCATTTTTAATATATCACTTTATGTGTCATTATATTATCGGTAGTGCTACATGTATTAATTAGTATAGTAAATAGTTTATCAACACTAGTTATGACATTATTATTGACTCTACTCATTAATTACATTACAAATTTCAAAAATCTCTTAAATTATACCACATCATCAATTTGTACACTAATTAATATATCAATTAGTACATATAGTATTATTTTTATATTATTGATATAATGAGTTTAACCATTCAGGTTTATCTTTAATGCAGTGTTATCACATAACCAAAGGTTGTAAAAGAAAAAATATATATATTAAGTGTAGCATTAGTAATTTAGAAATTTTCAATTGGGCAAAGCTATTAATTGATGAATATTCAAATTTATGTAATTAATACTATTTATTCAACCATTTTGATTGGTTAATACAAGTTGAATTTCCGTGGCCTCCTAGAAAAGAGAGATGCCCTGAACCATTGGATCTTCCAGTTTAGGCAAACAACCTTGCATATTAATGCGAATTTGGGTCGTGGCTGCTGTGCGGGTATACAGTAATTATTATGTAATTAAATGGGTTTATTTCGGAGCTTATTTCGATAATTCAAACAATTTATATTTTAAAATATTTTAAGTAGAACATATTTGTAAAAAATTAAATTAATCGGATATCATTTACCCTTTCATCCACTCTTATTAGTATTCATTTTAATATTTTAAATCACAATTATTATTTATTTTTATAGATACAAATGTGAGTGGATAAGTGATATCCGATTAACTTAATTTTTACAGGTATATTCTACTTGATATATTCTAAAATATGAATGGTTTGAATTATCGAAATGGGCTCTAAAATGGGCCCATTTGCTTGCACAACAGTGACTGTTGTGCAACCCGTATAGCAACCACCCCAAATCCTATAAAAACATGGAGGATTTGGTCAAAATCTCCTCATAATAAAACTTGGATAAATTACAAATACACCCCCTGAGGTTTGATTAAAAACGAATCACCCCTTGTGATTTTGGAAATTACATTCCAGCCCTTGATGTTTCTAATTTCGTAACAAATTGCCCCTTTCATTAATAAATTATGAAGTCAATTAATAGTTTTTAATGATATTAGAAATATGTTTCAATTAACAAATTGGGTAATTTTATTATTATATTTAATAGCAATTATGAATTTCATTTTTTTAGTTAATTATGTTAAATAAAAAATTCTAGCAATGGAGTATTTGTAATTTTCAAAATCACAATGGACAACCTGTATTTTAAACAAATCTCAGGGGGTGTATTTGTAATTTACTCATAAAACTTTAATGCATTAAGGAGAAGCACAAAAAGTTTTACTTAAAAAGTCCAACACATACCATTATTATCAAAATATTAAACTTTAAAATAATATAACTTTTGATGTAAATATCGATTTTTAATAAAATTAGTATTTTTAAAATTCTCTCATCAAGATCTATCAAATAAGATCCATATTAATTATGAAATTCTTTTTTAAAAAAAATTATTACAGTCGAAATTGATTTAAACAGTAACAGTAACATGTTACTCTATTTGACAGTAATATGTTACTTTCTCTCACAGTAACATGTTACTCTCTGGTTCATAATAACATGTTACTCTGGTAATATTGTTCAAAAATATATATATATATATATATAATTTACTTTGTCCTTACTCAATTATTTATTTTTTCCTTAGGTGAATATGAGGCAAAATAAATTAAACTCTAATTTTTACCAAACAAAGGTCCACTAAAGGAATTTTGGCTAAATTTACCAATAAACATTCACGCAAGTAATTTGCATCTTCATAAACATGTTTATTTCCTTTTTGATTTGTATTATTATCATAAATGGATTTATCAATATTTTTTTTTTTTTTTGGTTTCCACTTCACATTTATCTCAATACATTTCATTGTTTATTTTTATTATATTAAAATTATAATAAATCATTTTCATTTATAAACCTTGGTACACTTTTGCTAGGATTTTAATGTAATTTTAACGACATTCTCATTGTCATTGTCATTGTCATTGCCACCGTCAATTATTATTATTATTATTATTATTATTATTATTACTACGTAACTAAAGGTGGTATAAAAGAAAGTAAGTATAACATTATTAAGAAATTTTCAATTGGGTTCAAATTTATGTAATTAATACTATTTATTCAACAATTTCTATGGGTTAATACAGATTGAATTTCTATTGTCTCCTAAAAAGAGAGATGTCCCGAACCATTAGACCTTCTGGTTTGGGTGAACAGCCTTACTGAGAGGGAGTTTTTATGTATATTTAGGGCCGAGCTAGGCCAAGTTATTGCAGTGGGCCGATTCATGGGCCGTAGTAAAAAGGACTTCACAAATTGGTCCTAGCTTTGTTAGCTCAGTCTAAATATGGTAGCAATTACTTCGGTCGAAGAGATGGCTGCAAATAGCTCGGTCCATATACTCCGGTTCAAGGTATAGTTGATCAATAACCGAGCTAAAGCATCACTTATGGACGCACCGAGCTTAATTGTAAGAGCAAGGTGGGACCGAGCTAGGTGAAGCTCAGTTAAATCTACCGCTTAAGCGTAGCGGTGTTAGCTCGGTCGTGTTATCATTCAGCTGTAGTAAAACCATCTCACTTGGTTAAAGCAGTGAGGGGGGTGTAGAAAGACGAGCACTACCTTTTTGATTCCTAGGAGGACTCTGCATTAAAGAATAAAAGTCCTACTAGGATTGTGCCAGGAAAAATCTATAAAAGCTCATGACAGAACCCAGGTACAGGTATCACAACTTTGATTCTCGAATACACAAGCTTTTGTCTATTTGTCTATTTTGCTGACTTAGGCATCGGAGAGGTATCCGGCACACACCCGCCAGCTGGCTCACGTTTTTGTTTTCAGGGAATAAAGCGACGACATTTGGAGGAGTGTAGACTTGATCAACAGGATTATATACGAAGATTATTTCATCCTCATACAATTGGCGCCATCTGTGGGAATTCCACAAAGAACAAAACCTCTTGATCAAGTTTTCCTCTCTAGTTGAAAGCAATGGCGCACAATGAAGACTTGCCATAATCCACTATTGATTGGCAAACACCGGAATGGGGTGGGAGGCGCGAAGGTTTACCCTCTATCCCTCCCATGGCGGATTTAAAACCCCAGCGACGGAACTCCCGAAGGGACACAAGGGAGAGGCAGGGCACTAGCCCCCGTTGCTCTCAAAGCCTTGAAAAACAGAGGCAGAGGCTGGATCCGCAAGTTCTGGAGGATTACGTAAGGGAGCAAGACGAGTTGATAAAAGGATAGCGGCCGACATGGAGACGATGAAGCACCAGATAAAAGGCAAAGACATGGTAGGGGAAGAGATCCGCGAAGGAGGAATGTGTTCTCGCCACTCAAGAGATCGCAATAGACAAGTCACACCATCACAAGCAGAAAGCAGGAGCCTTAGAACAGGCGACACTCAGTCAAGGACTTCCAGGACTCATCACTCCAGGTCTGAGAGAACGAGGACTGAAAGGACATATACAGAGGGAAGCAGCTATTACCCCTCACACACGCACCAGACAATATCTAGGCACATGGAGTTGCGTAGGTCAACAGACTTACAGACAGTGCTCGAGGAGAGGGCTCGATGGAAGAAAGACACCAAGGCTCGCAACCCCTGCAGGGTTTCAGCACTACAGCGATTGGCCCCTAGGACACATGGGAGTGTCAAGGTAGGGATGTCAATGCCGCGCCTTGCTTACAAACTAGCGGACAAAGTATTAGCAAGGTTACAGAGCTCGCCGTTCGTTCCGGCAATAGAGAACGCACCCCTATCTTCAGGCTTCTATCAACCCAAATTCACCACCTATGAAAGGAAGACAGATCCCTACATGCACTTAAGCTACTTTCACTAGGTTATGGCAGTATACCGACGAAACAAGGCCATAATATGTATCCTATTTCCATCTAGCCTTGGCGATCTAGGTCTAACCTGGTTCGAAAGACTGCCAGAAGGCAGCATAGCCTCATGGGCACAGTTGGCAGAAGCGTTCGTGACCAGGTTCAGAACAAATACCAAGACGCCAGTGGAGATCGACCAGCTTCTCTCCATTAACATGGGCGAAAAGGAAACATTGAGGTCTTACAACAGTCGCTATTGGGAGACCTTCAACCAGATTGGGGATTGCCCTACCAATCTCGCCATTGCACAATATAAACGGGGTTTACCAGTCGGAAACAAATTAAGGGACTCAATAACAATGATGCCACCCCTTACGATGAAGGCCCTAATGGAGAGAGTGCATCAACATATCCGAGTAAAAGAAGATGGCGCTCATGCTAAAGCAAAATCTGACACAACAGTGATGCCAGATAAAAAGACTACAGCGAAAGTCAACACGGTGGAACAACCAAACAGGAATGGGCGCAACAAGCGAGCCAATAAAGAGAACCCAGAAAAAGGAACTTAAGAGTCCGCACTGCCATTTCCATAATATTCATTAAACCTATCTACCGGATTCTCAGCGAGATACGCAATGAACCTTTCGTCCAGTGGCCAGCTAAGTTGGGAGAAGCACAAAAAGGCTATGACAAGAGGTCCTGGTGCACCTTCCATGATGAAAAGGGGCACCGCACTGAAAATTGCACGCCCTTGAGGCAACATCTGGAGGAGTTAGTGGCAGCTGGGCACCTGGACCAGTACATAGAAGAAGGGACACGGCCAACCCCCCAAGACCCCAACAAATCGACTGGGATGCCAGTCAACGGTCCACCACAAGGCGTAATCAACGTCATACATGGGATCATCGAACCTGAGCGGGTATGTGAACTCAAGGGGATGATCAAAAAGACTGAACACTTGAGAGAGGTATTAAGTGCACAGCCTATCATCAAAAAAGGCAGAACAGCGGGTACAAACGTCATATCCTTCTCAAACAAGGATCTAGCAAGGCTACATTTCCCTCACAATGACGCACTGGTGGTGACTTTACGCGTCAAAAATTTCGACATCAAGCGGATTCTGATTGACTAAGGAAGCTCATGTGAGATCATGTACTACGGCACCTTCAAACAGCTGAAATTGGAGGACAAAGGCTTGGCACCTGCGACATCTCCCCTTGTCGGATTCAACTCGATGCCAGAGTGGCCAGTAGGCAAGATAATCCTCCCAGTCAAGGCAGGAACCATGACAAAATAGGTGGAATTCTGGGTATTGAAAGTCCCTTCCACTTACAACATAATCTTGGGAAGGACATTGTTGCATGCCATGCGCTCAGTGGCATCAACCTACCATCAAGCATTACGATTCCCCAACGAAACCGGCGTGATTGAAGAAGTCTTAGAAGACCAAATCATGTCGAAGCAATGTTTCGTCATAGTAAATGGAAGTCGTGCTGCAAAAGGGTTTGTACAAATGGTGGAAGAGCCAAAGAGCAATGAACTGTTTGCAGATGTTGGCAAGACAGCTGAACAGAAGGCAATAGAAGACTTGGTAAAGGTAAAGATAGATGAAAAGAACCCAAAAAAAGTTCTTTTTGCTCGGCTCATCGTTGTCCAGCACTGAAAGAATAGAGGTCATGGAATTCTTAACCTCTAACATCGAAGTGTTTGCTTGGATACTATACGACATGCCTGGCATTGACCCAAACTTCATCTGTCACCAACTCAATGTCTATCCAACTGCCAGACTAATTATACAATGCACTCGCAGATCGGTACTCCACCACACGGAGATAGTGGCAGAGGAAGTAAGAAACTTACTGGAGGTAGGAGCCATTAGAGAAGTGCACTAGCCCAGGTGGATTTCCAATACTGTTGTAGTGCCAAAGAAGAACGAAAAATGGCATGTTTGTGTGGACTACAAAACAGTCAACAAGGCATGCCCAAAGGACAATTTTCCCCTCCCATAGATAGACCAACTGGTAGACTTTACGGCAGGACATAATCGACTTAGCTTCCTTGAAGCGTATAGAGGTTACCATCAGATCGCTATGTACGAACCAGATCAGGAGGTCACTTCATTTACAACACCCAGAGGGTTATATTGTTACAAGGTCATGCCCTTTGGCCTAAAGAACGCTGGGGCGACATTCCAATAGATGGTCACCAAAATGTTTGAACCATTGTTAGGTAGAACAATTGAGGCTTACATAGATGACATGGTAATCAAAAGCAATGATGAGAAGGACCATATCAAGGACCTAGATAAAATGTTCCAAATTCTGAAGAGGAACAAGTTGCGTTTAAATGCATCGAAGTGTGCATTCGGCGTAGAATCAGGCAAATTCCTAGGTTTTCTGGTGACCAAAGCAGACCCCTCTCAGATCAAAGCAATCCAAGACCTTAAGAGACCCAACACAGTTAAAGAAGTACAGTATTTCAGTGGCCTAGCATCCGCACTCAACCGGTTCATAAGTCGGTTGTCAGACAGATGTCGGCCATTCTTCCAAGCCTTAAAGGCCAAGTTTGAGTAAGATGAAGAATACGACCGGGCCTTAGAAAACTTGAAAGAGTACATGTCTTCTCCACCATTGTTAGTAACCCTAGTGCCTGGAGAAGAGCTCTTTTTGTACTTAGCAGTTTCACATCATGCAATTAGCGCAGTGTTGGTCAGAGCGGAAGGAATCCAACACCTGCCCATCTTTTATGTTAGCAAAACCTTGCTGGGCGCAGAAATCAGGTACTTACCATTAGAAAAGCTAGCTTTAGCTTTGATGATGGCGTCAAGGAAGTTGTCGCATTACTTCCATGCCCACACCATAATCGTCCTAACAGCTTTTCCCTTAAAAGCTTTGTTTGAGAGGGCAGACTTTTCTAGACGAATCTTGAAGTGGGCGGTGGAATTGGGACAGTTCGATATCAAGTTTCAACCTAGAACCGCAATAAAAGCCCAAGCTTTGACAGATTTTGTGGCTGAGTTCACACCAGGAAGCCATCACATCTGCCTAGTTGACTTGACTAATACAACCGAAATGGGGATGAAAAGTACCGCAAGAATTGCGCAACCCCCAAAACAGGATGCCCACCTACATTCCAAGCCATACAGAATTGAAAACAGGAAGGAAGGGGCAAACCATGCTATTCCTAGCAAGGACTCATCAACAAGTAAAAACTTGGGGCAGTCAGATAATAAAGAGCAAACCCCAACAGCAAGCATGGACTTGGAAGAAAACATCAACAACACACATGACCTCAAGACATCATCCGACCCCTCTACTTGCTGGAAACTATTCGTCGGAGAGATGTAGAAGCTTTTCATGAATGGAGCATCCAATAGGCACGATGCAGGACTTGGCATAGTCTTCATCTCACCAAATAGCCTAATATTGGAACAAGCAGTCAACCTTGGCTTCCCAGCATCAAACAATGAGGCAGAGTATGAAGCACTGTTAACAGGCCTAAAATCAGCACTTTTCATGAAGGCCACTGAGCTAATGGTTTACAGTGACTCCCAATTGGTAGTAAACCAGATTTCAGGCAACTACGAGCCGAAAGATGAGAGGATGGCTAAGTACCAAGAGTTAGTCAGAAAGGAGATCATGAAGTTCGAAGTTGTAACAACCCTCGTACTGATTACCGATAAACCACTGAATTAGCTACTGGTTACTGATAAACTGAACCGATAATGACTGATAATTGGATTAACTGAAGTACTGAATGGACTGATTGAAATCAAAACCGAAATTGAATAAGTTTATCTATTGAATTGCATATTACATCTGTTTGATTGAATGACTATCTGTTTGAATTTGTATGTTTAAATTGCCAATTGAAGGCCTTATCGGCGGCCGAATTAGAAACCGTTTAGTGTTTTGTAATCAGTAGAATATTTGTGATTTAATGATATATTTATCTGAAAATTGATTAGGAATGATTAAATTCGATTTAAACGAGTTAATTACCAAGATTGACTTAATTACCACATTGCCATAGCTAGTGGACCTTTGTTTATTCAAATATATTGTGCCTTATTACATCTAGATCACCATTTGATCAGCCCTTTTCTTGCTCATAACCGACCAAACTAGAGAGAGTGAGGGAGAAGAGAGAGAGTTGGACTCAAATTGTTGAATTTGCTTGGAGATTGCTTAGAATTGAAGTATAATTGGCATAATCTAGCTTCCACACCTTGAAATTGACACTCTAGGTAAGAAAATCATCTTCTTCTTGTTGTCTTGAGCTAAATCTTGCATGTTTCATGCATCATTGTAGAGCTAAGCCATGTTTTAAGTTCAAGAATGTTGAATTGAAGCTTGATTGTTGCATGCATGGCCATTTTGGTGTATTTTGGAGTTGATTTCATGTTGAATTGTACATGCAAGCTCATGTTTTTATCATAGTCCATGTTTCCACATTGTTTTCAAAGATTGGAGCTCAATAGAGCAAGATTTGAACCTTGAATTTGGTTTAAAGTGCATGCATGTCATGTTTGCATGTTGTTCTTGAAAATTAGTTTGAAATTGAGTTTAATTGAAACACCCTTGGGCCTTGATTTCTTAAATTGAGCTTTAAAACGTATTATTCTATGGGTTTGAAAGAGTTTTCCAGAAAATGGGCCCAAGAGGATCGAGTTGGGGGCATCAAACTTGAGTTTTGAACTTGGAACACAAACCTGGATTTTCTAGATTTTTGATGTCCGCTCGAGCGGGGGAAGTGCCGCTCGAGCGGGGAAATCATGCTCCCAGCATTTTCTTCAACTTGTTTCTGATCCGCTCGGCGAGTGTTTCACGCCGAGCGAGAAATCGCGATCCAAAGATCTTTGCATCAGTCATCATCCCGCTCGAGCGGGTGAATGTACGCTCGAGCGTGGGGTTGTGTCTCACGCTCGAGCGGGGAAGTTGACGCTTGAGCGGGGACCTTTGTTTGCTTGTCCGCTCGAGCGGGGAAACCTACGCTCGAGCGGAGGCTCGATTTCATTGAAAATTTCAAAGCGTTTCAGGCGCATCTTTGCATCCTCATTCCATCCTAAGCATTCTTAGGCCTAGTTTAAGACATCTTAATGAGGATTTAGACATAGAACCACACCGAGGAATTTAGGGATTTAATTATCATCCTTCCCGACTGTGAAACTTAGTGTGTGTTCTATTTGTTAATCGCTTAAGGTTGGCTCTCGGGACGCGCTCTAGCTGCTATAGCCCAATCTCTGTGAGTAACAATTGTGTAAAGATATGTTCAAAATGGTTATCTTTTGAATGCTGAACTGAACTGTCTATTGAACTGCTATTGTTTACTGAATGAATGTATGTCCAGATTCTCAATCAGACAGTGTGGCATCCTTAGCGACATTCTTATCACATAGAGCTCTCGGTTGCCTTGTGGAACCATATCACATCGATCGATGGCCATCATTCTCCGCGGTCTGTTAAGACCCGTTCCTTTGGACCTCTGTTTATAGGCCAATGGATGTACCACATATGACCGATTGATCAAATCTTGAAGATCAAATATCGTTTAATGAATCGCTGCGTATCTTGTAAGGACATTCATTCATAACCTCTTTATGCATTATGTTATTCATCGGGCTTTAGCCATCGTTTATATATATGTAGGTTCTCAACAGACGGAGCTAGGAGCGTGGGTTGGTCCCCGATTTGTCAAGCCACCTATGTGCCTCACGCGAGGTTCCGAGTTGCCATGCTATGGCTTGGGGTGTTTTTGTGTCCCCATCGGTCTCCTCACCGCTTTTGTACCATCAGATAGACTGCCTACTATTTTATCAGATCATATCGAGGGATTAGGTCCCTGCATCAATGTTTGTATATGATTGTATAGATCGTGTATAGATTGTCTGCTTGAATCTGTATGAGTGCATGAAAAATGTTTTTGGCATCTGATTTTCACATTTCAATGGACACTAGTTATTTATCAGATGGCTTCCACCAGCCCTACTGCTTAATCAGATATCGTTTCAAAGAGCCTTGATAATCTCGGACATCTTGGCGATTCTGATGCTAAACCCATAGGGCCGGGTTTGGGTCGTGACAGAGTGGTATCAGAGCGATACTTAACCACGAGTTATACCGCACACACGTGTCCAAATGAGCTATAGGGTGTCCTAGAAAAGCAATTAGGGCATTTCATAAACTTGAAAGGTGTGTGCTTATGACTGACTGATTATATGTTAAAATGTTAAACTGTTTGATTATACAACTGCTTATCATGATAACTGTTATAACTGCTTATAGTGAAATGGATAATGCAAACACTGCAAATGAAACTGAAGCATCATCCTCTGAGGCCAGAATGGCCAGACTTGAACAAATGATGGGACTGATAATTGAAAGACTAGATCAACACCCGAATCAACAGCCCCCACCTCCTCCTCCTCCGGTGCAACCGGAACAGAATGTACAGAATGTGAATGCTAATGAGGTGGACGTTATTGCATTGACTCAGAAATTCAGCAAGATGAAACCGCCGTCCTTTCAGGGAGGCTTAGAACCGTTAAAGGCTGAAGCTTGGGTTCTTGAGACTGAAAAGTTGTTTGAGGTTTTTCCGTGCTCCGAAGCCAATAAAGTATTGTTAGCTACCTTCACCCTTCAGGAAGAAGCAAGAAGGTGGTGGATGTTGACCCGCGATGCGAATACTATTGTGACTTGGGTTCAGTTCAAAAAGTCCTTCTTTGAAAAGTATTTTCCCAAAGGCATCGAGAGAGAAAAGTGACTGAGTTTGAACAGCTGAGACAGGGCAAAGTGTCAGTTGCAGAGTATGAGAAGAAATTTACTGAACTTGCTAGGTATGCACCACACATGGTGGACACCGATTATAAGAAGGCCAGGAGGTTTGAAGGCGGCCTTAGTGTTGCTATACAGGACCGAATAAATGTTTTGAAAATGCCAACTTTTGTGGGTGTTCTCGACCGGGCATTGATGGCCGAGACGAATATTGCAGCAGTGAAACAATCTGAAACGCCGACAACTGAGTGGCAAGGTAAAAGACAGGGTTTCAAATTTAAGAAGGGCAAGCATAACCCAAAGAAACAAGAGATGAATCTGGTCGATGACTAGCCCCACCAAGGAGTGGGTTTACTCCACCTGCTCCGTATGTGGCAATAAGCACAAAGGGTTTGCTACAGTTCTGGCGCTTGTTTCAGGTGTGGCAAGGTGGGCCACAGGATTAAAGATCCCTCCCCACAAGCCGATAAAGTAAGACTAAAGATCACCGCAACACCAAAACCGAACCCCAAAGCTACCGGGAAAGAGCCTGTGAGGCAGGGCCGAGTGTTCGCCCTAATACCGGGAGACGTGCAAAACACTGAGACTGTTGTGTCAGGTATCCTCTCTATCTGTGCTCAAAATGCATATGTATTGATTGATTCGAGGTCTACACACTCTTATGTATCGCATGCTTTTTCGCGTAAATTGAATAGACCCTTAGAACCCATGAACTACTTGTTAGCCGTATCATCACCTATTGGGAGATCTATGACATGTGCATATATGTATCCTGCTTGTGAGATTATTGTTGGGGATATGCATTTGTTTATTGATTTACTACCGTTGAACATAGATCATTTCGATGTAATATTATGGATGGATTGGTTACAAAAATATCATGCTACTATCGATTGTATGACCAACCAAGTTGTTTTCCGTCCACCGGGTTTGCCTGAATTTGTGTTTAGTGGGAGTGGAGTAGTACCTCCTCCATATCTGATTTCTTCCGTAAAAGCTGTCAAACTGATTAGAAAGGAGTGTAAAGGATATCTGTGTTCGGTATTGACTGTATCTGCTAATGATAATGTTAAAACTGATGTGACTTGCATTCCTATAGTTAGAGAATTCCCAGATGTATTTCCAGATGATCTACCAGGGGATTTGATTGACAGGGAGATTGAATTCACCATTGACGTAGTTTCGGGTACACAACCAATATCTAAAGATCCTTACAGAATGGCTCCAACTGAACTGAAAGAATTGAAAGTACAGTTACAGGAATTGTTAGATAAGAAGTTTATTAGGCCCAGTACTTCACCGTGGGGCGCACCTGTTTTGTTTATGAAGAAGAAAGATGGCTCACTGAGACTGTGCATTGATTATCGGGAATTGAACAAGGTAACTGTAAAGAACAAGTATCCATTACCACGTATTGATGACCTGTTTGATCAGCTACAGGGTGCGCAGGTGTTTTCCAAGATTGATCTCAGATCGGGGTATCACCAACTGAAAGTCAAACCGGAGGACATCGATAAAACTGCTTTCAGAACGAGGTATGGCCACTTTGAATTTTTAGTTATGCCGTTCGGAGTCACGAATGCCCCTGCTGCATTTATGGACCTCATGAACAGAATTTTTAAACCATACCTTGATGATTTCATTGTGGTATTCATTGATGACATATTGATCTATTCTAAGACTGTAGAAGAACATGAACATCACCTAAGACTT
The DNA here is from genome assembly GCA_025200525.1 of Camellia lanceoleosa. Classification (NCBI taxonomy): domain Eukaryota; kingdom Viridiplantae; phylum Streptophyta; class Magnoliopsida; order Ericales; family Theaceae; genus Camellia; species Camellia lanceoleosa. The sequence goes on along the minus strand of CM045771.1, from coordinate 59,847,416 downwards.
GCCCTGCAGACCTTAAGAGAAATGTAAACCGTATGCTAAACTGTCTAAATGTGAATTTTGGCTTGATCATGTGATGTTTTAGGGCATGTTATTAGCAAGGATGGAATCTCTGTTGATCATGAAAAATTGAAGCGAGTGAATCGCCTAGACTAACGAATGTGGCAAGTCCAAGCTTTTTGGGATTGGCCGATATTACAGAAGATTTGTTAAAGATTTTTCCAAAATTGCCTTACCACTGACTCAGTTGACTCAGAAGGGGACACCGTTTGACTGGACTGACCAAAGGGAATCGGCATTCCAAGAGTTGAAAACTCGACTTGTAACTGCACCGGTCCTTACTCTACCTTCAGGTACGGATGGTTACACTGTTTTTAGTGATGCTTCTCATAAGGGTTTGGGATGTGTTTTAATGCAGAATGGGAGAGTTATTGCTTATGCTTCCCGACAGTTGAGACCACATGAAAAGAATTACCCTACCCATGACTTAGAACTTGCTGCAGTAGTGTTTGCAATGAAAATTTGGCGTCACTATTTGTATGGAGCAACATGTGAAGTATATACTGACCACAAGAGCCTGAAGTACTTTTTCACTCAGAAAGAACTGAATATGAGACAGCGGAGATGGCTGGAACTGATCAAAGACTATGACTTACAGATATTGTACCATCCGGGAAAAGCTAACACCGTTGCCGATGCATTGAGCCGAAAGTCTATTGCCAACTTAGCCTGTTTGCTTACCGGGCAGAAAGAATTGCTTCTTGATCTGGAAAAGTCTGAAATTGAAATTGTTTTGAAAGAACAAGGTGGAACCTTAGCTGCTATTTCTGCTCAACCAGCATTAATTGAAGAGATTAAGGAGAAACAACAACTGGATGATTACTTGAAGAAGATTATTGAGGAAAGAGATTCAAAACCAAAACCAGGATTTAAATTTGACAACAATGTATTGAAATTTCAGGATAGACTATGTGTACCAAATGACACTGAATTGAAAAGGAGAGTTCTGCAAGAAGGCCATAATTCGAAGTTTTCGATTCACCCGGGGAATACGAAAATGTACCAAGATCTGAAACAGAATTTCTGGTAGCCAGGAATGAAGAAAGAGATCACTGATTTTGTATCCAAGTGTCTCCATTGTCAACAAGTTAAAGCTGAACATCAACGACCTGCAGGCTTACTGCAACCCTTACCCATACCAGAATGGAAATGGGAGCATATCACGATGGATTTCATTGTTAGATTACCTCGCTCCAGGAAAGGTATGGACTCTATTTGGGTTATTGTTGATAGACTGACCAAATCTGCACACTTCCTACCTGTCAAGACAATTTATAATGCAGACAAATTGGCTGTTATTTATATTGATGAAATTGTGAGATTGCATGGAGTGCCTGTATCTATTGTTTCTGACAGGGATTCGAAGTTTACATCGAGGTTCTGGCAAAGCCTACAGACTGCATTGGGTACTGAATTGAGGCTGAGTAGTGCCTATCATCTTCAGACAGATGGACAGTCAGAAAGGACCATCCAGACTCTAGAAGATCTACTGAGAATGTGTGTCCTGGATTTTCAGGGGAATTGGGAAAGTCGTTTGCCATTGGCTGAATTCGCCTACAACAACAGCTACCATTCGAGTATTGGAATGGCGCCTTTCGAGGCATTGTATGGCAGAAAGTGTAGATCTCCAATTTGCTGGGCAGAAGTTGGAGATGGGCCTTTGCTTGGGCCCGAGATTGTGTATGAAACAACTGAAAAGATAAAACTGATACAGCAAAGACTGAAAACTGCACAGAGTAGACAGAAGAGTTATGCAGATGTTAGAAGACGGGACAGAGAATATGAAGTGGGTGATCACGTTTTTGTGAAAGTGACACCAATGAAAGGCCAGACTCGTTTTGGAGTCAAAGGCAAGTTAGCGCCAAGATATGTCAGACCGTATCAGATTATTGATAAAATCAATCCGGTGGCGTATCAAGTTGCACTCCCTCCTGAAATGGAGCATATGCATAACGTCTTCCACATTTCGATGTTGAGAGACTATCTCCGGGATCCTTTTCATGTGATTGAGCCTACTCGGATAGTGCTTAGTGATGACTACACCTACGAGGAACGGCCTATACAGATTGTAAACAGACGGATCAAGAAACTGAGAAACAAAGAGATCCCACTGGTAAAAGTTGATTGGCAGAACCATGGTGGTGTGTATGCCACTTGGGAAAGGGAAGATGACATGGCAAAAAGATATCCTGATTTGTTTCCACTGGATCCTGTTTTCTTCCAAACTGAAGGTAACTCGAGTTTACAGGACTAAACTCCTTATAAGGAGGGGAGACTGTAACAACCCTCGTACTGATTACCGATAAACCACTGAATTAGCTACTGGTTACTGATAAACTGAACCGATAATGACTGATAATTGGATTAACTGAAGTACTGAATGGACTGATTGAAATCAAAATCGAAATTGAATAAGTTTATCTATTGAATTGCATATTACATCTGTTTGATTGAATGACTATCTGTTTGAATTTGTATGTTTAAATTGCCAATTGAAGGCCTTATCGGCGGCCGAATTAGAAACCGTTTAGTGTTTTGTAATCAGTAGAATATTTGTGATTTAATGTTATATTTATCTGAAAATTGATTAGGAATGATTAAATTAGATTTAAACGAGTTAATTACCAAGATTGACTTAATTACCACATTGCCATAGCTAGTGGACCTTTGTTTATTCAAATATATTGTGCCTTATTACATCTAGATCACCATTTGATCAGCCCTTTTCTTGCTCATAACCGACTAAACTAGAGAGAGTGAGGGAGAAGAGAGAGAGTTGGACTCAAATTGTTGAATTTGCTTGGAGATTGCTTAGAATTTAAGTATAATTGGCATAATCTAGCTTCCACACCTTGAAATTGACACTCTAGGTAAGGAAATCATCTTCTTCTTGTTGTCTTGATCTAAATCTTGCATGTTTCATGCATCATTGTAGAGCTAAGCCATGTTTTAAGTTCAAGAATGTTGAATTGAAGCTTGATTGTTGCATGCATGGCCATTTTGGTGTATTTTGGAGTTGATTTCATGTTGAATTGTACATGCAAGCTCATGTTTTTATCATAGTCCATGTTTCCACATTGTTTTCAAAGATTGGAGCTCAATAGAGCAAGATTTGAACCTTGAATTTGGTTTAAAGTGCATGCATGTCATGTTTGCATGTTGTTCTTGAAAATTAGTTTGAAATTGAGTTTAATTGAAACACCCTTGGGCCTTGATTTCTTAAATTGAGCTTAAAACGTATTATTCTATGGGTTTGAAAGAGTTTTCCAGAAAATGGGCCCAAGAGGATCGAGTTGGGGGCATCAAACTTGAGTTTTGAACTTGGAACACAAACCTAGATTTTCTAGATTTTTGATGTCCGCTCGAGCGGGGGAAGTGCCGCTCGAGCGGGGAAATCATGCTCCCAGCATTTTCTTCGACTTGTTTTACAGTCCGCTCGAGTGGAGTGTTTCACGCTCGAGCGGAGAAATCGCGCATCCAGCATCTTGCACTGTGCATCATCCCGCTCGAACGGGTGAATGTACGCTCGAGCGTAAGGTTGTGTCTCACGCTTAAGCGGGGAAGTTGACGCTCGAGATAAGGATCTAGGCTGAAGAGGTTGGCAAGAATAACCAACATTCACTACTACAAAAACAGATAAAGATCACACTTTTTTGGTGTGATGTATGTTATTTAATCACACTTTTTAAGTTTTATTAAAGTATGATCTTTGGGAGTGTGATTAAAAGTGGTCATTTTTAATCACACTTTTTAAGTGTGATTAAAAATATTTAGATCACACCTTTTAAGTGTGATCTTTGAAAATGTGATTAAAAATGGTCATTTTTAATCACACTTTTTAAGTGTGATTAATAACATTTAGATCATACCTTTTAAGTGTGATTAAAAATATTTACATCAGTGATTAATAACATTCACTACTAAAAAAAATACTTTTTGTGACCGTCACATGCCGTCGCAAATAATAAAAATACAATCGCAAAAGACTTTTTGCGACAGCTATTTTGCCGTCGCAAAAAAAAAATAAAAAAATAAAAAACACTTTTAGCAACCATTGTTTTACTGTCGCAAATAATTATTTATTAAAAAAAATCATATATGAGTTTGCTACAAGAAAAAAATCAATTACAAGCACCAACCAATTTTTTGTAAATAAAAAATAACAAAATTAACAAATTAATTAAATTTATAATAGACATTATCCATTAACCATCTTTAAATACACTGTACTAAAAAATTCAAGTCTTCAAAAAAAAAAAAAAAAAGAAGAAGAGCAACATAATCTTTAGCTCCCAACATCAACCGCTCGATCGTATCAACTATTCCCTCAACAAAATCTGCAAAAACATATATCAAACAAAAAGAAGAGCAACATTTTTTTTTGGTATCATAATGCTCACTCCTTACACTGAAATTATATTTAAAAAAAGGGTAATGATTCACTATCACTACTATCATTATGCCATTTTCCAAAACTGATGCTAAAGGCTATAATAAATTATGTTCTGACTTTTTATGTATAAAACTGTAATAAAAATCTATAGTGTCTATAATGAAGTGTATTGCACACTAAAGTCCTGCCCAGATCAAGTTTCTTTATTATGTCCAAAATAAAGACCTGCAACATAACATATGTTGATAAAGCCAGGAAACAAAGAATGCTAGCCTATCCATTGAGCATCATGTGCATGACTTTGGTGTCACTACTAAATATATACCAATTATACAAAACCAAATGGCCGAGGGAACATATAAATAGAACCTCAAAGAGAAACCTCCAAAAAATAAATATAAATAAATCCAAAAACAACTTGTATGATTTGGAAATTTGAAACAAGATTATAAACTGAATATGCACACAAGAAGAAGAAAAGGGAAACAATAATCTAACCGTTGCCGCAATGAGAAGGGTAATTGGGTAATTGCAAGATTCACAACCATCGTGAATATGTGGAAAAAATTCAAACCTTAGAAAGGAAATAGGTCCCCCTGTACACAACAATATGATTATCTATAAACAAAATACATACCCAGGTAGATATGTAGATATATTTATATACCTATACATAATTTCCCAGATGAATATATATTAGTACATTGCTTCAAGCCTCAGCCATTACAACATGACAAAGAATTCAATGCAGCAATGTGGAACTTCAAATCCTATTCGTCGAAGTGGAACCAGAGAACATGAACTTGTTTACAGATGACAAATTTTAATTGATTGCCCCATTGTATTCAAAATGATATAATTCAATAAACAGAGTTAAACCAGGAGAAGCAAATGATCAAGGAAATTTGTGTCAAATTTTTATACCCACAACTTAATTACTTTGCAAGAGCAAACTTTTCCTTATACAATTTCAAGTGCCAGAGTAAACATTGAAATTCATAAATACATAATATATAGAGGTACATAGATAGGTGTGTTTACCTGAGGAGGATGAAGGATATCGACATAGCAGAGGTGCTGATCTGAGAAGAACATCAAGGAGAGTGTGTGAGATTGAGGGATAGAGAGAGGGAGAGAGAACAAGATTAAGAGGCCAGAGAAATTCTTATTGAGAGAGAGAGAGAGATGAACATAAAATAAAATAAATAAAAAAACACATTCAAAAACAAAAATTTAGAAAATTAAAACAAAAATAAAAAATAAAAAACCAGAGCATACTAGCTTCTGAGAGTTATCATGATAAAAAAATAATAAGTAAAAATCCAAACAGATGGATTATTATGGGCATACTACAACTTTTTGTCGATTAATATAGTATTCTTGGCGCATAACCTTCAAATCATAATTACCTACATACTCAATAATAAAAATTATATTTATATAAAAGAGAAAAAGAAAGATGAAATTAGTACAATGTGGGCACATTTCAATAAATCAATAAAAGAAGAAAACCAATAAATATTGCCTTAAACCTGAGGGCAACCCAAGACTCCATAAGGCAGCCATCTTTCTTCCAACTTGTGATCAAATGCAAAGAAAACTAATGAGTGACAATTGGTAGAAAAGACCAAAAGATCCAGGATTAATCCAAAGAGTGTAAAAGGTCTGAAATTCAACATTATCAAAGTAAAAGATGTTAGCCGCTAAATGAAACAAGATAGTTGATGCACTAAAAGAAATGCTATTACACTTGTGAACTTGAAGAGTCCTGAGACGAAGAACAACAGAGCACTCTTATATGAATAGTGATTCAAAGTAGTCAATAAATGCTCGAGTTATTTTGGTAGAACAAAAGGCACGAATTTGTAGTCACCGGCTGAACGACCGAGTAAAGCACTTATCTACTGCAATTGATTGGCTTCTTCCAACTTTAGCTGAGACTGATCTGGCACAAAACAAAGGCAAAACTGATGAGAAGCAATGAGATTGATAAACCTCGTCCTGGACAAGCTAATGTAGTTTCTAAGCATTCTAATCTAAATGATTGAAAACAATCTGAACCATATGTTGAACATATGAAATGATCTCGACAACAAATTTCCCAAATACAATTAAGCAATATATAATTTCATCTTCAGATGCTTCTTGAGCCCACAGAAAGATGGTGGGGAAAAAAAACCACTAAATAAAATATGTAGTGCATGAAATAAGAACAACTAACATTTAATTAAACAACTAACAAAATTAAAACCTACCTAAGATGGTTAAAAAACCAATTTAATAACAAAACCTAAATGAATGATTAGGCTAGTGATTCAAAGACACTAGTTAAAAGTTGGCGAATTTCTAAAACTATCATCTAGAGACTTCGTAGCAAGAATAAAAAAGGAGCTGGTAAAAAGGCCCAATTCAACACCTAGAGAGAACATCAAAGGCTAATGCAAGCCTACTCAGCAACTAGTAATTTAGCCAAGTGAAAATCTAATTACAAAAAGCAAGAATTGAAACAATTGGATAACAATTTCATAATATAAAATGCAATTGATATCCCATGAAAAAGGCAGGAAACGAGGAGTGCAATAACAACCAGAAGCTTGACTGGAGAGAATGTTCAAACATAGTGAAAATTCAAAGTGCTACAAGGATAAGAAGCTAGTGAAACAGATGGGAGGTTAAGATTAGTAAGAATGACACATCAGTATACTAACAGAATATATGTCCTTAGACCGAATGGAGAGGTAAAAGTAGAAATCAGGTAGGCAAACTCATGTAGTTTGGTCTTTGAACAAAGAGATAAATGAATTCAATTGAGTTGGGGTTTCCTGAGGCAAATTGAAAGACTTAGCTTATCTCAGAAAGAGAATACAGAAGGCATTGGTTTTTGAGTACTTACACAAGGGATTAAACTTAAGAAATCAGAATTTTTAAGTCAACAGTAAAAAAGTTTAGCAGGCTTACTTTAGTACATCTATCATAATTTTGAGTCAAAAATTTAATGGGCAGACTTCAGAGTAGAAAATAACAGAAACTTCTCATTTTTTGTTTGGTTTGGTTTGGTTATTGTATTTATTATGGTCTTAGATGATCATCTTAGCTCCTAAATGCAGATAATTCATCGTAAAACAACACACTAGTAAATTTTTAAATGGGTGTTGATGGAAGTGCATTTCCAGCTCAAGGTACTTAAATCAGCTGGAAGAATAGTCACCAAATTTGGTTGAGGAAAGCATGTCAATGTTCTCCTTCTCTTTTCTTTTTTTAAAAAATTCTTGATTGAATTGATCACCTAAGAATTGCTTTCCAGATGGTGACATGATACTCAAAAGTGATTGCCATGAGCATATCAAGAGCTAAAAATATTTTTAGATGGGAGCATGCAACCTAAATGAGAAAGAGTGTATTATGTAATCTTGAATTAATGCATGAAACAAGGGAAGCAATGATTATAAATAAATAAAAAAATAACCATCAACTAATCTAAATGATGGCAAATTATTTCTCAACAAGTCAAAACATATTGAGTAGAACAGGCATAAAGAAACAAACCAATCAAATAAATCCTTGTTTGGCCAAACAAGCAGTCGCAAAAAAATAGTTGAATTAGATAAAGTGTTTTTTTTAGTAGTCATCAAGTCAAAAGGATTTACTAGTTCAATGATTAAGTCATCAAGTCAAAAGTATTGAGCCCAAAGAAATTGCTAGATTAATACCCTAAATCAAATAAATAGCCAAACCCAACCCAACGAAGCTTTGTGTACCAATCAAGTGGGATCAACTAACCCTCAATTAAATAAATAAATAAAAAGACAGCATGCCAAATTGAAGTACCATGTGTGGTTAATTTTGACGGCAAACGTCATTTTTGCCGTTTGGTATTAACCCCAAGGGGTGTTCATTGTACCAAATCAAACTTCAAGCGGACTCTCTGTTTTTTGACCTAACCACAGAGGGGTAGAGTGTAATTTACCCAAAGATAAATAATTCCATTTCATTATCACTGGTTTGATCCAATTCCAAATATTATGAAGAACCACCTAACATCGTTAGAAAGTTTTACAAAAAATAGTACCTCCCCATAGCTGCATAGCACCATTGCAAAGAGAGTTTCTGAGTGTTTCCTGATCTTGCATTAATTTTTCTAGCTCCTGCTTCCGACTCTCTTGTGTTTCTGGATTATATTCAAAGTCACGAATCCGAATCACAAGCAAAATCAAATATGCAATACATAAGAAGGCACCTGCTATTGAGATCATTATATTTGACATATTATTCATCCACTTATCTCACCAGAGAATAGGAGCTAGAAATTCTTGAATTTCAACAAAAACAGAAGCTAAAATTGTTATCATAACAGGCATCAAAAAACACAAGGGCTGCTTGAGTGACAAACTCACTTGAAAACCTCTGTCGCGTGCCTTAATTCTAAAGTTGTCAAGATCACAACCTAAAGGTTACAAAGATAAAGAGCATATTCTGGGGACCTAAAACGATTAGTTCAATCAAAAAGTAGTTTTTTTTTTTTTTTTTGAAGCAACCAAAAAAAAAAAATAGTAATACATTCCATTACTTCAAACATTGATACAATACATGACCAAGAAAGATGGCACTTCTGAATTGTAAAATATGTAACAAGCACAATTCTCTAATCCTCGGTGAACTTGCCAATTAAATCTGTGGTGTAGCAATTAAAGCTACCATGCAATTTCAAATTCAAATAATAAACTGACAGTCATGATTACAAAATAAGGTGACAAAGATAAACAAAGAAAGGGATTTTACCACATAAGCAAAGAGTGTCTTGTAGCTTGACAACCAATCTTTCTGAGTATTTAGGGACAATAGCAAGGAAGGTTGTCAAATGCTCATTATGATGATATCCCGAGGCTTCACTAAATTGGACAGATCACAGATGTACCAAGCCGAATAAGAAGAAGTTCAAATCAACTACAAAATCTAGACAAAGTATGTATCATGATACAATTTGATGTGCCAACCAACATGAGGTCCTAGTATCTTTAAAAGGTCTGTAAATCAACATTTCAATCAGTTCACTGAACAATAGTAATACATATATCATAATCAAAGTCTGAAAAGGATGTATTTTACCGATCATAGAAACAAGGATAAATAGAGTGAAGATAACAATATTATAACCATAATAAGGGTATCCATCTTTCAAACAAAGATAATGTTGAAATTTCATCCAATGTCACCTCATGTCATACATAGAATATGTTCAGTCAAGACATCATTTCATCAGGTTAATCCCTATGTGAAAGTAGAAAAGATAAGGTAGATGGTAAAAATCTGGCATCTAGAACAGTAGTAGATTTGTAGTGATAGTACTGGGGGTACATTGAATCCACATAAAAATATGGTTGCTCTACTTAGAAAGTGTCTCTAGATTTATGATCAATAGTTGCCTTCTTACACAACTTGTGTTAATCCTCTAACCTCAATTGGAGACATCTACCATTTGTCACTAGTTAGGAAATAATAGGTGACCCACAGAAACATGGGAAGAATAATAACTTCTAATAAAGACAAAACAGAGGGAGATCCTGAATTTTTGTGCAAAAAAACTTATAAGGGATGAACTATGACAATGTTTAACTCAAGGAAATTGAAAAGGAAAAAAACACTAGATTATTGATTTCATTAGCAAAAGAGAAGCTTGAGTAATTGAGCGAGTCATCACTACACATGTCCCAAACTTACTGTAAATGTATGTTGTTGTTTGGCAAAGACCATAGCTTTCCTTAACAACTCTCCCAAAGAATAGTTCTCTTTCCAAACCTGCTTTGGATATAAACGTTTCTAATTAGCTCCTTCATTTACCGAGCAAATATGATTTACAAACTACGATGGAAATCAAGAGATTCACCGCAAAACACATAAGAATAAGCTGAATATCTTATGAAGGGAAATAATTCATACCGCTACTTTGTGAAAAACATAAACAAAGAAAATATAAATCAGAACTTCCGAAAACTCAGATTCTTAACGTGAGAGATGGGTTAACTCCACCAAGGGCACAAAATTTGCCACATTACATGCATTACTCATTCTTCATTTCATAGTCACATTTAATGGTATTTGAATGCCAATGTCACTTTCATACCCAGTTACAAATGTAAAAGAAATAAACTTAAGTAAATAAGAAAAATAGAAGTGGCAACATTTGTAACCAGTGTCATAGTAAACCTTTTTTGTTCGGTTTGCTGTGAATGAAAACCATTCAAATATATAACTTTGAGCCATATGATTGATTGTTTTGGTTTTGCAAAAAAAACTAAACTCTCCTTAAATAGGCAGAGCTGCCATGTTAAGCCAGCTAGAACGGACATTTTTGTTCTATTGATACCAACAACCATGACCCATCCTATCCAATATTCAAACAACTAATTTATCTTCCCTTCCGAACATTTTCTTGGCAAACAAATTGGAAACATAATATTTTATTTATCATAACCGCATAGAGAAGGATACCCAGTTCACATCACTCGTAAGATCAAAAATCACTGTTTAAAAACGATTCAAGAAGTCCATAAAAAGAAAGCCCCATTTTGGCTATTTTTCACCGACTATACTTGGTTCGGATTCAAATTTTAACAACTAAAGGAAAAATCAATGGCATCAAAATTTAGAGAAAAACCATAAAGATTGAAGTTTGTGGAACAAAAAATGTTAAATAGAAAATAGTTTAAGTATAAACCCATTAGACGCATATAAAATTGTCAGAGTTTTCAGTTATATGAATTAAAACCCTAAGAACAACATAGAATTAATAGCAAATTAATTAAAGATGAACAATAATTTAGTTAGTTCAATTATAGGATTGTGATGCACCAGAACATGAGATTTTACGATAAACATCGTAAATTAAGTGGATCAGAAAACTGAAAATTGAGAGAGAGAGAGAGAGAGAGACGTACCCATTTGTGAGAGTTTAAGAAGGCCGTGGATTTGGTAGCTGAAGAAGGAAGGGGCCGATGAGAAACGTATGAAGAGAGACGATCGAAGCGAAGAAGCGAAACCAAAGTAGGATCACCAATGGTCCTTGAAGAAGCGAAACCGATGCTCGTGAAATTTCCAGTGAATTCGGCGAGAACCACTGTTCCTCTAGCCACTTAAATCAGAGATCAAAGATCAAGTTCCATCTCTCTCACACTCAAAACCCTAAAACCTAGAGAGACAAATGGGTAGAGAGATAAACGGAATGAGAGATTGGGGATTTTGGGTTTTTTCGGGGGGGGATTTTGGATGAAGAGGTTGGGGTTTTGGGAGAGGGGAGAACCCGATTGGGGATTGTGGTTGAACAGATTGGGGATTTTTGGTTTTTGGGGGGAGGGGGAGGGGGGAACGGGAATGGAAAACAAGAAACAGATTGGGAATTTTGGATTTTTGGGGAGGAGGGAGCGGGAATGGAAAGAGGGAGGAGGGGAATCGGGCGGGGATGGAAAAAAGAAAGGGGGGTTTTGGAAATTTTTTTGGATTTTTTTTATTTTTATTTTCATTACAAATAAATATTTAAATAATAAAATGACTTTTTTTTTTTTTTGCAACAGAGGATGTCATTGCTAAAAAAAATTATTTTTTATTAAAATAATTTTTTTTATAGTTAATGAATTTTTATTTTTATTTTTTCATTTAGTAAGGTTAAAAATTTATTTATTTCATATTTATTTTAATGAATAAAAAATTATTTTTTTATTTTTATTTTGTAGAAGTAGGGATAATATTTTCTATTATAAAGTTAACTTTTTTGTGATCAATGTGGCATTTGCAGTGATAGTAGTGGTAATAATGAAATGGCATTTTGCAGTAGTGGTTAATGTGGTAGAGAAGATGGGTGGTGAGAGAGAGATGAGTGAGAGACGGATAGAGAAGAGAGATAGAGAGAGAGAGAAAGAGAGACAGACAGACAGACAGAGACAAAGTGATGAGCGAGAGAGAGACAAAGTGTTAAAATAAATTTTTTTTGTAGTTAATGAAAAAAATTTCATTTTTTTTTAGTTACTAAGATTGAAAATTTATTTGTTTCATTTTTATTTAATTAAAAAAAATATTGTTATTATTTTTTATTTGGTAGAAGTAGGGGTAATATTTTAATGAAAAATATTTTCCACTAAAATAAAAGTTAATTTTCTGTGGTCAATAAAAAATATTTTTCTACGGCCTTTTTTTTTTTTTTTTGTTACTAAAAATCATGAACTATTTTTTTGTGGTAGAGGAAAGGGAGCGACATTAGTGGTGGAGGTGGTGGATAAGAGATGATGGTGGTGGTGGTGGTGGTAGTGATGGCGAAAGATATTAGTGGTGAAATTGTGATAGTGGCAGTGTAGATGGAGTGGTAGGGGTAAAGAAGAGGTAATGGTAGTAGTAGTGGCAGTAGTGGTAGTGGTGGTAGTGGAGTGGTGGCGATGGTAATAGTAATGGTAGTCGTAGAGGTGAAGTGGCGACAGTGGAAGTAGTGGTGGTGGTGGAATGACGTTTGCAGTAGTGGTGAAGGTGGTAGAAGAGATGGGTGGTGAGAGAGAAAGATAAGTGAGAGACGGATAGAAGAGAGAGAGAGAATAGAGCGGGAATGGAAAACAAAAACGAGCGGGAATAAAAAATATTTTTTTTTGTCAGAAATGAAATTTAAATAACAAAATAATGTCGTTTAACTTTCTTTTTTTTTTTGCGACGGAAGTTGTCGTCGTCAAAAAAAATTATTTTTTGTTAAAATATATATATATATATATTTGTAGTTAATGAATTTTATTTTATTTTTTTGTAGAGAATAGGGAGTGCCAGTAGTGGTGAAGGTAGTGGATAAGAGATGATAGTGGTGGTGGTGGTGGTGGTGGTGGTGGTGAAGTTGTGGTAGTGGTAGAGTAGATGAAGTGGCAAGAGTGAAGGAGAGGTAATGGTAGTAGTAGTGGCAGTAGTGGTGAATGTGGTGGATAAGAGATGGTGGTGGTGGTAGTGGTGGCGAAGGAGATTAGTGGTGAAGTTGTGGTAGTGGTAGAGTAGATGAAGTGGCAAGGGTGAAGGAGAGGCAATGGTAGTAGTAGTGGCAGTAGTGGTGGTGGTGGCAATGGTAGTAGCAATGGTAGTCGTAGAAGTGAAGTGGCGACAGTGGTAGTAATGGTGGTAGTGGAATGGAGTTTGCAGTAGTAGTAAAGGTGGTAAAGGAGATGGGTGGTGAGAGAGAGAAAAATGAATGAGAGACAGATAGAAGAGAGAGAGAGAGAGAGACAAAGACAAAGTGATGAGCGAGAGAGAGACAATGTGGTCGCTAAAAGTGCATTTTCTTGTAATGGATAGATAAATCGAGAGGGAGCTCAGTAAATAAAGAAGACAGAAGGGAGAAAATGAGCAACGTGAACACAGTGGGAGAGAGAGAGGGAGAAAGAGAAGAGAAAGAGAGGGACAAAAGGATAAAGAGTGAGAGATAGAAAAAAGACAGAGAAAGAAGAGAGATGAACGAGAGAGAGAGAGATAGAGAGAAGAAAGATGAGCGAAAGAGACATAGAGAGAAGAGAGATGAACGAGAGAGAGAGAGAGAGAAGAGAGATGAGCGAGAGAGACAGAGAGAGATGAGAGAGATAGAGAGAAAAGAGATAAGCGAAAGAGACAGAGAGAAAAAAGAGATGAGAGAAGAGATAGATGAGTGAGAGACATAGAGAGAAAGAGAGAGACAAATAGACAGAAAGAAAAGAGTGATGAGTGAGAGAGAGAAAGAGAAGAGAGATAGGAAGATGAAAAAATGTGTGAAAAGATATAGACAAAGAGAGAGGGAGAGAAAAAAAAAGAGCGAAAAGAGATAAACGAGAGAGAGACAGAGAGATGAGCGAGAGAGATAAAGAGAAGAGAAATAGAGAAGAGAGACAGAGAGAGAAGAGAGATGAGAGAGATAGACAGAAGAGAGATGGACGAGAGACACAAAGAGAAAGAGAGAGAAGAGTGATGAGTGTGAGAGAGAGAGAGAGACAGAGAGAGAGAAGAGAGACAGAGACAGAAAGATAGAAAGATGAAAAAATGAGTGAAAAAGTTCCGTGTCTAAAGCCTCATTTTCTAGTAATGAGTCGTCTCTATCATTCATGGGTAGAATAGAGGCGCGGATTTGGGAGTTGTATATTTTATATAAAAATCAAATTGAAATATTTTATACAATCACACTTATTTAGGGAGTGTGATTAAAAAGTAGTAATATATATATAATCACACTTTAATTAAAATGTGTGATTGCAAAATATATATATAATCATACTTATTTAAAAAGTGTGATTAAAAAGTAGTAGTGTATATATAATCACACTTTAATTAGAAGGTGTGATTAAAAAATATATAAATAATCACACTTTAATTAGAATGTGTGGTTAAAAAATATATATATAATCACACCTATTTAAAAAGTGTGATTAAAAAGTAGTAGTGTATATATAATCACACTTTAATTAGAAAGTGTGATTAAAAAATATATAAATAATCACACTTTAATTAGAATGTGTTGTTAAAAAATATATATATAATCACACATATTTAAAAAGTGTGATTAAAAGTAGTAGTGTATATATAATCACACTTTAATTAGAAAGTGTGATTAAAAAATATATAAATAATCACACTTTAATTAGAATGTGTGGTTAAAAAATATATATATATATAATCACACCTATTTAAAAAGTGTGATGAAAAAGTAGTAGTATATATATAATCACACTTTAACTAGAATGTGTGATTAAAAAATATATAAATAATCACACTTTAATTAGAATGTGTGATTAAAAAATATATATATAATCACACTTGTTTAAAAAGTGTGATTAAAAAGTAGTAGTGTATATATAATCACACTTTAATTAGAAAGTGTGATTAAAAATATATATATATATAATCACACTTAATTGAAAAGTGACATAAAAAATAAATATTATCACACTCAATCAAATTAAGTGTGATTAAAATATCAATCTAATTTTTTTATCACACTTCCAATAAAAGTGAGATCTTTTTTTTTGTCAAAGTGTGATCTTTAACTATTTTTGTAGTAGTGATTGATCTCTCTCCAGCCGAGATAAGGATCTAGGCTAAAGAGGTTGGCAAGAATAACCAATATTTATCTCTCTCCAGCCGAGATAAGGATCTAGGCTGAAGAGGTTGGCAGGAATAACCAACATTTATCTCCCTCCAGCTGAGATAAGGATCTAGGCTGAAGAGGTTGGCAGGAATAACCAACATTTATGTCTCTCCAGCCAAGGTAAGGATCTAGGCTGGAGAAGGTTGAAGATAAACAGATTAAAAAGCTAAAAAACCGAGATGGTTATCTCGGCCAAAAAAGTTTCGAACATACCAATTACAGATGAGACAAACACAAGCAGGATATGAACCGGGCAAAAAGAATGGGAAAATAGCAAATTTCATTCAAGATTAGAACTGCATTACAAGAGGTGGGGGGCTTCAGCCCGGTTACAAATTCTTTCAAAAAGTTAGCATTAAAAGAAGAAAATACAAGATCAGGCAAAAAAATCATCTAGATCTGCATCCAGGTCAACCCAAGCTTCACCACTCGGTAGCCCGGTTCCAGCAGGAAGGTTAGTCACAGCCACTTCTTCAACCGTAATGGGCACCGGTGGATCCACCCGAGCCGACTGAGCAGTTTGGAGACCATGATCATTAGTAGCAGTTGGGGCGTTGTTTGGCTCTGGGGATGCCTCTTCCTCCTCTCCCACTTGAAGCAGTTTTTCTTAAATAGCATTGGCGTAGTCTGCCATATAGCTCGGAATGAAGTAGGGAGGAGGATTCTAGAAGACCTCGGTTTCTTGACCATAACCGAGCTTTGTAGTAGCCGCCTTCCATCCGCATTTGAAAAATATATTCTTTGAAGCTTCACATTGCAGGATGTATGTGGCCTCCCCCTCCTTGTAGCCCCTGTCTTCAGCATCCTCCATTTTCTTATTTAGCTCAGCAATCTCGCCATCCTTTTTCTTTTCAAGCTTGGATAGCTCGCGCAAGTAACGGTTTTTTAGCGTGGCCAAAACTTTTTGCTTGTCCACTTCCGCCGCATTGACCAACTCGGTTAGTCGTGCAATATCTGATTCTAGCTCGGTCGTTTTTTGCTTCGTTTCGTTCAGCTCGACTATTTTAGCGTTTGCATCTGCTACAGCCAGCCGCGCTATCTTACGCAGCTCTAATACGCGCTTGTGAGCATCGTGGTTTTTCTGCATAGCCTGCAAAAGGAGAGAAAGCAAATATGATTAAAACCGTGCAAACAGACGTGTGAATTGGAAAGATAAGTGAAAGGAGAACTTACCAGTACCATCGACTTTGTTACCGAGCAGATGGCCTTCAGCTCGGTCAGATGATCGGGATGCTCCATGTCGACTGCAGGCACACGCTCTTGGCGAGATTGAAGGCAAGCGAGTGGTCTTTTTCTACAACCACCGAGTCTGTATTTGTTATAGCTCGATTTTTGTAGGTCATTCTGGGTGCCCATTTTGAAGAGCTAGCCCAGTCAGAATGCACGGGTTCTAGGCTCGGTTCCATGATCTAAGGGAGCACGGTGTCATCTTCATCCACAAGGTATTGTGGTTCGGTCGACAAAGTGCGAGCACGCTTCCTCGACCGGGATGATGAAGCTCAGGCTGTTGGGAGGGCCACCACAGCTTCGTGTGTTTGACCGGCTTGAAGTGCCTCGGTTTGAACCCCACCGGCTTAAGTTGATATTGTTTTGGTGATCAGGGCTCGAACGGCTCGGCGCTTGGCCATCTCTTGTTCTTTGGTTAAGGAAATGAGGTTGATTTGGGAAAGAGTTGGATCTGGTTCTGGTGATGGTTAGAGAAGGAAGTCAGTTACCCTGGTCTTCCTCTTACCACTGTATCTGTATGTCGGTTCAAAGTTTAAAAGCTTGACCCAACCTCGATCACGATATCGAAGCACGACGCAGAGAGCTTCTAAGTTAGGGTATTGGTATTGTAACTTTAGCTAGTTCAAATCCACATAAGGAAAAAGGCCAACGGTTAGCAGGGTGAAAAGCTTATAAACAGCAAGGGCAAATAATAGACAAATTAAGCCGAGGTGTTCATACCGACTGTTCCTTTATTCCAGTTAATACCGTAGCCCGGTATCTAGGCTTCTTGGTCTTCAAAATTGCCAGAAACCCAAAAAAAAGTCGTCGTTATTCACGTCTTTGTCTGGTGTGTTTTTAATTATTTTCTCTTGACGTCTTCTTATTCTTAAATAATACACCCATCCATCTTCATTCTGGCCAAGTGAGTATTGATGAAATAACTCGGCTAAACCGAGGTTGAGGCCAAGTCGGCGGTTTAGCTCGGCAATGCCATTTATTATTCTATATGAGTTTGTAGAGAGCTGAGTAGGGCAGAGTTTTGTCTACCTAAGGAATACACAAAGAAGTGGCTGAACAGGAAATCGAAGTCCAGCTTCAACAATGGATATTACGGTGAAGGGAACGAAGACCGATTTTCCCCAGTGGGTTGTATCTAGCTCGGCTAAAGAAATGTGGACATCATCAGGAATGTTGTAGTCTTTACAGAATTCCGCAATCGCCCCAGGAGAGTTTACTAAGAAACGGTATTTACCCATTAAAACTCTAATTGTTTATAAATTAGCATGGTGGCCTAGTTCGGTGCAGGAGGGACGTTGAGTATCTCGGTTGAACGTGCAAATGTGTGCCTGGCCAACCTAGTCAAAGTCTGCAAAGTGGAGATAAAAAGTGTTATGCCCAGATCGTTGGACCAGGCTAAAAAAAAGAAGGATAAATAAAAGAAAAACCTAGTTCAGTTCAATGGGATACAACCCGTTCTTAGCTCGGTTGTGACTCAAGAAGGGGCTTCAAGTTTTTTGGCTCGGTCATTAGGCAAGATGATTTTTTGGTTAGGTCGTGACTCCAGGGGTGGCTCCCAAGTTCTAGCTTGGTTAGTAAGAGAGGCTTTTAGTTCGGCCTAATATGCATCTATGGCAAACAAGTCCCTATCACAGTCGTAGTATTATTTTAGATCAAAAGCATCGAGTTACAAATTGTTTGTGAATCCAGAGGAGGATCTATCGCATGGTTTTTGGGACCAAGTGGTTCTTTCTCATTGATGTGAAAACTGTGCTAGCGTGTTTTGAAAAACATAAATATACTATGCTATATATTACTAAACTATACAAAATAAATAGAAAGGGAAAAGGTTAGAGCCACTCACAGCTTTGAGATAAAGGGATGAAGATCAAGACTGTACGAATGACGGCGAAGACGCAAAGCTTTGCAGGAGTTGTGACCGTGAAAATAGAGGCTCAGAGGATAAGTGCAAGAAGATGAACAGTAGTGTGTTTGGTTCAAAAAGTAGGGTTTTTGTATAAAGCATGGATTTGGGCGGGACTGTTCAAAATTTACAGAGTACGAAGACGGCTGTGACAGCTATACTTGGCCAATGGGAGCCTACCACATGTCCAAGATAATAGAAAACGATTCAGACGTACAGAGCAATTGAAAAGACATTTATAGACCGGCCTTATCGATAGCTCGGTGGAAAGTGAGCACGGCTGGCTTGAATGTTCCTAGCTCGGCTGAAGAAGAATAATCCCAAATAATGCATTGCAGATGGAATTAAGAGGCTATTGAGAGGGAGTTTTTATGTGTATTTAGGGCCGAGCTAGGCCCAGTCATTACAGTGGACCGATTCGTGGGCCATAGTAAAAAGGACTTCACAAATTGGTCCTAGCTTTGTTAGCTTAATCTAAGTATGGTGGCAATTACTTCGGTCGAAGAGATGGTTGCAAATAGCTCGGTCCATATACTCTGGTTCAAGGTATAGTTGATCAATAATCGAGCTAAAGCATCACTTGTGGACGCACCGAGCTTAATTATAAGAGTGTGATGGGACCGAGCTAGGTGAAGCTCAGTTAAATCTACCGCTTAAGCGTAGCGGTGTTAGCTCGGTCGTGTTATCATTCAGCCGTAGTAAAACCATCTCACTTGGTTAAAGCAGTGAGGAGGGTGTAGAAAGACGAGCACTACCTTTCTGATTCCTAGGAGGACTCTGCATTAAAGAATAAGAGTCTTACTAGGATTGTGCCAGGCAAAATCTATAAAAGCTCATGATAGGACCCAGGTACAAGTATCACAACTTTGATTCTCGAATACACGAGCTTTTGTCTATTTGTCTATTTTGCTGACTTAGGCATCGGAGAGGTATCCGGCATACACCCGCCGGCTAGCTTACGTTTGTGTTTTCAGGGAATAGAGTGACGACGTTTGGAGAAGCGCAGACTTAATCAACAGGATTATACGAAAAAATTATTTCGTCCTCGTACACTTACAAATAAACATTCACGCAATTAGTTTACATCTTTACAGACATGTTAATTTCTTTTTTTCATTTGTATTATTATCGTAAATGGATTTATTAATATATATATATATATATATGTATGTATGTATATATATTTTGTTTTCACTTCACATTTATATCCATACATTTTATTGTTTATCTTTATTATATTAAAGGGAAATTTGGTCAAAACTTCCTCATAATAAAATTTTAGGTAAATTTACCTATAAATTCTATTTTGAGGAATAGTAATCTATTTAGTCCTAAGGATATTCTTATACACTAATTAGTCCATTTGAAAAGAGAGATTTAATATATTATTTAAAAATTAGATTTACTGTTATATTTTTATTTCTGTTATGTTCATTCTCTTTTTTTCTTTTGTGCTAGAAAGGTAAGGTACACAATATATGAAAATCAAATTTGGAATGAATTTTTATATAAAAATCTTTTTTATTTGGAAAAATTTCAAAAGTAATATAAAAATGACTTAAAATATGAAATTCTTCAAACATTTAAAAAAAATGTGGAATTTTTCAAATATTTTGAAAGGAGTACAAAAACTACCTAGTAAGTTTCGGCCAAATGTGTAATTTCAAACTGTAATACTCCAATGTAACACTCAAATATACCACTCAAAAAAAAAAAAAAAAAAACCTGGTCTAATACCCTAATGTAACACATAAAATAACTCCTTACAGTACTTTTTCCAAACATAACACTCCAATATAGCACTCCAAAAAAACTCTTTAGTATAACACTCTAATGTAATACATATAAAAATTTCTTATTGTAATACTCTAATGTAACACTCTAATGTAACACAAAAAAAAACTCCTTAGCATATTTTTACCAAACATAACACTCTAAAAAAACTCTTTAGTGTAACATTCTAATGTAACACACAAAAAAATTTCTTAGTATACTTTTCGCAAATGTAACACTAATATAATACTGTCACGACCCGCTCCCCGTACCTAAGGGTTAAGCATCGTAATGACCAGTAACTGAAGTTATCTTTGGCCAATTCTTGAACAAATTAATAAACACGAGCGGAAGTAATATTTAAGTGAAGGTACCAAAATAATTATCGAAGCTTCTATTTTTATTGCAAAATTTATTGACCAAAAAGGCCGATATTTACATATAAAAATATCATAAAAATGTTGCGTGTGTCTATTCTGCAGCCCTCCGTCTAAGACTTTCCAAAAGCTATTTCTGAATTGCATTGTTTCCTGAAAATTGGTAAACCCTTATAAGCACATGGTAGAGTGAGAAATATTATGTCAAAAGTATATGGGATACAAAATAATCATGAATAGTTATGTAACTAAAATATTTAAAATAATTTAGTCTGAATAAATAATCATTTAAGTAGTAAAACTGAGATTATATAAATAAATAACCATAACCACGGTACCGAATAGGACAGAACAGAGGTCACAGGAGTGACAGTCAGAACAAACGTCCAGATTCAAGAGATGGCTCATACGAACTATAAAGGTGACTCCCACAACAGTATAGCAATTAGCTCCGTACAGCACTTTGCTCCACACCAAAAATCAGAGGGTCAATGGATCCATGACAGACAGAAGGTCACAAAGTGATCAAACAGAGACCAATAGTTATTTTAGTCTCCCAAGACGTGGGACTCCCATGGTGGTACTTACAAAATAAAATTGTTTATAAAGTCATTATCAAATATATACTAAAATTTAAACAAATATATCCATGGGTTTCATTTTAACAAATAGAGTTAAAAAATTAATCCATGTAATTAAAATATTAATATAATTTATAAAATACAAATTACGTAAAATAAATTATGGTAACTCAAAACATGTATAAAACATATAATGATAACTCAAGGTATAATATAACTCACCTTAAAATTAATACATCACTATTTCTTTCCATTATCAAAGATCTTCTTAACTTCGAACATTTCCTTCCCCTTTCTTAATTCATTTTCCTTCCTTTCTCTCTTTTTTTCCTTTTTCTTTCCATACAATGATCACCTCCTCCCTATAATAGGGAGGTAAGAACATTAGCTAGCCAACACGTGATCAATGCATATCCTTCCACAGATTCAATCATAAATTATATGAATTTATACTTATCTTTAATAAATATTTAAGATAATTACACTTTGGCCCAGTTTTCTAATATAACTATATAAATAAATTAATCCCTAATTAAATTACACCTATCATATACCAACAGAAAATTAATTATTTATTTTACTACCACACCCATTATTATTATTATTATTATTATTATTATTATTATTATTATTATTATTATTATTATTATTATTATTATTATTTACTCTTACTTTTATATTTATTTATTTACTATCTTTAACTTTAATTTGGCTTAACTAGTATTATAATATCATATTTCTGTTAATTTAGCCCCAAATAATCATCCCTAATTAATCCCATATTTGATAATCCAATACCAAATTAGATTCTGTATTTATTATTATTTATTTAATAATATATTATCACATACAACCATAATACCAGTATAAAATTTAAGGGACAACTTAAATTTTCGAGTTGTTACAAATACTCTAAAAAAACTCCGTAGTGTAACACTCTGATGAAACATACAAAAATCCCATAATGTAATATTCTAATGTAACACACAAAAAACTTCTTAGTATACATTTTTCAAACGTAACATTTCAAATAAATTTCTTAATACTTTAATGTAACACACCAAAAAGACTTTTTGGCATACTTTTCCTAAACATAACACTCCAATTTAACGTAACAAAAAAACATTCTTAGTGTATCTTTCTTAAGCGTAACACTCTAATCTAACACTATATATATATATATAATAAAAAATAAAAAAATAATGTGAAATTCTTCAAACCATTCCAAAAGGAGTACAAATATTCCTCAGTAAGTTTTGGGCAAATATATAATTTAAAACTATGAGTGTTACATTTGGAAAAAGTACACTAAGACATTTTTTTAGTATTTTTGATTGTTACATTAGAGTATACTACATTGGAGTGTTACGTTTAAGATTATATTGATTGGAGTGTTACATTTGGGAAAAGTACACCAAGATTTTTTTTTTTTTTTTACATTGAAGCGTTACGTTTGGAAAAAGTATACAAAAGAGTTTTTTTTTAGTGTTACGTTGTTAAGCTTAGGAAAAGTACACTAAGGATTTTTTAGTGTGTTATGTTATTGGAGTATTACATTAGAATATTAGGTTTTTGTTCATAATGTGAGATTTATTCTAGAATGAGGGAAAATCCAAAGTTTTTATAGTGCAAATTGCCTAAATGTGTAATTTTGCATTTTGAGAAATCCATTTTTATTGTTAAAAATTAAACCCAAATATACAAGTAACTACATTTTTATGTAATTTTCACTTTAATGGGACCTTTGGACTCATTAAGAAAAAGCACAAAATGGTTTTCTTTAAAGTTCAACACACACCACTATTACCAAAATATCTTTAGTAACTAATTTAATATTTTAAATTTTAAAATAATATAACTTTTCATCTAGATGTCAATTTTTAATAAAATTAGTATTTTTAGAATTCTCTCATCAAGATCTATCAAACAATATTTAAGTTGACTATGAAATTCTTCACACCAAAAACAAAAACAAAAAAAATTACCATCAAAATTAATGTAAACAGTAAAAGTTTACTCTAATTTTCAATAAAATTTCACTCTATTTTACAGTATAATTTTATTTTGATTTACAGTGAAATTTTACTCTATTTTATAGTAAAATTTGTATAACAAAAGAAATAACTCAAGAGCACACTACCAAAATAAAATTTTACTGTCATTCTTAACAAGGCATCAGCAAAAAAAAAAAAAAAGTACATAACTCTCATGTGAATCTCCATGAGCTAGCCTCATGAGATCTAGAACAACATCTTGTAGCTTCTCCTTATCTTCCTTCTTCATCGTCACGGCAGTTATGAAAGCTTTTCGGCCTCTCCTCGCAGTCACCGGCCAACTTTGCAAAGACTTTGTCAATCAATCTCTGGGTTTGGAATTGAATGTAAATCAATCTAATCATCATCATCGTCATTGTCATCATTATCATCATCATCATCATCATCATCGTATCATTGTTGTCGTCAAAATTTGCTCAAATGATCTGCAAATCATTTGTGTTACTGAGCATCATTGTTTGGTTAATGCTTGCCATAAAATCTAAACCATCATTGATTCATTGCTTTGGATGATGATTAGTGTCCTAGAGCTCCACAATCGAGAGGTTCTCCAAACGAAGGATAAAATAGCTAGGGTTGTAAAAATGGCCTATGGGCCCATGGGCTGCTCGAAGCCCGCTTACGGCTCGGGTGGTCCGGCCGAACTATGCCTGGCCGAACCCAAGTCTATTTCAAAGCCCGGCCCAACCGGCCAACCCACCCCCAACAGCTCTATGGTCTCCTAACGGTTAGAAAATTCAAAAAAAAAAAGAAAAAAACATTTCAAGCAGTTATGTAACCATTTATACATCTTAAAAGCTTTTTTTTTATTATTTATTTATAAATTCACTCCCTCCTCTCAAACTCCTATAAATACCATCTCTCTCCCATTTTATTTCTCATAAATAATTCTCTCTCTCAAACTTTCAACTCTTAACTCTCTTAATTAATTTTGAAGTCTTATACACAATTGCAATTGTGTAAGAATAAACTTTTATTAGAAGAAACTAATTAATTGTGTAAGAATAAACTTTTATTAGAATAAGCTAATTTTTGTATCGTATTCGCAAGTCGGTAATATTAATTATTTGAATTAAATTTAATATTTACTCATTTTGTTACATTAATTATTTCTTAACATATATTAGTTGTTATTATTACTCATTATTTAAATTAGCTATTAGTTCTTATATATTTTACTTACATTATTATGAATCGTAATATTGCTAATGTGTATATCGATATTGATGCATATACTACACAATATGAATCTGTTGATTCTCCTTCTAATGCATCTAATATCGATATTGATGCATATCTCTCTTCCAACAACTAGATCATCATCTAGGGACACGACTAGTAGTGTTTGAGAGGATTTCAAAAAAATATCTATAAATAATCCTGATGGTACAATTATATTTCAAGCAGAATGTAAATAGTGTAGAGCTGTGCAAGTAGATCGAATACCCGATCAACCACTCGACTCGGGCCGACCCAGACCGTCACGGACTGTTTTGAAGAACAGAATGGTCGATGGCGGGTTTTCTGCATTAATTTTCACAGATTCGTGATCGGTAACGGATTATTCATATGCATATCCGACCAACCCGACCCGACCCAAAATATTAACTATATAATATTCCTATATTTATTTCAGGAGTATGCATGTTTAGCCTTGGAAATATGCATACAGTCTGCCACTAGACTGTATTTCCACTTTGAAAGACATTTTCTCTCTCTCATAATCCTAGAAGACCAAAACTTGAAAAGTCTTTCATTCTCTCTCTTCTCATGTCTTTTCCTCTTTCTTTCTTTTATATATATATATTTTTTCTCTCTATGACAAACTTAGGAAGACTAAAAATGAAGAGCCTCTTTTCTCTCCATCTTTACTCTTTTTCTTTCTTTTATTTTGTTTCTCTCTCTATGACAAACTAGGAAGACTAAGCTTCCGTTTGGGAAGTGGGCTGGCTTTTTGGCTTTTTGGCTTTTTTGGCTATATGAGCCTGGGGCTCAAAAACCTGGTTTGGGAAGGGCTTTTTGGCTTTTTGACTTTTTTGGCTTTTTGGTGAGGTGTCATCCACTGAAATTACCAAACTGCCCTTTTGATAACTTTTGTTTGGTTTAAATTTTTTTTTTTTTTGGGGTGTGGTTTTCCCGAATTTTGCTTTATTTATTTATTTTTTTTTTATTTTAAATTTGTGGCATGTATGGGCCGTTTTTTGCTTAATGTTTTTTTTATTTTGGGTTTTATTTTATTTTGATAAAATATTTATTTATTTATTTTATTTGTTGTTTGGATTTGCCGTATTATTTTGTTTTTTTTAATTTTCGGTTTTATTTGCCTTCTTTTGTTAAAATAATTTATTAATTTATTTTTTTTGGATTTGCGTAGTTTTTTAAATTTTATTATTTTATTATTTTGGGTTTTATTTTGGCTTTTTTGGTAAAATATATATAGATTTTTAATTTGTCATTTTTTTTATTAATTACTAATTTACGGTTTTGTCGGTTTTTTTAGAATAAATTTTTTTAATTTGTCAATTTTTTTTATTAATTACTAAATTACGGTTTTGTCGTTTTTTTTATAATAATTTTTTTTAACTTGCCATTTTTTAATTAATTACTATTTTACGGTTTTGACGCTTTTTTATAATAATTTTTTTAATTTGCCATTTTTTAATTAATTACTATTTTACGGTTTTTGACGTTTTTCATTTGTAATTTACGTGTTTTGCCGCTTTTTATTAAGTTAAAATGTTATTATTTTTTTAATTTGTAAATTATTTTAAAATGTTATTAATGTTATTAATTTACGTTTTTATTTTATTTTAAATAATTTAATTTTAATTTATAATAATTTAATTTTAATTTAATTTTAAATATTTAATTTTAATAATAATTTAATTTCTGTTTTTTTTATAATACTTTAATTTTAATTTTATTTTAATAATAATTTAATTTGCGTTTTAAAATTTATATTTATTTTAATTTTATTTTAAGTATTTAAATAATGTAAATAATCTAAAAATTCTGTCGATAGAAAAAAATTAAAATAAATATACAAAAAATTATTTTAAGGCAAAAAAATTTTTGTAATTTAAATAAAACTCACATAATAAATTATTTTTAAAACTCATAACCAAACACATAACTTGAAACTCCATACTACTTTCACAACTCTACACTCAAATTAGAACAAAAACACTTAACAAAAAATTAAAATATTTAAAACTATTTTTATAAAATAGAGTTTGAATTTATTTTTATAAAATATTTTAACAAAAAACAAAAAAATATTTTTTTTTTTTTTTTTTTTTTTTGGCTGCTGCCGCATTTTCATTTTTTGGATGAGGGGTAGTTTTGTGAATTGGAGGTTAGAGTTGAAGATTGCAAAACAAGATTGTTGGTTTTGTCATTTAGTGGGCTTTTGAGCCTTTTTTGTCCTTACATGGCTCATTGAGCCCATGAGCTCTTCCCAAACATTGCCTAAATGAAAAGCCTCTTTTCTCTCTCTTTACTCTCAACTGAACAAATTTATTTCTCTCCTAAACGCTAGGTAGATCAAAAATCGAAGAGTCCCTCTCTCTTCACTCTCGTCTCTGCCATTTCTCTTTCTCTCATTTTTTTCCTCTATCTTTCAAAGGTAAACTCATCTCTACCTCTCTTCCTCATGTTCTCTTTCTTTTCCCTCTCATTTTTCTTTCAATGGTGATGGTTGTGGTGGCAGATGAGGTAACCAACGGTGATGATCGGCGATGGTTACAGTTGCAGTGATGGTGATGTCTCTCTCTCTCTCTCTCTCTCCCTCTCATTTTTCTCTATTTTCTTTCATCCAGTCTATGATAGATATATATGTATGAGGAGTTTAATTTCATTTTTTTTTTTTAAATTTCACCCATTAGATTTTCGAAATCGAATGAACCGACCATCAAACCGCATTCTTTAGTTCGGTCAATTTCGAACTACACTTCGATCGAGAATAGATCATTGATTTGTTAACTCGAAGGCATCGGTTTGGCTGATGAATAAAGGGTAAACCTGAGCCAAACCAACCCGTGCACACCCCAAAAATATTGTACACATTTATTTAGTGCTTCATTTGCAGGGGATTCTAGTCATCTAAAAAGGCATGTTAACAAACATTTATAAAGTTAACAACCTGGTACTAGAAGTCAAATGCAATTAGGGACTTTATTAACTGGTCATTTGCAGACATTTTCATATGATCCTATATATGCACAAAATTTTGTACTTGATTATATTATTAAAAAAAAATAATCTTTTACTATCAGTGAATGTCCCAATTTTTTTACAAATGGTTCACGAAGGTTTTGCACTACAATATCAAATTTTTTTAAGAAATACTACTAGAAATAGGATTTTAAAAAAATTTGAGGATATTAAAAGTAAATTATTTGGCATTTTCAAAAATTTAAATAGAAGAGTTTATTTAATATCTGATCTGTAGTCAAATAATGATTTAGAATATCAATAAATCACTGCATATTTTATTGATAATGATTGAAAATTAAATAAAAGAATTATTTTATTTAGATTAGTTGAACTTTCATACACTGGTCATTCATTTGGTATACAAATAAAAAATGTATTATATGAGTGGGTTTTGCAAAATAAAGTATTTACTATCAGTTTAGATAATGCAACATATTACAAGCAGACTGTAACCCATTTGAAATCAACTTTACAATTACTTGTTGATGGTGATTTATTTTATGTTCGTTGTTGTACTCATATTTTAAACTTGATTGTTAAAGAAGTTATGCATGTATACGAGACTTCTGTATTGGTAATAAAAAATATGGTTCTTACTATTATGTCTTCTGCTAATCGAATTTCAGAATACAGAAAATTTGTCAATGAGAAAGTATGCAATTTAAAAAGTTAATTTTAGATATAGATAGCATGTGAAATTCAACGTATAATATGTTAAAGAGAACTTGTAAACAAAGAAAATTAATAGATTTATTTTTTGCAACAATATCAATAGAAGGAGTACTAACTCTCACAAAACTAAATTGGCACCAAGTAATCTAATATAAAAATTTTTTAAAAGGTTTTGATACTGCAACAAAATTATTTTCTCACATATATATATATATTCCTACTTCACCATTTATTTACATATATTAGCAGAAATAATGAAAGTTTTTACAAAATATATGGATAATGAATATTATGTAACTATTATTACCACAATAAAAGAAAATTTTGATAAATATTTTGATTCATTACCTTATCTTTTAGATTTAGCTATAATAATTTATCCTAGTTGTAAAAAAATTGATTTATAAGAATTTTTAGAAACGTATTTTTGTTAATCAAAAACAATTTGCCCCCTATTATGAAAACATGCAAAAAATTATTTGAAGAATACAGGACAACTGCAATTGGAAATACACCTACACACTCTACACCAGCATCATCTCAAGGTAGAAGATTAAATGCTTTTTCAGCAATAAAAACTAGAAAAATATCTCAACATACAAGCGTAAGTAGTTTTGAATTTAAACGTTATTTAGATAGTCCACTAGTGGATGATAGTGAAAATTTTGATATTTTAGATTAGTGGAAACAAAATGAACCTATGTGACCTGTGTTTTCACAGATGGCCCATGATATACTAACAGTTCCTATTTCTACAATTGCTTCTGAAACATCTTTTAGTGTAGGTGGACGAGTGCTGAGCGATTACCACAGCAAGGTTTTGCCCCAAATGGTTGAGGCATTGATGATATCCATAGATCATATGCATGTGTTTACGAGAAGATAAAATTATAGTGAAAATGCGAGAATTCAAAGCGATTTGGATGGCATATCCTTGGACTTGTCTACCTCTTCCAATGATTGATCAACAATTTATTTTTTACTATTTCATTTTGTTATTATTTTGTATTAAATTATTAATGTGGAGTATAATGCAAATGATTAGTAGGTTAGTAGGTGCCAACCTAGTTGAGATGTACTTGACCTATAGTGGTGCAAGTACTTTACCATCATCAATAATCTACAGTGATTTTATTTAATGATATAAATTTTTATAATATTTTATTTCATTGTGAAATAAAAATTATTCATTCAATAAATGTTATCTATTTAATTTAATGATTGTAATATTGAAAGTTTTATTTTTATATATATATAAAATTATTCATTTCAAAAAAAAAAAAAGTATATAATTTTATACTTTTTTAGTCATAACCAAAAAAACAAAAGTTATGCATAATTAAATTTAAATACCATCACATGAAACATAACCAAACATTTCATCAATTTTAACTAAAATACTCTAGTACAATTTTTCTTTTGTTTTTTTATTCCTCATAAATAACATTTATATATAATATAATTATAGTTTAATTTTCACACAAAAAACAGGTCTACTAGACTCGGCCTGTGGCCCAAGACTAGGCCCTAGGCCCTAATTTGATCTTGAGCCTAGGGCCCTACTTTTCAGCCAACGGCCAGGCCCGAAAAAAGGCTGCAGCCCACATGACATGGTGGGCAGGCCAAAATTAAGCCCCTAAAAACAGCCTATAAAAATAAAATATACTGTATTTGTGTCCTTATTGAATGAAAAATCTATTTTGAAGGGTTTTATACATCAACAATTATTGAAGTGTCCTTTTTTAATTAACAAACTTTATGGAAGAGTTTTGACTAACTTTTCCTATATTAAAATTATAATAAATCATTTTCATTTATAAACTTTTATACATTTTTGCTAAGGTTTTGATGTAATTTTAACATAATAATAATAATAATAATAATAATAATAATAATAATAAAGGAATGCATTTATAGAATGACTTAATAATTTATTAATAAAATGAGTCATTTATTATGCGATTAAAAACTTAGGACATAATGTAATTTTCAAAATTACAGAGAACAATTTATATTTGGATGAAGCATCAGTAAATCTCAAATAATGGACTTATGCACAAATTAGTCCTGCATCTTTTCTGTTGAACCAAAAAGTCCTGAAACGTACGAAATGGCACATTTGTCCTCCATCATGTGCATGTTTAGGGAAATTCTATTTTCATACCGGCTTCGTTTGGGAAGCCATGGTTTGGGCTTTTTTGGCTATTTTAACTACAAAAAATAAAATAGGTTATTTTAGCCATAACAAACAAAACATCACATCCAACCCATAATCATTACATTCTTCTCTCACAAAAAAACTCAAAAAAGTCAAAAAGTCAAAAAGCCCTTCCCAAACCAAGCTTTTAAGCCCAGGCTAAAAAAGCCAAAAAGCCAACCCATTTCCCAAACGGGGGCTAAGTTTCTTTACTCCACACACTTAATGAATTTTTTCAGAATCACAATTTTATCCTTTAACAAAATTACCATCTCACCCACCATCAATTAATTGTCTCTCGTTTGGTTCGACATTGAAGTCTTGCTCTGAAATCATCACAGTTTCTTCAATGTCCTCCTTGCTTCTAACAGTGATCCACTCTTCTTCCCAACTCCAAT
Organism: Camellia lanceoleosa; assembly: GCA_025200525.1. NCBI lineage: Eukaryota > Viridiplantae > Streptophyta > Magnoliopsida > Ericales > Theaceae > Camellia > Camellia lanceoleosa. The sequence goes on along the minus strand of CM045771.1, from coordinate 59,816,441 downwards.
TGGGCAAATTTGAACTACCTCCAATCAAATTTCGGATTCTCTCCGCCAGAAAATTTGAAGATGAACCGATGTGGGTCAGATTCCGCTGAGCTTCCGATACCTCCACTAAATCTCAAACACCTTGATCTAACATAGTCATTGGAGAATTCCGAGTAAATTCTTCATCTACTTTAGGAGAATTCGATTCCAGATCATCAAGAAATGGGTGACGAAGAAGCTCTTTACCTGTCCATCTCTCTTTGGAATCTCTTCTCAAACATTTTCCTAGAAAATCTTTAGCTTTCTCGGAAAACCAGGTAGGAAGCTCTGGCACTTCTTCGAAAAACCCAATTGTGTACAGAGTCAACACAGGGTCGTTAACCTTCGGCTATGGGTGAAACCCAGTGGCCATCTCAATTATAGTACACCCAAGAGCCCACACATTAGCTGAAAACCCCTGTTTTTCACCACGCACCACCTCCAGTGCCATAAACACAGGTGTACCGAAAAATGGCACTGCCGCAACTCCGCCGTCCTTTACCACCAATTTGGCACAACCCAAGTCTGCAATTTGATACCATCTTCGCCGATCAAAACATTCTGACCCTTGAATTGCAGACTTGGGATTGGGTAAGGGGCACGAGGGATGAGAGTATTGAGACGAGGAAGGGAAAAGACTGGTTGTTGGCTATCGGCGGCCGGTAGTGGACGATGGCAAGGGTTATGGTTAGGGTTTGTTGGAGGAGATGAGGGTAATATGGTATTATATGAAAATTGGTATTGTGTATTGAGATTAAATCAATATATTTAATTTGTGTGTGGTGTATACTAAGTAAATGATGTATATTGAGAGAATTGTGATGTGGAAATAGAATTACTCGCATGTTTATGTTTTAATTGGATGGCAATGTAGGTTTTGGGCACTGGTAAAATTACTCTTCTGGACAGAGAGTGCACTATAGAGTTTTATAGTTTTTCCTCGTTCGAATCTTTCAATCTATATAAGGAAACATTGATGATCAATATTTCCACATTTGAACGTTACCATCCTGATTGAAACCTAATGTGGTTTTTGGATTTCCGAAGAGATATTGTATGAATTCCACATTGGTGTTTCGGGAGGAACCCTAATTGGATGAATATCTAAACTATGCATATCAAGTAAGAGCATCATGGACTGTGCCGGACAAAGCTTAGCGTCGTCTTCTCCGGTGATTTGATTAACATTGACAGACATTAGTATTTAGTGTCCTATACGCCGCCGATTCAACCATTACCGCAGTTGCTAACGATGACAATGAAACTCAAAGGTGTGCAGCTTTTGCGACTGTAATTGTTGATGTATTTTGAAAATTTTAACTGTGATTTTTTATTTTTGGGTGTTGAGTGTGTGTGGTGTTGTTGTATTCACTCATTTCCCCGATGTACTTCGCAAAGTGAGTTTAAGGCATACTTCCCATGTGCATATTCCAGATGATGGTGTACATATCGTTGGTAGTGTGACATTGGTCAATATTGTTATCAATATTCGTTGTAGTAGTGGTGTTGATTGAACGGTAATGGGTGCTGGTATAATTTCGATGTTAATGTCTCAAGCTATAATGATTAAGAATGCCATGTTTGGGTGATTTAGGTTGCGTGGTTGTGCCGTAACATCAAAGATGTGTGGTGGTAGTTTGATGTTATGCCAACTCATCTTCTCACTCTTGATGTGAATGTGTTAATTTAGACCCTTCAAATTTGGTTGTACATCATCGTAGTGTAGGTTACAAACATAAAAGATGTTTTGCGGCACATCGAAGGTGTGTAGTATTGGCCACTGTAATCATTGATGGTTTTTGAAAATTTTGTATGTGATTATTGATTTTTGGGTGTTGGGGTGTCTGTGTCATTGTTGTACTCACTGATTTCCCCAATGTACTGCGCAATGTGCTTTTTGGACATAATTTCCCATGTGCATATCACCTATGATCGTTTACATGCGTAGGGTAGTGTAACGTTGATGTTAAGCCGACGTGCATTATAACGTTAGATGTGAATGTGTTACTTTTGACCAATACTTATTTGGTTCTAATGTCAAATGGTCTATTAGAAACGTAAAAACTGTTTAGTGGTAGTTTGATGGTAGGTCAATGCATTTTGGTACGTTTGATGTGACTACGCGGGATTTAGTGCTACATCTGATTTTTTTTATTTGAGTTTTTTACCGCTTTCGTATGCCACAATTTTGTTTGTAATTGCGTTAACCCAAAAAAAAAGAGGTGTATTTTGCACAATAGTATTGCATAATGTGACGTCGGTCCATATGTTGGATTGTTTGAAGTTCACATCATTTGCCCTTACATGTATTTGTGAAATGATTGCCATCGTTGTGTAATGGTTTGTTATGTTAGTGTGGGATTGTCGTGGCGTTGTTAACATTTGGTGTTGGTAATATCGTGTCCCCAAAGTGGTAAAGCCAATGTTGCCACTAGTGAGAATGTGAGTGGGATCATTAATTCCCAAATAAGGGAGGTGTGTGATGTTGGTTGGATGTTGCAGGGAAACATCAGGCCCATATGTTGGTTTTTGATTCATCAGTCAATAACAAAAAAATGGCTTCAGTGTTGGTGTGTTTTGTTTTGGCGCAATTCATTGATCATGCAGTTGCCACCCCATTTAAGTTTTATTCAATTGGCAGTCATGTTTGTCTTTGGATTTGGCACACTGTCAACCATGATAATGTTTGTGTCGTTGTTTCATACATTGGGATGCAATGTCCATAGCATTGCGTTTAAGTTGGTATGGAAATTATGATTCTCGTCTCAGTATTGCTCAACATGCTTTGGCAACCCATTTGGCGAAAAAATCTAATGGACACTATTTTTTTATGTGCCAGGTAACGCTCGGCAACAGACCCCCCATAAAGTGCCCATTGTACGGACTGAGGGCCCAATATGAAAAAATGCATGTCGACCCGGTTAGCAGTCAGGAAGCAAGCAAAGTTGTCGTTCAAGTGTAAAAAAATTGCATCAGCTATGAAGAAAAGGCCCCGTGTCGACCCATTGAGATTTATGTACCATTCGAACATTGTCGGCGTGATCAAGACTGTGCTCGAGGTGAACCTGAACGATGGGCACATTCGACAACTCAAAAAAACTCCATTCTGGTTAATGATCCACAACACCACAACAAACTTCCCAGAGTAATAAAATCAGATTCCACAACCAACAAACCCACATCAACAATTTAACCAATTCCATCGTAAATCACTGAATCAAATATACATAAAACAGAAATGTAAAAATACGTTACCCCGATGAACAAAATCACATCAGCACTAGAATCCACTCGATCCCACAAAAAATGGATAAACATGTAAACTCCAACAATACCAAATCATATAAAAAGATTCCTACCCAACTAAATAAGACTAAATGGTTCATAAGAAAAAACAAAGGACCAAATGAAACAACATTACCTCATTTGGGATTTATCGGTGATTTTTCCTTTATGGTTTTAAGTCAATCTCAAGAATAAATATTTATAATTTATCCTATATAATAATGTTATGGCTTTTGCACTTGAAAGTACCCGCTCAATTTTCTCATTCTCACCATTTGATTTTCATTTCATGATCATGTAGTAAAAAATAGTCAAGTAAAGCTTTAACACTGGTAACGACGAGTTAATTGTAGACAACTCTGAAAATTTTAACAATTGTTACAAACTTATGAAATAAAATAGAGATTTTTATTCTGTTTATGAAATAAAAATAATCAAAATTGGTGTTAGTAACTCTGTTGGTGGGTTGTTACAGTTCAGCATGGAACCGGCAATTCCATAATTATCTTGATCAAATTCTCTTTCCAGGCGAAGTGGCAGAAAGCTCAAAATCATTTCAATTATTAAAATTATTAAAAAAAAATTAATAAATAATTAAGAGCAAAAAAAAAATTACATGTCATTATCAACTTCAAGCTTGACGCAAAACTTGAAGTTATAATAAGTTAAAAGCATCAATCCTCCAACTTCTCAATAATTAGTTTTTCAATTTATCAATTTATTTTTGCCTAACAAGCTATAAAAAATTGCACTAAACACTACTTTTAAAAATAAAAAATAAAAACAACCCATAAGCTAACACAACACCATGGCAGCATTTAGTTATTCTTTAGCCTTAAGAAGAACAGGAAAGAGAGAATAGACATTTCATTAATTTGACATTGTTTTGCACTTCAAAATTCAATATTTGTCACTTTCAACTTCTATACCCACCAATACTCCAAATACAGAACCAGAACCAACATGCTTTGACCAACACAGTTTTACACCACTAGAGAGAGAGAGAGAGAGAGAGCACAACTCACAAAGATATTTTAGAAGCAATTGGAAAGCCGCCAAGACGACTCATATATAAATGCAACTCAGTTACAAACAATGCAGCCAGGAGCTAGCATATCTTTGTCACATTCTTGAAGAGACGACTTCAACGGAATGACAGAACAAAGAATTCTGTGAAGTCGCCACTTCCCCAATCAGCAAACAAGACCAATTGAAACCATACTGTTTCAGTCAGTCACAAGTACTGTCTATGTATCCTTGCTCGATTCTCTTCCCACCACAGTCTCGCATGTATCTCCCCAAACTTTTCTCGACTGCACGACAGATGCGCATAATAGAGGGGTAAAAACCCAATTCAGCTCAAGACAATACAAATACAGAATTCATTCATTTCAAAAGAGAGCAATTGGAAGTATTTTTAATTACTGTGTTTCATAATTTTCTACTTTCATTACTGCAAAATTTCAAATCCATTATTAAATTTCTTCTAATTAATGCATGGAAAATGCTATACATAAACAGATTTCTTACCAATTGGCTCTGATATCATAGATCATCTTCTACTATTCTGAATTTTTAACACAACATGGATACATTATGACCCATTAGAAAAGGTAGCTGTCTGATCAAATGGTTGCATCTTTACGCAGTACCAATTAATGTAAAAACATGGGTGGCCCTTTTTTTTTCACTGATATCTCATCTAGCCAGAGAAGAGTTTGATAATTTTAACTATTATGCTATCCGTTGCCACTGGTATGATGATGATCAGATAACAATGAATGGGACTGGTCAGATATGCAGGTAGCAAATTCACCAGCTCTAAGAATACAGGCTAATTTGTTTCTTCCACCTTAGTTTGCTACTTACGTAGCAGGCTGAAAATACGCACCTAAATTGTTCTACCATATGAAGCAGTAAAGAAAAACCATAGACCTAATGTTCATTTGCTAGCATATAGCCTAAACAATGTTGGCAATGTCATTTATTGTCGGGTTGTGTTGGCATCCCACATCAGTTGCGGACAATGTCCAAGATGGACTTATACAACGGCCCAGAACAACTCCATTGTGGAGGTGCCTTTTGGGTTGGAACCCAAAGGGACAAATCCGTAGTGGGGGTCATAGGGGACAATACTCTTAGGTTGGAGTTAGGCTGCATGTCTAACATGGTATCAAAGCCAAGGCCGTGCTTGCACGGAGCTGAGGATGTTGGCATCCCATGTCAGTTGTGGCAATGTCCAGCACTCCATACTACAGCTAATACAACGTATTCCCACCCATTTAAGGGAATTGATGAAGAGTTGATAGACAAAACTAACCTGAATCTGACACGTCTGAGTTCCCTTTTGCCGCCAGGCAGTGCTCTGATGGTAATGTAAACCCCTGGTTCATCCTGTTCCACCCATTCAGCCTCTAGATCACTGGCAGTGCTGATGGATAGCTCTCCAGAGCGATCTGCCTCCCTTGATGAGCTAGTCCTTATGGAGGCATCTACTGATGATGTTTCTGTCTTAGCTCCACTAATGCTTGAGAGTTTTGGGGTTGAGGTCAGACCAGAGTCATAGTTGTAGCGAGATTGCATTGGGTGGTGATCAAGTGAATCTGAGGATGAGTATCCCATTCCAGTTCCCAAAGGACGGTACATGGTACGAGGTAGCCGTTCTCTAGTCAGTGGCGGTGTAATAGGACTGTCCTCAACGGACTCCAATTTTGAAATCTGGCAAAGACAGGAAAATGACATTATTGGCATGGGATTTTTATATTTATTATTAGTATTAGTATTATTATTTTATTTTTAATTAACTTTTTCAATTTACACTTATAAGTTCCGACACCTTAAAAAGAAATGGGGACAACCACTTTATATTCAATGGTCCATGGTTAAGCACATAGCTCACCTCATCTTCAGATCTGGGAGGAGTTGGAAGCGGGAAAGCTTGACGGTTTAACCTCTGAACGTTATAGAGTTCCATTACCCTGTCATAGTTCTCTGTCCACCACCTTTGAGCTTGCCATTTGTTGAACGTTTCTCGGCTAATCAACGGATATAAACTTGTAATTAAAATTCTTGAATAAGTTGGTCAAAACAATGCATAAGAAATGGCAAATAACTTGAGGAATTGTCAACATGGCCTCCACTGTGCATGTTTTAAAAAAATTGTCAAATTCATGAGAAATTAGATTTTATTCGTGACACATTATAAATAGGAACCACATGCTTATTGCTCAAGTCCTCAAGGCCCAAACCCATCATGAAGAGGTGCTCTTAAGCATTATACTAGGTAATCTATTACGAAATTGTTATTATAAGTGTAGCCACTAAATTGGGCCTACCAAAGCTTTATTGACAAAAAGCGGTGCTCCCTCATAAAGGCTTTTGAAAAGCCAATACTGCCTTTAGTGCATGGAATATAATAAGTTTCATTGACTACATAGTGGGCATCTAATTCCTTAAAAAAATAGCAACAATCAATCAATAGCTTAATTCTGTTACGTAAGCAAACAACATAATTGAATAACTAAAATCATTTTTAACGGGTACATGTCTTCACACACACTCATCCAAGAGGTGAAGATAAGACGATTAACTATGCAAATTTTCTTCTTAATTCAAGAAAAATGCACTTTTGTAGTTGCAATTTAGGTTTTCCATTACCAGAACAATGTAATCATATCGGAATTGTGTTCCATGTCACTTGTTCTATTTCCACAGTGACAGACAAAGTAAGTACATGGTATATTCAAAGTTTGCTACTTTATACTAGTGAACAAAAATGTGAAAGCTTCACAGCCCAGTTCCTTGTTGGTGACCAAAAAAAAAATGCACATATACGAATTAGTCCTTTGTTATTTACAAATAAAATGACAACAAATGGCCACAAGGAGACAAGCCAAGGAATTAAGCGTGACGAAGATTAAAAAGGAAGGGTAGACCAATCCCCGACAAGACAACAACACTTTGTAAAAGCTTCTTCAGCACAATCAAACCAGGCCCACTAACAAGTTATGATGAGTTCTCCTTTAGGACTTTCAAAAAGAAACCCATTTAGGATTGCTTTTCCATAGTGGTGGGTTGAAATTACTGTCAGCTCAGAATTTTTTTGGAAATTAACAGCGGTTTCTAAGGCCCTGTTTGGGTGGAACACCTAATACAGTGATGATAGACTAGGATTCAAAATCAAGTGCAAATCTAACTATTAAACAAAAGGATAACTCCGAAAGCAAAAAAAAAGTTTGCATTTTTGTTTTAGGATTGCGTATTTCTTTACAATAATATTATCTACAAAAATTATGAAAAAATAAATCTACTATATGTTGTTCAGCTGTTAAAAGTTGCAGTCGATGAACCCCCGCAAGCCTACTTGCCATACAAAAAAAATAATAAAATAAAAATAAAAAACTGGAGAGATCAATTTTTCATCACAGCCAAACAACACTAATTGTATCCTCAGGTTGTAAGAAGAACACAGTTTGATCAACAATTAATGAGACATTCCAAACTAGAACTCAAAAGGCATTTTTACCACTTACTGATCGAAAAAAAAATTAACAAAATTTTGCTCTTCAAAGCAATCAAATTATTTCGAAAATGCTAAGAAAATACCATTCAAGAATAGCAAGAAACACAAATTCCCTTTGACAACAGAACCAAGAAAATGAATATTCGATCATAGCCAAACAACGACCATGGCACAAAAGAAAATACCTCCTATTTGTATGTTTTTATCATAACAAATATAAAAAAATAACCATCCAAACTTTTTGTCCGCACTCAATCAATTGGGAATACAATGCACCAAGGGGCATTTTCGTCATTGGAAAAAGTTGCAAGTGATATTGACTTGTGAATTTTTAAATGGGAATGGATTCACTACAGTTGGAACTTGGAAGACGTTGTGCTGGGCTTGATGAGCCGTCAAAGGCCAACTTGGTAATCAAACCATTAGAGTTTGTATGAAAAAAATCAAATTATTCGGATATTAGTAACTATATTAGATGACAATTATTTTTAAATAAAAAAAATCACAAAACAAATATAATTTTAAAAATAGATAAATTATTTTTTTAAGACAAATATTATCTAATTATGTGGCTATGATTATCCGACCATAGTGATTACATAAATATTCTAATCAATTGACTATACAATATAAACATTTTGAATTACCGAGACAGGCATACCAAGGCCCAATAACGCATCTCTAATTGGATGCACAACTCTAAATCCATTCAATTTTGAATAGACCCAATAAATAGCTCTTTACATATGTAAAGTACATAATTGCTTGAAATTTAAAGCATGTATTTAAAAGCGCCTTATCAATTAAAATACCCAGAATAGTTAATTCCAAAAAATAATGAAAAATAAAAATGTTGAAGCAAATAAATAGCCACCTACTGACTAAAATAAAACTTAAATTAAAGCCTATTGTTAAACATGTTAAGACTCAGAATATTTAATTCCAAAAAATAAAGAAAAATAAAATATTGAAGCAAATAAATAGCCACCTACCAACGAAAACAACACTTGAAATTAAACCCAATTCAATTGTTAAACATGTCTAGACTGGGAGGCACGTCTGATGAGTAACAAATAAGCAAATCAGGACCGTCCAAACCAAATCAGAGAGAACAGTCAAATGAAATGAAAGTACCTGAACCGAATACGCTTGAGATCGTTGCCGCCACGTGGCATCGAAACAAAGGTGATGAGAACTCCTGGCTCCACTTGAGCGACCCACTCAGTCGGCTCGTTTTCCTCCACGAACACGATCGGGTCGACCCGGCGCCCGCTAGCCGACGCCGGCGTCCCCTCGCCGCTCGAGATTCCTTTGAGCCTCGCCTCCATCTCCTTCCCCCACTGCCTCGACGCCGTGGAACTGGAGTTCGAGCTCGCCGTCCTCCGGTACCGGAATCTCTCCGACGCCGACGACTCCACGTAGCCTTTGTTGTATCGCTGCTGCTGCTGAATCGTCGTCGTACACGGATTGCAGTTCCGGTACGCCCCCGATGCCTTCAATGCCATGTCCTTGATCTGGAAAACCAAACACTAAACCCTAATAATTCACACGCACACACATATAGAGAGAGAGAGAGAGAGAGAAAACAGAGCATTCATTCATTCCCCTAATTCACTTGATATGCATGTGTGTGTGTGTGTGTGTGTATATAGAGAGAGAGAGAGAGAGCTGAATTGCCTGAGAAGTGAGAGATTTGATGGCAAGCTTGGTATTTGGAGTGGCATGGGAGTTGATTTGTTGAGGTTGATTGAGGGATTCATCGCCGGGCTGCTTCGAACTGGCTACGCATGTCAGCATTCTCGATTCTCCAGTTGCTGATATATAAACGTATATATGTGTATATATATATAAATATAGAGAGAGAGAGAGAGAGAGAGAGAGAGAGTGAGTTTGGGAAGCTAACTGAGTGATGTGAATTAGGAGTTCATAAGCTCGTTCGAAACTCCTGCAACATCATCATCGTCGTCATCAGATACACCATTAGCACAATGCTTTGTTTTATATATATATATATATATACACGTAGATATAGATATGTATGAATGTATAGAAATTAGAGAATTGTAAGGAATGAGAAGAGACCTGTGAAATGGAATGGAAGGGAAGGAGGGAAATGAGTCGTTTGTGGGCTGGTTGGAGAGAGCTTGGAAGCACAGATAACGAGGCATCTGAGTGCCCGTGCTCAGCCACTTTTAATGCCCCTCCTTAAATTACGCCATCTCATATAGATTCCTCATATTAATTACTCTATGCTTTTATTTTTTTTTTAAGTTAATAACTATCTGTCCTCATTTAAAAATTAAAAATAAAAAAAATCTTGTAACAATTGGTACTAGAGCACATCAAAAAAAAATCTTTAAATTTTTATAATTGACAATTTCGTTTAATAAAAAAAATTTTGTTATAATTTTATTCGTTCTTTTGTTTCAGTGAGTTTGTGAGTGTTTAAATACAAATTCAATCCGAATTATGTCTATGTAGAGGAGTTAATACTGACATTCTGTATCTTGAGTATTTTTTATTTGTCACTTCGTTGACTATATACGGGGATTAATCGGTTATTTATGCACTCGAGCAATGAAGTAAATCATCCAATATCTCTGTCTACAAACTAAATTTTTGAGATATATGTTTTGTTGCTCGAACGGTAGATATTGCATTCTAACGGTTGGCCTATATGTTTGCAGCACCTTTTACTCACACCGCTCGAACGGTAAAATGTGAGTTCGAGCAGTTTTCACAACTCTATTTAGTATAAAAGTACGCTGTTCGTGATTTTTAAGGATGAACCCGTCTAGATTCTCAGAGATGAGTAAAATACAAAGTGTTTTATATTGAAGGGTGGTTTATATGAGTTTCCTTGATATATAAAAGGTGATCGATTAATCAACGAATTACATATTAATAAACACCAAGTATTGATTTTGTTCATTTATTTACAAAAAGATAGAGGTGTTCATTAGTGGATTTCAAAGAACTTAGGCTTGAAACTTTAGTGAATTTCGGAGTAGAAATGGCAACGAGCCGAGGTGAGGCCGGGGATCATACTCCCCGTCCCCAATCCACGATGGTAAAAATTTTCCCATTTCTAGTCCTGGCCCCGATCCCCGACGGGGAACCTATCACAGCCCCCATCTCCAGTTCCGATCCCCAACGGGGAACCTATCACAGTCCTCGTCCCCGCCCCCTAACAGGGATCAGGTTTCCCTGATCTTGTAAATTCCCCAAACCCAAAATAACAAAAAAACAAAAAAAACCAAACAGCAACAACAAGTTAACAACAACAACGATTCAACAACAACATCATCAATAACAACATCATTAAACAACATTAACAACAACATCATCAACATCACAAAGAGAGAGAGATCTGAGTAGAGAGAGAGATCGTTGAAAACTCTAATCATACACACCATAGATCTACGCACATCATCATCTCCACTGTTAGAGAGAGAGAAGAGAAACTCTATCTGTTAGAAAGAGAAAAAGGACACACAAAGTCTCTGATCTGCCTCGTGTGGCCCGCTGAGTTTGGCATTGACGGTCGAGATCTGAGTTTGTAGATCTGAGTTAAACAATGATGGGAGAATGGAGAGAAGAACAGCGGAGGAAGATGGAGGCTTTTAGAGAGAAAGAAACTGAGAGAGAGAGAGAGAGAGAAATGAGAGGCCGTGTGAGTGAATTGTGTCTGTGTTTTTAGGGTTTGGTTTATATATATATATATATATAGAGGGGTATGATACTAATTTCACTTCCGGAAGAAACGGGAACTGGGCCGGGATTGGGGCCAAGGTCGGGGTCGGGGTCGGGGTCGGGGTCGGGATCGGGATTGGGGCTGCGAAAGTTATCCCCGTCCCCGGCCCGAAAGTGATCGAGGATTCAATTTCGAATACCATCCTTGTCCCCACGAGGATATTTTTTGAGGAAAAACCATTCTACATCGACAATGTGGATTTAACGTTTGACAAAACAATTCCGAGGTGAATAAGGTAGTGGAAGAGGCACATCGAATTTGGTTTAATTCAATTTGGGCGTGGATTTACTAGGTAATTTAAGGTACTCGTGTGTAATTATTTTTTGCCTCCTTAATGAATTGTTTCGTGACTTTGGCCTGTGATTTTTTATCACAATTAGAGCTGCTTCAATTGTGATTTTTTTCATATTATTGATTGTTTGATTGGGATTGATATTCACTGTTTAAATTTGAAATATAATCACAAATCAATATCTCGAGGGTTTCTAAATTTTTCAATTTTGAACAAAAATATTTTTAAAATGATACAAGAATTACTGAAAATTATTATGAAAATGGTAAAAAGAGTCTTGTTTTGTCTATTTATTTATTAAGTATATATAAATCAGTTATATTAAAATAAAAGTAAACAACATACCAATTAAGAGGAGAAATAAATAAATAAATAGACCCTAAAAGACCAAATTTATATTTATGCTTTTGTAGGTAAAAAAAAAAAATAACCAAAAAAAGAATTTTGAGAAGATGGAAACAGTTCCGATGGAATTATGATATATATGATATAAATCATATAATTCAAAATTTGTCTTGCTTTTTATTTTTTAAAATGCTTCTAATTTTTTTTTTTTTTTTTTAACTACTACAATTTCACACCAATTTTAGTTCAATTCCTAATCATTAAATTATTTAAAAATTTAAACATACATATATACATATAGAGAAATATTATTTATAAAAAAATATATGGAGAGAAATTCTCAAATCAAGGTGTGTGGGGACTCATGTGAAATCTACCCTTTAGGTGAGAGCTCTCGCACAATGTACATATGAAAATGAGTCTACCTTCATATGAGAGTTTTTTGGCCCAAATTGTTTTGTACATGTATATATATATATATGAGCTTCACTTTGGCTTGAAGGGAAAGAGAGTGAGTGAATGACAAATGTATTGAGCATTTTGGAGGTTTTCGTTTTAGCTTTTTAGTTTCTCTTTTTATCATTTTCACATTCAAAAAGTGGTCCAAATATGCTTCACTTTTTACCGGCAACCGGAACTTCACCGGGCGTATCTGTAGGGTTTGTTTGTCGGTACTTTTTGCTGGGTTGGTTGATCGTAAGCATTCGAGGCAACTGTTCATTTGAAAAGTTATCTTTTGGGCCTGAGGGATATATTCTCACTTCTCACCCAAATTTTCATGCCTGATAATAATACTATACAACCCAACAAACAACCTCAAGTTTGTGAAGCCCAATAAACTTTTTTTTGTTTTGTTTTGTTTTTGGGTATAATGAACTTGATTATTGCTTGCTTTGGAATTGTTCTTAGATTAATTTTATATAGGTCTTGTACCAACACCAAGTGTCTATGATACACAAGAAAAAAATATTTTAATAAATTTTAAAAGTACTACTCAATTTTAATTACTAATACACTTTTAATATTTTCATCTATTTTCAGGACACGTTTCACATCAATCATAATATTAAATAATGTCTTAGGACACTCTTTAATACCCCCATCAGTTAGTAAAAATAATATGTAAAGAAGTTATACAAAATAGTACAAACATACAAATATCAAGAATTATAGTGCTCATATATGTGGCACTTGACTTATTCTTGGAATGTTATTTTAGTAATTGTATAGGTATATTTAGAGTCGAAAAAATTTAATTTTTGGACTAATTTAACTTGGGAAAAAAAAAAGAAAGATAATTTTTAAGCTACCATCATAATGCGGTCAACCCATAATCATCTTAAATTTATTGCATATTTCATAAATTAACAGAGCAAAGATTGTTGTTGAGTTGGTACAAATTGAGAGTAGTGCATTCACACCATAAAATCATGTTTCTTGTATGGATTGAATGCATCATTTGTCAAAGAGTGTGAAATTCATGGTTGTTAATGTGATGCTCCAAATAATATAGAAATTATATTAAACCTTGTCCAAATTATATAAGATATATAGGATATGTCATCCATTAAGTTTGTCTTAATAAGGTTTTTAATGTAGGATCTAGATTGAAAGAAAGGAATAAATATGTACAAATATTGATGTTATCGGAATTGAATGTATATATTGTTCCATAAGTTGATATGTATTGACTTATCCCCAAATTTAGTAATTTTATACATTTGATATTTTGCTATGTGGGAATCATAATCACTCTTTACTCATCTTAATTTGAGGAGCTGTTGTTATCTTTCTCAATGGTAATGATAAAGACGACAAACACATTACACACGTCGACTTAGTAAGTAGTATCCATTAATTCAATTACTATATATATGACAAAAAAATCATTTTCACGCAACCTGCCATAAAAAGAAAACATATGTTTTCATCCGCATAGGGAACTTTGGAAACACTAATATCATATGTTTAATTTGATGAGTATCAACAAATACGAATCAGTCCAAGCTCACAAACTCGATCCAAGCTTAAGGCTAAAGGAAAGATGATTAGTCCACACACACATCAACAAATTCACATAGGCTGATTAGATAGAAGAATCTTGACTTACGATTGACCAATTAACCAGCTCAATTGAGAACGACTACAATTCATATCAATTGGAGACGACCTGAAAAATAAAGTGCGTGACCAACTGCCATCGCTATACTCAATACAGAGTACAATGTGGATCTGTAGAGAACATGTCATGTCCCCTACCTACCTCCTTGCAACCTACATCAACAACTGAGGTAGAAGGGACATGAACTTGCAATTCAGATATTGGGGTATTTTGAAAAGTTGGTAAAAAGCTGACTTTTGGTTTTTTACCAAGCTTTTTAGCTTTTTGGAAAGTTATTTGAAAAGTTGGTAAAAAATTGGCTTTTGACTTTTTTGTTTAATATTTGTTTATGGTGTCAAATCAAATTAAAATGACCAAAATACTCTTACCCAACATAAGAAATTTATTTTTTTATTTTTTTGTTATAGGCCCTAATTTATAATTTCATACTTGTGTGTTTATAACTTCTCAAACCAATTTTGTTACATTTTTGGCCACTTGCGTTTTTGGACCTTGGATAAGAAACGTGGCTTTTTTCGAAAGTTCCCAAAACGGCACATTGTTGCACATGGTCCAAGGAGTAGAAGGGACATCAATATGCAATTTAGGTATTGTTGTGCATGTTCTATCCGCATATATCCATTAACATGTACACTCTAGTTACGTTATTATTAGGGGTGGGTAACGGTTTATCCGAACCGCTCAAACCGCCCAACCTGCATATAAATGGATGGTTTCACAAACATAATGCGAGCGGATGTGGTTTGAAATATGACAAATTTGTGGGTTGCGGGCGGGTCGCGGGTTAAACCCGCAACTCACAAAAACCGTCCACACTTTTATTATTATTATTATTATTTTTTATATACCAACTTTGTACCTTTAACAGGAGTACCATTATGTTCTCTGTGACACTAAAATCCTTATTTTTAAGTATTTCTCAACTTTATTAATGCCGTAGAATTATCAAGTTCCAAACTGGGTTTCTTATATGATTTTCATTGGTGACTCATCCACTTTTTCCTAATAAAATTTTCCTTCTGGTGGTCGATAGAGCTTCTAGTTTGATTATTGATTACTGAACTAGCAATTCTAATTAAGTACATTTTTTAATGCATTGATATACATTTTTTTCATGGGAAAAATGTTAGTGTAGGGTCTCTTTTTTTTTGGGTACTTTCATTTAATGCATTGATATTTAATTTGTATTTGTAAACTCATCAGAAAATTGTTGTCAAATGATCACAAATATATAAAATGAATCTGATGCCTAAATTCGATGGGAAAAAAAAACTCAAAAATAAATTTTTAAAGAAAAAAGTGTAAACCGTAAACCGTCCGCAACTACCCGCACATCTACAAACCCTATCCGCACAAACCGCAAACCGCACTGCGGACGATTACAGGTTGACTTTTTCTCAAACTATATAAATACGGGCGGGTCAAAACCGAATCGCAAACTGCACAAAATCGATCCGCGAACACCCCTAGTTATTATCAGATTTTCTTATAATCTAGTAACTTTAAAATAAAAATAACAATAATAAGAAAAAGTACAAAAAGACTCTTGTATTAGTTGCAGGAGATACTATTCGATAATTGGTGTGAAATATCGTTCCAAAACAAATAATATTTTTTATCAAAATATTGAAACATATTACCACAATATTATATTTTACCTTTTCATTTTTTAGGATAAATTTTTTTTTTTTAAAGAAAAAAGTAAGCTTTTTATGAATGCTGAAAGTTATTTTATTTTTATTTTTATTTTTTTTTTGGTAATTGAAAAATTTTAGATAAGTTGATTTTTTTTTTCGAGTGATTTTTTAAATTTTTTTACTTTTTTGATTTTATTACTCAAAAAAGCCTTAAAATCAAAGAACTTCATCAAACATAAAAAATTAGAAAGAAAAAAAAATTGTACCGTAGTAGTTATTAGTGGCGGAAGCATAGAGAGCCCAAGGGAGTTACGTTCCTTTCTGGGTTTTGGAGAAAAAAAAATTTTAAACATAAAGAAAATATTTTAAATAAAAAAATTTATACAAATATTATTTAGAGTGGAGTGTAAATGACATTTTTTAAATTATGAGAACAATAATAATTGTTTTGATTGAAAATAAAGATATTATGATAAGTTATATTATTATCTATAAAAAATTTAATATAATGATGATGTCTATCATTATTGACATGTAAATATAATTAAATTAATGAAAATATATAATTTATTAGATTATTAGTTACATTTGACATATGAAATTCATTCTCCACGTATTTTTTTACTATTGGTTGGTGATATCACAGGTTAATGATGGCGTGGTATCACTATTATATTAAATTTTTATTCAAATTTTGTATAAAAAATTACTTTATCATTATATAATTTTTTTAAAAAGTTATATTCATGACTTTTTTTATATTGTCCATAATATACTAGTTACAAATAATATTCAGTGTGTTTGGTTTTAATTTTTAAAAAATTGAGTTTTTTTATTTTTCATTTTTTTTAGTGAATATTTTAAAATTTTGAGTAATTTTTTTTAATTTTTTTAGATGCATCTTACTTAAATATATCTAAGTAGTAAAATATTTATGAAAAAATATTTTAAAAAATAACAAATTTATAAAAATATAAAAAAATAAATTTAATTTTTTTTTTATAATTTTGGTGTTTAGTGAATTTTTTTTAAAAAAATTTCATAAATATTATATTTTTAAAGTGTATTTATATTAAATGTGTCTAAAAATTAAAAAAATTAATTAAAATATTAAAAAAATTCAATAACAAGTAAATTTTTTTGAAAAGTAAAACTGTACAAATGGAAACCAAACCTAATCATTAGTTTTTTTTTGTTTTTTTTAAATCAATCGTAGAAATTTATGTGAAATATTTTTATAAATTTTTTTAATATTATAATTAATAAATGTCTTTTTTTATTTAATTTATTGGCTCCTGGTAGTTATTTCAGCAGTTACCCAACAATTTATAATAATTTATTTCTAACGTGTATTAAAAACGTGACACTAGAGTTCTCCATCGTTGGCCATCCACATCACATCACAAGTACAATCCAGATCAGAATCCAGCGGCGTACAATACAAAAAAAAACGCTACAGAGCTTGTTCCAAATCACACCACGTGTCCACCCCAACAAGGTAGTAGCTCGTCCCACCTCACTCAGATTCAAAACACCGTCCGTACGTATCACCACCACTCAGAACCACCACCTCCCGCCGGCGACAACCCCACCTCCGGCCACCACCACCACACATATACATACGTACATATATATTAGGGCTTATATATATGCATATATACGCACATATGCAGAGCATTTGAATCAATTCATCGATGGTGAGGCGTAGGAAGGGCGCTGGATCGAAGAAAGCTTCGAATTCGGAGAATCAGCATGACAGAGAGAAGGAGGAGGACGAGGAGGAGAATGAGAAGTCGAAGAGAGAGAGTAGTAGAATCGTCGAGGAAGAGAGAGAGAAGAAGAAGTCGAAGACGAAGAGAGAGAGTAGAATAACCGAGGAAGAGAGAGAGAAGGACGAGAAGAAATTGAAGAGGTCGTCGAAGAAGTGGAATTGCATAGACAGTTGTTGTTGGTTCATCGGCTTTGTGTGTTCGATTTGGTGGTTTTTGCTCTTCATGTTAAATGCGATGCCTGCTTCCTTCCCTCAGTACGTGACGGAGGCGATCACGGGGCCGTTGCCGGATCCGCCGGGGGTGAAGTTGCAGAAAGAAGGGTTGAAGGCCAAACACCCGGTGGTTTTCGTCCCCGGAATCGTCACCGGAGGGCTTGAGCTTTGGGAAGGCCACCAATGTGCTGAAGGATTGTTCAGGAAGAGGCTTTGGGGTGGTGCATTTGGGGATTTGTATAAAAGGTAATAACTTCATTTTCTATTGTTGATGGATAATTGTGACTTCTAGTGGCTTAATTTGATGTTGAAATTGCTTGAAAATAGTATAGTTTGTGAATTCGTTTTGTGTACTTTGAATTTCATTTGTGAATATTGGTGTAAGAAAAACCAATGAACTGACTTGAAAGTTGAAGGTGTAATTGGCCTGTTTGGTGTAGCTTGTAAGTTAAAAATTAATAATGAGAAACTAAAAGTTAAAATCAATCACCCTCTCCAAGCTTTTAACAATCACTTGTTTTCAACTTTATTTAAGTTATTTCTACCTAAAATGGTATAATCAGATGTTGTATCAATCGGTCTGTCATAGACTTTCAAATTAAAATAAGTTATATACAACTCTTATAAGTTGCAACAAACAAACCCATGTCCGCTTCAGTTTTGAAAATTTTATACCGATACAATCCGAACAAAATATTAGTATTTAATATTTTTATGTTTTAATTATTTGAGCATTAGAATTGAAGTAACCAAAACCAATAAGACCTTTTTCTAATAAAAGTTAGAGAGGTAGGCATAGATAGAGAAACTTTCACTTTTTTCCTTTTTTCTCTTCTTTTTTCATTTATCCTCAATATGAAATTCTACAAGCTTTATAGTGTGAATCTCTCCTCCACACCAAACCGATAAAACCAAATAGTAGCATGCGGTTTGTTTCAGGTTCCTCAACTACAAAACCAAAATATTAGTTTTAGTGCTAAACTTTCCCTCAACTTTGACCAAACTGAACTGTTTACAATTTTGAATGTGATATGTGGAGCAAAAAGTATGTTTGCTTGCTTAATTGCTTTTGATAGATGGAAAGTTATGGGTGTTTTTGCTGATGAGTCTCTGTTTTTCAACTAAATTTAGTGAAAGATAAAGTTATGGGTGTTGTTACTGATGAGTCTCTGTTTTTCAACTAAATTAGTGAAAGATAAATTCTACAAGTGTCTATTCTGTTTTCTTTTTTGTGGGATGCTAATAGAAAATGTAATTGACCGTTAAAGTAGAGAGGCTATCTTAGCAATTAGATTAATGTCTTGTAGCTCGAAAAACTGTTCCCCGAATCCCCCGAATACGTGAAACGACGTCGTTTCACTTTTTTTTTTTTTTTTTTTTTTTCTTCTTCTTCTTCTTCCTCGTCTGCAACTCTGAAACGGTGAGGGAGAGGGAGAGAGAGAGGGAGAGAGGGAGAGAGAGAGAGAAGAAGGGGGGAAGAGAGTCGACGCAGCCCACCGTCAAGACCACTGGCTGCCTCCGCCCCGCCTCCGCCTCCTCCCACCGGTATGGCCTCCTCCCCCTCCTCCTCCTCCTCCTCCCTCCTCCCTTCTTCGCCTTCTTCATTGTAAAAAAAAAAAAAAAAAAAGGGGATTCGGGGTATTCGGGGGAGCTCGGATTCGAGCTCCCAATCACAGCTGTAGCAATTAATGGGGGAATTGGTTTTGGTAGTTTTTTGAAAGTTGTACTAGCAGTTGATGATGACTTTGAAAGAAACTCTTTCTTGAGTCAGTAATAGAACCAAAATCAGGGGAGTATTCAGTTGGTTTGATTTTGGTTTTCAGAAAACACTTTTCAAAATATTCTACATTTTTTTTTTTCCATATTTTTTTGTTTTCAATGATTTTTTTAATACTTTAAGCAATTTTTTTAATTTTTAGACATACCTAACATAAATACACTTAAAAAGTATAATATTTGTGAAATTTTTTTTAAAAAAATTCACTAAATACCAAAAATACAAAAAAAAAAAAAAAAAAAAAAACGAAAATTTAATACATTTTTTGTATTTTTGTGTATTTATTAAAATTTTAAAATATTTTTTCACAAATATTTTACTATTTAAATACATCTAAGTAAGGTGTATCTAGAAAAGTAAAAAAATTGCTTAAAATTTTAAAAATATTCACTAGAAAAAAAAATAAAAAAGCACACGAAAAATAAAAAAACTCAATTTTCAAAAAACTAGATGCAGGAAATTGAAACTAAACACACTGAATTGATTTTTATTCAACCAGTTATCACAAATTGGCTTGCTTTGCTTTATGTTGTGGACCAATCATTTGGTGCTCTGAAATCTGAGCCTGAAAGGTGGTTCATTGATTACACCAGAAAAAAATGGTAAAACATGATGCAGGAAAAAAAAAATAAGGGCCAGGCAACCATGTAAATGAAAAGGGTTTCATAATATATATTCTAATTAAAAAAACTGTTTGTGTGTGCAAAGAATAGGAGGAAGAACCCAATGCGGATTTGAGCAGACAAATCTCTCTAAAATGGAAATTGGTATAAGAACCCCCCCCCCCCCCTCCTTCTTTCGAGCATAATGAAAAAGATTTATTGCATTTCGACAGTTGAATCCGTTGACTGATATGGGGGTTTTGTTGCATTTCACTGCTGAGTGTTTAGTCAATTCATGCTACATCTAACCTTGCCAGCATAATGAAAAAGATTTATTGCATTTCGACAATTGAATCTGTTGACTGATATGGGGGTTTCGTTGCATTTCACTGCTGAGTGTTTAGTCAATTCATGCTTGAA
The DNA here is from genome assembly GCA_025200525.1 of Camellia lanceoleosa. NCBI lineage: Eukaryota > Viridiplantae > Streptophyta > Magnoliopsida > Ericales > Theaceae > Camellia > Camellia lanceoleosa. The sequence continues at coordinate 59,795,683 of CM045771.1, read as the reverse complement.
AAATCTAATAACTCTCAAGATATTGACTTGTGATTATGTTTCAATTTTAAATAGTGAATATCAATTTCAATCTCAATCAAACAATCAATTACAAATTGATACAACGATTTAATGTGGAAAAAATCACAATTGGAGCACCTCCAATTGTGATAAAAAATCACGGACTAAAATCACAAAACAATTCACTAAGAAGATAAAAAGGAATTACACGTGAGTACCCTCAATTACCCAGCGAATCCGTGCCCGAATTGAACCAAACCTAATGTGTCTCTCCTACCACCGTCTTTACCTCGGAACTACTTTGTCCAATATTGAATTTACAATGCCAATGTCAAATCCACGACGATGAGTCACTCTGGAATGTACCAAAACTTCAGGAAGTTTTCCCAAATCCACCGATGAACACCTCTCTCTTTATGTGAATGAAAGAATGAAAACAACCCTTGATATTTGACACTATGTAGTTCCTTGATCAGTCGATCACCTTTTATACATTAAGGAAATTCATTGAAAAACATCCTTCAATATAGAACACTTGGTATTTTATTCTTCTTTGAGAATTTGGACGGGTTAAATCATAAAAATAGCAAACGGTGCACTTTATACTAAACAGAGTCGCAAAGACCACTCGAGCGCACACTTTACCGCTCGAGCGGTGTGACTAAAAGGTGGTGCAAACATGTAGGCCAACTACTCGAGCGCAACATCCACCGCTTGAGCGGTGAAACATATTATCCAGAAGTTCAGTTTGCAGGAAAAGTTACTGGATGATTCACTTCACCGCTCGAGCGCACAAAAGACCACTCGAGCGGTCAAACCACTTTGACTTTTGTACATAGTCAACGAAGTGGTAAATGAAGAATGCTCATGATACGGAATGTCAACACAAACTCGTCTACATAGGCACAATTCGGATTGGATTCTCATCTAAACACTCATAACCTTACTAAAACAAAATAGCGAATAAAATTACAACTAAAAGGAGTTTTGTCAAACGGGATTGCTAATTACAAAAACCTAACAATGCTACATTTAAAATGGGATAGTTGGTAAGATGATCACTAAGTGCTAATTGGAAGGTTTAATCATTGATGCACCCGTATTGTAGCTATAGAGTAATGAACTAAACACTGGTTGCTGTCTAACATTTTAGGGTTTTCCACGTTAGTTGCGAGTATAAATAAGTCATTCACTCTTTTATGCTTGTGCTTCAAAACATATTTCATCTCTGCTTGCTGAGAGGATGTTAAGTGCAGTTTTAAAATTAGATCACCTGAACCCATCTAAGCATGATATTAGACTCTTTGGACTTTAATAGTGGTTTAAACTAGTTATTTTGATGAAAAATGTATATATACCCTTTGGACTTTAATAGTGGTTTAAACTATTATTTTGATGAAAAATGTAGAGGTTGCATGCCTGGGGAACTTACGACCAAATATTTTGGTCCTATAAAGATTTAGATCTTTGATGTTAAACCTGCATGGCGCATGCTTGTACTCCTTGTCATGTTCTCAGTACAGCAGGTGCCATTAGAGTCCTTGTTAAATACTTTTAGCTTGACGAGGTTCTTCTGGTTCTAACAATTGTAACTTCCATTGCTTACTGATATCCGACCTTTGTTTCCTTCTAAAAGTTTCACTGTGTGAACTTTTCATTGCAATAATGCTGGTGGAATTGATTAACAAAATGATTTTGCCTTGTGTGCGATTTTCTGCAGACCCTTATGCTGGGTTGAGCACATGTCACTGGATAATGAAACTGGATTGGACCCTTCTGGTGTAAGAATTAGGCCTGTATCTGGACTCGTGGCAGCTGATTACTTTGCACCTGGTTATTTTGTATGGGCAGTTCTAATCGCAAATTTGGCACGCATAGGATATGAGGAGAAAAACATGTATATGGCTGCATATGATTGGAGGATCTCATTTCAGAATACTGAGGTATTTTTGAGACATACCCTTTCTTTTCCCTAAGGGTCTCTTTTTTTTTTTTCTCCCTTGGATGATATAGTTCATTTCAATATTTTTTTTTGGTTATAATATTTACGTTTGGATCAGCTTGAACCTAAGAATTGCTATTCTTACACCCCTCAATAACTTTTGGTTGCCAGTTCCATCGACCATTGGATTACATGCCCTTAATTACTGTGCTTGCAATGCCTGCCAAGTTGGTCATGTATGGGTATTGTATTGCTATTAAAATTGAACTCCAATGTCTGAGTGCGGAATGGATGGGAGCAACTCTCAAACTCTAGTAAAATTGATACATGACTTGCATACAGATTGGAAGGGAATGTTAATCTAAAGGCAAGCCTGTCAAAAGATGGTTCATACAAAAACTTATTGAGGGGTGTAAAGTTGGTAATTCTTAATTTAAAGGTCAAATTAATCTTGTCTATTTAGTACAGTATTCTCTTACATAAGATGAATATTATTCCAACTTGAATTGAACAGGTACGCGATCAAACACTTGGCAGGATAAAAAGTAGTATAGAACTCATGGTAGCTACGAGTGAAGGGAAAAAGGCGGTCATAATACCACATTCAATGGGTGCTCTTTACTTTTTGCATTTTATGAAATGGGTTGAGGCACCACCTCCAATGGGCGGTGGAGGTGGATCAGATTGGTGCTCTAAGCATATAAAGGCAGTAATGAATATTGGTGGACCATTTTTAGGGGTTCCAAAAGTAGTCTCTGGATTATTCTCTGCTGAAGCCAAGGATATAGCCGTTGCCAGGTTCTGCTTATAACTAATGTAAATTGGATTGAGCTAGATTGTTATTGTCATGGCTTGCATCTTTCACTTTGTCAATTTCTACCTTGTGAAATGAGGGCTGCATGTTATTTAGGGAAAATATTGATATAATTTTGATTTTTTTTTTTTGGTCTGATTATTTTACTTTATTTAAATTGAGCATAGACCTCAAACCTGCATTCTGCATGAAACCATAGTTGTCGCTCTGAATTCTACCCTCTTGTGTGTCTCTGTCTGCTCTCCTAATTCAGTGGATAATCTTACCATCTAGAAATAATAATAATAATAATAAAGAGCTATCAGAACTTTAAATGGGGGCTTTTGGGGCTCTTTGTTTTATTCAAAGGAAAGAGAGCAGCTAATTATTTTATTCTATTAAGTTGTTCAATTCTACTCTGTACTAATATTTTTAGTAAGAAAATTTTTTCATGCTACAATATTCTAGCCCTAGTAAATGTTCAAGTACTACCCTATCTATTATGTGGTTTTTCTTGGGGTATAATCAGTAGATTGCACAATATCTAGTTTGTTAAAGAGTTTTTAATTAGTTGATGATCTTAGGCTTGCTTTCGTTTCATTATCAGTAGAACAGAGTCTGCTGGAACTTCCATTAACTTTGATTCTCATGTGGAAACTTTGAGGTCACTTCCATTCATGTGTTACTCAAGAGGCCTCATGTATATAATCACTCTTAAGGAATTTACCTCACTTCAATTCTTTTAGAATTGGTTATGGTATTGATTGGCTTGATTTGTGTTTTAAATGCTAAAAATTCAAAGAAAGGGTGTTGAATATTTAATATACTGTAGAGGTAATGAATTCAGAAATGTTATGTTATTATCTAGGATACTTCTCTCTACAATGGATTCTGAGGGCATGCATTTGACATGACATGCATGTATCTCCTGCTTGGACATTTAGAAAAGAATTCCCATTTATTTAGTTATATGGCTTTTGTTGTGGACTGTGGAGTCTATTTTGTAAGTCATTACTACTGTTTTACAGGGTCGTGGCCGTATTTCTGGTGCTTTTTTAATGAGATTATTACTGATTAAAAAAGTCATTACTTTAGATTTTGCTATTATTCATTAAGGTTCTTTGACTTGCATAAGCAAAACCTGATCTGATAAATGTGAATGCTAAGTTACTAACATGCATAAATATTTGTTCTTATTCTGCTATGTATGTTTTATTCCATTCTTGGCTTTAATGCATCCTACTTGTTATGCAGGGCTATTGCACCAGGTGTTTTGGATATAGATGTATTTGGTTTTCAAACGTTACAGCATGTCATGCGGATGACCCGTACATGGGATTCAACAATGTCAATGATACCAAAAGGTGGGGACACTATCTGGGGTGGCCTTGATTGGTCACCTGAAGAAGGGTACAAATGTTTTGCAAAGAAAGCGAAGAACAATGAGACAGAGACAGTGGGACAAAATGGAAAAGAGTGTTTGGATAATAGAAAACATGTGCATTATGGGAGAATGATATCGTTTGGGAAGGATGTAGCTGAGGCACAGCCAACTGAAATTGAGAGGATGGATTTCAAGGTAATGTTTTGAGTTCCAACTTAGTTACTTAATATGAAAGCCACTTGATTGAAATTGAAAAGAAATTTCTCTCTGCCTCCCAGTTTTATTATAATTTGTAGGATGAGATATTGTCATGTGAATAGAAAATCTAATCAGTCTACACTTTACTTTTGTAGTTATCATAAATTGCTTCCTGTTTGATTTCATCACTAGTTCACATGATGCCTAGTTTTCTAGATAAGCTTCTGCCTTTACCTTCATAAGTGGTTCCTTTAATGCCTGCAAGAATGTTTGTTCTCGCTTTTGCTTTCCCGACAACTAATTAATTTAATATCTACTCCATTCATTTCTTAATTATGTCTCTCAGATTTAGGTGAAAACATGCATTGAATCATTTATCTGATGGACAATGTGAGTGAAATAACTTGAATCATTTATCTGGAAACTAAATTAAGAAAACACTGACAGGTATGACAACACGATAAAGTGATCTCGTGCTTAGGTTAGTCAATGACCCAATTGTTCATTCCTTTTTAAATACTTGCACCTTGTTCATTGGCTTTGAGGTTATCACTGATTTTGTTGGGTCTTTGAGAGGTAGGAATCGGGTGGCTTTTAGATATTTGCTGTGTGTGATCATGTGGTCGTGAATCATGAACATTGGTTTGTGGTGACAAGTTTGGGGTGGAAATAAGTTCTTTGATGGCTGGAGATTGCTGAGTGGCTCTTCCCAAAGTAATGGACAGCCATGAAGTGTTGTTGAGAGAAGATCATAAAGCGAAGAAAACTTGATCATGGGTGGGCATGGTAGTTGCTTGATTTTGAAAGATGTTAGGTGTAGATATGAATTATGTGACACTGGAGATTTGAAAATTAGGAGTTTTTCTTCTAGTGTAACTAACTATGTTTGGCTGGGAAACCTAATACTTTTCAAAACCTAATAGTTTTCAAACCAGGCAAACCCAATTAAAAACTTTTCTATCAATTGAACCAGTTAATTTTGATTTATCAGAACAATTGATTCTGTTGCTCTTATAGAATAATCAGAAAAAGAAATAATAACAAGATGATCACTAATTGTTATGCATGAGTTGGCAATGATCAAATCGTGGTATTATCTGTACCCCAGGAAGTAGACTCACAATGTAAGCTACGAGTCACAAATTCTTTGTTTTCTGACATTTTATTTAAAACGAATAATCTCTCAATCTGGAATCTGAAATGTTAGAATGTGTTTGCAAATTTTATTTGCTGGAAGTGCTCCTCGCCCAGGGAACAAATCCGTGGTTTCCTATGGCTCCATTCTTTTTATTGAGTCGCAAATTATTTTGCTTGAGAAAACCTAAGACATATTTCAACCCTACCCACCACTTCAGCACCTGCAAGGGGTAATCATAATTGAATGTTTCCTCTGCAAACTATTACATATAATGACATGTTTTATGTGTGCACACACACTGTTATTTACAGGTGCAATTGCATAACTTGAGACCAGGGGCAGAACTAGATTTTTTTTCTTAGAGGGGGGCTGAAGGTGAGATGTAGTTGTATATAGCCTTTGGCCTATAAAAGCACTCCATTGATTCCTGGAGCAAAGTTTTTTTTAGCAAATACCATTATTAAGAAGTTTTTTTTAGTTGTCTAATGAAGTTTGTGGTTGGAACTTGGAATGTTTGTATATATTGCTGTAATGTACATTCAGTTGAGTTCCTCACCTCTCCACTTTTTCCCTAACCCCTTGAAACAGTGATGCATTCATCATTGTCATCACAATATTTGATGACACAGAATGGGGCTGATGGTAGGGAAAGGCTACGGTACACACCCTTAAAAGGGTAAACCATATGCCCTGTTGTAACTACGCCACATTGATTCATAACAAAACCACGATGGTTTGTAACTTTTCTCACCATAATGGTTCATAACTAAGACTTTTCTTATGGTGCTCCCCTTCGTTAACATAACCACAATGGTTCGTACCTAACACTACACAAACTCGTAACCTTTTTTTTGTGGTAGGAGGGTGTGACCTTGCCCTTAGTGGTATTACCGTAATAGGTGTTGAAGGTAAAATCTCTAGTCTGTTTTGTTTGTTTATGAGGGAGTCATAGTAAAATATCTACTCTCTTTTTTCCCTGTACTTATTTTTCTCCCCTAAATATGAAAAAATAAAAGACTAGCACGGGTTCTACAAAATTTTGTACCAAACAAAATGGAAAGTAGTGATAGTATAAAATTGAGGTTGTGTTTTGTGAATATTGCTCGTCATAGTCATGGACTTTGACAACTTTAATCTTACTTTCTTAGAAAAGGAGGATATATAGATTTATATTGAGGAGAAAGTTCAAGCCAAAATATTGGAGAGTTCATCCAATCTAATATGTGTGTGTGTGTGCGCGTGCGCAGACCGCCCTGGCTTGAGTTCTGATGTTATTTACTTGTTGGTTGATCTGTAGGGTGCTGTAAGGGGCAATAACCTTGCAAACTCAACTTGCCATGATGTATGGACTGAGTACCATGATATGGGCATGGCGGGTATCAAAGCTGTTGCAGATTACAAAGCTTACACGGCTGGATCAGTACTGGATCTGCTTCATTTTGTTGCCCCGAAGATGATGAAGCGTGGCAGTGCTCATTTTTCGTATGGAATTGCTGACAATTTGGATGACAAAAAATATGAACATTACAAATATTGGTCAAACCCCTTAGAAACAAAGTGAGACTCTATTTACTTCTTTTTCTTGTGTGTGCATGCACAGGCACCTGCTTTTATGATCTGGCTTTTTGCATTCACTCATCCAATTTTTTTAAGCTAATTTCTCTTTCTTGTAATACTAAATCTACATTTCTTAGTCACTTGTTTATATGCTATACAATCGATGCTTCTTGTTTCTTTCCTTAATATTTTCTCTCTTTCTTTTTCATTTTTGGTAATAGAATATAAGCAGAAAAGCCCTATATGGTGTTGGACTAAATTTCAATGGTGTTGGTCTAAATTGCAATCGTTACTTCTTCCTTCCAAACTAATGGAATGTGTAATACACGTGCTGATTTTGATAGTGGGCCTATTTTTGAAAAAATAAAATTGTAAAAGACATTTATACCCTCATCTTCATCAACTACCCCTAACCTAAGAACCCTAACCCACACTCTAACCAGCCACACCCTCCCTCCTCTCCAACACTTCCAGCCACCCCATCTCCCCTCCCCAGGCCCTGTAGCAGCCTCCAGTGCATTATAAACCAAAGAGAGCAAAAGTTATAAAAACATTGAGCTTCCAGCGTGCAATGTTCATCATCCTCCAATTTTAATTTTTGTGTGGTCAATTCTGTTTGCGACGAACATTCAACCTTCGAAGCCTAATAGAGTGAATGATCATGTGAAAATTGTGAAATCTTTGGGACGTGCATTTATCACAAAATGCTTCTTTACTTGCTTCACTCTTATGCATTCTCAGGTACTGAGTTTGAGATATGCCTATTAGTATTTTCTTATAGTGGCTATGTCCTTCACTGCCAAGAAGCCCTGAATATATGTATGTATACAGTGCATATAAAGTGTGTGTGTATGATATATCCTGTATGTGTATATATATGTATTTGTTTGTGTGTATGCTTTAAAATATAATTAAATTTAAATTAGGTTAAAAAGTTAGGAATTAGAATAAATAGTCGGGGATTTAGGATTAATTTGTGATTTAATTGAATTAATGTTGGATAAGTTCGAAATTATGTGTATAATAGAATAGAGAGAGAGAGAGAGAGAGAGAGAGAGAGAGAGAATAAGAGAAGCCAAAAAATAAGGTAGGGAGGGAGAGAGAGATGGGGGTATTAAGGTTATTTCACATCTGTTCTTAACATAGTTAGGATTGCAATTTAGTAAACCATATTGAGGGCTCCATGCTTATATTTAAATTATAAGGAGTGATGTGCTCCTAGATCAAACCACAGGGGGTCAAGTGAATTTTGTCCCTTTTTTTACTGCAAATTTTGAATTTCTGTGATGCTTTTGCAGATTACCAAATGCTTCTGACTTGGAGATTTTCTCTATGTACGGGGTTGGAATCCCCACTGAAAGGGCATACATTTACAAGTTAAGTGCTGCCTCTGAGTGTTACATTCCATTTCAGATTGATACCTCAGCTGAGGGTGGGCATAACTGCAATTGTCTAAAGGGTGGGGTTTTTTCCATTGATGGAGATGAAACTGTTCCTGCCCTGAGTGCAGGTTTTATGGCTGCAAAAGGCTGGCGAGGAAAAACCCGATTCAATCCTTCGGGTATTCCTACTTACTTAAGGGAATATAATCATGCCCCTCCTTCAAATCTTTTGGAGGGCCGGGGAACTCAGAGTGGTGCTCATGTCGATATAATGGGGAACTTTGCACTGATTGAAGATGTTATAAGAGTGGCAGCAGGAGCTACTGGAGAAGACTTGGGAGGAGATCAAGTTCACTCTGATATCTTCAAATGGTCTGAAAAGATCAACTTACAACTCTAATACTCATTGGTAAGTTTCTAAAGAGTGTTGACAGGATGCCTTTGAATAATTGGAGATTTACTTAGTTGCAAGCTAAGAAGCCTGGACACAAACACAACAAACGGACATGACAACATGACAATTTTAAAAAACAAAGGACACAATACTTGGCAAACACGCAAAATTTATAGCTTTATACATTTATTATATGGAATATATAAGAATAAGCCATTATTATAAATCATATATGTGAATACTTAATTCAAAGATAAGAATTTTTAAAATCTAGAGGAGCATGTTTATAAATTTATGTTAGTTTTTTTCTTTTATCGTTAGATTGTAAGTTATTTTATTCAAATTTGTATTGTGTTTCATGTGTGTCTAAGCAATAGACATACGTATACGTGTTCTCCAAGTGCTTGAAGTTTATGTATATCAAGCTATCCAACACCCTCCTTCACATGCAATCCTGTCTTGCACGTGGAGAGAAAACAAAAAACCAAGAGAAGAAAACAATCAAATGGAGAAGAAGAAACCAAACAGGGACCAAATACTAAATGCCAACGAAGAGACTTGAACCCAAGACCTCTCTCAACCTAAGCTCTAATACCAAGTTAAGTTGCCAATTGTCCCAAAAGCTTAAGCTGTTACAAAATGGGCCAAACAATATATATCAAGCTATCCAACAAACTTCTTATAAGTGTTGGTGTTTCTTAGGTTCCAAGCTATTTCCTCCTAGGGTAATAATAATAATTGGAAAAGCAACTGGACTAACATTTTGTTGATATTATGTCATTGCTTAACTCAAAGGCAATCAATAGTCAGATAAACTACCGGTATTACCTTTTTAAGTATTTGGTGGTAAACTATCAATATTATATATATATGTTCACTGCAAGAGTAATTTACAGATGAAATATGCCTTCTTATTTAACCCAGATTTTGAAGCAGTGTTGTTGTATCAAATTTTGAAGAGTCATTCCCATAACTGCAACTACTTATTTATTTGCCAATCATTACTCAATAAATAAGATTGAAAACCATATTTTGAAGGACATGGAATTGTCTTTATAAATTGTTACCAATAACTATCCTTTGAAATGGTTAATGTATACATACACAAATAAATAAACAACATAATACAAAAGACAATAATGAATCAACCATATTGTGCTGCCTGTGACATACTAGTGTATATTTGTTCATGGTTTGGCCCACTCCTTTCTATTGATCTTTCTATTTTCATGTTACATGAGATAACCTTTCATACTTCTACCTGTTCATATAGCTGTTGAAATGTGACATGTTTTTCATATAGAGCTATTTATTCTTGTTATTCAGATTAACTGATTAACGAACCAGGGAAAGCAGTGGCTCAGTGATGTGAATTTGTATTCGCGTTGAAACCAGAGAAATCAAATAATGAGCTGCTGGCAGGGCACCAAGGCTTTTATGATGCTTCGTAATTTTTTATTTTTTATTATTTTGGGAAGCATGGAATTGGCATCCCACTTATATTCACCCCAGAAATTTTAAATATTCCACTAATTATTTATTGCTGAAGTAATGAAATATGTTAGTGTATGTTGTCCTTATCTCTGAAGTAGTTATGATTTTAGATTGGTCTGCTTATAGAAATTGGAGAATTTCGTCTGTTTCAGAGCGATGTTTTGTGAATGGATAGAACTTAGAAGTCATTTGTTCAAGATATTATTGATAATAAAGTTACTAACACATCTGCGATTGGATCCCACTAAAAATGTCTCTTTTTTTTCTCTATTTCCTTCTCTCTTTCTCAACACTTTCTTTCTCTCCTCTGCCCCGCCATACACCACCAAGCTCCACCACCACCAAAGGCCACCTCAACCTCCCTCCCCCTCCCCCTTCCCCTATCTTCACAATCCCCTCCCATTCCCTTCTCTTCTCTCCTCCTCTCCCACAATGCCTATGGTGATTCATTGATCATTGTCTTTGAATTGACTGATGATTTTATTTATATCTATGGTGATTCATTGACCAGAAGAAGCATGCAAGGGAGAGAGAGGGGGAGGACAGAGGAGGCTTTTATATCCCTGTTTTTAACTTCTAGATCTGAATTTCCTCTCATCTTTAACTCTTTGGGTTTTTGTACTTTTTGTTTTTATTCATGCATGATGATTGAGAGTATTGTCTTTTAGATGAACTTCTGTACTTTTGTCATTGAAGCAGAGTCATCTTCTTCCATTTCAGTTCTGTAATGCTTTTGTTTCATATTTTATTTCACCATCCATCAATAGTCACCCTTTTTTTTTTTTTTTTTTTTTTTTTTTTTGATAATAATAATCCATGTGAAGCTTGTATCCTAGTATAGATCAAGCCAACCTGCTCAAGTTGGCATTTCATCTTTACTCCATATATCTTTGTATCCTAGTATAGATGTACGATCATATGAAGCTTGTATCGATACCCATCCATCAATAGCTATAGATCTTGTTTTTTGGTAGCAGTTGCTCGTGGAGGACGGGAGAGGGCAGGGGCGGTGGTGGTGGTGTGGTGGTGAGGAGAGGGTTAGAGTTAGGATTTTGGAAAAGGGATATTTTGGTAATCTAATTTTAAGATAAAAATATAATAAAAAAATCATTAAATGTGTGAAAAGAGAGGAAGTAGTGTGTGGAAATAGAATTTTCTGTATTGGTTGAATCTATTGGTAGATGTTATTACGAAGTAGACAAAAATGTGGTAAAAATCACGATAAAAACAGTCATTTTTGCATTATTACTGGGTAAGTATAGGGTTATTTTGGGAAGATGGTTATAATCAGGTTTTGGGTTAAAAGCTGATTATAATCAATTTTTTGTGAGAGAAAGAAATGAGTTATAATATGAGAAGTGAATTATAACCTACTTCTCAAAATAAGGCATAGAAGTGGTACAAAGTCAAATATGTGTTCAAGTACAATTTTTTATTATAGTGACTTATTACCAAATCCTTGGCGTTAATAATGTCAACTAGTTGCTTTGTTTTGTTTTTTGTTTTTTTAATGATTAATGTTATTTGACATTGAGTTTTTAACATTTTTTTTTATTTTTAGTTAACCTTTTGCCGAATCTAAAATCACCTTTGCATCCAGAAAACAGCCATGTCATTCTACTATGTGCCCTCACTTGAAAGAAAAACAAATATAAAGCAAAGGTGCTTTTCCTCATTAGTTGATGTTAAGCAATTTTCTAAAATTTTAAATTCACTTAATTTAGATGTACTTTAAAAATAAAATATTTATAATTTTTTTTTATAAAAAATCATTAAAAGAAAAAATTCAGTATATTTTGTTTTTGTTTTTTTATTATTGATTTTTTTATTTATTCACAAATATTTGTTTTTCAAATGTAAATTTTGTTTAAAATTTTTTTTAATTTTTTTTTTAAAAAAAAAACTCAAAAACTTATTCAAATACCCAAAACTAAATAGAATACTATTTAGTGTGTTTGGTTTCAATTTTCTGAAAATTGAGTTTTTTATTTTTCGTATTTTTTTTTATTTTTAGTGAATATTTTAAAAAATTTATGTATTTTTTTACTTTTTTTAGATGTATCTTACTTAGATGTATTTAAATAGTAAAATATTTGTGAAAAAATATTTTTAAAAATTAATAAATATATAAAAATATGAAAAATGTACTCAATTTATATATATATATATATATATTGTATTTTTTGTATTTAGTGAATTTTTTAAATATTATACTTTTTAAGTGTATTTATGTTAGGTGTGTCTAAAAATTAAAAAAAATTATTTAAAATATTAAAAATATTCAATGAAAACAAAAAATATGAAAAATAAAAAGTTAAATTTTTTGAAAAGTAAATTTTGAAAATAGAAACTAAACAGAGTGATTATTATTATTATGGCAGTCACCATTTTTATGTCACTAAAATTCCTTCCATTCATGAATGAAAGAAAGTCAAAAAGGAGCAAAATAACTCATTGGTAAGCTGATTTTTGAATTTTTTTTTATGTAAAATTATTTATGAGAATGATGTGGCAAATATATTTTTGATATCAAGGAGTATCTTGATTTTTTTTAAGCAAGTGGAAAGTATATAAATTTTGTTCCATTGGAACTGTTCGGCGATTTGTTAAATCTGTCAAATGTTAAGATATTTGTTAGACCTGTCAAATGTCAAGATATTTGTGAAGTGAGTAAGTATTTTTATATAATATAGTGTATCATTTTATTTGTTAATTGATATATGATTAAAATAAAATTCAAGGAATCACCTTTTATTTGGCGTGAGGTACTGAGTATTTGATCACATCAAATTTTAATCTCACTTTTTATTATAAATGTCAATTAATGACTAGAATGATGACACCATGTCATGGGGCATTTTCCTAAATAAGCTAAAATTGTAAAAGAATTTTCAAACTAAGCTTAGTTTTGAAAGAATTTTTAAAATAAGTTAACTCGCGGTTTACAATTGCGAGTTCAATAAACTTTCTCCCGTTTCGCGTGTTTGATGGTAAATCTTAAATTCGTGGTTACAAAAAGTGAGTTTGATTAAGAACTCGCGGTTACAAAACGCGATTTTATCCAAAAAAAATTTCTCCTGAACTCGCTGTTCTAAGCCATGATTTTATAAAATAAAATAAAAAATTCTTGAGAACTCGTGGTTATGAACCACGAGTTTAATGAAAACCCAATTTTGCAACACTCACGCACACTCCTCAACAGCCACACCACACACTCTCTCTCCCTCTCTCTCTCACACATCACTCACACACATATCACACTTACATCAAAGTAAAAATAAATAAATTTTAAGAATTAAATAAATAATGTCTAAAAATAAATAAATTTTAAGAATTAAACCCTAAATTCTAAAATACAAAAAAATAAATTTTATCTCTAAACACTAAAGTAGCGTTTGATAATGTTTACGTTTTCGATTTATGTTTTCAAAAATTTTATAAACTGATTTTTGTTTATTTTTACAAAAACATAAATTACAAATGCGTTTGGTTTGAACAAAATATTTAAAAAAAATTAAAAACATAAACTAAAAAACATTTTTGTTCAAGCTTAAAATAGTTATATTTATATTTATTATTTATGACAATGGGATCACACATATTATAATTGAAAAAAAATTAATTAAAAAAACAATTGAAAAAAATTTAATTGGAAAAAAATATTTTTTTTTTCCAATTAAATTTTTTTAATATATTTTTCCAATTATAATATATTTAATATATTTTTCCAATTATAATATATTTTTCCAATTAATATATTTAATATATTTTTCCAATTATAATATATTTAAATTTTTTTCCAATTAATATATTTAATATATTTTTCCAATTAATATATATTTAAATTTTTTTTCCAATTAATATATTTAATATATTTTTCCAATTATAATATATTTTTCCAATTAATATATTTAATATATTTTTCCAATTATAATATATTTAAATTTTTTTCCAATTAATATATTTAATATTTTTCCAATTTTAATATATTTAAATTTTTTCCCAATTAAATTTAATATATTTTTCCCATTAATATATTTAATATATTTTTCCAATTATAATATATTTAATTTTTTTCCCAATTAATATATTTAATATATTTTTCCAATTTTAATATATTTAAAGTTTTTTCCAATTAAATTTTTTTCAATTGTTTTTTTAATTAATTTTTTTTCAATTATAATATGTGTGATCCCATTGTCATAAATAATAAATATAAATATAAATATAAATATTTTAAGCTTGAACAAAAATGTTTTTTAGTTTATGTTTTTATTTTTTTTTAAATATTTTGTTCAAACCAAACGCATTTGTAATTTATGTTTTTGTAAAAATAAACAAAAATCAGTTTATAAAATTTTTGTAAACATAAATCGAAAACGTAAACGTTATCAAACGCTACTTTAGTGTTTAGAGATAAAATTTATTTTTTTGTATTTTAGAGTTTAGGGTTTAATTCTTAAAATTTATTTATTTTTAAACATTATTTATTTATTTATATTTATTTAATTCTTAAAATTTATTTATTTTTACTTTGATGTAAGTGTGATGTGTGTGTGAGTGATGTGTCAGAGAGAGAGGGAGAGAGAGTGTGTGGTGTGGCTGTTGAGGAGTGTGCGTGAGTGTTGCAAAATTGGGTTTTCATTAAACTCGTGGTTCATAACCACGAGTTCTCAAGAATTTTTTTTTTTATTTTATAAAATCATGGTTTAGAACAGCGAGTTCAGGAGAAATTTTTTTTGGATAAAATCACGTTTTGTAACCGCGAGTTCTTAATCAAACTCGCTTTTTGTAACCACGAATTTAAGATTTACCATCAAACACGCGAAACGGGTGGAAGTTTGTTGAACTCGCGATTGTGAATCGCGAATTAGCTTATTTTGAGAATTCTTTCAAAATTAGGCTTAGTTTGAGAATTCTTTTACTATTTTAGTTTATTTAGGGAAATGCCCCCCATGTCATCTCAATAACGTGATGTGCGGTTTTAAAAAATAAATAATTTCAAGTAATTTTATATTAAAGTAATTTTAATTCAAAATAAGATTTAAAAGGCATTTCATCTTAAAAATACTAATCATCAAATTTTATTTAATTTATTTAATATAAGTTTGAATTAAATTTTTATAAATATTAATTATTAGATTACAAATTTTTTTTTTTTAAATATAATGGGTAAATTATACTCCCTCCGTTATTTGTCCATCTTTATTTTTTCTTTTTTTCTTTTTTTTCTTTTTTTTTTTTGATGTTTCAAAATATTTGTTCTTTTTGAAAAATCAAAACATAAAATTCTAGAGAATTTCAAAACTACCTTTTAAAAATAATTATGAATATATTTAATAATGAGAATAAAAACGGCAATATGGTAAATTAATATATTTTGATTTGACTTCAAAGCAATAATTGCATGTCTCATAAAAAATTTGAAATTTTCAAAAGGAACTATTATTATGGGACGTAGGAAGTACTAACTTCTATTAGATGTAGAGAAAACACAATAAGTCCTATAGCTTTAAGATAATTACATTGACCTCCCTCTTTGGAAGATTGAAGGGATTTGAACTAATACAGATGGGATGAATACACAAAAATAAATAATATAAAATATATATTTCAATGTAAAAAAATGACAATATCATTTTTTGCATTTATATAACTACCGAATTACAAATGAAATGGGGTTTAAGAGTTATGTTAATTTAAATCATAAGCAACATGTAATTATAATAAATTTGTGAAACTTATTATATTTTTTTTCTAAATTTTAAAAAGCAGGTTTGTGGAATTTATTCAAATTTAATTCAAAGACACAACATATGTAATTATTTCATCAAAAAAAAAAGAGGTTAAAAAGTCAAAATTATTAAAAATAAATAATAAAAAAATCAAAAATCAAACACACTATTTATTTAGTTTTTTTCATGTAAATAAAAAAATCGTTTTTAAACATATTAATTATTTTCATATCATAAAAAATTAAAAAGATTACAAAAGTCAAACCTTATATTTTAAAATTTTGGACAGAAATGGAGCTCCAATGAAACTGCTAAACCGACAGTTAAGCCTGTCAGATTTTAACTTTATTAGCCACAGCTACAACTTGTATAGTCAGCCCCATGAAGAGAGAGAGAAATAGGGAAGGAGAGAGGGTCTGCTTAACCCTTAAGCCATCAAAAACAATGCTTAGGTCACAAATATTACTTATATATTTTTATTATTCTTTTTTTAAATAAAAGTCTTCGTCCATTAAGAAAGAATACTTAAAATTATTATTTAAAAAGAGTAATATTATATAAATAAATATTTTTTTAGTAATTTCTTTTACTAACTGAAATAAATTTATAATATGAGTAATTGTCACGACCTAAACTTACATCTATAGATTTAACGTCGTAATCAGCCAGTAATGTTAAGATTATCAAAGGCCTCTGAAACAGATTAACAAAATAATGGGCTAGCGAAAGTAAATATCAAAAACATATATCATCTATTGAGCTGTGCAAACTTATATGAAACAGAAAATTTTTAAACCTTATGTACAATTATCCAAACGTCATTCTTATATTATACCCACACACATTATAGTCAAAGCAAGAAGGGATTAAACCCCATATACAAACTTAACAAAGAAAACAAAACGTAAGTCATAAACACAAGGCCTTGAACACTTGACATATTCGGAACCTCCATGGGAGGCGACAAAAGCCCTCAGGCCTGATCTTGCGCTCGCTCATCTACATATATATAAAAATAGTAAGCTAAAATCCAATGAATAACAGTAATGTAAAGAGGTTAGTGAATGAATTCCGAACACATCATACTCATATAACAGATCATAATAGAATCAATTCGCATATCCAAACATAATAATGGTACATCTAATAAAACATATCATATCGTCATCTAACTAGAGTAGTCGGTTCCGGATATCTATTAAACACATCACTACTTTGACAAGTGGCTAACGAGATCTTGTAATCGCATATATGTTATGGACCCGCATTAACATGTCGTCCCCCATGACTTGGGACTTTCTATGGATATCATACTAGATTTCAAATAGGGCATTCGTTCATGTTAACAAAATCACATTTCAGAAATCATAACTTATCCAATAACATTTTAAATACGATTCATATGAACATTCTTTACAATAACGTTACTCACAGTGGGTTTCCAAAAATAATTGGTTGATCCTTGAGTCTTGACCTACAACACAAATGTACATAGCACAAAACATATTTCATCATTGCACATCCGTACGGCCATTACGACTTAGCTTTCTTTACATTGGTTTCTTACTCAGTCCATTTCTCATAATTTGTACACATGAGCCACATATTCAGATTCGTCTCATAATTTCTAATTCACTTTGCTTATGTTGTTCCTTAGCTTATTACTCCTTAATGACTTATAATTCATGCCTAAATATGTTCATAAAAGGATGGGAACAAAAATATGAACACAGAATGTTTTTCTAAAATATGTTGAAAATGGCTTGATCACTCGAATGCAACTTCAGTCGCTCGAGCGGACTACTCTGACTGCAAAAGTATTGGATGGCCTCATTCTATGCTCGAGCCACAACTCCTTCGCTTGAACAGTCTGACAATATACAAGGGGTTCGCTCGAGCCACCAAGTGGTCGCTCGAGCCGTGTGTAACAGACTACAACACTACTAGATGCTCACTATGTTTGCTCGAGCGGTAAATCCGTTGCTCGAGTAATCTGCAAATTTCTGGGTTTTCAAAACAGAGTCTTGAGCTTCCAAATGCAAATTCAAAGGCAAAACTCATGCATGGCTTGTTCAAAAACTTAGAACCATGTTAGAAAATCATATACATGCTCTATCTTAAATCATTTGTTCAAGAATCTCATGAATTTAACCAAAATTGTGCTCAAAACTTCTATGTATGTAAAGCTTTATAAACTTTTTTCTCAAAACTCATAAATTACCAAATTTGAGCTCATAAGCCCCATACATGTACAAAATTCTTTTCCAAAACATGAAATCAAACTTTAAAACATGATGAATTTCACATGCATGTACCAAATAATTCATAATAACAACTTAAATGCTCAAAACTAAACTCAACATGGTAAATCTCTTCATATTTATACATGCATATAGAAATCTCTTCCAATTTCCTTTTCTTAGTTTTCAATAAATCATGGAGATTATCTTCAAAACAACGTAATTCTTGAATGCAAGTATAAGGTAGCTTCAAAGTTCAACTTAAACAGCATATTTGTAACAACCCCGACCTGTGATTAGTTGTTTAACTATGATTAAATATGCCTAATAAGTAATTAAGGTGAAATTCTGAAGAAATTGCATGTGTGTTACATTATTTGTGCTCATAGCTGTCTAATGTAGAAATATCTATTTGAATTTCTGTTTTGTCTTGTGAATTGAAGGCCTTACCGGTATCTAATCACAAAATTGACTTGATTTATGTGTTAGTTGGAATTTTTAGAACGTTATGGTAGGTTCAATTGAAAATCGATTCGGAACGATTAAATTAGAACAATTTTATGCCCCATTGATTAGCTTGACCAATAATTTAATTTCACCATTAACCAAGCCTATATAAGGCTCCTATGTGTGATTCACCTCCTTCTTTAGCATATTTTGAGTCTCTACAAGAAAACAAACGTGTGTGTGTGTGTGTGTGTGTGTGAGAGAGAGAGAGAGAGAGAAAGAGAGAGAAATGAGAGATTTGAGCTCAACTAAGAGAATTGTTAGGAAGAAGAAGGATTGGACTTGAAGACTCAAGGATTAAACCTCTAGCCTTCACCTTGGGAAATCTAGATAAGAATTCAATCATTTGAATGTACAATTTTGATGCCTAAACCATGAATTCAAAATAGTTAAGTTGAGTTAATCTAGAATTAAGCTATTAAGTTGTTAGGAAGATCATATCATGCATGCATGTCTTTTTAAGCACAATTTGAGTTTGATTTCAAGTGATTCCCCTATGCATGTGTTCATCTTACCATTGTTTTAAGAATTCATCTTGTTTGATACCATTTTATAGCAAATGATCATAGTTTGGAAGCTTTGAAGTCAAAATAACGCTTGCATGTTATGCATGTTATGTTTTCAAAGAAATAAAGAGTTGTTTTGCACAATTGGCAAGCTTTTGGGCCTTGATTTTGTGAAATGATCTTTAATTCACCATGTTTTCCAAGTTTATATAAGTTTCCTCAAGTTTTTGGCCAAAAAGACCATGATTTGCAGCTTTGAAATTGAGTTTTGCACTGGGTAGAGCAATCTAGAAATTTCAAATTCTGCCTCTCTGCTCGAACGATAGATCCTGCGCTCGAGCAACCACTCTGTGTTTTGCACCTCCGCTTGAGCGACCAATAGTTGGCTCGAGTGTAAATTGCACGCTCCTAGAAGTTTACATGTTTTGCAGATCACTCGAGCAACAAGAGTTGCGCTCGAGCGAAGACCTCAGTCACATGTTCGAGCGACCATCAAGCGATCGTCAAGCGAAAATTTCACACAATCAGTACTTTTGTAAAATTTACAAATTTCTCGAGTGAGGGAATCTACGCTCGAGCGACCACTTACATTTCACATGTCTAATCCAACGGGACCCCTGTTTTCAACAAAATTTGACTAAATGTTATGAATCACATTTTGGGCATCCTCATTGCATCCTAGGCATTTCTAAGCCCTAATTAAGTTAGAATAAGAGAGAACTAAATTATTGATTCCGGGTGTGTAATTTTGTACCTGTTCGTTCTGTATCTGTGTAGGTTACGCGCCGCAAGTTACCTAATCTGTCTACTTTGTCTGTTTGCTTGGAGCCATTTGTGAGTAATAACTCTGTAAAGCTATGTTTAATTATAAGTATTTTCTAACTGATATGTTACGATATGTTTTCTGAAATACTATTTTATGAATCATGAATGAATATCCATTTTTTTGAAATGTATTTGTGACATCCTTAGTTCAGGTGGCCTTCGCCCGGGGGTAACAATACCGTGGCCAATATGCACGTGACCCTCGCCCGGAGGTAACAATACCGTGGCTTATATTCATGTCACCTTTGCCTGAGGGTAACAATACCGAGGCCTATATCACGTGGCCCTCGCCTAGGGGTAACAATACATGGTTACTTGTGTGCAAGATATGAACCTTTATGGTTATCAGTACCAACTGTGCAAATTTGATATGTCATGATAACTAAATGGATATACCACAAATACCTGCTGATGATTTCAAGAAAGTATGTGAATATGAATCTGTTTCTGATTTGAAATCTGACATGGAACATCATTTATTAAATTCTTTACTTTATTATTATTCACTGGGCTTCACTCACCATTTATATATATATATATATATGTAGGTGATCAGGTGCGTAACCAGGCTTAGTGATAACCGCCTAGAGAGTTTTTGTCAGCCAGCCTTTGTGTCTCCCGAGGAGGTTCCATACGTTTTGTGGTTATGTTTTGTGAACATAGAAGACTTCGTTTTCTTTTGAATTATGAACAAGTTTTCTGTTATCTGTATATTTAGCTATATCTGTAATGATTATGACGTAAGACTACTATAATATGACATAATGTATATGTGCATATAGGTTCAAAATTTTTGTTCCATATATGTCTCCATAGCTCAATGGATTGTGTATGTCCATATTTGCTTCCACAACCCCTAATTGTAAGTTATTCTGTTCAGAGACCTTTGGTAATCCAAGGATTACTGGCCAGTTACGACACTAAATCTATAAGGGCGAGTTTGGGGTATGATAGAGCGGTATCAGAGTACATGTTCTACCGCACACATGAGTCCATATGAGCTATAGGATGTCTTAGTAAGCATTAGGGGCATCTCATCTGCATGTGTGAGTGTGTATAATAATTTTTGTAAATGAGGAAACTAAATTTGGCCTTGAATATTTGAAATAAAAGTGAATGGACCATGAATGAATGATCTAAACATTGTGAAACGAACTATTTGCCTATGTTCATAAGTGTTATGTTTACCTATAGCAATGGAAAATACAAGAAGTGACAATACAGCTGAATCATCAGAGGCTCACATAAGCCGAATTGAGCAAATGCTCGCAGCTCTAACTAAAGCAATGACACAGCAACAAAGACAATAACCTTTACCTCCTCCACCTCCGCTTCCACCAGTCCAAGTTGAACTGAATAACAATGACCTAATTAACCTCACTCAAAAATTCATGAAGATGAAACCACCAACCTTCTTTGGTGGTATTGAACCCTTAAAGGCAGAAACATGGCTACTAGAAATGGAGAAACTATTTGAAGTGTTTCCTTGCTCTGAGTTTCAAAAATTCCTTTTGGCCACCTACATTTTAAAAGATGAAGCCCGAAGATAATGGTTATTAATACGCGATAGTAATGGGAACATGACATGGGCTCAATTCAATGAAATCTTCTATAACAAGTACTTTCCCCAATGCTTCAGAGATCGGAAAGTGTCGGAATTTCAAGAACTCAAGCAAGGCAAGATATCTGTGGCTGAGTATGAGGCTAAGTTCACCAAGTTGGCTAGATTTGCTCCTCATATGGTTGATACAAATTACTAAAAGGCTCTGAAATTTGAAGGGGATTAGATCTAGACGTCTTTGATCGAGTAGGCGTCCTAAAGTTGCCTACGTATGTGGAAGTACTTGATAGAGCATTGATGGCATAGGCCATTTTAGTAGCAAAGAAACAAGCTTCAGCTCCAACAACTGAATGGAAAGGTAAAAGATCCGGATTTAATTTTAAGAGGGGTCGGTCATTTCCAAAAAGGCAGTTTATGGGATCCTTCAGTAGCTTTAGTCAGAATAATGGCTCGATTTCGAACTGTCCTGACTGCGGAAAAAAGCATAAAGGTGCATGTTACTGTGCATCAGGTGCATGTTTTCGGTGTGGCAAAACTGGCCACATGGTTAAGGATTATCCGCTGAGATCCGATGATGTTAACCATCTTGCGGTAAGTTCAGCCGAGTCTACTTCTGTAGCAAGGTCAAATGCAAGAACTAATGCCAGGGGTAACACTGGAAATGAAACGCTAAGACAAAGGAGAGTGTTTACACTGGTACTTGGGGATGTACAGAATACTGAGTCAGTGGTGTCTAGTATAATCTCTATCTATGCTGAAAATGCCTATGTGTTAATTGATTCTGGTTCCAAGCATTCATTTGTATCGCATGCTTTTTCTCAAAAATTAACTAGACCCTTAGAATCCATGAATTATTTATTGTCTGTATTTACGCCATCCAGGGTTTCTATGGTATATGCGTATGTGTATCCGGCATGTGATACTGTGATTGGTGATGTGACGTTGTATGTTGATTTATTGTCTTTGGGAATTGATCATTTCGACTGCATATTGGGTATGGACTGGTTGACGAAGTACTGTGCAACTATTGACAATGTGAATAAATTTGTTATATTTCGTCCATCTGGGTTACCTGAGTTTGTGTTCACTGGGAATGGGGTGGTCCCTCCCCCATACTTGATTTCTGTCATGAAAGCTGTTAAATTAATTAGAAAGGGATATAGAGGGTATATGTGTTGTGTTTTGACTGTGACTTCTAATAATCCCACTGTAGAGAACATCCCTGTAGTAAATGAATTTCTTGATGTATTTCCAACTAAATTTCCTAAAGATTTAATTGATAGGGAAATTGAGTTTATCATCGATGTTGTACCCAGAACCCAACCGATTTCCAAAACCCTATATAAAATGTCAACTTCTGAACTCAAAGAGTTGAAAGTTCAACTCCAAGAACTATTAGACAAAAAATCCATTCGTTCGAGCACCTCACCTTGGGGAGCTCCAATATTGTTTGTTAAAAAGAAAAATGGGTCTTTGAGACTGTGTATTGACTACCATGAGTTGAACAAGGTAACCGTGAAGAACAAATATCCATTACCCCGAATAGATGATCTATTTGACCAACTTCAGGGAGCACAAGTGTTCTCTAAGATAGATCTTAGATCCGGGTATCACCAATTAAAAGTCAAGGCAGAAGATGTTGAGAAAACTACATTTAGAATTAGACACGGACACTATGAATTTTTGGTAATGCCATTCGGAGTAACTAAAGCACTTGCAGCATTCATGGACTTAATGAATAGAGTGTTCAAACAATTCCTTGATGAGTTTATTGTTGTGTTCATTAATGATATATTGATTTATTCTAAAAACAGAAAGGAACATGACAATCATCTGAGAATTGCTTTACAGACCTTTAAGGGAGAAGAAATTACATGCAAAATTTTCCAAATGCAAATTTTGGCTTGATAGTATGGCATTTTGGGGGCATGTAATCAACAAAGATAGTATCTCTGTTGACCTACAGAAAATTGAAGCTATTGTAGACTAGCCTAGACCAACAAACGTGTCAAAAGTAAGGAGTTTTCTGGGACTTGCTGGCTACTACAGAAGATTTGTGAAAGATTTCTCGAAACTTGTTATGCCATTGACACAATTGACACAGAAAAATGTTCCATTTGACTGGAACAATCAACGGGAATCAACCTTCCAAGAATTGAAAACTAGATTAGTAACTGCACCAATTCTGACCTTGCCCAATGGAACTGATGGGTTTCAGATTTACTGTGATGCCTCCTACAAAGGTTTGGGTTGTGGGCTAATGCAAAACGGGAAAATAATTGCTTATACCTCTCGGCAACTTCGTCATTATGAAAAGAATTACCCGACTTATGATCTTGAACAGGTAGTCGTGGTATTTGCTTTGAAAATCTGGCGTCACTATCTGTACGGCGTAACTTGTGAAGTATATACCAATCACAAAAGTTTAAAATATTTCTTTACTCAGAAGGAACTGAACATAAGACTAAGAAAATGGTTGGAATTGATAAAAGACTATGACTTGCAAATTCTGTATCATCCAGGGAAGGCAAATACTGTTACAGATGCATTGAGTAGAAAATCTATTGGGAATCTATCATGTTTGCTCACTGGTCAAAGAGAATTGTTGTGTGAATTGGAACGAAATGAAATTGAAGTAGTTTTGCATGAACATGGTAGAATTCTAGCTGTTATTTCTGCCCAACCCGCAATTATTGAAGAGATTAAAGAGAAACAACATGAAGATGAGTTCTTGAAGAAAAATTTCGAGGAAATTGACTCAAAACCGAAGCCAGGATTCGTGACTGAAAATGAAGTGCTGAAATTTCAGAATAGACTTTGTGTACCAGATTGTTATGATTTAAGAAAACGTGTTATGACTGAAGCCCATAATTCCAAATTTGCTATGCATCCGGGGAACACAAAGAAGTATTATGATTTGAGACAGAAGTTCCGGTGGCCTGGAATGAAGAAAAACATTGCTGACTTTGTGGCTAGATGTCTACATTGCCAACAAGTTAAAGTTGAACATCAACGACCCACTGGACTACTTCAGCCGCTTCCCATACCAGACTGGAAATGGGACCATATTAACATGAATTTCATTGTCGGACTGCCTCACTCCTGTCGAGGTATGGACTCTATCTGGGTTATTATTGACCGTTTAACTAAGTCCGCCCACTTCCTGCCTATTAAAACTATTTATAATGTGGACAAACTGGTTAATGTTTATATAAATGAGATTGTGAGATTACACAGCGTGCCAGTATCCATTGTATCTGACAGAGACTCGAAGTTTATGTCAAGATTTTAACAGAGTTTACAACAAACTTTGGGAACTGAATTGCGATTGAGTAGTGCCTACCATCCACAAACGAACGGTCAATCTGAACGAACCATTCAAACTCTAGAAGATATGTTACGGATGTGTGCCCTAG
Organism: Camellia lanceoleosa; assembly: GCA_025200525.1. Taxonomy (NCBI): domain Eukaryota; kingdom Viridiplantae; phylum Streptophyta; class Magnoliopsida; order Ericales; family Theaceae; genus Camellia; species Camellia lanceoleosa. The sequence goes on along the minus strand of CM045771.1, from coordinate 59,770,611 downwards.
ATTTCCAAGGAATTTGGGAGACCTACTTATCATTGGCCGAATTTGTGTATAATAATAGCTACCATTCAAGTATCGGTATGGCCCCATATAAAGCTTTGTATGGTAAGAAATGTCGATCTCCGATTTGCTAGGCTGAGGTAGGTGATAGACCATTGTTGGGACCGGAACGTGTGCAAGAAACAACTGAAAAAGTGAAATTGATATATCAACGTCTGAAAACTGCACAGAGCAGCAAAAAGAGTTATGTAGATGTTCGAATGCGTGATAGAGAATATGAAGTCAGAGATCATGTGTTTATCAAAGTGACTCCAATGAAAGGCCAGACACGGTTTGGGGTGAAGGATAAGTTGGCACCAAGATATGTTGGGCCTTATGAAATCCTAGAGAAAATTAACCTAGTGACGTATCGAGTAGCCTTGCTTTCAGTCATGAAAAATATGCACAATGTCTTTCATGTTTCAATGCTTAGGAACTATTTGAGGGACCTATTCCACCTTATTGAGCCGACATATGTGCTTTTGAAAAATGACTACACCTACGAGGAGAGGCCAATTCAAATTATGAACCGCTGGATCAAAAGATTGAGGAACAAAGAAATATCGTTGGTAAAAGTTGATTGGCAAAATCACGGAAGAGCTTATGCTACATGGGAAAAAGAAGAAAATATGCTAAAAAGATATCCAGATTTGTTTCCATTGAACCCAACATTCTTCCAAAATGATTTAAAAGACCAAACTCTTTAAAGGGGGAAGATTGTAACAACCCCAATCTATGATTAGCTATTTAACCATGATTAAATATGTCTAATAAGTAATTAAGGTGAAATTATGAAGAAATTGCATGTGTGTTACATTATTTGTGCTCATATCTGTCTAATGTAGAAATATCTGTTTGAATTTCTATTTTGTCTTGTGAATTGAAAGCCTTATTGGCATCTAATCATGAAATTGACTTGATTTATGTGTTAGTTGAAATTTTTAGAACATTATGGTAGATTCAATTGAAAATTGATTCGAAACGATTAAATTAGAACAATTTTATGCCTCATTAATTAGCTTGACCAATAATTTAATTTCACTATTAACCAAGCCTATATAAGGCACCTATATATGCTTTACGTCCTCTTTTAGCACATTTTGAGTCTCTACAAGCAAACAAATGTGAGAGAGAGAGTGACACCCCAAGATTTGAGAACATCATAATAAGATTTAGAACTTAAAATCAATTTTGTTAATAACTAACCCCTCATCAATGTTATCACCAATATTACTAGTATTAATTAACAACCCAGAAATTTAAAGTTCTTAAATTACAACTCCAATAAAAACTTAAAATTTAGTCTTAGTACATAAAAACAACACGAATATAACAACAACAAAAAAACTAGAAACTTAGAAAAATAGTTCATGGATCTAGGGCACTCTTCAAGCTAACCAAGGCTGAGTGTCGCCTTGCAAGGCCTCGGTGTTTCCTTCGGTTTCTTCGATATCTGGCATAAAACACTAGTACAACAGGGATACCAGTGAGCGACGAGCTCAATAAGATACTATAACCCGAAAATACCCACCCCGATAATAATACTCACAATTTATGAATAATGTGTAGTAACAAAATAACAAGTAACATTTAGTAAGCATAAAATGAATGTTATCAGTTGAAATAATAACAATAGATAATAATAAATCAAATAAAAAAAATATAACAAACGGAAGTAGTATTTCATCATAAGGAATATGCCCACATTTTTTAATTTTCATAGATTTAGTTTATCAGATAAATTTTAAGTAACTCCTCGCGGAACACTATTTCCACTCAACCACTAAGCAATGGCCACGGGCAATTCTGACTCCCCAGTGGTCAAATGTTCAAATGTTACTTATTATAACTACCAATAATGCCCACGCAGCAGGGTTACATACCCGAGTTGTGACATCACGGTCTGCCCTAAGGGAACGGTCTATGTGACACCCGCATCACCAACCTTATATCGCCTACACCGATAAGAGTCGAAATACCTTTCTGTGCCATGTTGGGGTTCACAACTCACTTGCGCAAGATTCTAAACCGGACTCACCCCATCACTTTTAAATTTTAATGTATCATTGGTTAAATTTCGTGTTTTTTTACTTGTTAAGATATTCACAATAATTCAACATTTAATTACCAATAATGTTATACCAACTCATTAAAATTTCCAACATAAAATATTACACATGTCACATAATAGTAAACAAATATACAAAATTTAAATAAACAATTTATTTAAACCATGGTATGAAATAATAATGTAGATACCAAAAAGAAGAAATAAATCATAATCACACATATGCATGGATTTTTAATCTACAAGATTAGATTAGCACAATATTAAATTTTTGTCTAAATAAATAATTGAAGAGATATTTTTTTTTAATTCCTCCTTAATCTGCCAATTTTTTATATTTTTTTTCAGAATGTATATCTCGCAATTAAAATTATAAATAAATTACTTATACAACTCTAAAATTCATATAAATCTATAGAATACTCAATAAACATGTTATGGTCATTTTCCAGACAGCATTTTTCAAAAATAAACTATAAATAATTCCGAAAAATTCCAAGAAAGTTTATAACACAGATTTGTTACATTTTCTTAAATTAATTCCATACTTAAATTTATAAATCAATTCCATAATCTAAAAATTTATTATGAAACTAGACTTCTCAAATTTCATTTTTTGTTTAGAAATTACTAGATTTGGTTTAATATAGAATTTTTAATAAATTTTCAAACGTATAGTAAATCTGTCTTGCAGCTCCAAATTTAATTAAAAAATTTTATAAATTCGTACAAAACTCAATAATTGTTGAAAAATTTTGTGGCTGAACTAGACATCATTTTTAACAACTTTATAGAAAAATAATCTCAAAATTTTGAGTATAAAGTTGTCTAAAAATTCGTACAAAGTTTCTGGCAGATTTAAGGGCCAAATAAAATCTTCAATCTTCTCTTTAATGGTATAAACTACACATGCAAGCCTATTTCCATAGTAATACCATAACTTTGAGACTATCAATATCTTCAAATATTTGATATACACATCACAAAATTTATATACATATATATAAAAATTTCTATTTATAAGTTAGTCATTTTATCATATGAATATAATCTGAAAATTTCAACAATAAAAAAAATGAGAGGATTAAGAGGATTTTCATACTTAGTTGTATGATTGAAATGGAACAATGAAATAGTAGAAAATATATATCCTTCTTAATCTCATCTTCCTCTTATCCTCCTACTCAACTTGGCTGAATTTTTTTTTTTTTCACAGATGTCCTTTTCTTTTTCCTCCTTCACCAAATGCAAGCATGCCTGTATATATATACAATGCATTGCTGAGCACCCTCTCTCTCTCTCTCTCTCTCTCTCTTTCTTTCTTTCTTTCTTTCTTTCTATTTCTCTTCATTCTATGTAGTCAAATCTTCAATTTCCAAAGGCTATATTCCATACCACCATGCATGCAACCAAGTGGCAATGCTGCCACTTGAAATCTGCCTAATTTTTTTTTTTTTTTTTGTATATTTGTGTATTTGTGTGGGTTTCTTAAATTTGATACACTAAGATTTTTAACTAAGCTATTTAGTAAGAATAATTATCATGTTAGATCCTAATTAAAATAATTTATAAACAACAAATATTGAACACTCACAAAATTATTATTCTTAATAATGTTTTTGTTAGTGATTAAATTGGGTTAATTTAAAACTAACTTTTACACTAATATATATTTCAGATAGACTCTGGATATAATTAATTAATTTATTTATTTATTTATTTTCTTTTAAGAATAATTAAATGTGGGTTTTCACAAAGAGAGAGGGGGAGAGAAATGAGAGATTTGAGCTCAACTAAGGGAATTGTTAGGAAGAAGAAAGATTGGACTTGGAAACTCAAGGATTAAACCTCTAGCCCTCACCTTAGGAAGTCTAGGTAAGAATTTAACCCTTTGAATGTACAATTTTGATGTCTAAACCATGAATTCAAAAGAGTTAAGTTGAGTTAATCTAGAATTAAACTATTGAGTTGTTAGGAAGATCATATCATGCATGCATGTCCTTTTGAGCACAATTTGAGTTTGATTTCAAGGGATTCCCTCATGCATGTGTTCATCTTACCATTATTTTAAGAATTCATCTTGTTTGATACCATTTTATAGCAAATGATCATGGTTTGGAAGCTTTGAAGTCAAGATAAAGCTTGCATGTTATGCATGTCATGTTTTCAAAGAAATAAAGAATTGTTTTGCACAATTGGCAAGCTTTTGGACCTTGATTTTGTGAAATGATCTTTAATTCACCATGTTTTCCAAGTTTATATAAGTTTCCTCAAGTTTTTGGCCCAAAAGACCATTATTTGCACCTTTGAAATTGAGTTTTGCACTGGGCAGAGCAATCTGGAAATTCCATATTCTGCCTCTCCGCTCAAACGACAGATTCTGTGCTCGAGCGACCACTCTATGTTTTGCACCTCCACTTGAGCGACCAATAGTTGGCTCAAGCATAAATTGCATGCTCCTAGAAGTTTACATGTTTTGCAGACCGCTCGAGTGACAAGAGTTGCGCTCGAGCGAAGACCTTAGTCACACGCTCAAGTCACGTGGCCCTCGTCCGGGGGTAACAATACCGTGACCAATATGCACGTGGCCCTCGTCTGGGGGTAACAATACCGTGGCTTATATTCACGTGACCCTTGTCCGGGAGGAACAATACTGAGGCCTATATTCACGTGGCTCTCGCCTTGGGGTAACTGTGACAACCCTCGTTACGGTTTACCGACTAACCACTGATTACCGTTAAACTGAAACTGATTATGACTGATAACTGAACTGATTAAAGTATTGAACTGACTGATTGAAATTGAAACTGAATGGATTCCCTGTATCTGTTGAATTGCATTTTATTTGTTTGACTATTTAATGATCTGTTCATGTTTATATGTTTAAACTGTAAATTGAAGGCCTTATCGGCGGCCGAACCCGAGATCGATTAGTGTTTTATGATTGTCATAATTTATGTGATTTTATGGTGTATTTAATTGAAAATTAATTTGGTATGATTAAATTGGACCTATATTAATCAATTGCATAGCTTGCCTTATTTATATGTTTGCCATTGTTAGTGGCCCACTATATGAACCATATGTGAGGCTTTGTTATACACTTACCAACACATTTCATCAGCCACATTGGGAGCTCTAGCCGACCAAGGAAGAGAGTGAGAGAGTTGTTCTTGTGAATTTGGCTTGAAACCTTGAAGAATTACTTGGTAATTGAAGTGTAGATTGCTAATTTAGCTACCTCACCTTGTAATTGAAGCTCTAGGTAAGGAATTCAACCCTCTAATTGTGAGTTTAAGCTAATTCTTGCATGGTCCATGTCAAATTATAGAGCTAAGTCATGTTTTAAGTTCATACATGTTGGGTTATAGCTTAATTCTTGCATGCATGGTTGAATTGTTGACTTTTGAGTTGATTTCATGACAAATTGTCACATGCATGTTTATAATATTGTTGTAATTCATGTTGTCATCATGTTTTTGAAAGGGTTGAGCTCATTTGAGCAAACATTGAAGTTTGGAAATGATTTGAATTCATGTATGTGTATGTTCATCTTGCTCATGAAAAAATGGTTTGAAATTGAGTTTGAATTAAACACCCTTGGGCTTTGATTTCTTAAATTGAGCTTCAAATCATGTGATTCCATGTGTTTACAAAGGTTTTCCAGAAAATGGGCCCAAAAGGATTGATTTTGGTGTTTGAAAACTTGGTTTTGAACTTGGAGTTCGAATCTGGAATTTCCAGATTTTAGTCGTCCGCTCAAGCGGGGGAAGTGCCGCTCGAGCGGGAAAATCGAACTCCCAGCTTCTCGCACTGTGCATCAGTCCGCTCAAGCGGAGGATTGAGCGCTCGAGCGGAGGATTGGGTGACACGCTCGAGTGGGCATCGAGCGGAGATTTCACCCATCCAGTACTTTTTTTGGTCCGCTCGAGCGAGAAAGTTTACGCTCGAGCGGGGACCTTTATTGCATGTCCGCTCGAGCGGATAAACCTGCGCTCAAGCGGGACTCTGTTTTCCTGAAAAATCTTGAAAATGTTTTCTGTGTACATCTTTGCATCCTCATTCCATCCTAGGTATTCTTAGGCCTAGTTTTAGACATCTTTAATGAGGATATAGACGTAGAACACACCGAGGCATGATAGAGAGTTAATAATTATCTTTCCCAACTGTGAAAGAGTGTGTTCAATCTGTTAACTGTATAGGGTTGGCATTTCGAGGAGACGCTCTAGTTCACTGTAGCCCAGAACTCTGTGAGTAACAATTGTGTAAAGATATGTTCAACTGATTATCTTTTGAATCTCGAAATGAACTTCTTATCGAATCGGTATTATTCTTGAATGAATGTATGTCCTTTATTTACAATCTTTGTGGCATCCTTAGCACCTATCGCATTTCGTTATTCTATCTATTCTATAGAGATCTCTATCGGTTCCCTCGTTGGAACCACTACTGTTTACTAATTGATGGCCATCATTTACTGTTCGGTCTTTTAAAACCTACTGTTTACTGTTATGCTAACGGATGTACCACATATATTGTATCTTGTCTTGAACAACTGAATACCGATTGAAATGAACTGTTTTCATTACTGTAAGGACATTCATTCTAAACCCTTTACGCATTATGTTATTCACTGGGCTTTAGCTCACTGCTCATATATATACATATATATATATGTAGGTGTACAAGCACCGGACCAATGCTAGAGGCGTCGGGGTAAGCTCCAGTTTTGTCAAGCCAACCAATGTGCCTCACTGCGAGGTTCCGAGCCTACCAAGCTAAGGCTTAGGGGTGTCTTAGTAATTCCCCTTCCACACTGTTTTGTATTATTGTATAGACTGTGTATTGTACCATACTGTACTGTAATGGGGATTAAGTCCCTGGTTTACTGAATGACATGTATGTATATGTACTGTTCTGTAAATATGTATGAAAAATCTTTTTGGCATACAGACTATCACAGCTCATTGGACATTGTTTGATTACTGTATTGGCTTTCGCTAAGCAGGCCTTCGGTAATCTCGGATTACTGGGCGGTTACGGTGCTAAACCCATAGGGGCGGGTTTGGGTCATGACAGTAACAATATCGTGGCCACTTGCGCGCAAGATATGGACCTTTATGGTTGTCGGTACCGATTATGCAAATTTGATATGTCATGATAGTTAAATGGATGCACCACAAATACCTGCTGATGATTTCTGGAAAGTATGTGAATATGAATCTGTTTTTTATTTGAAATTTGACATGGGACATCATTTATTAAATTCTTTACTTTGTTATTATTCATTGGGCTTCGCTCACTATTTTTTATATATATATGTGTGTGTAGGTGATCAGGTGTGTAACCAGGCTCAGGGATGACCGCCTGGAGAGTTTTTGTCAGCCAGCCTTTATGCCTCTCGAGGAGGTTCCATACGTTTTGTGGTCATGTTTTGTGAACATAAAAGACTTCGTTTTCTTTTGAATTATGAACAAGTTTTCTATTATCTGTATATTTGGCTATATCTGTAATGAATGTGACGTAAGACTACTATAATATGATGTCATGTATATGTGTATATAGGTTCAAAATTTTTGTCCTATATATGTCTCCACAGCTCAATGGACTATGTATGTTTCTATATTTGTTTCCATAGCCCCTAATTATAAGTTATTCTGTTCAAAGGCCTTTGGTAATTCAGGGATTACTGGCCGATTACAATACTAAACCTATAGGGGCGGGCTTGGGTTGTGACAATATTCATGGTCAAAAATTAAGATTCATAACAAAACTATACATACATGTATGAGTTCTTCATCTTCTTGACATTCTTTAACTAAAACATGCAAATGGTCACATATAGCTCATGTATTTAACATTAAAACACATAATTTTTAAGGATTAAAGGTTAGATTCTTACCAAAAGTCTTGAATTAGCTAAACTCTTGTACTTTATTGATGAACCCTAACAAAATCTCCAACTTCTTCTTGGATCTCTACACTTTATCTCTCTAAGATGGAGTTCATCCTCTCTTTAGAATATGATTTCAGATTTTTGCACTAAGGAAAGCTCGAGAATGAGCTAAAAAATAAATGTATATCAACCTTATATAGTTAGGATGGCTTATTACAATAATTAGACCACGTGGCTAACCAAATATAACTTAATTAATTAAAATGGATTAGTTTTTAATAAAATTTGCCATATGATACTAAAAATTCTAATTAGTCTATTCATATAGTCAATTTCAGTTTCTAAAATCATTTAAGTTCTCAATTTCGAATTTTGAGCATAAATTAGAACAGATAATTCTTCAATTCAAACAGATATACACAAGTAATCAAATCAAACAGATAATTCATAATTAATCATATGGCTTATAATACAATTAGTAATTAACACTTAATTAATTTGACTTAATTATGATTTGCAATTTGGGATCGTCACAATAATGATATATAAACTAACCATTTTTACAAATATTTCTTATTCTTTGACGTGATATCTTCCTTATAGATTCTATAGTATTTTCTCATAATATTATTGTAGTAGATCTCATTTCAAGTTCTAAAATTTTATTGCTTAATGATCAATCCATAAAAAAAAAAAAACATTAATAAAAATTTAAGTTTGTATAGAATTTTCTTTCCAAATATGTTGTTGTGTGTAACTATTGGTTCATTGTCGTCTTCGTCAATGTTTTGGGATTGATGAGAAAGTTGATAATGAGACATTACAATTGTTGAGCATTTTTAGAATTCATTGAGTGTAAATTATACTTTACCTATTTTATATTTGGTCACTTTCTCATTTTTACTTTTAAGATTTTTTCTTTTCTTTTCATTTTAGTCTTTTATGTTTCAAGTTTTTTCAAGTTTAATCCTAAAACTAAAATCTGATAAAACATAGATAAAAAATGATACATTAACAGATACGTGTCATAAAAATATTTTATTTTATATAGTTAACATCTCTTACATAAACTTAAATCCCAATATAATAATATATGTTTTTATATTATGTGACAGTTATTATGATATTTTTTTGTTTTGAACATAATTTAATTTTAAGAGTAAATTTTAAAAAAATTAAAACATAAATGACCAAAATAAGAAGAAATAAACTTCAGAGGCTAAAGTAGAAAAGTGACCAAATATAAATGGGGTAAATTGTAATTTACCCAATTAATTGAAGTATTAAACTACGTAAAAAATAAAAATAATAAAAATAATAAAAAATAAAAAAAGAAGAAAGTTTGACCCTTTCCAAATGCTTGTATTATTAACAAATTGGCATAAAAGAGATTAAAAGTGGATTAAACTATACTATTAATTCAAAAAAATATGTCAACAAAACTTGATAGGTAGATTCATAATTTCATATATCAAAATTCTAAAAAAATAACTTTTAAATAATAATTTTACATAACACTAAAAATTTGTAAAAAGTCTCATTGTAACTTATTGGTTTAAGCCTCAATTTGTCTTGAGTTGGCCCTGAGGAGAGACATCACTGGTTGGGTATCCTTCCAATTTAAATTTGAATTGTAGGGAGTTGTTTGGATTTGATAAGGTTTATAACGGATTCGGTGTTGATGATTCAAATCGTTTATTTTTATTGAATTTTGTGTATCATTTATCAAAAATATTAAAAATATCCTATATCTATAATCCCTTCATTTTATAGGGTTTGTGTAAAAAAGAAAAAACAGTTAATATGTTTTTAAAAATAGAACATTCATTTTTTTACACAAATGTAATCAAATGAATGAGTTATAAATATCAAATTGGCCTAATATTTTTTATGAATGATATACACGCAAGACTTGACAAATAAACAGTTCAAATCATAAAAAAGAAACCTGTATTAGGTCCCACAGGGTGAGACAACACCCTCCAAGCTAGAAATAGACAAGAAAAAAGCCCAATATATATATATATTAATAATTAATACACATGTTAATTTATTTATTGTAATACTCATTTAATAAACACTTAAGACACCTGTGAAAATTCATATTTAAATTATTCTTAAAAGAAAATAAATTAATTAATTAATTATATTCAAAATCTACCTAAAATATATAATAGTGTAAAAAAAAAAAGTTTTAAATTAACCCAATTCAATCACTAACAAATACCTTATTAAGAATAAAAATTTTGTGGATGTTTAATAATTATTGTTATAAATTATTAGTAAAAAAAAAAAAGAAGAAAAGAAAAAGAAAAAGAATCAGATTCGGTGGCAGAATATGCCACATGTTAACTTGCATGTAAGCTTGGTAAATTTCACCACATCATGACTCTTGAGTGGAGTAGATTTGTGGCAGAGAATAACAAAAAGAGAGAGAGAGAGAGAGAGAGAGAGAGAGAGAGAGCTCTGCCTATATATACCCAAGAAAGACTAAGCTTATTCTCACATACAAACAAAAGAAGGCAGAAGTATATACGGGTGAGGAAAGATTCAGTAGAAGGAAAAGAATAGAGGAAGGTTAAGGAAGCAAAATTTTTCTACCATTTCATCACCCATTTGAATCCTACTATTAAGCAAGAAAACCCTCTCAACTCTTGCATTTCTTTTTATTAGTGAAGTTTTCAGATTATGTCTTTGTGATTAAAATGACTACTCATAAATAGAAATTTTATATATATGTGTAGGAATTTTGTGATGTGTATATCAAGTGTTTGAAGATTTGATAGTCTTAAAATCATCTTATTATTGTAAAGAAATAAGCTTGCATATGTAGTTTATACATTTAAAGAGAAGATTGAAAATAATTAATCTGTTTTGAATCTGCCAGAATGTTGCCCGAATTTTTAGACAATTTTATACTCAAAATTTCAAGATGATTTCTTCTACAAAATTGTTGATAATGATGTCTAGTTCATCCAGGAATTTTGGCAACAATTTTTGAGCTTTCTACGAATTTATACAAAATTTTAACTAAATCTGAAACTGTGTTGAAAATAATCTGTTTTGAATCTGCCAGAATGTTACCTGAATTTTTAGATAATTTTATACTCAAAATTTCGAGATGATTTATTCTACAAAGTTGTTGATAATGATGTCTAGTTCATTCAGAAATTTTGGCAACAATTTTTGAACTTTCTACGAATTTATACGAATTTTTAACTAAATCTGAAACTATGAGACAGATTTTACTATGTATTTGAAAATTTATTTAAAATTTTATACTAAGCCAAATCTGGTAATTTCTAACTAAAAGATGAAATTTGAGAAGTCTAGTTTCATGATAAATTTTTAGATTATGGATTTGATCTATAAAATTAAGCATGGAATTAATGCAAAGAAATGTGACAAACCTATGTCATAAAGATTGCTGAAAATTTTACAGGATTATTTACATCTTATTTTTCTGAAATTTTTTCTGAAAAGTGACATAAACATCCCTATTGAGTATTCTGTTCAATTGCACGAATTTTAGGATTGTGTAAATAAGTTATTTAAAATTTTAATATCTAAGTTATTATGTTCATACCATGGTTTAAATTAATTGTCTGTTAAATTTTGGACATTGAATTATTATTGTGTGACATGTATAATGTTTTATATTGGGAGTTTTTTTTGTTGTTGGTATAACATTATTGGTGATTGAGATTTGAATAATTTGTGTTTAATACATAAAATTACTGATAAAGGATTAATACCAGGTATTCAGGGTGAGCCCTGATTTTTAATAATTTTTAAGTAAATTGTGTCGCGAAACCCTAAAATGGCACGGGATTATTTGAACCCTTATCGGTATTTGGTTTTGGAATAAGGGTGGATGTGCGGGTGGCACGCAGGGAAGTTACGTACCCCTGGCAGACCGTTCCCTTAGGGCAGACCACGAATGTCACGGCTTGGGTATATAACTTCGGGCGTGGACACTTTTGTAGTTCTTGAATATTTGACCAGGGGGGTTTCCAAATTAACCGTGGCCATGACTTAGTGGTTGGTAAGTTAAACCTCTTTGGTGAGATTTCAAGGGTCACCTAAGTTGTTAAAATTATTTGAATTATTTTAATAGTTGTAATTTATGTTTACGATTATATTATTACCTCGTGTTTATAATCTCATTGGGGCTGTTTGGGAAGATGAGAATTAGGCTATTATAGCTTAATTTTGAAAATAAGCCCAAAAGCCAACTTTTTTCTTGGTTTTCAAAAAAAAAAAAAAAAAAAAATGGTCGATGGTGTAGGCAGCCTACTACACCTGTCACAAATCTTCTCTCCCATCAACAGGTGAATTACCATTTTGCCCCTCAGCTAGAAATTAAAAAAATATAATTGTAGGGACAAAATGGTCATTTTAATTACAAACATCTTTTCAACATATTTTTTAATACACCAACTCCAATAAAAATTTAACCCAACTTCCCAAACACAAAATTAAAATAACCTATTAAAATAGTCAAAAAGCCAAATAGCCTACTAAAATAGCCACTTCCCAAACGAGGCCATTATTTTCTCTCAAAAAGAATAGTAGGTTGATTATGTTTTCTTACTGTGTTGCAAAACTCATGACATATATTTTGTTGTCCTGGCGTTTCATGCCAGATTATGTCGAGAAAGGGATTGAGGCTGAAATTGGAGCTGCTGTTAATATCGAACCTCGGCTAACTTAGAGTCAAGATTTTATTGAAATAAAATCCTGTTATTTCTTGTATTAGTATTTAACTATGTTGTGACGTTGTGTGTGAACTTATAATTTTATTTTGTTGTTGGACTTTGACTATGTAAGAATTTAAAATTTCCTAATTAGTAGTTTAAATTTTATCTAGCAAGTTATTGTTATTTAAAGTCTTATGATGTCTCAACACAAGAAAAAAAATTGGAGCGTCACAACACTTTAAGAGTTCCACTTTTATTATTATTTTGTCATGAGGATTAATTTTTTTAATACTTTTTTCATCTTTAGTAAAATAAAATAAAAATGAGACTTTTAAAATTTAATCAATTTGATGAACTAGAAAAGTAAAAAATTAAATTAAAAAAATCAAAAAACTCAATTAAAGACCAAAAAAAAAAAAAAGTAGAAAACAAAAAAAAAAATTGTCATTAATAAAAAAAAATTGAAATCTTTTACCGTTTAGATTCTTCACGCTAAACAAACACAATTTTTTTTAAAAAAATACTTATTTAGCTAGATGTCAAATGCACATTTTAAGAGCATTCACCATATTTATTACCACTAGTGTGAATAATACACATCTCATTAATTGAACCAATGAGTGAAAAAAAATAAAGGGGAAATTCAAATCAATAGTAACATCATAAAAGTATTTATAAATTTATGAAAAAATTTATAAATTTAATTATTGAAATTAATAAGATTTACCATTGATTTTAAATATAAAAAAAATTAAAAACATGCACTGAATTGTAATTTCTCCATGTTAGAAATGGGCGCCCATGTGGCATGACCATTTAACATTTTGAACCTGATCCAAATGGGTTTTGAATTTGAATTCAAACCTATTTGGATAACTACTCTGGATATATATCTATCATATCCTAATATGGATAGATGATATAGATATATGATATTATCTCTAGTAACTTATATGGATAAAGGAGATAATTAGATTATATATCTTATATATGGGATATGGGTGATGAAGATATATACATCATCTCTGGTTTTTTCCCATATACAGTTTCTCCCATATACTAACTCTCTCCCATAAACAACAATCAATAAGCTATTTGCACTGTGATTTGTGTGTGTGATTTGAGCAGCCCATTAGCTTGCAGGGGAATATTAAGCCTACTGATCAGCAGCCGCAGAATGAAGAGGCACACCTCAGTAGCAGTTACAAAACAGAATGAAGAAGAGGCACACCTCAGCACAGTTACAAAACAGTTGTAACTAACCATGTATCAGTTGTAACTACTAAAATTCTGTTAGATATTCTAGAAGCTTGTATGAGATCTCTATATATAGATACTATCATATGTACATTGTAAGTCGACTGTGCTATCAATAAAAATGCATCTATGAAGTATGTTCAGTCTCTGTTTTTTTTATAACTTTCATCACCATTGTAATATCACCCCACTGCTGGGTTGATTGACCAAATTCAGGAAGCACTGATTTACCCACGAGATTCATCAGAATAGTTCAGAGAATATTTCAGAAAGGTATGACCTTAAATATTTTTATTCCGCTACGTCATACTTTGTTTACACTCCAAGATTAAATATACTCAGGAATAATTTTTTATAAAAAAATGTGTAAAAAATAATATGAATGGGAAAGAGTTTTTTACTCCATAAAAGAAAGAAAAATAATTGAAAGCTCTAATAAAAGAGTTCTAATGAACTCTAATAGGAATGGACCCCACTGTGATATGATGTTTTGATCTTGATGTTATTTATTTATTTTTTTTATTCTCTGCTGCATCATTAGAACTCAATTAAAGTTTCATAATTAGAAGAATGTATCATTGTTCTAAAATAAATGTTACATTTTTATATAAATTGAATTTTTTTTAAAAAAATTAAGTGACTTTTTTTATTAAAATACCCATTAAACAAAGGGGTAATGCTATAGTGTGCAACTTACACCTTACACATTTTTGTGTTCACTTACACCTTACACTTACACCTTTTTTACCTTGCACTTACACTTTTTGTGTAAGTGGCACATGGTGTGCAACTTATACATTTCATTTATACCTTCCACTTACACTTACACCTTACACTTACACCTTTTGTGTGAGTGGCACATGGTGTGCAACCCACTTACACCTTTTGTGGGTTGCACACCTAAGAAAACTCCTAAACAAAGAATCCCTAAAGGTGTCGTTTGGTAACACTTACGTTTTCAGTTTTCTGTTTATATTTACAAAAATTTAAAAAACTCAAATAAAAACTTGTTTAGTAAAATTTTTGATTTATAAATCAGTGGTCTCAGTTTATAAATTTGGTCAAAAAATGAAAACACAAAAAATGTGTTTCCGTTTTGAGTTTTGAGTTTTTTTTTTTTTTTTTACCACCCAATACTAGCCACCACCCACCACCATTTTCCACCATCGTCTTCCGCCACCACCACCCACCACCCACCCCCACCACCACCTGCCACCACCACTCACCACCCACCAGCTACCACCACCCACCACCCACCTGCCACTCACTCGCCACCACTACCACTACCACTACCACCCACCACTTACCTGCCATTCACTCGCCACCATCTACCACCCGCCACTACCATTCGCCGCCCACCACCACCACCACCACCCGCCACCTACTTGTCACCACCACTCACCACCCACCTGCTACCACCATCCACCACTGCCACCACCACCAGCCACCTGCCAACCCACCCGCCACTACCACCACCACCACCACCCACTCGCTACCATCTACCACCCGCCATCGTCACCCACCTACCCACCACCACCCGCCACCTACTCGCCACCACCCGCCACCACCTGCCATCCGTCACCCACCTGCCACCACCACACACCACTACCACCACCACCACCACCACCCACTCGCTACCACACACCACCCGTCACCGTCACCCACCTATCCACCGTCACCACCCGCTACCACCACCACTACCACCCACTCGCTACCACCCGCCACCGTCACCCACCCACCCACCATCACCACTCGCCACCTACACGCCACCACCCACCACCACCGACCATCCGCCACCCACCTACCACCACCACCACCCACTCGTTGTCACCCACCCACCGCCACCGTCACCCACCCACCCACCACCACCACCCATCCGCCACCACCAGCTACCCACCACCCACCGTCACCACTTTCCACCATCGTCTTCCACCGCCACTTACCACCACTTGTCATTTCTCACTTTTTTTATATTTTTAAATTTTTTTAAACATTTTGTCAATTACTAAACGCGTTTGTAGTTTATGTTTTCTAAAAATAAACGAAAAATAAACAAAAATCAATTTATAAAATTTTTGTAAATATAAACTGAAAACGTAAACGTTACCAAACACATCCTAAATATTTTTGAGTGTTTCGTGTAAATAAATTTTCTCTCTCCATATGTACACGTCAGCTGAAAATTGTCATAAATTGCGTGACATGGTTGCCAGCACCGTGAAGGGCGGCCGACAGCCCCAGGCACTGCTTGGATTTATGTTTTTCGAAAAAGTCAAAAGTAACTAAAGTTGGTTTGAAATGAACACTTGGGCATTTGGTAACATAAAAAAATAAAATAAAATAAAAAAGCTAAAAATTATTTTTTAATTCATTTTGAATTATGTGATCTCTCACATAAAAAAAATTAAAAAAATTAAAAAATTAACTTTTAATTATTTTCTTAAAATACCCCTGCTATCACGATAGAGCAACACAATATTATAACTCACTTTAGAAAGAAGCTAAAAAAGTCTTTTTAACTTTTTTAGTCCAAAAAATCAACTCTTTTAGGGATATTTCTATTTACACATCCCTAAACCTCTCAATTCAAACTATATTCTCCTATTTACTCTGTTCACACCACATTTAAATTAAAAAGTTTGATTTTATCTCACTACGAACCCTCATTTTTTAAATAATACCAAACTATCATCTTCTTCAACAAACCCAAACCTAAACCTAAACCTAAACCTTAATCCTAATCCTAATCCTAATCCAAATCACTACCACTAGCAACAGCCGCCACTGTCTCAATTTCTCGCCTTCGGCCGTCACCCCTCCACCGTTCTTTATTCTCCCATTCTCTCGTCGTCGCCCTCTTTCACATCTCCTACATCAGACTCGTTTAGTCTTTTATACCCTAACATTAGATCTCTCTCTTTCTCTCTCCCTCTCTCTTGTCGTATAGTGGTGGGTTACGGCGATGTGAGTTGCGATAACGGTGGTTGGAAAGGCGATGGGTGATGGGGTAGCACAATTGGAAGGTTGCGATAGGGGTTGTAATAGTGGCCAGAGAGGGAAGTCGTTATTGTGGTTGCTCGGGGACAACAGATGGAGGTAAAAAGTCAGTCGCATCAACCATCGTATCTGCCATTGCTAGCCTCATCTATTCTTTTCTTTTTTTTCTTCAAACCCTAGATCTATGTTTTCCTGATCTCTCTCTATTGGTTATGGTCGTAGGAATTGTTGGTGATGGCGATGGCCGGCAGCAAAGATTGGGCTGTGATGGTAATAGAAGAGAGGAGTCGGGGTGTTGGTGGTTGAGAATTGCAACCGGAGGTGCGGAGGCCGGTGATGATGATGGTGTGTGTTGAGAGACTAGGGTTTAGAAATTTGTCCAAAAAGGTAATTTACTGTGGTACAAAATTGTAATATAAAAAAATAGAGTAATAATGTATACTAAGAGTATTGAAGATGTGCAAATAAAATTTCTCTTTTTTTAGTCAAATAAGTTAGCTTTTTTGCCAAAAAAAACTACCAAAAAACTCAAAAAGCCAAAAAATCAACTTTTTACTAACTTCCTAAAACACCACTATGATAATTTCTTATTAAAAACAAGTTTGAAAATATTAGAAAAATTAATAATTACCAATGGCATTAATTTTTTTACATTTAAAAAAAATATATTAGAAGAGTAATTGTCAAGTTCCATCCACAATCCAAAATGTTACAAAAAAAAATTATTAGATAATTCATAAGTATTATGCCTATGTTTGGAAAGTTGGTTTTGGAGTTTTTTTAGCTAAAATAGTCACAAAATAAACAAAATAAACTTTTTAGTTTAATAAAATAAAATTTCACATCAAACCCATAATCATTACATTCATTCTCTTACAAAAAAACTAAAAAAATCAAAAAATTTTCCAAACCAAGTTTTTTAGCTCCAAGCTAAAATAGCCAAAAAAAAACTAAAAAGCCAAAAAGTTATCTCACTTCCCAAAGGAAGCCTATGTAATGTCACTATCTATGTGATATTTCTTATGAATGAAAAATTACAACAAACACTAAAGTGAGTTATTTTTTATTTTTTAATTACTTAATAAAAGTGAGTCACTATGTTTTGTCATAAAACATTTTGTTAATTGGTTTTGAACTTATATAAATAATATCACATAATACTCTTCAATAATATTAAATAATTATCTAGATTTTATACAAAAATAGTAAAATATAATTCAAATTAATCTCTACGTAGGCCCTACACATATTTCAACTCTTCCTTTTCATGGGCCATAATTTTTCAAATAAACTTTCTGGTCTTGTTTGATTGAGAGAATTATAGTATATAATTGGTATTATTAATTCATAAAACTCACATTCTATTATTTAATTGTAAATTTTATTATTTGAATTAGATTTAATAACCGTTCTATCCAACAAAATTGATGAATTTTTTAATCATACAATTAATAACACAGAACCTACATTTAATTAGAATTATATATTTTTATATCTATTGCAAAATAAATGCGGACAATAAAGAATTATATATCTTACTAATCCAGTTGGATAACTAATCCTACATTAATCTCATAAATTGTTAATCCCCTTTCTATTAATCCTGCTAATCAAACAAGCTCTCTACGAATTAGACTATCTTGCCGACAACTATAGTAAGTAATGGGAAAATGGGATGGTTGTTGTGCGGGCATACAACAACCACTTTTGTGCAATCATATGAGATCATTTGTTTTGATAATCTGAATTATTCACATTTTAAAGTGCATCGAGTGGAATATACTTGCAAAAAATCAACTTAATCGGATATTGTTAACTATTTTAACGAATTGTATTTCTATCTACAAAAATAAATGACAATTATAATTTAAAATATAAAAATGAATACAAATGTATGTGTATGAAAGGGTTAACGATATCCTATTAACTTGATTTTTTGTATGTAAGTTCTATTCAATGTACTTTAAAATGTAAACTGTTCGAATTATCGAAACAAGCCCCGAAATAGGTCCATATTGTTGCACAACAATGGCTGCTCGTCCGCGCACAACAGCCACCCCATCTTCGAGTAATGGCTAAGGCTATAAACAAAAATATTATGTACTCACAAAAATTATACAGAATTGTTCATTTTAAACTTGTACAGTTCATTTCACCTTGGAGTAACTTTAGAAGTCAAGATCCTCAAAAGTGATTTTTTATAGAGTGATTGTAGAGTAATTAGGTTAGGATTTGTGAGTTGGAATGTAAAATAATTATTATATCATTAATTTTTATAGAATTAAATCTCAGCTATAAAAAAAATTAAATACGATCACTTTAGATGATTCGGACTTAATTTTCAAAGTAAAAAATCAAAATAAGTCACAATTTTCAAATACTAAATTGAAGATTACACTAATAATAGATCTTGTTCATTCTGGATGGAGCCCATGTTATACTGGAGTTTCAAAACTACACCATACACTTCATACTTTTGGGATAATTTTCAAGATACAAACTCTAAATATGTAATGGGATTGTTTAGTGCAATTTATTTAAATAGGTCATAGTTTTTATTTATTTATTTATTCTGAGAGTTTATTGGTGTAGTTTGTGCTTACAATCCTAAAGTGTTCAAAAACTATATTGAATCATTTCATCAAATGTTTATCAAATTATGGCATAAATATTTTTTTATCAAATTAAAAATTCATTAAATTCTTTGTCAAAATTGAATTTAATGAAAATATAAAAAGATAAAGCATTGGAGTTTTTTTTTTTTTTTTTTTTAAAAAGAATCTTTTCATCAAATTTGATGAAAATGAAAATTCAGAGTAAAAGTGAAATTTTTAAAAAGATTTTAATGAAAATTTAATGAAAGAGTTGGAATAGATCATATCAAAAGTTTTTTTATTTAATTTTAAAATTAAATTATATGAAAAAAGCAGAAAAAATTAAAGATGCTCTAACGGTTGTTTTGGAAATTAATTATTTTAATGAATTTTTAACTTTATATGAAGATAAGTATAAAAAATGATTTTTTTTTTTTTTAAGATCCTTGATATTAAGATTTTATAACATAAAAGACACTCAATATTTTTTATAATATCTAAGGTCTCTCAAGATTGATACAGAGAAATTCCAATCAAGAGAAATTCTTCCCAGATAAATTCTGGACTTCCCAAAAAACTTTTCTAGGTTCAACCAGAGAAAATTCAAAGCATTCAATTTTCTCTGAATTTCTTTAGTTTGAACTCAGAGAAATTTCTGAGTAATTTTCTTCGTTTTGTTCTAAAGAATCCATGAACTCAGAGAAAATTGACTAATTTTCTTTGATTTGCCCATAATTTTCTCTCTATTTTAACCAAACCAGAGAAAATTGTGTCTGTTAATTTTCCATGTTAATTTTCTCTATGTGATGGCCAGAGAAATTTGTTCATTTTCTCTGGCCAAATCACATACTCTCATTTGATTTTCTCTGGGGATTTAGGTGGTGTTGAAGCCTCATTATGAGGGGGACTCTGGTGCAAATGCCTTGGCCACGTGGGAGGCTGATTCCGATGAGGGATTCAGGGATGCTAGACTTGCTAGTAGATTGGTAGCCAATGACGACAAGGGCCTGGGACGCCATTGTTGAATTCAAATCTTAAACACATGCAGCATGTTAAAGAGAGATTGAACAACAAAATGAATAGATAGCTCACCAGTGTAACAACCCCTATACTGTTTACCGATAAATTACTGAATTAATACCGATTATTGCTAAATTAAGACCGATTATGGAAAGTAAATGAATTGACCGAAGTACTGAACTGACTGATTGAAATTTGAAACTGAATCGATTATTGTATCTGTTTAATTGCATTTTATCTGTTTGACTGTTTAATTATCTGTTTAGTTTTTATGCTTAAACTATTAATTGAAGGCCTTATCAGCGGCCGAACCGGAAACCGATTAGTGTTTTATGATCGTCATAATTTTTGTGATTTAATGGTATATTTACCTAAAATGTGATTAGGAATGATTAAGTTAGATTAAAATAAGTTAAATTGCATAGTTTGGCTTATTTACAACTTTGTCATTGTTAGTGGGCCACTACACCAATATTTTGAAGCTTGATACACTTAGATTCAACATTTTTATTAGCTCATCTCTTGAGAACAGTCGACCTTAGAGAGAGAGAGATTAGGAGAGTTGATTTCATCTCCTTTTGCTTGACATTGCTTGGTGATCTTGAAGAATTAAAGTGTAGGTTGTCTACTAAGCCTCTAGTCTTGTGTTTGAAGACCTAAGGTAGGAGAATCAACCCTCCATTGTTGTATTTAAGATAGTTCTTGCATGCTTCATGCTTAATTGTAGAGCTAAGGCATGTTCTAGTCTTATGATATTGAATTAGAACTCATTTCATGCATGCATGTGTGTATTGTTGAATTTTGAGTTGATTTCATGGCAAATTGTCACATGCATGTTCATAATTAAGCTTAAGTCCATGTTTTCAACTTGTTTTAAAAAGAATGAGCTCATTAGAGCATGTTTTGAAGCTTTGAAATAATTTGAATTCATGCATGTCATGTTTGTAGCATGTTCATGAAAATTGGTCTAAAATTGAGTTTGAATTAAACACCCTTGGGCTTTGATTTGTCAAATTGATCTTTGAAACACGTAATATTAGGTGTTTACAAGTGATTTCCAAGTTTTCAGCCCAAGAGAATTGAATTTTTAGCATTTGAACTTGATTTTGAGCTTGGGACTCAAATCTAGAATTTCCAGATTTTGAGCCTACGCTCGAGCGAAGAAGTCTACGCTCGAGCGTACACTCTGTGTTCGTGCTTTCCGCTCGAGCGAGAAAAGTCACGCTCGAGCGTGAAATCCGTGCATCCAGTACTTTTCATGAGTTCACAGTCCGCTCGAGCGAGGAAACCTGCGCTCGAGCGAGGACCTGCGTCTTACGCTCGAGCGGGCATCGAGCGAGCATCGGGCGTAAAATCTGAGCATACAAAGATTTTTATCAGATCGCTTCGAGCGACGGAATCCACGCTCGAGCGGAGCTCCTTTGTCTGCATGTCCGCTCGAGCGCAGAAAGCCACGCTCGAGCGAGACCCCTGTTTTCAGCAAATTTGTTAAGTGTTCAAAAGTGCATTCTTGTATCCTCTTTCCATCCTAGGCATTCCTAGGGCATATTTAAAGCATCTTTAAGAGGATGTAGATGTAGAACACACCAAGGCAAATCTAGGGATTAAATGATTATCTTTCCCAACTGTGAAACTTAGTGTGTGTTCAATCTGTTAACTGTATAGGGTTGGCACCTCGATGAGACGCTCTAGCCTATTATAGCCCAGAACTCTGTGAGTAACAATTGTGTAAAGATATGTTCAAATGATTATTTTTAACACGAATCGAATCCCATCGAATCGATATTGATTACTGAATGAATGTATGTCCTTTATTTATGAACTGTACTGTGGCGTCCTTAGCACCTCATTTCTTATCGTTATCAGAGATCTCGCCGGTTCCTCGTGGAACCACTCATTCACATTGATTGATGGCCATCATTACTGTTTGGTCTTTTAAGACCTACTGCTACTGTTATGCTAATGGATGTACCACATATGACTGTTTACTGTACTGAACTACTAATATACTGATTGAATTGAACTATTTTCATTACCGTAAGGACATTCATTCTAAACCCTTTACGCTTTATATTATTCACTGGGCTTTAGCTCACTGCTCATATATATATGTAGGTGTACAGGCACCAGATCAAAGCTAGAGGCGTCAGGGTTACTCCAGTTTTGTCAAGCCAGCCTATGTGCCTCACTGTGAGGTTCCGAGCCTATCATGCTAAGACTTAGGGGTATTTTAGTATTCCCCCTCCTGCACTGTCTTACCGCGTTGTAATAACCGAATGGATTGTATAGATTGAATGTTTACTGTACTGTTGAGTAGGGATTAAGTCCCTGTTTTGAATAATTGTATATGTGTACATACTGTTTTGTCACTGGTTGCATATATGTATGAAGAAAATCTTTTTTGCATACAGACTGTCACAGCTCATTGGACATTATTTATTTACTGTATTGGCCAGTTCCTCAGATTTTTTATCAGGCCTTGATAATCTCGGATTCTTGGCGATTCTGATACTAAACCCATAGAGCCGGGTTTGGGTCGTGACAACCAGCCTGAACTGGGAGGGAGAAGCTTGGAGGGTAGCTTTGCAGGCTTTAAGTCTTTGAGCACAGGGGCTTGGGTGGTTGGAGGAACGATCTTCATTGTTGAGCAGCGATTAGATGCGACAGGTCATCATTATCATTATCACCCAGCAAATCGAAAGGGTTTGCAGTCTCCATTTCCAATCCCAACAAGAAAAACCCCCCAAAAAACTTTAGTGACTGAACTTCGAAAAAGTCTACCGTAAAACCCTAGTTATACTTTAAAGCCATTGAAATCGATATACAAATCTGAGACCACTCACCACCACTACCATAACAAGAGAAATAAGAGCATCAAGAAAAGAGAAGAGAGGAGGCGTGAGTCTGACAGAGAGAGAGAGAGTGTGGTGAGGGTTTGAAGCCGTGAGATATATCAAATTTTTCTGTGATACATAGGTGTGGGATTGAGGGACCTTAGACATCATAAAATAATATTGTGGATATCTTCCATTACTAAAAATAGAAGAGGGACCTTAGACTAATTTTCCCTATAAAAAAAATAGAGAGAAAAGTTATAATTTTTGTAGTAATTTTTTTTACTAAAAGTGTGACTTTCCAAAATAGACCTAAAATTGAAAAAAAAAAGATTATCTAAAAATTCAAATGAAATACTTTTAACTTCTACATTTTAATTATTTATTTTTAGATAAATTACAAATACACCCCTTAAGATTTGCTTAAAATATAGATTGTTCTCTGTGATTTTGAAAATTACATTCCACTCTTTCATGTTCTTAATCACATAATAAGTGACAACTTTTATTAATAAATCATGAAGTCAATTAATAATTTTTAATAATGTTACAAATATATTGCAATTAACAATTCATGTAATTTTATTATTATATAAGAGAGTAGTTAAAAATTTTATTTTTTTTTTGTTAATTTTGTTAAATAATTTTTTTTAAACAAAGGGTATTTATAAATTCTAAAATTACAATAGACAATCCGTATTTTAAACAAATTTTCATAAATATATTTATAACTTACCCTTTATTTTTAACTTCCAATAAATTATAGCAAAAATGGCTTAATTGCTTTAGGCTCAATTTGGTTAGATAAAAGAATTTATTTATTTTTATGTGTTTATTTATAGAGAGAGTCCTAGAAAGTAATGGAAATTAAAATTTCATGTACAACTCAAATTAGCTTGTTAGTTTGGCCAATAATTTCTTGTAAAATATTCAGAAAAAATTATTTTTTCCCATAAATTTTGGAAAGATTTATTTTGTTTTCCTTTTTGTTCATATTTCTCTCCACAACTCCTTGTTATGTGGTGATTGTATTTTTTTTTTTTTATCACTTTCTTACAAAATTTTTCATCCATTCAAATGCATGCAAGAAAATAAATTTTTATTTTTTTATTTTTTTCACTTCACTTTCTACTATTTTTAGTTTCTATTAGGAAAATTCCACTATACACACACCCTTGAAAATGGTGTATCATATGTACACGTAATTAGTTATAACATTATTTTAATTATAACTCATGAGTTTTTTAATTATGTCTCATGCTGTGTTTAGTTATGATTCATAAAGTATAAAGTTGTGCCATTTTTATTAATTATAAAATGCATATGGTACACATATAATATTTCCCTTTCTATCATCCGTTTTTTTCTAAACAAATAGAACCTTATGAAAAATGCTATAGGCCTCAAAATTTCTACAAAATATTTTAGAAGAATTCTAACAAACACACCCTTGAAAGAGGAATACCATATGTACCCTAATTATACAATTTTTTTCTTTAATTATGATTTTTTTTTCTTTAGTTATGACTTACAAAATATGAATTATAACATTTTTTCTTTAATTACAAAATGTATTGTGTGCACCATTTATCATAATATTTTTTAATATTTTATCAAATATCTCACATAAATATAAATCTCACAATTTAATATAAATTTTAATATATCTAATAGTACTCTTGATTTATTGATTTTTCAATTGAAAAGCTTTGTAGTGTGACTTTCCATCACAATTTAGTAAAAATTTAAGGCTAAATTACAAATGCATCTTTTTAAAATTTGTTTAAAATACAAATTGTCCTTTTGTGATTTGAAAAATTATAAATACCTCTCTGTAAATTTTTTTATTTAACAGAATTAATTAAAAAAGTGAAATTTCTAACTGTTCACTTATATAATAATAAAATTATCTGAATTATTAATTGTCTGAATTATTAATTGAGATAAAATGTTAATATTATTAAAAATTATTAATTAACTTGATAATTTATTAACAAAAAGATCTAATTATTATGAAATTAAAAATTTTAAAGGGTATAATATAATTTTTAAAATTACAAAAAATAATTTATAATTTTAATAAATTTCCAGAGATAGGTTTGTAATTTATTCAAAATTTAAATATTCATCACTGTTGCTTTGTTGATTTTTCAATTGCAAAGCTTTTTTAGCTCCACTCCAGTCAGAAGACGACAAGACTAATGCTAAATCCCATAAACAAACAAAATAGCAAGAAGGTGGAACTGACTCGATGGATGGATTGTAATGGTGGAGGAGGAGGCGGTTTCATTAATTATTGTTGTGGGTTGGTCACACCAAAGCCAACTAGATTCAGAAAAACATTTTCACAGAGAGAGAGAGAGAGTGTGTTTTTTTTGGGTAAGTCATAGAGAGAGAGAGAGAGAGAGAGAGTTTTAGATAGACAGAGAGAGAAAAAAAGACTTGAGGGTTTCAAGGGAGGAGACATGTCCAATTTCACTCCAACAGTCCTGTTTCTTGCTCCTTCTCACCTTACCAGATCCCAAAGGTCTCTCTCTCATCTTTCTATTTCCATCTCTCTCTCTCTCTCTCTCTCTCTCTCTATATATATATATATACAGGTACATGATGAGTATGCATATATTCACCAGTGTTTTCACTTTTTTGTTATCTTTTTTGCTTCACTTTTTTCTAATTTTCATCTTTTGTATGCTATTCTTGAATGCATGTGGGGTCTGAGATCAAGATCATGTTGTTGCTGATGGGGGAAGGGTATTGGGTTGGTTGTCTTTTTTCTTCTTCTGGGTTTTCTGATATAAACTTTCCCCCTCTTGACTCTCTGTCTTCCTGAAACTTCAAGTGCAGAGAGAGAGGGGGGTTGGGGGGGACCTCTGATTCCTGATCTATTATCACATGTTTGTGTACTTCTTCTATTCTGGGGATGGGTCAAATCTAGTTTGATTGTTTTCCCTTTCTTTTTCCCAATTGGATTAATGTATTTTTCTTTTTTTCCCAGGCCGTGTTTGTTTAAGTCTGATTTTAAACTTAACAAGATTTAAAATATGTTCAAGTTGACTTATTTAGATTTTGAGATTATCTCAAACAAACTGTAGTCGAGTCGATAGTCTTGGTTTGAAAACTTAAGGAATTTTAAAATGCGTTTGAACAGGGTTGTTTTACATAATAAGTTGATCTCTAATGAGCTTTTAACAAGCCGACACAAATTGAGTTTGAGTAGTTTGGTTCATTTTAGAGCCTTACCCATTTGGCTTTCTCCAATTTAGGTTTGCTAAATCATGAGCAATTGGGCGATTGTGTATTCAGGGAGTTATTATTGAGCTTGATGCATGTTTGTGTTCCTTCATACATGGGTCTTTCCTACTTTGCTTTGGTGCTCGAGTCTTATAGTTGGTCTAATTGATGTGTTATTATATGTGGTTGAAAGTTAAAACCCTACTCAAAGAGATAGAAAAAGGGTTTTTGTTTGTAGGAATTATGTTCTTTTTCTTGTCATTCATTCAATCCATTGCATGTTTCAACCTCCAAGCAAAATGCCGACCAATCCATATATTGATTAATTCAAAATAAATAAATAAATAAATTTTGAACATTGCCATAATTCTATTAAACTAGGGTTTTGTGTGTAGGTCCATTTAACAGGCTGCTTATTTCGGGAGGTGCATTGACTTGCAATAAGTTGGAAACTATTGAGAGACCTCTTTGCATTGTTCTTGTGCATTTGGAATTAGAATTTGGTGTCTTATTGCCGTTTGGTAACGTTTACAATTTGTTGTCTTTTTCTTTACAAAAACATTAAACATGTTTTATGTTTATTCTTTTTAAAAACATGTTTTATGTTTGTTTTTTAGTAAAAATGAAAACAAAAAATATGTTTGATACACACTTGTGTTTTGAATTAGAATTTGGTATCTTCATTTTTTGTTATTTCAAGCATAGTGCCTTAAATGCATGCAATATACCTAGCTTGTCATGCGTTCCAATTTCATGGAAATATTTTCAGTTCAGAGTTAGTGTAATCAGGAACGGTAGACATGACCCGCACGAGTAAGTGAGTTGGTTGGGATGACTGCTCAACAATTGGATGGCATTGGTTTGATTAGAGATACTAGAAAACAGTAATGACCTAGCGATTTATTTTTTGGACTGCAATTTCTAAACCACAGTATACTTTCATTCCAAAACGGTGAATTTAGCAATCCAAAGCGATCTCAATTTTTTTTTTCACTATAAATCTTAAAAGTTACCTTAGGAGGAAAAACAATCAATATAATAACTAAAATCTAAAGAAAATGGAGTTCTTGTACGACAAAACTTAAAAAAGTGGGTCATAGTGTTATTAGAAATGTGTTGAAACATGATTTATTTGGAAAAAAAAAAAAAAAAAACATTTTATTGGATACCTGGTTGTTTTAAAAAATAGCTTTAGAAGTACCTTAATTCTAACAGTGTAATTTAAAGAAGTCTATCTCTATTGTACCACATTCCCGATCCTGTTCCTTGTGCCAAAACGACCCACGTTCCAGATAACAGGGTTTGATTATCCAAATGATTAGCTAATGCTCATTGTTGGTGGATCATTTTGTACATCCTCTGGGATTAGTCTCGTGTAAGAGTTTCACATTATACTGACACCTTTTATATTGACATAGTTGCATCCTAAAGAGCTATGCGCTTGAACTCATCCTTGCATTACTAGTTGGTTATTTGTGTCCTCCTCTTCTTGAACATTTATTATGAACAAGATGGTGGCTATGCCAAAGTAAAAGGTGCAAGATGAGATGCATCCAGTGATTCTAACCCCTTTAAATCCCGCAACAAAATCTGTGCTCAAGTGGCACAAAAACACATTCCACAAATATGCCTCCCATTTTTTATGGGAGAGAAGTAGACCTTAAAAGACTCCCAAATGTGCTAGATGAGTTGCATCTGGTGGTTCTAGTGTAAGTTTTCTGAATGAAATTGCATATTCAATTGTGTTTCTTCAAAAGGAGGTCACCAATTTATATAACCCTAAACCTATGACTGAAAAAGGAAAATACGAAAAAGGAAATACAGTCAAATAGTTACACCATAATCTTTTCTAATTCTATACATAATACAATCTTTCCTAATTCTATACACAATATATTCTTACACCCCCGCTCAAACTCAAGGTATTTTAAGGTGTTTTAGCAAAAAATACTGAGAGTTTGTTAAGAAGAAACTGAAACCGAGCGGTAGTGTGAGTCTTGGTAAAGAAGTCCGCAAATTGCAAAGCCGAAGAGACAAAAGGAAGCGAGATAGAGCCAAACTGTAGATGCTGTCGGACAAAGTGACAATCAATCTCAATGTGTTTCGTCCGTTCATGGAAGACAGTATTGTGGGCAATCTGAATAGCATTGCGGTTGTCATAATAGAGAGAGGTCGAAGAAGACTAAGGGACACCCAAATCAGATAAGAGACAACGAAGCCAAGCAATCTCAGCAATAGCATGAGCCATAGCACGGTACTCAGCTTCGGCAGTAGAACGAGCAACAACCGTTTGTTTCTTGTTTTTCCAAGAGATCAAGGAATCGCCAAGAAACAGACAGAAACCAGACGTGGACTTGCACTCAATAACATCACCAGCCCAATCAGAATCAGCATAGGCCACCAAATTCAGAGAGGAAGTAGAGGACAATAGTAAATCCTAAAAGGTAGTACCTCGGAGATAGCGAAGAATCCGAACCAAGGCAGCCCAATGTGGGGAGCGAGGAGCAGAAACAAACTGGCTAACCACATGAACAACATAGGCAAGATTAAGATGAGTGACCGTCAGATAAACTAAGCAACCCACAAGCTCGCGATATAAAGTGAGATCATCCAGAGGGACACCATTAGTAGAGTTGAGCTTCACATTAAGCTCAGTAGGTGTATCAGAAACCTTAGTGTCAGTAAGACCAACACGGTGAATGACCTCATTAGCATACTTAGCCTGAGACAGAAAATAGCTTTTTGGAGAAGAAGCAACTTTAATACTAAGAAAATACCACAAAGGACCAAGATTCTTCATCCCAAAGGTGCGGAAGAGATGCTACTTGACTTCAGAGATAGCAAAAGAGTCAGAGCCAGTGATAATCATATCATCCACATACAGTAATAATGCAACATATCTAGCTGAGGTGTGGAGAAGAAATAAAACAGAGTCCTGGGCACAAGGATGAAACCCAAGCTCAATAACAGCAGTCTGAAAGCGATCATACCAAGTACGAGGAGACTGCTTCAGACCATACGGAGCACACCGGAGGCAACAAACCTGTCCAGAGAAATAATGAAGGCTAGGGGGAGGACGCATGTAAACCTCCTCAATGAGATGGCCATTAAGAAAAGCATCTTTAACATCCATCTAATGAAGAGGCCAAGAACAAATAGTAGCGACAGAGATCAAAGTACGGATAGTAGTCATCTTGGCAACAAGAGCAAAGGTCTCCTCATAATCAATACCATACTTCTGTGAGAAACCTTTGGCAACCATATGAGATTTGTAGCGCTTAAGAGAACTATCAGAATGAGTCTTGACTTTGTAGGTCCATTTGCAACCAACCAAATTCTTACCAACAGGCAAAGGAACCAACTCCCAAGTACTAGTTTTCTATAAAGTAGACAACTCATCCTTCATAGCTTGAACTCAATGAGGATCCTGACAGGCCTCCTTGTAAGACTGAGGTTCTGAAAAAAAGTGAATAACAGACAAAAAAGTACGATAGGAAACAGAAAAACATGTATTAGACCAACCCAATTTGTTTGGAGGATGACGCGTTCGAGTAGGATATTGATGTCCAGCAGGATCAGAGTCGTCAGAAGTAGGAGGATCAACAGCAGGGATAGAGACAACTGGTGGAGGAGGAGCCTTGCGACGAGAATAAACTAACAACAGAGGATGAGAAGAAACTGAAGGAGGAGAAGCAGTCAGAGGTGAAGCAGGAGGAGAAGATGAAACAAACTTAGGAGGACCTGTGGAGATGTACTCATCAGACAGTACCTCAAAAGGAAATGGATCCTCTTTGGAAACTGGAGCAGTGACAGGAGGAAGCTGAAAGTAAGGCAGACATTCGAGAAAAGAAACATGAAGAGAGACATAAAGACGACGGAAAACAGGGTCGTAACATTGATAGTCTTTCTGAGTAGGACTAT
This sequence comes from Camellia lanceoleosa, assembly GCA_025200525.1. Classification (NCBI taxonomy): domain Eukaryota; kingdom Viridiplantae; phylum Streptophyta; class Magnoliopsida; order Ericales; family Theaceae; genus Camellia; species Camellia lanceoleosa. The sequence goes on along the minus strand of CM045771.1, from coordinate 59,740,057 downwards.
AATCCAAAAAGACACATAGGACAGACTGGGCACTAAGTTTGGTTCGATTTTTATGGGGAAGAATGACAAAACAAGTAGACCCAAACACACGAAGGAGAGACTAATTGGGAAGTTGAGGGAATAGAGCCTCGTAAGGAGACTGACTAGAAAGAAGGGGAGTAGGCATACGGTTGAGAAGAAAAATAGCAGTAAGAACTGTTTCTCCCCAAAATGGAGCTGGGATTGAGGCAGAGAGAAGAAAAGACCTAGCTGTCTCAAGGAGACGACGGTGTTTACGCTCGGCTCGACCATTTTGGGCAGGTGTATCAGTACAGGAAGTTTGGTGAATGGTACCTAAATTTGCCAAATACTCACAGAACTCATTTTTAAAATATTCCTCACCCAAGTCAGACTGTAACACTTTAATTGTAAACCCAAAATGAGTAGTGATCATAGATTGAAAGGTACGGTATATCTAATAGAAATCGGACTTATGAGTCATAAGATAAATCCAAGCGTAACGAGTGCAGTAATCAACAAATGACACATAATATGCAGAACCTCCTTTGGTGAGAACAGGAGAAGGGTCTCAAATATCAGTATGAACTAAAGAAAACGGTATATCAGATATGGTAGTACTTTTACGAAAAGGTAAGGCTGTCATTTTGGCAAGTTTACACCCCCGACACTTAGTAAGTTCACTCGAAGAAATTTTACCCAATATACCAGACTGAGTTAAAGACCGTAAGCGGTCAGCAGACAAATGTCCTAATCTAGAATGCCACAAGTAAAAAAGACAAGACAGAGAATCTAACTGAAAAGAGGAAAAGGCAATCGGAGAGGGTGTCATAGGCAGATGTAGGCTCTCTACCACATAGAGGTCTCCAACTCTTGGACATCCAATCCTACATAGAACAGATAGAAGAAGAGAAGACAACATCAAAATTGAAGGAATCAAGCTGACTAATAGATAATAAACTGATAGAACATAAAGTATAGATAGAATAGAGATAGTATACATAGCAAATGGTAAGACAGACCCAACAAATATAACAGACATACCAAACCCATTAGTAGCATTAACAGTAATAGGAAAAGGAGGAGGAGTATAATTTTGAAGTAAGAAGAGATAAGGAGTCATATGATGAGAGGCACCCGAGTCAAAAATTCAGACAGACGATGAGATACTTAAAGAGGATCGAAGCAAACCTAAATGAAGAGAGAAAACAATGGAGGCAGACGAGGATGCCGGGGAGGTAGGCAGTGTATGCTGAAGCTAACTAATCTGATCTGAGCACTCAAGGAAGCCAAGTTATGATCAGGATCTAGAGTTGGAGCAGATGCAGTAGAACTGGCAGAAGTCTAAAAAGTACTCGGAGAAGAAGGGCAAAACTAAGTTCGAGACTGCTGAGAAGATGAGCCAAACAAACATCCCTTTTGGGACAGTGATACTTCCAATGGCCCCCTCTGATGGTAGAAGGCACACTCATCAAAAGCCAGAAACATTATAATAATCAAAAAGCTCAAGGGTTCAAGTGTAATAACCCAAAATCAGAACCAGAGAGATCAAACTGTAATAAGCAAAATAGTTATCCAACAAACCCACAAATGAAATAATAACCAGGTGTGGTCCAAATATAGCACCCAGTTTTTTTTTTTTTATCCTAACACCCAGAAATATCAGAATTTGAATGACTCAATAATATGAACCAGAGTTTGAGGAAGACCCAAGAGAGAGAGAGTCTGAAGCCGCAACCCAAGCCGAAGAGGGATTAGGCAGAGATCGCGAGAGAGACACTTCATGACCACAAACCAGAGATGAAGGCTTCGCGAGATAGAGAGAGAGGCTTCGCGACCACGAACATGAGTCTGGAGAGAGAGAGAAGTCGCGATTCTGATGGTGACGAACCAAACAAACTAGAGAGGGCTAATATGAACTAGAGAAGTTGCGAGTCAGGGTTGATGATGGTCACGAACCAGAAGAACCAGAGATGGTTCAAGATAGATGACCAACAAATAGCGAAGACGAACCACGATAGTAACAATTGAAGCACCTAGGGTTTCGAATTGAGCTCTGATACCATGTAAATTTTCTGAATGAAACTGTATATTCAATTGTGTTTCTTTACAAGGAGGTCACCAGTTTATATAACCCTAAACCTATGACTGAAAAAGGAAAATACAAAAAAGGAAATACATCCAAATAGTTACACCACAATCATTCCTAATTCCATACACAATACAATCTTCCCTAATTCTATACACAATATATTTTCACATCTAGCCCTTGCGATTTACCCGACGAAATTTTTGCTCACTTTTTTTAGTTAAGGAAATATGTTAGATAGAGATTTTAAACTAGCCAATCAGAAAACAAAAGCATAGATTTTAAACTAATCTTTATTTTTATTTTTAATTTTTCATAAATATTTTGAGATTTAAGATTTTATACCTAGAGATGATTGGTTATAGAGTAAAATCAGAAGTTATTAGTTCTTTTGACGAGTCTGTGATCTCTCCGGTGGTGATTGTCATTTGGTAATATGATCCAGGATACAACTTCTATCATTTCATATCAATTCTTCAATTATTGACACAACTGTCGTGTATTATGTGTTGTACTTGAGCAGTTAATCTAAAAGCTTGGCAAGAAAGTTGCCTCTTTGTTGTGAAGCATGTTGGGATTTAGAATCACAGTGCAGGGTGCTTCAATAAAATAGATGGCTACATGAGTTCACAATTTTCCCAAGAATTTTTTTGATCGAAGTCCTATTTGTTCAATGTCCCACTTTGCCGTTAATCACTCAACATGGTGGAATTCACATGAAGATAAACAGAAATTTTCTCTGTCCTTATCCAAGAATTTAAGCTTGAAGGTGGAATCTCCGCCCCATATCTGTCAGGAGGCAAAGTATTTAGGTATTCAAGAGCAAGACCGGGACTCATCCTCAACTCGATCAACTGGTCCATCTCACCATGAAGTGACTGCTATGGGAGGGACCAATTCTCAAGATCAATGCATTTCATCAGAATCTGGTATTGATGTGTTCAGTTGTTAAATCTTGCAAGGTGCCTGTTACTTTTTTGAAGATTTGTAATTATGGGAGTTATATAGTAAAACAGGCTTCGTATTGCACTAAGTTACACCTTTTAGATCACCAATTATCTCAAAAGCTTAAGCTGTTAGGAACTAGGCCCAACAATGTATATTGATCTATCCAATACCCTCCCTCATGCAACCTTGTCTTGCATGTGTAAATGCAAACATCATATATACCAAGATGAAAAAATGCAATAGTGGACCAAATGCAAATGGAGAGATTTGAACCCAAAACCTCTACCAACCTGAGCTTTGATGTCATGTTAGATTACCAATTATCCCAACAGTTTAATCAGTTAGGAAATGCGTCTGACACTGTATATTGAGCTATCCAACAACATTTGTAATATATGTGCATACTAGGTAATCTTAATCTTTAGTACTGCCTCTTATCTTAACTTGTCTTTTCCCATTGACTTAAAAGTATATACAAAGTGGTATTAGGTGCTGTGAACACTATAAACCAGTCCTAAACCTTGATCAATAATATGATTTGAACCATATATTTGACCAAAGGGTTGTGATTAAGCTTGCTGTTTTCAGAATCTGGTTCTTACTATTATCGTATCAGCTTTTGAAATCTGCATATTTATCCTTAATTGCTGTGATTTATCATCTATATTATCACTAGTCTAGCTTAATATGAATTCAATTGTCCTTCTCCATTTATTCACACAGTTCGAGATGGAGGTTATGAAAAGCATGTAGAAGGTCAAATGACGCCGATTTTCTTTATGGGCCGCCATCCAGATTTTGTCACCAATCCTTCTCAAGTTGATTTTAGTCAGTCAATTGTAAGTTGAGCTGTTGTGGATATGGGTTTTTTTGCTTGTCAGCTTTGCTGTTAGTCTAATACCTAATGTTTATGGCCTCCCATTTCAGAATCACATTTCATATCCTTATGCTGATCCTTACTATGGTGGGTTATTCACCACCTATGGACCACAAGCTACTGTGAGTACTTTTGAGCTTATTGTTGTTGTTTTCCATTGGTTTGGCAATATGAGTGGACTTTCATGTTGATTTTTATTACGTAGAAGAGATTATAAAGCATCAAGATTCTCTAGTTACCTTTATTATGGTATTGAGTTGTTTTGTGATACTGAGTTCGTGATCAAAAGAACTTGCCTCTGAACTCCTGTTTCAAAACTTTTGAAGTGTGAGTAGTTTTCTTTTCGTCTAATTACTTGTTTCACATCCGTCAATTTACCTGTTTATGTTACCCTCTGAATACCTGTTTGATAAGGTTAATTTCTCAAGTCCCATGTGGATTGTAAACTTAGCGTGTTCTTTAACTTTATTTTATATATTTCAGGTCTTTATATTTCCAAATTAGTTTTTTGCACTGCTTGTGATTTTGTGAGGATCATTGCCTGAAAAGTTAATTAACTTTTGTGACTTTTGATTTTTTTTCTGCTACTACCTGAGTTCTTCATGCAATGAATTTCTTTTTTGACCATCCACTGAACCTGGCTATGCTATTAATTTTGTCAAATTATTTGTTTGCTTTGTGAAATCTTGTCTGAAATTCTTTTTGTCGAAAATGGAATATGCCTTGAACCATATTCTTTATTCTTGGTCGGTTGGAAACTGGTGAGAACTACCAAATTCTATACTTAAAAATCACTAATTTATTAAAAAGAAAATGTTTTGAGTTGAATCACGTCCATATCTTGAAGGCTCAAAACTTGGGCATGTGCTTCTTGGGTTAGGGCACTTGATATGCTCTCCTCACAGTATCCCTGTGATCTATGGTATATAATGTATAAGGGAAAGTTACACCATTGATCTGTATAGTTGTAGCGAGATTTCACTTTGGTCCATGTAGTTCCCAATCAATTTAAACCTCACACTTTCAATTTCTTTCTAATGTGGTTCTTCCGGCATTTGCCATTAGCATTGAATGGAAAAGCAACACGTGTATAACTAGAGGGATCAAAGTGAAAATTTAAAAGCAACTATAGAAACCAGACCACAAGTGTAATTTATTCATTTTTCTTTCTTGTGCGGGAATTTCTAAAATTCTCACATGAGTCAGACGTGGCCTTTTCCTGTACAAAATGCTAACAACTGACAGAAAGATCACATTGAAACCTAGTTGGAAGTGTGGGGTTTTAAATTGATGAAATTGGAACTGCGGGAACTGAAGTAAAGTTTCTCTCAATCAAACTAGAGTGACTAACGGTGTTATTTACCCTAAAAATAATGAGATTGTTTCATTTGATTAATTAGTGGCAACCTTTAGTTTGGTTAAATGATTATAGCTTCCAGAACTCGAGCTTAAACCATTTTTTCTTTTAGAATTCCCTCATTTTTTAAATATTTTTTTTGCCTTTGTATGATTTTTCGATGATGTGCTTTGGCTATTGTTCTTTCTATGATGTAATTTCTATTGAAATTTGATCAGTTTCAGCCTCAGACGGTAGGAATGGCACCGGCTAGGGTACCGCTGCCTCTTGATCTAACTGAAGATGGTCCTATTTATGTCAATGCAAAACAGTACCACGGAATCCTCCGAAGGAGACAGACGCGTGCAAAACTTGAGGCTCGAAACAAACTTGTCAAAGCACGAAGAGTATGTACATTCCACTGAATTGGCTTTTAGTTGAAAGTTGCCTTACCTTGGTTTATTCTCAACTTACCCTCTAATATTCTCCACTTGAATACAAAAAGAATGAAAAATAAATAGAAAAAATCTCACTTGCCATTGGATACGATAGGTAGGTAGCTGCATAATATTGTTATGGGATTTTATGTTTTATTATTTTGCATTCCACTTTGATATTAGTAACATACAGGGATCCTCTATCCGGATCTCCCTTGTCTCTGTCTAGTGGCAGATTTTAGGATTTTAGCTCGGTGCAACTTTGAATTGAAACCTTAGCAAAGATATATCACAACCCAACCAAACCTGATTTTTTTGGCGGTGGGTCGGCTAAAGATCAAGGTGATGCCAAAGTTATATATGCTTGAGTTACCCGATCAATCTTCTTTTTTTAAAATTATTTATTTGTTATTTTTTATAACTAATTCAATTTTCTGTTTTAATTTTTAAACATGACAGTCATCATAATTTAAAATGTGATCTCCATAAAAAATAGGACAAAATTGCACCAAGATACAAACACACGAGAGTAAATTTTTTAAGAGAAGATTTATCAAGTTAAACATTTAAAAGTGACTAGTTGAAAAGAAAAGAGGATGTACAAAAATTTAGAGGACATACTTAAAATTTCAAAGGAGTAAATTGAAAACAGAAGGCTAGGGTCCGAGGATTTGGGATCCCGAATTTAGCCAGAAATAGATATGTGTTGAATTGATGAAGTGTGGGGTCTATATATGAAATGAATCTGAGGTATTGATGTGAAATTCTGGATAATTTTTGAATTTTTATGTCTAAGTCCGTAGCATTACTGAATTGAAAAACATTTTATAATTGCAAATAAAAGTACAATATCTTGAAAATCGAATGCCACATGCCCCTCCAAGCCTCACTGTGGCTCCACCACTGCCCCTATCCAAAGGCCCCTCTATCCACCACACGATTAGGTCAAAGAGACCCATTGTTTGGTAAAGGCAACTTAGTGCCTTGGGACAGGTAGATGAGAGATCCGGGACAGAAGATCCCACCTCATAAATATCGTTATTACTGGAATGATTCTCCCATTGATGCATTAGTCCTCTAGGCCGCGTTTGTTTTGTGTTGAAATGATCATAGATTGACCGTTGCTTTCGATTAAATGCAGCCTTATCTTCATGAATCTCGGCATCTGCATGCAGTAAATAGGGTGAGGGGATCCGGGGGACGGTTTCTCAGCACGAAGAAGCATCAAGAACCCGATCTGCCTCACACCACTGGTTCCCAGTGTATCCCAGATTCAGTTCACTCATTTCAAAAGGGAGATATATCACAGTTTGAAGACGAATGTAGCATCACGGGTGTTACTGACAGTGATATCATTTTCCGGCGACCCGATCGCAGGTTCTCTGCCATCTCTCCTTCCCAGGGCGTTGCCGTGCTAGGCAGTGAGGGGCTTATGTGCAATGGAACTCGGCATTGTGATCCGTTTCCGTTTGTCCGGTGAGAGGTGGGAACAAGCGAACCATGTCACCGGCTGGGCAATTCATCCTTGGCTTTGTTACCTTTTATTTTGATGCTGTGTTTGGTGGGGCATGTAATTCGTATCTTGGATTCGTAATTGCAGACTATCATCCTATTTCATATTTTTAACTGAAGTGGTCTTCATTTCTGATTTCAAAGCATGAATTTTGTACCGCCAAACACATTGTGTTTGGTGGCACCGTGGCATGTACTCCATGTTCTGGATTCTTCATCCTATTTCATATTTTGAATTAAAGTGTTCTTCAATTCCGATTTCAAAGCATGAATTGTGCGTCACCAAAAAGAGTGTTGTGTGCTTTTTATAAAAAAGCGTAAGAAATCCCAATATGTACTACAATAATCTTGCTGTCTTTTTCCTTCCAAGTACTTTGTAAGAGGTAATGGTTCTGATTTAATACTAGAATTGTGGTATATGATTAGTGTCGTTGCAAATATTTGATTGTATGACTTCTTTTCTCTTTTCTTTTCATTCTTTTTTAATTTTCTGTGTTTTGATTGATACTATTTGTAATTCCTTTTTTTAATGATACGCTTACATAATTTTTATACAAAGTTAGAATGATATGACAGTGGTATGTGAAATTACAAGGATAATGGTGGGTGTTTTCATTGCAAATGAAGTGACAATAATTTTTATTTTCACGTATCATTTTTTTTTTTGTGCACTCTTAATGAATAAAAAATTTATTATAATTTTATCAGTAAATAAAATTATTAATATAAACATTATTACTCAATTTATATTAAAACGTGAGTTCTCTCCGTACACAACCCACTATTATCTTTTGCTATTGTTCATAAATTTCTTGAAAAAGCATATGTAATAGAAAAATAACTCTCTTTTTTCGCTTGTTTTAGTTACGCTGTGTTTGGTTAGGGAATTTGGGAAAGGATTTGGAAAAGGAAAGAGAAAAGGTAGGTGAAATGAGAATAAAATATATCTATATTTCACATAGTTTCACACACTTTTTTCCTATTCATTTCCAAATCCCTCTCCAAGTCCTCCAACCAAACACACCATTAATGTTTTATCAAGCTTTGTGTGTGTATATATATATATGTATGTTATGTGTATGCCTTGCCATGGATTTGGGAGTTCTTGAGCCAATGATAATTGATCTGGCCAAAGTATTTGTTCAACCAAAAAATTGAAACAATCACAAATCACGTTTGATAGTTGGGTGTATATGTTGAAGCCTTGAACGCCTTCGCTGGCAAATAAGGTTGAATTGTTGAACATCTTGAACATAACTTCTTTTAGTAAGGTTCACAGTGCGGTTTTGGACGGTTTGATTTACAATTTAGACTTACTTGCATATATATGATTTGGGAAATTGAGCTCACAATGACCCGCAGTACAGGTTGCGATTTGTGTAGATAAAGTTTGCGAATGTGCGGACGGTTGCGGGCGGTTTGCAGATTAGACTTTTTTCTTTAAAAATTTATTTTTGAGCTTTTTTTTTCCCATTTTGTTAATATTTATTTTGGGTCATTTTCTCTCCATTTTCTAAAATGCTCAACATTAATAATTAATTAATTAAAACTTATAAAATTAAAAACACAACAAAATCAATTGTTAACACAAGCAAATCATTCAAAATCTTAAACGTTTAAATAATATCATAAACTAACACAAACACATATTTCAAAATCCTAAATTAAATCATTAAAATTATTCACTACCCAACAATATAATTAAAGTAAAATCATTTAAAATCCTAAACTTACCTAAAAGTAATTTTTCATTAGCTTTTACATTCATCCAAAATGTAATAATAAAATAATAATAAATTATCCAATTCAAATCCATTAAATAAAATAAAAACATTTGCAAACTTGTAAACTCCATCTATGATAGAATGAATGAAATCAACGGTTTTTTTTTTTAAAAAAAAAATTTTATAAAAAAAGTCTAAGTGTGGGCAAGTTCTTACGGGCGCTGGTAAAACCCGCTATCCGTCTGCAACCCACAATAATGCCATATTTCAAACCGCATCCTCCCACACTGTCCATTTGCATGCGGATTGGTTCAAGTTGAGCCGGTTGGCGGTTCAAATAATCCTATACCCAGCCCTACTTTTTAGTCTTGAGTGTGTACTATTATTTTGCGTATGGTATAATTAGAACAATTATGTATAGATTGAGAGAAATAAAATATTTTAATTTCATTAAGTGTGTGCCTTGAAAGATGATATGCACATAGAAGAAATGGTGTGTGAAAATAGCATTATTCGATGATAAGACACATGATTTTGTATATAAATTTTATTTGTATATCATTATTATTTTTTGTTATCACTTTTAATTTTTTTTTTTATATTAATTTGTCTTTAGTGTACATGTTATAAAATTTAAAAAGATTATACATGCTACTTGAAAGTGTGTAATAAAAAATTATATAACTTTTTTAATATGTACTTTAAAAGCATGATTTAACATCATGTTTTTTTTAAAAATATTTTCCAAATAATGAATCAACCACAACCATCAATAAAGCTTTTAAAAATTGAGAGTTATGGGGTTCCATTTTACCACAAACTCAAAAAGTAGGTCAAAAACTAGTAAAATTGGGATTTGATGTGGAGAGAATGAAATTGTAGGAATGTTAATTATTGGATGCAAATTAATAATTTTAGAGTAAAGAATGACAGAGAGATAGAAAAGATGTATTTTATTAATATTTTTCTACAAGTTGAATAATTCATTAGAAGAATTCAAATAACTATGTTTATCATGTTATTTTAATGTAAAATTCTGAAATTTATTTTTAAAATTCAGATTTAAAACACTGCATTATATTAGAAGATTATATTAAATTATGTGTTAGTCTTATGTGATGGATTTAATTATCATAAGTCGTGTACACTTTTTTAATTCATTAATAAGTCTTAAAATACTTATTTTGTTCCAATATTTTTTTGAGATATTGATTAGTAAAAAAAATATAAGATTCATAGATAAATAAGTCTGATTAATCGGACCGATCTATAAAACTCCTAGAGATTATACCATTTTAAGTCCATAAAGGTACAATACTAACAAAACAAATGGCAATGTTAATTAGGGCAATAAACAAGAATTTACCAACAGAAAAAAAAAAAAAAAAAAAAAAGGAAAAAAGAAAACGAAGAAGAAGGTAATCTACTAGTCTTATTGATAAAAACATAAATAAAAATAGGGTTGGGCTTCTCTCTAGTATGTGATCAGACTGAAGGATATTGTTGGGCCCGTGGGGGCTCATCATGGGTCCCGTTTTGATAATCTGAACATTCAATGTGTAAAACTCGTCGAGTACTATATGCTTATAAAAAATCATGTTGATCGGATATCGATAGCTATCTCATCAGATCAAATTTTTGTCAACCATTTATTTTTTCACCGTCTATTTTTTTTGTACAAACCTAATTTGATCACGTAGTTATTGATCTCCGATTAACATGATTTTTTAAAAACATATAGTACTTGAGGATTTCTACATATTGAATGGTTCATATATTGAAACGGGACTTGTAATAGGCTTTTACCGGCCCAACAATACCCTCTAATCTGATCACAGACAAGAAAAAAGTCAGCCCCATAAAAATAATACATACTAATCTTATTGTTTTTAAAATAATAAATATGAAGAAATGAGAGATATACTCAAATGTAATGGAATTTGAGTTTGCAAAGGTTATTTATGAGAAACACATCTTCTAAAGTAATTAGAATCATAAAAGAAAAATTAATCAGCTTTTCCTTTCAGCATTGGTTTGGCATGGTGGATTGGGGTAGATTGAGCTAAAATAGTCAAAAATAAATAAATAAATAAATAAATAAATCAAGCTTTTTAGTTATATATTAAAAAAATGTCATATTTAGGTCTCGTTTGGGAACAGACTAATTTAGTAATTTTTTGACTATTTAACTAAAATATGAGCTAAAAAAAACTAATATGTTTGGAATAACTTTTTGACTTTTTACGGAAAGATATGAAAAAAGTAGAGAGAAAAAAAAATCATTGACTTTTTGGTATGAGTTGTTAGCTTTTTGACTTTTTTAATAACTTTTTGACTTTTTGGCTAAACCGGTCTGTTGCCAAACGAGGCCTTAAACCATAATCATTTTATTTTTTTCTCACAAAAATCAAAAAAGTAAAAATTATTTTATTTTTCTCTCACAAAAGTTAAAAAAATTAAAAAAACCCATCTCAAACGAGACTTTTTAGCCCTAGACTAATAGCTAAAAAGCTAAAAAGTCAACTTACATCCTAAACGAAGCCTCAATTTTGTTGGGGTCTTTAATTTTAATTTTAATTTTTATATTTTTGTATTTAATTTCTTTTTTTTTGATTTCTTCACCAATTTTATATTTTTTAAGTGTATTTAGATTATACGCATTTAAAAAAATAATAATAATTTACAATTTTTTTTCTTACTAAAATAAAAAATATATGAATTAAAAATTCAAAAACTATTTAGGCTTTGTTTGAGAAGTCAAGTTTGAGGCTTTTTTAGCTATTTTAACTATAAAAAAATAAAATAGACTTTTTAGTCTAATAAGACAAAATATTACATTCAACTCATAGTTATTACATTCTTTCTCTTACAAAAATAAGAAGATTGTTTCATTTGATTAATTAGTGGCAACCTTTAGTTTGGTTAGACCATCTCCAACGGAGAACCAAATCCTGCATCAAATTCAAAATTTGATGAAAAAGCCACTTTTTACAGCTCCAACCGTTTCACCAAACGCATATCAAATTCAGGATTCATCAAACAAAACATCAAACTGATACCGGGAGACAGATTTTATCAAAACACTGTTACTGACCGTTGAAAGTGGTACACCGGTTAACCACCCGGTTGCCCGGCCGGTTGACCAACTGGTCACCCGGTTTCCTTTAAATTAGGTAGGTTCAAAAGGTTCAAACAGTTTTAAAAAAAAAAAAAAAATTAATTTTGCCTACCCGGTTGACCGGCCGGTCAACCAACCGGGCAACCGTCTCCATTGATGAACTGACCAACCATGCAACCTTGCCATCTCTGGGAAGAACATAGGAAAGAGATTTGATATACACCATTCTGCAATTTAATATACAACCTTGCCCACGTGTACAACAAATCTGTGAAACATCCCCATCTCTCTTGATTAGCTTCATGCACTCAAATCTGTGAAACCTCCCCATACTCCGTTTACTCTGCAATTTAAAGCTGTGAAAAAAAAAAAAAAAATTTCTCTTCTCGGTCGACTGGTTGGTTGACCCACGGGATTTGATACGAGATTTGATATACACCGTTGGAGCGAGTGGTATTCAATTTGATGAAATGAGTCATTTTTTACTCAGATTTGGTAAAAAATCTGAGTCACGGAGATGCTCTTAAGTGATTATAGATTCCAAAACTCAAGCTTAAACCATTTTCTTTTAGAATTCCCTCATTTATTTTTTATTTTTTTTTTGTGGGTGTGCCTTTGTCTGATTTTCCGATGATGAGCTTTGGCTATCGTTCTTTCTACGATGTAATTTCTATTGAAATTTGATCAGTTTCAGCCTCAGATGGTAGGAATGGCACCGGCTAGGGTACCGCTACCTCTTGATCTAACTGAAGATGGTCTTATTTATGCCAATGCAAAACAGTACCACGGAATCCTCCGAAGGAGACAGATGCATGCAAAACTTGAGGCTCAAAACAAACGGAACTTGTCAAAGCATGACCCGTTTGTTTTCAGAGATAGAATGGAGGAAATTAATAGTGAAGAGATTGTTAGTGAGAAGATTAAGTAAAATTGTGTTTGTTTTGATGATAGTTGTTAGTGTCGGGATTGTTAAATTATTTTTATATAAAATAATAAAAAAAACAAAAAAAATACAAAAACTTTAAACATTAATGTTTTTAAAAAAATGTCCAACATGTAAAAAAAAAAATTTAAATAAAAATTAAAAAAAAAATTCTATAAAAAAATAAAACAAATAAAATAATGATTTTTACTTAACAAAAAATACAAAAAATTAAATATTAATGTTCAAAAAAAAATATCCAACATGTAAAAAATAAAATAAAAAATTTCTAATCTGCCAGACTATTTTTCTAATACCAAATTTTAGAGGCCCATCCGAATCTCCTTGGGAAGGCACATCCTAATCCGGAGCTCACTATCAATCCTCTCCTTATCTCTTAAAATAAACACAATATTAGTGTGTCTTATCTCACTACCAATTTCAATTTTCCCTCAAACTCTCCAAACAAACCGGCCGAAGAATATGTACATTCCACTTAATTGGCTTTTAGTTGAAAGTTGCCTTATCTTGATTTATTCTCAACTTACCCTCTAATATTCTCCACTTCAATACAAAAAGAATGAAAAATAAATAGAAAAAATCTCACTTGCCATTGGATACGATAGGTAGGTAGCTGCATAATATTGTTATGGGATTTTATGTTTTATTATTGGGTGAATTATACTAATAGTTCCTGTAATTTAGGCGTTGTGTCACTTTGATTTCTGATTTTTTAATTATGACAAATTTGATCCTGAATTTTAAATTTTGTTCCAAATAAGGACAATTGAAGATAACATTAGATTTTTTAAGGGTAAAATAGTCAATTTAATAAAATATAAACTAATTTAACAAAAAAAAATGTCAAACAAATATTTTTGAATTTTTTAAAATAATTTCTACCCATTAAAAATAAAATTATGTAAAATTGATAAATCTTGTAAACATTTATTTATTTATTTTATCAAATTAATTTTTATTATGTGTTTAGATAATGATCATGTAAAATTAATTTTAAAAAATTAATCATGTAATTTTTATTAATTTTACATAATTTTATCATTGGTGAATAAAAATAAGTTTAAAAAAATTAAAAATATTTTTTTTACATTTATTTTTGTCAAATTAATTTATATTTTATTAAATTGACGATTTTGTCCTTGAAATTAAACAATATTATCTTCAACTGTCCTTATTTAGAACAAAATTTAAAATCCAATATCAAATATATTACAATTAAAAAGTCAAAAATTAAAATGATACAAGTTTCAAACTATAAAAATTATTTGTGTAATTTACCCTTTATTATTTTGCATTTCACTTTGATATTAGTAACATACAGGGATTCTCTATTTCGATCTCCCTTGCCCCTCTGTCTAGTGATGGCAGATTTTAGGATTTTAGCTCGATGTAACTTTGAATTGAAACCTTAGCGAGATCAATCACAACCCAACCAAACTTGATTTTTTTGGTGGTGGGTCGGCTAAAAATCAAGGTGATGTCAAAGTTAAATGTTAAAAGTTATGCTTGAGTTACTCAGGCTTGGTTTGGGAAGCTTGGTTTGGGATTTTTTTGGTTATTTTAGTAATAAAAAATAAAATAGACTATTTTAACAACAACAAACAATATATTACATCCAATTCATAATCATTACACTCTTCTCTCACAAAAAAAGTCAAAAAAACCAAAAAGTCAAAAAGTCCTTCCCAAACCAAACTTTTTAGCCTAGAATAGCCAAAAAAGTCAAAAAGCCAAAAAGCCAACCCACTTCCTAAACGAAGGCTCAATCAATTTTTTTATTATTATTTATTTGTTATTTTTTATAACTAATTTAATTTTTTGTTTTAATTTTTAAACATGGCAATCATCATATTTTAAAATGTGATCTTCATAAAAAATAGGACAAAATTGCACCAAGAAAAGAGGACACACTTAAAATTTCAAAGGAGCAAATTGAAAACAAAAAGCTAGGGTCACAAGATTTGGGACCCTGAATATACCCAGAAATGGATATGTGTTGAATTTATGAAGTATGGGGTTTACATATGAAATAAATCTGAGTCATTGATATAAAATTTTGGATAATTTTTAAATTTTTATGTCTGGACCCGTAGCATTATTAAATTGAAAACCATTTTACAATTACAGATAAAAGTACAATATCCTAAAAATCGAATGGCACGCGGCCCACCAAGCCTCATTGTGGCTCTATCATTGCCCCTATCCAAAAACCCCTCTCTCCACCACATGATTAGGTCAAAGAGACCCATTGTTTGGTAAAGGCAACTTAGGGATTGTTTGGAATAACCTAAATAAGTACACTTTTTATTTTTTTATGAAAAGATATGCAGAAAAGTAGAGAGGTGATGTGATGGAAAAAAGATAAAAAGATGGATTATATTGGGGTTGCCAAACTTAGCCTTAGTGCCTTAGGACAGATAGATGAGAGATCCAGGACAGAAGATCCCACCTCATAAATATCGTTATTACTGGAATGATTCTCCCATTGATGCATTAGTCCTCTAGGCAGCGTTTGTTTTGTGTTGAAATGATCATAGATTGACCGTTGATGTCGATTAAATGCAATCTTATCTTCATGAATCTCGGCATCTGCATGCAGTAAAAGGGTTAGGGGATCCGGGAGACGGTTTCTCAGCACGAAGAAGCATCAAGAACCTAATCTGCCTTGCACCACTGGTTCCCAGTATATCCCGGATTCGGTTCACTTATGTCAAAAGGGAGATGTCTCACAGTTTGAAGACAAATGTAGTATCACAGGTGTTACTGACAGTGATATCATTTTCCGGCGACCCGATCGCAGGTTCTCTACTATCTCTCCTTCCCAGGGCGTTGACGTGCTAGGCAGTGAGGAGCTTATGTGCAATGGAACTCGACATTGTTATAGCGATCCCGGGTTTTCCTCTTTATGTACAGTATTCCGGACTTAGGTTCCGTGGTGTTGGCTGTGTGTATATCTTGTTTTCGTCCTTTAATTCCTTGTATTCGAATTTTAGAATATGTTGGACAGGTTTGTAACAGGTCGGTTGTGATTGGGAGCAAATGGTTGCTGCCCAGATTTTGGTGTCTTCGCTCGAGCGAGACTTTTGTCGCTTGAGCGAGCTCTTTGTTTTAGTTTCTTCACTCGAGCCAGGGTTCCTTCGCTCGAGCGAGAGTTGAGTGTTGTGTCTGGTGGCTCGAGTGAGAAGTCTTGCGCTCGAGCTTGCGTCTGCGTCTGCGTCTGGTTCTGGACCTGAAGGTTGCAATTCTTGGCTCGAGCGAACGAGGTCTATGTTTTGGGTTTCTTCGTTCGAACAAGGTTTCTTTGTGTCTGGTTGCTCAAGCGACCACTCCTTCGCTCGAGCGAGCCTCGAATATATCAGTTGGCAGCTACGGGTTACACTTCACTTTTTTATCATCTTCTTTCATTCAAACCCTAGGCCAGCTGCTCTTTCTCTCTCTATATACCTTCTCTATAGGGTTACATCTACTTTTAGAGTGTTTCTACCCTAATCTCTTTGTAAGAAAGATAGCGGGTCGCGAGGGCTTCATTTTAATCTAAAAAGTTGTGGATTTGGAGCACTTTGGTTTTCTTCATCTTCTCCATTTGGTCTCTTCATTTCGAGGTAGGGATAACCTACTTTTAGTCATTTTGATTAGTTGGTGTTGTTTGGTAATTTTGAAAAAGTTAGGGTTTGATTTGTAATTTATAAAAGAGGGGTTTTTCATGTTTGAGTCAAATATGTGTTAAAGACTTGAAATTGGGAGTTGTTTATGAATTATGAGTGAAATATGAGCCTTGGGAACAATCTTGTGAATAAGGGAAAAATGCCCTAATTACGTTAAATAATTAATTTGAATAATTAATTTGGGGAAATATAAAATAGAGTTGAGAATAATGAAATTGGAAAATTGTGGGAGTAAATGGTGTAGTTGGATAATTTAATCACTCACCTATGAAAATGTTGATAAATTTATTATCTGTTTAGAGATAACTGCTTTGGGCTATCGGTGAAGGATAGTCTTGATTGTTGTAGACACTGTATGTTGATTAGAGAAAACTGAAACTAATCAAATGTATTATGCCATTGAATATGACTGTTGGAATAATATAGCGAATATGTGTATTGATTGATCATTGTATATGATAACTGTTTAAATACATTGTACATGTATATTGTTTGGGAGGAGATAGGGGATGTACTCCATGGTTTGAAGGGAGATAGGGGATGGACTCCATTAATACAGCAAATATGTGTATTAAGTTGAAGTATTAATACAGCAAATATGTGTATTAATTGAAGCGTGGAAGTGTTTTAATATGAGTTGTAGACTCATTTGAATTGTGAATAAAGAAAGTGTTTTAATATGGGATGTAGTCTCATTTAATTGTTTGACCAGGTTCTAAGTCATGTTTATGAATTGATTTGGATAAGTAAAGGAAAGTGGAATGAAACATGGACATAATTGTCATAGAACTGTGTTGTGTTATAAGTTGGTTTATAAGTGCTAGCCATCTATCAAATGCTAATATTTTAGTTATTTCTCATACTTGGTTTAGTATATCTTTATTGGGTATTGGCTCACCCTATATGGGACATCATTTTTAAGTTCAGGTGACATGCCACCTTCAAGGACATAGCTTGGAAGGTTTTGGGAGTTGAAGACTCTTTTGGTTGTTTTGTTATTTTGATGCTACATGTAAATTCAAGCCGAAGGCTTAATGTGTAAGAGTTATTACTCTCTTTTTGTAACTAAGTGTTGGCTTAGAAAGTTGTAAGTTCATAGGACATTTACTTTTGTTGTCAACATGTAATATTTATGTAATGAATACTCTGATAAATAAAAATATGTTTTATTCTCTTATGTCTATGCATGTCAAGAATGTGAGTTTATATGTATTATTTTGAGGGCGTTACAATTGTAATCCGTTTCCGTTTGTCCGATGAGAGGTGGGAACAAGCGAACCATATCACTGGCTGGGCAATTCATTCTTGGCTTTGTTACCTTTTATTTTGATGCTATGTTTGGTGGCATGTAATTCATATCTTGGATTCGGAATTGCAGACTATCATCTTATTTCATATTTCGAATTGAAGTGGTCTTCATTTTTGATTTCAAAGCATGAATTTGTTGGACAATCTTCACTATATTTAAACGATTTAATTCTATTGTGTACAAAACAACAATTAGAATTTAAAGAAATAAAGAAAAAGAAAGAATTTGTTTGATTACAAAAATCAAACTCAAAATAAAAATAAAATGAAACAAATAAAAACAGATTTTATTTTGTTACAAAAAACAAAATTAAAATCTGATTTTAATAAACAAAAAAAAAAAACAGAAAAATAATTTAATCAACTTACTTGGTTAAATTCTTCGAATAACTTTCTGATCAAGTCCAGTGTTTAACACTGTGTCCTTAAGACAGATTCGTCCTCTCCACGGTGCTTTCAGAACTTGGACGTCTATCTCCCAGGATGAAATGATCTTATCAATAATTAAATGCAGCACTACAATTTAATTGTTCGTCGAACACACTAAGTGTTTACACTCTTTCTTTCAGAAATAAAATGCAGCAATATGGCAGAGATTTAAAGCAGAGATGGAATACGAAAATTGGTGTATTAATCCAAATGGGAGGCTGGTCTATTTATAGATGTTAAGGTGGCTGTAGGATTTGAATTGAACAGGTACGAAACCTGTTGGGTTTGAATTTCAACAGATTTGAATCTGTTGGTTAACTATTCAAACAGATAAAAACGGGAAGGGCCCTGTTTGGATGAACCAAAATGCCAAACCAGTAACGGGAAGGGCCCTGTCTGGATGAACAGAAAATCCAAAACAGTTTATTTGAATTAAATTCAAATGTTTTTGGCCCAAAAAGATTAGTATTGGGCCGAACAACCACACACCCGCGCCCAAGCCCAGCCCGACCGGACGGACGGCGGCGCGCGCGTGTGGTGATTTTTTAGTCCAATGGGTCTAGCCCATTTTGCCCATAACCTCTCCCTCTAAAACACTTGGGTACCCCTTGGGGCACACCCCAAGTACCAAACCCAAGCCTTATAAACCCTTTCAAAACCTCCCACCAAATCAATGTGGGACAAGCCTTATTCAAGCAATAAGGAATTTTCACCAAAACTCCCCTTCCATGGAGCATACTTTGGCTTCAATTTCCCATTCACTCGGTAATGGTTTTGAACAACCAAATATACCACGTGAATCACAACGCGGCATAGAACGCGTTACCACTTTGACCCGTGTAAATCGATGCACGGGGCCCACCTAAAAATTAGACCAAACTTAGGAAAAAATTCTGGTTTTACCCAGAATTTTATAACCATTTCCAACAGAATTTTGTATTGCCAAACACATTGTGTTTGGTGGCACTGTGGCATGTACGACTCCGTGTTCTAGATTCTTCATCCTATTTCATATTTTGAGTTAAAGTGGTCTTCAATTCAAAGCATGAATTATGTGTCACCAAACAGAGTGTTGTGTGCTTTTTATAAAAAGCATAAGAAATCCCAATATGTACTACAATACTCTTGCTGCATTTTTCCATCCAAGTACTTTTCTCAGAGGTAATGGTTTTGATATAATACTAGAATTGTGGTTTATGATTTAGGGAGAGTTTGGGAAGATGAGTTTGAGATTAAAATAGTCTCAAATTAAAAAAAAAATAAAAAAGTTCCTAAACTAATATTTTATATTAAAAAAAAAATAGCTGAAACTGTGGACAGTGTAGTTTACACTGTCACATTGACAAGTTATGTCATCCCTTGATAAATGACGATTTCGCCCCTTTACATTAATTTTGAAAAAACTGTGATATGAGGGACAAATTTGTCATTTTAATTTCAAATATCATTTCAACACATTTTTCTATACAACAACTCAAATAAAAATTCATCCCATCTTTCCAAACACAAAAATTAAAATAGCCTACTAAAATAGTCAAAAAGTCAAAAAACCTCTAAAATAACCACTTTCCAAACATCCATTTAGTGTCATTACAAATATTTAATTGTGTGACTTCTTTTCTTCGTTCTTTTTTAATTTTCTGTGTTTTGACCGATACTATTTGTAATTCCTTTTTTTAATGATATCTTTACATAATTTTTAGACAAAATTAGAATGATGTGACACTCATATTTGTGAAATTAGGAGGATAATAATCGGTGTTTTCATTACAAATGAAGTGACAATGGAGAAATTTCTATTTTCACGTATCATTTATTTTTTGTGCACACTCTTAATGAATAAAAAAATTATTATAATTTTATCAGTAAATAAAGTTATTAATTTAGACAATATTACTCAATCTATATTAAAACGTGAGTTCTCTCCATACACAATCCACTATTATCTCTTACTATTGTTCTTAAGTTTCTTGAGAAGGCACATGTAACAGAAAATTAAGTATTTTTTTTTGCTTTTTTAGTTCATGTTTTTATCAAGCTTTGTGTACATATATATATATATATATATTTGTATGTTATGTGTATGCCTTGCCATGGATTTGGGAGTTATTGATGTTGGAAAAAAAAAAGTTTTATATAGGCATATTTTTTAGCCAAATTTGGGTGGACCCCAAACGTCTTTTGGGGTGGGTCCGAAGAAGTGAAGTTGTGAAGACGGAACGTCAAAACCATTTATGAGTGAATGAGAAGATGACGTCGTTTTCGGGTCTAACATTAATTTTTTAGATAAAATTCTTTTGAATTTTTTCAATAAAAATTATTGTGAGAATTTAATTTAATTCTAAATTCAAATTTTAGATTCCTAAATGGTTTCTTAAAATTTGTAATTGTGGGAATTTAATTCTAAATTCAAATTTTAAGATCCTTTAAAGTTTCCTACAGTTGAGACCTTGTTATTTATTTATTTAACTATTTCAATAGTTTAATATATATATATTTATATATGTATATATATATATGTTTGAAATAGTTTAAATGGTATTATACCTTTTGCTCCGTTGACTTGGTCCAACAGTTTAGAAACTGTTCACCCATGGATCTTTATTCAAATTTGTTTGAAAGTTTTAGCAACGGTCAAATAAATGGTTGAAAAGTGGTTGCACTTTTACACTTCTCTTTGATGCCTGTTCGGATAAATTTGTTTGCCTATAAAATTCAATCTTTTTTCAGCAGTTTTTTTCTCGGGGAAAAAGTCAGTTTGTTATTTTGTTTCTTGCTGTCCAATTAGTAATCTTTGTGCATTGGTACATTATTCTTCATTTTAGTATTAGAATAATATTCAGAGAGTTAGAACACATGTTTGGTTTGCCGAACAAATTGTTTGGAGTACTACTACAATTTGTGAAGATCATTGTATCCTGGGAGATAGACGCCACTCAACCGTAAGTACCGTAGCGGGGCGAATCTATCTTAAGGACAGAGTGTCACACACTCGACTTGGTCTTGAATTTTTATTTCGGTTTGATAAATAAATCTGGTATGTTATTTATTTATTTTGTTTGAATTTATTTCTAGTTTTTTTTTTTATATACACAGAAGATTGTTCCAACAATCTTAAGACAGATTCGAATTATTCTGTTTACAGAATTTTTCGTTTGTTTCATTTTTCCATTCTTCGTAAATAATTTCGGAAGAAAATTATTTTCTGTGGATTTACAAAATAATATTCTGGTTGGAAAAACAAATAGTGATTATATGATATTTGACAGATAGTAGTAATATACTGTCTCTTTTCTTTGACAACAACTAGTAGTATGATACTGGTGTCATTAACAATTCAGAATATATTTTTGTGAAATTTTTTTTTCAGAAATTAATTTTGGGTTTTAGAAATTATTTTCTGAGTTTTCATTTATTAAAATTCTTTTTCCAGTATTTTAATTTTTGGAGTGTAACAAGAGATTTAAATTTCTGTGTGAAATTAATTTGGTTAAATAAAATTTTATTTTATTTCCAAATTAATTGAAAAATAAAAGTTATATTTTTATTTCTTTTATTTTACAGAATTTAATTTCTTGTGTGAAATTAATTTGGTTAAATAAAATTTTATTTTATTTCCAAATTAATTAAAAATAAAAGTTATATTCTTATTTCTTTTATTTTACAGAATTTAATTTTCTGTGTGGAATTAATTTGTTTAAATAAAATTTTATTTTATTTTCAAATTAATTGAAAAATAAAAGTTACATTATTGTTTCTTTTATTTTTACAGAATTTCATTCTGTGAATTTGGATTAGTTTTCTGTGTGGAATTAATTTGGTTAAATAAAATTTTATTTTATTTTATTTCCAAATTAATTGAAAATAAAAGTTACATTTTGTTTTGTTTCTTTTATTTTAACAGAATTTATTTCTGTAGTTTTGGTTTAATTTGTTTAAATAAAATTTTATTTTATTTTCAAATTAATTAGAAATAAAAGTTACAATTCTTGTTTCTTTTATTTTTACAGAATTTAAAATTCTGTGGTTTTTGGTTTTAGTTTTCTGTGTAGTATAAAGTTCCAATTATAATTTATAATTTATAATTTATGGCTACTAAAACTGGTCAATCTAATGTTCAAACCAGTACTGGTATGGTGATTGCCATTACGCCAACCTCTCCTTATGTTGGGACAGTGCCAGTAACTCATGGTGGAAAACCAAAGAAGTTCTCAAGAACTGATTTTTGCAAGGGCAAAGGAAGAACATGTAAGAAGGTTCCTAAAGCCAATATAACCGAAATGGATATAATTTCCAATGGTGTAGATGTCATAAATTTTTCTGCAGTTGTTTCCGAGGCAAATCTTGTCGGAAATCCTAAAGAATGGTGGGTGGACACTGGTGCTACTCGCCATATTTGTGCCGACAAAAAGATGTTCACATCTTATTCTACAGTGGACAATGGTGAACAACTTTTTATGGGCAACTCCTCGACTGCTAAAGTTGAAGGACAATGAAAGATTATTCTAAAGATGACATCTAGAAAGGAACTCACTCTTAACAATGTGCTGCATGTATCGGACATTCGCAAGAATTTAGTTTCTGGATCTTTGTTGAGTAAGAATGGGTTTAGGCTGGTTTTTGAAAGCGACAAGTTTGTACTTACCAAAAACGGGATGTATGTAGAAAAAGGTTATATGTCTGATGGCCTTTTCAAGTTAAATGTAATGACTGTAGTACCCTCTGGTATTAATAAAGATACATCTTCTTCTTACTTGCTTGAGTCTTCAAATTTATGGCATGGTAGACTAGGACATGTTAATTATGGATCTTTGCGTAGATTAATTAGTATGGAATGTTTACCTAAATTTAACATTGATTCAAATCATAAATGTGAAATTTGTGTTGAGGCAAGATTATCTAAAACTCCTTTCCATTCAATTGAAAGAAGTACGGAACCACTTGAATTAATTCATAGTGACATTTGTGATTTTAAATCAATTCAAACCAGAGATGGGAAAAAGTATGTAATCACTTTTATAGATGACTATACTAGATATAGTTATATTTATTTAATTCGAACCAAGGATGAAGCTTTGGAAACTTTCATTCAATATAAGAATGAAGTTGAAAATCAACTTGGTAAGAAAATCAAGAAACTTAGAAGTGATAGAGGTGGTGAATATGAATCACCTTTTGGTGAATTTTGTAAAGAACATGGAATAATTCATCAAACCACCGCTCCTTACTCACCTCAGCAAAATGGAATTGCTGAAAGGAAAAATAGGACTTTAAAAGAAATGATGAATGCCATGCTAATCAGTTCTGGATTACCTCAGAACTTGTGGGGGGAGGCAATACTTTCTGCTAATTATATTTTAAATAAAATACCCCGAAAGAAAGTAAATCAAACACCTTATGAATTGTGGCATGGAAGAGTACCATCCTACAAATACTTAAAAGTATGGGGGTGTTTGGCTAAAGTGGCTATTCCTAGTCCTAAAAAGACTAAGATAGGTCCTAAGACCATTGATTGCATTTTCATTGGTTATGCTAAGAATAGTAGTGCATATCGGTTTTTGATTCATAAATCAGAACATACCGAAATGCATGTAAATACTATTATTGAGTCAAGGAATGCATCATTCTTTGAACATGTATTTCCAAAGAAGACTGGACAAGAGACTAGTAACAATAAAAGATCTCATGATGCCATTACTAGTCAGGATCAAGAACATGATCAAGAACAAGAGTTAGATCAAAATGAGGAAGAGGAACTTAGGCGTAGTAAATGTGCTAAAACCTCAAAATCATTTGGTCCAGATTTTCTAACATATTTGTTAGAAAATGAGCCTTTAACCTTTAAAGAGGCTATGTCCAGTCCTGAAGCTCCTTTATGGAAAGAAGCTATCAACAGTGAAGTTGAATCCATCTTACAAAATCACACTTGGGAATTAGTGGACTTGCCACCAGGTTGTAAACCTCTTTGGTACAAGTAGATTTTCAAAAGAAAAATTGAAAGTAGATGGATCAATCGACAAATACAAGGCAAGACTTGTAGTCAAAGGTTTTAGACAGAAAGAAGGTCTAGATTATTTTGACACATACTCACCGGTTACTAGAATAACATCCATTAGAATG
The DNA here is from genome assembly GCA_025200525.1 of Camellia lanceoleosa. Taxonomy (NCBI): domain Eukaryota; kingdom Viridiplantae; phylum Streptophyta; class Magnoliopsida; order Ericales; family Theaceae; genus Camellia; species Camellia lanceoleosa. The sequence continues at coordinate 59,715,554 of CM045771.1, read as the reverse complement.
CTAATTGCCATAGCATCTCTATACAATTTAGAAATTCATCAAATGGATGTTAAAACCGCTTTCTTAAATGGTGAGTTAAATGAAGAAATATACATGGAACAACCAGAAGGGTTTTCTGTTCCAGGGAAAGAAAAGAAAGTGTGTAAATTGGTTAAATCATTATATGGTTTAAAACAAGCCCCAAAGCAATGGCATGAGAAATTTGACAAGGCAATGATGTCAAATGGATTTAAAATTAATGAGTGTGACAAATGTGTTTATATTAAAAACACAGACAAATGTTATGTCATTGTATGTCTTTATGTAGATGATATGCTCATCATAGGTAGTAATAATGACATGATTAAAACTACCAAGAAAATGTTGAATAAACATTTTGACATGAAGGACATGGGCATTGCTGATGTAATTCTTGGTATGAAAATTACCAAAATATCGGAAGGTTATGCTTTGTCACAATCTCATTACATTGAGAAAATACTTGACAAATTCAAAGAAAGATAATGATCATCTTGCTAGAACTCCCAGAGATGTTAATTTGTATCTTTCTAAGAATATACAGAAAGTATTTCTCAATTAGAGTATGCCCAAATTATTGGAAGCTTAATGTACTTGATGAATGCACTTTCGGCGGATATAGCTTATGCAGTAAGTAAATTAAGTAGATATACGAGTAATCCGGGAGTAGAACACTGGAAAGCAATTATAAGGGTTCTTAGATATCTCCGATTTACTCGTAACATTGGGTTGAATTATACTAGATATCCAGCAGTACTTTAAGGATACTGTGATGCAAATTGGATATCAGATACTAGAGACTCGAAGTCCACCAGTGGGTATGTTTTTACTCTTGGTGGGGCGGCTGTATCTTGGAAATCTTCTAAACAGACTTGTATTGCTAGGTCTACTATGGAATCTGAATTCATAGCGTTAGATAAAGCTGGGGAAGAGGCAGAATGGCTTCGCCACTTCCTTGAAGATATTCCAATTTGGCCAAAATCGGTGCCTGCTATATGCATACATTGTGATAGTCAATCAGCAATTGGTAGAGCACAGAGTCATATGTATAACGGTAAGTCACGACACATTCGTCGTCGACATAACACCGTAAGACAACTACTCTCTAATGGAATTATTTCCATAGAATATGTTAAGTCTAAAGACAACATAGCGGATCCACTAACCAAAGGGTTAGCAAGAGAGTTAGTTGAGAATTCATCGAGGGGAATGAGACTAAAGCCTATTAAATAAGAGTTACCACAACGGCAACCCAACCTAGTTGACTGGAGATCCCAAGATCTAGGTTCAAAGGGACAACCGAGTTGTGATTGACTCAGAAGGATCACTGTGGAGTCCAACTCCTACCCATTTCTATGATGAAATAAGTGATGTCTGCAGCAATTTAGGTTAAGTAATACTTTTAATGATTCTTATATCTAGGTATACCTAGTGGAGTATAGCAGGATACTCTTCATAAGAATCACCTATGTGAGTGTGAACTGGGCCGGTTCTGTGAGATTTGTGAAGGGTTACAATTCTCTAGAGCACTCATGAAATACCAGGTTGTTCAGGGCCAAAATGAACACAATAGTGAGAACTAAACTGTGTCTGGGAATATACTGTGTGAGTTCTATTGTCTTGGTTTACACAAACGGCTGAACAGTTCAAGACATCATGTTCACTGATTAGCTAGTAAATCCGATAGTGTCTCACAAGGGAAGGTTCAAAGCCAAAAGCTACCTATCCTTTGCAGAATATTTCCAATTTCTGTACTCTCTGATTAGATCATGTTGTTGCATTTTCTCTCCGTCAAATTCCATTCATGTGGGGGATTGTTGGAAAAAAAAAATGGTTTTATATAGGCATATTTTTTAGCCAAATTTGGGTGAACCCCAAACGTCTTTTGGGGTGGGTCCGAAGAGGTGAAGTTGTGAAGACGAAACGTCAAAACCATTTATGAGTGAATGGGAAGATGACGTCGTTTTCGGGTCTAACATTAACTTTTTAGATAAAATTCTTTTGAATTTTTTCAATAAAAATTATTGTGAGAATTTAATTTAATTCTAAATTCAAATTTTAGATTCCTAAATGGTTTCTTAAAATTTGTAATTGTGGAAATTTAATTCTAAATTCAAATTTTAAGATCCTTTAAAGTTTCCTAAAGTTGAGACCTTGTTATTTATTTATTTAACTATTTCAATAGTTTAATATATATATATTTATATATGTATATATATATATATGTTTGAAATAGTTTAAATGGTATTATACCTTTTGCTCCGTTGACTTGGTCCAACAGTTTAGAAACTGTTCACCCATGGATCTTTATTCAAATTTGTTTGAAAGTTTTAGCAACGGTCAAATAAATGGTTGAAAAGTGGTTGCACTTTTACACTTCTCTTTGATGCCTGTTCGGATAAATTTGTTTGCCTATAAAATTCAATCTTTTTTCAGCAGTTTTTTTCTCGGGGAAAAAGTCAGTTTGTTATTTTGTTTCTTGCTGTCCAATTAGTAATCTTTGTGCATTGGTACATTATTCTTCATTTTAGTATTAGAATAATATTCAGAGAGTTAGAACACAGGTTTGGTTTGCCGAACAAATTGTTTGGAGTACTACTACAATTTGTGAAGATCATTGTATCCTGGGAGATAGACGCTACTCAACCGTAAGTACCGTAGCGGGGCGAATCTGTCTTAAGGACAGAGTGTCACACACTTGACTTGGTCTTGAATTTTTATTTCGGTTTGATAAATAAATCTAGTATGTTATTTATTTATTTTGTTTGAATTTATTTCTAATTTTTTTTATATACACAGAAGATTGTTCCAACAATTGAGCCAATGATAATTGATCTGGCCAAAGGATTTGTTCAACCAAAAATTGAAACAATCACAAATCCACATGTTTGATAGTTGGATGTGTTTGTGTTGAAGCCTTGAACGCCTTCGCTGGAAAATAAGGTTGAAATGTTGAACATCTTGAACATAACTCCTTGAAAATAAGGTAGAAATTTTGAACATAAAATTTATTTTGCATAGGAAATAATTAGAACAACTGTGTGTGGATTGAGAGAAATAAAATATTTTAAATTCATTAAGTGTGTACCTTTAGAGATGATATGCACAGAAAAGAAATAGTGTGTGAAAATAGCATTATTCGACGATAAGCCACATAATTTTGTATATAATAGCATTTTCTTCTTTTTGCTTTGGACTTGATCAATGGAAATCATCTTCTTTTGCTCTATTATTCCTGTAACGCCGTCAAAATAATACATAAAACCCATCACTTTAGACATGCATTGATATAAAATAAACCAACCATTTCTATTCATCAGAGTAGTTCTTGCAACAGTGTTACATGTTAACAACAAAAGGAAATCCCCTATGGGCTTACAACTTTCCAAGTCAACACTTGGTTACACAGAGTAGAGTACTAACTCAAATACATATAAAGCCCTTGGCTTGAAATCACATGTAACACATCAAAAGGGAAACAAAACATCAAAAGGTCCATTCGCCTCTAGCCTCCCAAGCTATATCCTTGGAGGTGGCATGCTACCTGTACCTGAAAATGATATTCTCGTATAGGGTGAGCTAACAGCCCAGTAGAAATACACTAAACCAGCTATGAACAATGACTAAAAGATTAACAGTTTGATAGATGGTTAACACTTTTACATTCTTTCATAACACATTACAGTTTCATTTTCCATTCCTTTTCAATTCTCAATTCATAACCATAGTCCAGAACCTGACCAAATAACCGATATGAGACAGTAACTCATATTAAACATTTCCTCATTTCACAATAGATAAGCATACTAGCTGTATCAATACATCAACAGATAAGCATATGAGCAATATCAACACTTCCACTGATATATCACACTTCCCAAGATAAGCATACAAGCTGTATCTACGGAGTCCATCCCCTCTCTTCTCCCACACAACACCCGGTTTAGAGGTCCATCACCTCTCTTCTCTTAAACCGTGGAGCACATCCCCTCGCTACTCCAACACAACACAATGCATATAAACAATTATTATACACATCATCAATCAATACATAAAGTTAATGTATTCTTTCAATCGTCATACTCAATGATACATTCTAGTGATTAGTTTTAGTTTGCCTAATCATCATGCATTGTCTACAACAATCAAGACTATCCTCCACCGATAGCCCAAAGCAGTTATTTCTAAACAGAAAAATAAATGCACAAAATGAATATAAAATCAACATTTCAACAAGGTGAGCGATAAATAATTCAACTACACCCTTTAATCCCATACATTCCCAATCTCAACATTCCCAATTCAATTCCTCATTTCTCACAATTAATTATACCAATTAATTAACCAATGTAATTAGGGCATTTTCCATAATTAACATTATAACCCTAAGGTTTCATTTTCATTAATGTTTCAACATTAATTCCATTTCTCTATGCTAAACATGCATATAGGTTTATTATAAATAAAACCCCAACTTTTATAAAATTGCACAAAAGTCCCAAACTTTCTCAAAATTACCCAACAACCCCCAACATATCAAAATGCTAAAATTTAAGGACAAAGCTCATAAAGAGGAGTAGGTTATCCCTACCTCAAGTTTAAAGCTTTCAAATTTTTCGGCAACATAAATTAAATTTTCTTAAAGCCACATGACGCCTTTTTCGCCCTCTGCAATGAATTACCAAAACAGGACAACCCACCAATGGTATTTTATCAATATTCTTATATATGCCCAACCAGTATGTTGGCTTCATAACTCTAATTCTATTTTCTTCATCAACTTCATGGCCTCAATGATGCAGAGAACCTGTCCCTTCTGTACTTTGTCTCTAACTTTAACAAACACACCACCTCGACATCTCTCTCTCTCTCCCCGATCACACCCAACAGCCATGCATTCACGGCCCACCAACCTTCACTCTCACACGGACACATCACACACAGCACTCTGTGAATACACACACAGACAGCTGAGGGAGGATCTACACGGGACTCACCACCCACGGGTCTCTCTCCCACTGCAATATACCACAACCACCCACGGGTCTCTCTCCCTTCCTCCCTCACGGCTCCATTGCCACCATTGGCACCACACACCACACACGGCACCAACTCACCATGATCCACACCACCACACCATCACAGCATACACACTACACACACTCTCTAAAAAAAACATAACAGCCGTGCACAGCCAGGAGAGACCCAACACATCTACACACACACACCATACACATGCACTAACCATCCTCTCGGCAGGACCAACCTCGCTCCCTCTCTTCTCCATCTCGGCATCTCATCCACAAGGCACATAGCATACACACGGGAGAGAGGAGCTCACGGCAACAAACATACACAGACCACACACACGGTCTCTCTCTCTCTCTACGAAGAAACCCACTCCTTTCTCTCTGGATGGTCCCGAATGCATGATGGTGAGATTGGATCGGGGGGTATGATCGCCACCAATGATGAGAGGGTAACCAGGTTCTAACCTGTGGAGATAGAAGCCATGCCCGACCCGGAAAGACAGAGAATTGGATGGAGTAGCAGCGGTCTTCTTCGGCTCAGCTTCCACAACTGCAACCCAGATTCACTCTCTCTCTCTCTCTCTCTCTCTCTACCTTAATGATTCTTTACACAGTGACATGATTAAGAAATTATTTTAATAGTCACTCCATGAGATGGTGAATCAAGCTCTCTCTCTTTCAAATAAAATATTTTTCACCGAATTGAAGAGCCACTCTGTATTTATTTATTTATTTTAAGTCATTACAATTCCGGTTTGATTGGTATGCTTGTACTTGTAATGACTTTTCCATTATCTTTTTGCTCAACTGTTATCTCGGTTTAAATACTTTATTCCGGTCCTAGCTTATCAATTTGACTAGGCTTACTCAGCCAACCACTCTTTGGCCGATATAATTACTTCGGCTGAAGAGTATAAAGAGTTGATTTAATCCCACAAACCACCTCTTCAGCCCATACCCTTACTTCGGCTGAAGACTAACAAAAGTTGGTTTAATACAGCCAACCACTCGTCAGCCTAAGTCCTTACTTCGGCTGAAGAGTAACAGAAGTTGGTTTAATCCGACCAACTACTTTTCATCCATACCCGTACTTCGGCTGAAGAGTAACAAAAGTTTATTTAATCCAGCCAACCACTCTTCAGCCATACCCTTACTTCGGCTAAAGAGTAACAAAAGTTAGTTTAATCCAGCCAACCACTTTTCAGCCTAAGTCCTTACTTCGGCTGAAGAGTTTAAAAAGTTGGTTTAATCTAGCCAACCTCTAAGTTGGTTTTTCCAGCCAACCTAGAAAAAATGTTTGGGTAATCTGACCAAACGTCCTGCAGCCTGGATCCTTATCCTGGGCTTAGGAGGGGTGTTGGTTTAATCCAGCCGACCTCTAAGTTAGTTTTTCCAGCCAACTTAGAATAAAATGTTTGGTTATTGCGACCAAACGTACTGCAGCCTGGATCCTTATCCTGGGCTTAGGAGGGGTGTTGGTTTAATCCAGCCAACCTCTAAGTTAGTTTTTCCAGCCAACTTAGAATAAAATATTTGGTTATTGCGACCAAACGTTCTGCAGCCTGGATCCTTATCCTGGGCTTAGGAGGGGTGTTGGTTTAATCCAGCCAACCTCTAAGTTAGTTTTTCCAACCAACTTAGAATAAAATGTTTGGTTATTGCGACCAAACGTCCTGCAGCCTGGATCCTTATCCTGGGCTTAGGAGGGGTGTTGGTTTAATCCAGCCAACCTCTAAGTTAGTTTTTCTAGCCAACTTAGAATAAAATGTTTTTTATGCCCCTAATTCACTAATTTACTAAAACAAACTGTTACAGAGAAAAATGTTTATTCTGAAAAGACAACTATTTGTTTTATTAAGAAAGGGAAAAAATTACACATACTTAAAAAAGAAAAAAGCTAAAAATAAAATAACTTGAGATTGGCAGTATTCCATGGCCTGGGAATTGTCTTGACGTCCTCATCTTCTAAGTGGTATGCCCTTTTGCCTGCTAATCCAACCACTTTGTAAGATCCCTCCAAATTAGACCCTAACTTGCCATCTCCGGGCACCAGGGTGTTTCCCATCACTTTGCGCAGTACTCAATCTCCGACCTTGAATTGCCTTGGATGAACTGTCTTGTTGTATTTCCTGGATAACTCTTGTTGGTACAAGGCAATGTGAACCAGTGCTTTTTCTCTTCTTTCCTCTGCAAGGTCGAGCTCCAATGTTATGGCCTCGCCATTCAAGTCTGGATTAAAATTCTCGCTTCAAATCGTGGGGAGGCCAACTTCCAGTGGGATTACTGCCTCCATACCATAGGCTAAGGAGAATGGTGTTTCTCCTGTTGATCGCCGAAGTGTGGTGCGGTAAGCCCATAAAACATGATGGAACTCTTCTGTCCACTTGCCTTTTGCTTTCTCTAACATTTTCTTTAATCCATCCAAGACTACCTTGTTTGATGCTTCTGCCTGTCCATTTGCTTGGGGATATGCCAGTGTAGAATTGTAGAACTCTATCTTGTACTCTTCACAAAAGCCTCTGAAGATTCTGCCGTTGAACTGAGTGCCGTTGTCTGATATTAATACCTTTGGTATGCCAAATCGAGTGATGATATTCTGCTAGACAAACTTTTTCACATCTTTTTCCTTGATTGACGCCAAGGCTTTTGCTTCCACCCACTTTGTGAAGTAGTCGGTTGTTGCAAGAAAGAACTTCATGTTTCCTAGTGCTGTTGGAAGTGGTCCTACTATGTCCAATCCTCACATTGCGAAGGGCCATGGGCTAGTTAGAGGTAGGAGTTCTCTGGCAGGTTGGTGTATTTGGTGTGCGAACTTCTGACACTTCTCGCACTTTTTGACATACTTTTCTGAATCCACTTGCATGTATGGCCACTAATATCCTTGCGAAATTGCCCTGTATGCTAGTGATCTTCCTCCTTGATGGCTTCCGCATACGCCCTCGTGTATTTCGAACAAGAATGCTTCCACTTTGCTGGGATGTACACACTTTAGGTAAGGTCCTGAGAATGCCTTTTTGTATAATGCCAAAGATGGGGAGAGCCAAAATCGCTGCGACTTCGCTTCTTTTTTCTCTTCTGGTAAGATGCCATCTTTTAAGAACAGGATGATGGGATCCATCCAAAAGGGGCCTAGCTCTACGCAACATACCTCTTTTGCTTCGGGGTCTTCAATGCTTGGTCTAGGTAGGTAGTCGATCAACAATGGATGAGGGATGGAAGTGTCTGCCATTGAGGCAAAGCCTGCTAGTTTGTCTGCTCTGCTATTTTCCTTCCTGCCGATTTGTTATATCTTGACTACTTTAAATTTCTTGATCTCTGTTCTGACCAATTCTTGGTATTTGGCCATCCTGTCATCCTTTGCTTCGTAGTCGCCAGATATTTGGTTTACCATCAGCTGTAAGTCGCTATAAACCATTAGCTCGGTGGCCTTCATGAAGAATGCTGATTTGAGGCCTGCAAGAAGCGCTTCATACTCCGCTTCGTTATTTGATGCTGGGAAGCCAAGGTTGATTGCCTGCTCCACCACTAGGCCGTCTGGAGAGATGAGGACGATGCCGAGCCCTGCTCCATGCTGGTTGGATGCTCCATCCATGAAGAGCTTCCACATCTCTCCAACGAACAATTTCCAGCAAGTGGAGGGATCAGATGATGCCTTGGGATCTTCCATGTTGCTGGTGTCTTCTTCAAGGTCCATGCTCGCCGTCTGTCCCTCGCTATTTGATTGTACCAAGTCTTTGTTTGTTGGTGAGTCTTGACTTGGTGCAGCATGGTTTGCCTCTTCTTTCCTTGCTTCGCTTTGGTCCGCCTTGGCGTCTGGCTAAGTATCCTGCACCAGGGGTTGCGCTATTCCGACGTCAACTTCCATCCCTAGTTCGGCTGTTTCAGTCAGGTCGATTGGGCAGATGTGATGACTTCCTGGTGTGAATTCTGTGACAAAATCTGCCAATGCTTGAGCTTTTATTGCGGTTCTGGATTGGAACTTAATGTCGTATTGTCCCAACTCTACTGCCCACTTCAAGATTTGCCCAGAAAAGTTTGTCATTTCAAACAAAGCCTTTAGTGGGAAGGCTGTGAGGACAACTATGGTGTGGGCGTGAAAGTAGTGCGACAACTTTCTTGAGGCCATCATCAAGGCCAATGCCAGTTTCTCCAGTGGCTTACTGTGTTTAAGCCAAAGAATGTCTTGCTGACATAGAAGATTGGCAGATGTTGAATTTCTTCTGCTCGGACTAATACTGCGCTAATTGCGTGCTGGGAGACTGCTAGGTATAAAAAGAGTTCTTCTCCAGGTACTGGGGTGACAAGTAGTGGTGGAGAAGACATGTATTTTTTTAAGCTTTCCAGGGCGTGGTCGCATTCTTCGTCCCACTCAAACTTGGCCTTCAAGGCATGAAAAAATGGTCGTAGTCTATCTGACAACCGGCTTATAAACCGATTGAGCACAGCTGCCATGCTGATGAGATGCTGTACTTCTTTTATTGAGTTTGGTCTCTCCAACTCCTGGATTGCTTTGATCTGGGAGGTGTCTGCTTCGATACCTCGGTTGGTCACCAGAAAGCCTAGGAATTTGTCAGATCCTACTCCGAATGCACATTTGGATGCATTGAGGCGTAACTTGTGCTTCTTCAGGATCTCAAACATCTCACCTAGGTCCTTGAGATGGTCATTCTCGTCCTTGCTCTTGACCACCATGTCGTCGATGTAAGCCTCCATTGTTCTGCCTAACAATGGTTCGAACATCTTGGTAACCATCCGTTGGAATGTCGCCCCTGCGTTCTTTAGGCCAAAGGGCATAACCTTGTAATAGTACAATCCTCTTGGAGTTGTAAAGGATGTGACCTCCTGGTCTGGTTCATGCATGGCGATTTGGTGGTAGCCTCTGTATGTATCCAGAAAGCTAAGTCGGTTGTGTCCCGCCGTTAGGTCTACCAGTTGATCTATCCGTGGTAAATGAAAGCTGTCTTTTGGGCACGCCTTGTTGACTGTTTTGTAGTCGACGCAGACACGCCACTTGTCATTCTTCTTTGGCACTACGATTGTATTGGAGATCCATCTTGGGTAGTGCACTTCTCTAATTGCTCTTGCCTCCAGCAGGTTTCCTACTTCTTCCGCCACTATCTCGGCACGGTGGAGTGCTGATCTGCGTGTGCGTTGAATGATTGGTCTGGCGGATGGGTGGACATTGAGTTGGTGACAGATGAAGTTGGGATCAATGCCTGGCATGTCGTATGGTGTCCAAGCGAACACTTCAATGTTAGAGGTCAAAAATTTCAATACCTCTAATCTCTCAGTGCTGGACAACGACGAACCGAGCAAAAAGAACTTATCCGAGTTCTTCTCATCTATTCTTACCTCTACCAAGTCTTCCACCGCTTTCTGATCAGCTGCTTTGCCGACATCTGCGAATAATTCATTACTCTCAGGTTCTTCCACCGAATGAACGTATCCTTTGGCAGCGCGGCTGCCATTCACCGTGACAAAGCATTGCTTCGACATGATCTGATCTCCATAGACTTCTTCAATTACCCCGGTGTCGTTGGGGAACCGCATTACTTGGTGGTAGGATGACGCCACCGAACGCATGGCATGCAGCCATGTTCTGCCCAAGATGATGTTGTAAGTGGAGGGGATCTTCAATACCCAGAACTCCACTTGTTTCGTCACGCTTCTTGCTCTGACTGGAAGAATTATTTTGCCGATGGGTCATTCCGGCATGGAGTTGAATCCAATTAGGGGAGATACGGCAGACGCCAAGTCTTTGTCTTGTAGCTTCAATTGTTTAAATGTTTCGTAGTACATGATTTCACATGAACTACCCTGGTCAATCAGAATCCGCTTGACGTCAAAATCCTTGACTCGGAGAGTGACGACCAGGGCATCATTGTGAGGGCAATATATCCGTTCCAAGTCTTTATCCGAAAAAGACATGACGTTTGTGGCCTCTGTCTTCCTCTTTTTGATGGCAGGTTGGGCACTTAGCACATCTTTTAAGTGTTCAGCCTTTTTGATTGATCCCCTGAGCTCGCATACACGCTCAGGTTCAAAGACTCCATGTATCACATTGATAATGCCTTGTGGTGGGGCGTCGATTGGCATTCTATTGGGGTTATTATGGTCCTGGGGAGCTGGTTGCGCCCCTCATTCGATGTATTTATCCAGGTGTCCTGCTGCTACCAACTCCTCTAGGTGCTGTTTCAATGGTGTGCAATTCTCAGTGCGGTGCCCCTTTTCTTTGTGGAAGGTGCACCGTAATCTTTCGTCATAGTCCTTCTGAGCTTCCCCAAGCTTGGCTGGCCATCTGACGAAAGGCTCATCCCGTATTTCACTTAGAATTTGGTAGATCGGTTTCTTGAAGACCGCGGTTATGGCAGTGCGGACTCTCAACCATCTTTTATCCTGGTCCTCTCCGTTGTCTCGCCTGCCACGTCCGTTTCTATTCGGACGATCTACCGCGTTGACCTTTGCTGAGGCCTTCTTTTTCGTAATCGTGGTCGTGCAGATTTTTTGCGCGTCGCCATCCTCCTCCACCCTGATGTGCTGATGCACTCTTTCCATCAGGGCTTCCATGGTGAGGGGCGGTGTCATGGTGATTGAGTCATTTAGTCTGTTCCCGACTGGAAGGCCTCTTTTGTACTGTGCAATGGCGAGATTGGTGGGGCAGTCCCTAATCTAATTGAAGGTCTCCCAGTAGTGACTATTATAGGATCTTAGGGTCTCTTTGTCGCCCATGTCGATGGAGAGTAGCTGGTCGATCTCCACCGGGGTTTTAGTGTTTGTTCGGAACCTTGTTACGAACGCCTCCGCCAATTGCGCCCAGGAGGCTATGCTGCCCTCTGGAAGTTTTTCGAACCAAGTCAAGCCTAGGTCACCAAGGCTAGATGGGAAGAGCATGTACATTAAAGCCTCGTTTCGCCGGTATACAGCCATGACCTGGCGAAAGTGGCTTAAGTGTGAGTAGGGGTCCATCTTTCCCTAATATGTAGTGAATTTGGGCTGAAGGAAGCCTGATGGCAGGAGCACGTTTTCAATCGCCGGAACGAACGGTGAGGTCTGCAGCCTCGCTAATGCCTTGTCCGTGGGTTCGTAGGCAGGGCGTGGTATTGGTATTCCAACCTCGACGCTTCCATGCGTCCGAGGAGCCAACCGCTGCAAGGTAGAAACTCTATGTGGATCGCGTGCCTTGACATCCTCCTTCCATCGTGCCTTCTCTTCGAGCACGGTTCGTAAGTTGAATGATCTAGGCAACTCCGTCTTCCTGGATCTCGTTTGGTGCATATGTGAAGGCCAATACGTGTTTCCCTTGGTGTATGACCTTTCAGATCTTGTCCTCTCAGACCTGGAGTGACGAGTTCTGGAAGATCTAGATTGCGTATTGCCTGTCCTGAGGCTTCTATTCTGTGCTTGAGAGGGTGTGGTATTCCTACTACGACCTTCCGAGTGGCGAGGGGGCGTCTTGTTTGTGCGCCTCTCTCCTGTCGCCACTCATTTTCCCTTCACCTGGTGCTTTAGAGATTTCATGTTCGCCGCCATCCGACGTATCAACTCGTTTTGTTCTTTGACGCGATTCTCCAATGTTTGAGGATCAATCCTCCACCTTTGTCTTTCTGGACTCTGTGAACGAGAGTGACGAGGGCTGTTAGTCCGCCTTCTTCCTCTTGTATCCCTCATGGGATTCTGTCTTTGTGGCTCTAAATCCCCCATAGGAGGGATAAGAGGTAGACCCTCGCGCCTTGCACCTCCCTCTGGTGTTTGTCCGTCAATGGCGAATTGTAGCAAATCTTCGTTGTGCGCCATTGATTCTAAAGAAGAAAAGCTTGATCAAGAGGTTTTGTTCTTGTTTGATTTCCCACAGACGGCGCCAATTGTACGGGAAAGAAATAAACCTTCTCGTATAATCCTGTTGATCAAGTCTGCGTTCCTCTGTACGATGTCGTTCTACTACTTGAAAATACAAACGTGAGCTAGCCGGCGGGTGTGTGCCGGAAACCTCTCCGATGCCTAAGTCAGCAAAACTAGACAAAAGCTCTGTGTGTTCAGGAACCAAAGTTGCGTTACCTCTCCATAGGTGATGTTCGTGAGCTTTTATAAGTTTTGTGTGGCACAATCCTAGTAGGACTTTTACTCCTCCATGCAGAGTCCTCCTAGGATTCATACTCTTGAAGGATAATGCTTATCCTTCAATACCCCCCTTACTACTTAAACCAAGTGAGATGGTTTCTTCCATGGCTGGCCTACCATACGACCGAAGCAATTACGACTATGCTTAGCCGAACTATACCTAGTTCGGTTCTCTGCCCATAGTTTTCTACAAACCATGGTATGCCCAAAACCGAACTATCTTTTATCAAGGTTTAGACCGATCTAGTTTCACTGCGCCATGACCGGTATAAGTTCAAAGCACCCTTAAACCGGTCTAACTACAAAGCGTCCTTCAACCGGACTAACATCAAGAGTCTCTCGGACCGGTCTACCTTCTGGGCTTGAGACCGGGCTAACTTTAAGCCTCTTCAAGACCGGAGTAACTTTATGACCTTTTTACTCAGCCCTTCGCACTGAGGCCCATAAAGGCCCAGCTCGGCCTAATTCGCATATAAATTACCCTCTCAGATTCAATTATCTATAAGTCGTGTACACTTTTTAATTCATCAATAAGTCTTAAAATACTTATTTTATTTCAATATTTTTTTTGAAATATTGATAAGTAAAAAAATAACAGGACTTATAGATAAATAAATCTGATTAATGGGACCGATCTATAAAACTCCTAGAGATTATATCATTTTAAGTCCATAAAGGTAAAATACTAACAAAACAAATGGCAATATTAATTAGGGCAATAAACAAGAATTTACAGCAAAAAAAAAAAAAAAAAGGAAAAAAGAAAACGAAGAAGAATAAGGTAATCTACTAGCCTTATTGATAAAAACATAAATAAAAATAGAGTTGAGCTTTCTAGAGGATATGTTGGGTCTATAAGGGTCCATCATGGGTCCTGTTTTGATAATTCAAATAATTTAATGTGTAAAATTTATTGAGTACTATATGTTTGTAAAAATCAAATTGATCGGATATCAATAACTATTTTATCGAATTAGATTTCTGTCAACTATTTATTTTTTCACCGTCTATTTTTTTTAATATAAAACTAATTTGATCACCTAGCTATTGATATCTGATCAACGTGATTTTTTACAGACATATAGTAGTAGAGGAGTTCTCCATATTAACGATTTAGATTATTGAAACGAGACCTGTGGTTGGCTTCTACAGGCCCATCAATATCCTCTAATCTGATCACGAATAGGAGGAAAGTTAGCCCCATAAAAAAAGGGCTGTGATTAGTGCCCCAAAATTAGGGACACTAATGGCACTAATTTCCCAATAAGGCAAGAAAAAAAAAAAAAACAAAGTTACCAGTTTTAGAAATTAGGGACATTAATGCCCAATTTTTTAGTGCCAGAAAACATTTCTGATAAAAAAAATACATACTAATCGTATTATTTTTAAAATAATAAATATGAAGAAATGAGAAATATACTCAAAAGTAATGGAATTCGAGTTTGCAGAGGTTATTTATGAGAAACACATCTTCTAAAGTAATTAGAATCATAAAAGAAAAATTAATCAGCTTTTCCTCTCAGCATTGGTTTGGCATGATGGATTGGGATAAATTGGCGTTAAAATAGTCACAAAAAAAATAAAACAAGCTTTTTAGTTATATGTTAAAAAAAAATCACATTTAAATTATAATTAATTTTTTTTTTTATAAAAATCAAAAAAGTAAAAATTATTTTATTTTTTTCTCGCAAAAGTCAAAAAAATTAAAAAGTTCATCTCAAATAAGACTTTTTAGCCCTAGGCTAATAGCCAAAAAGTTAAAAAATCAAACCACATCCCAAACGAAACCTCAATTTTGTTGGGTCTTTAATTTTTTTTTTATATTTTTGTATTTAGTGTATTTTTTTTTTTAGTTTCTTCACCAATTTTATATTTTTTTAAGTATATTTAGATTATATGCATTTAAAAAAATTAATTAATTTACAATTTTTTTTCTTACTAAAATAAAAAATATATGAATTCAAAATTCAAAAACTATTTATGAAGTTCTCAAAACGAAACACAGCGACTATTATTGAACAGGTCCATAATCTTGGACCAAAAAAAACGTGGGACATTTACTAATATCTTCACTTATGACTCATTTAATTCCATAAATATTTTATCAACTCATAAGTTCTATCTCACAATAAACGAAAATTATTCAATATTTCCGGACCATTACGTGTCCATATTTCAAGTGAATTACTAATTACTTAATCCCATATTATTCTCTCATTCTCAACATAAATCGCGGTCCCTTACGTCTCTCCACCAATCAAAACATTGTGGAGCACCACGTCTCTATACTCTGAGGTCATGTTTGATTCACAAAACTAATAGTGAAGTATTAATAATCCTATTAAATTAGTGTGGTATTCACTATCCAATTAGATTAATAATCCTACCCCTACCCCATTACTAATAATCTTACAAATTTGTTAGATTAATTATCCGTTGGATTAATAATCCTAAATCAAAATGTTAAAACAAACATAGGGTAATTGAGTCCACGGATCCCATATTCTAATCCACCCAATCAAACATGCCCTGAGAGTACTGAATAATCACCCGACAATAAAATCTCCCAAATAAATTATGGAAAATTTACCCATAAATCCTACTTTCTGGAAAGTTGAACCATTTAGTCCTAAATGTTTTCTTATGCACCATTTAGTCCCATTTTTTTTTGGCAATGTTATTTAATTAATTTTGATTATTTGCAGATTACAATTGTACCCATTATGTGGGCTGTTTGTTTCCTAAAATGCTGGGAATTCGGTTTTTGTGATTTTGGGGATTGATGATGTTAATGAATGCCAGGGTTTGGTGAAAACGGGTTTCTAGGGAGTTGTTGATGTTTATTGATTTGTCCAACAACATCATGCAAAAATCATGCAAAAATCCACATAAACATCGGCAACCAATTACAATCAACAACATCATTGACACAACATTGGAGCATTTACATCAACAACACACCCAACAACATACCCACCATCCCACTGTCAAACTGCCTCAATCAACAACATCATGACATTGGAGACAATAACATCATATGCCCAATTCACCCAACTACATCACCAACACATAATTGAAACGTTGGCAGTACAAATACACAGTGCTAAAGAGGAGAGCATGATCGAAACAGTGGCATTAAACATCGTGTTGAAAAACCCAGAATTTAAACCAAAAAAAAAAAACATATACCATTGCCTTAACCAACAACATCATGACAACATCCACATAAACATCGGCAACCAATACAATCACCAACATCATTAACACAACATTGGTACATTTACATAATACACGGTGCCCTCACAACAAACAATTTGATCCTAGACACATTCTTGAACATTAACATCAAGAATATTGCGCACCAATGTAAACAACCACAGCATGACAACATCATCACCATATTAACATTACATAACATCACATCGCCACAACCAAATCACTTCACAAACCCAGTAACATTAAACATCACAGCACGACAGCCAATCATTGCATAACAAAAACATACATACTACAATATGACCTTGCAATAATCAACAACCTCATGAACACAGAGACATTGGCCACCCGACATAACATGATCCCCAACATCGCACTCCAACACCGTCCCATAACATTCCCCAAACTACACACCCACACCCAATTCCAACCATAAACATCAAACTTAAACCCCATCAACAACCACAAACTCCTCTCATAAAACCACACAACAACAGCAACATTACAATCGTACAACAATGTTGTCCATATCAAAGAAAACAACATTAGAAATCCAAAACAAAAAACGTCAAAAATAACATACCACCACTTTTTTTGGTCATTCTCAACTGTCCCCACACGTAACACCGACTTCCAATCCCAAGCGCAGATGGATATCGAACTACACAACGTCCCTACGCTTCAACAACAATGTCTTCCCACTGACCGTCACCACCACAACGTTGACAGCTTCCTCCAATTCTAGGGTTTCTGTAATGTAGAAACCTTGGCCCAAACAGATTTGCCTTCCGTTTCGGATGTTGATTTCCTTTTCAAAACCCCAAATCTTTCCTTGAAATCGTACCGCAGCACCGCCGAATCAGGAAGATCTAATGTAACAGCACACCCAACTGCTTGCCTATCAACGTAATTTCACATTACTAAATTGCCGATGTTGCCCACTAGTCTTACCAGTGCTGTCTACAATGTGTATGCCCTAAATGGTCATTTCCAATGTAATGGGACTGTTCGGTTCATAAGAAAACATTTGGGACTAAACAGTGTATAAGTTGATAAATTGGGATTTATTGGTGCATCACCCATAAATTATATCCATATTTAAAAATATAATAAAACAATAATGCACATATTAAAATATTGTCTTATTGTCATATTTTAAAAATTAAACATTTAACAAAAATTTAATAAAATAATAATGTTTATTTCTAATATACCAAAAAAAAAGTAATAATAATACACAAATAAAATATACTTCCATTACATTTGAAATTTTTAAAAAATATAGTGAAATGACCTCCATATACTTTTGCAAATTCAATAAAATTAGATAATTTACAACAACATTTATGAAACTATCCGGTGCTACCTATTTAAAAATATAAAGTAAAAAATAAAAAAAGTTTATACTATCAAAATTTGAAGTAAATGCAAATTCGATGACAAAACGTCGTAAATCGAAAGGCCCACAAGCAAATGACAGCTCTCTCTCTCTCTCTAGCAGAGCAGGAATTCAATTCCCACCATTTTCCATAACCCCCCACACACACCAAACACACCTGTCCCTGTGAAACTGTATCGTATGCATACATGTATGTATAGAGAGAGAGAAACTAGACACAGACAGACCTAGAGAGAGAGAGAGAGGGGTTGAGAATGGTGTCTTACGTGAGTGTGCTGCTTTACGGAGTGGGAGGCATAGTGGTGGCCGGGATGGCATTGCTGGTGGCGTTTCAAGAGCGTCTCGTCTACGTTCCGGTGTTGCCTGGCCTCACCAAGTCCTACCCTGTCACTCCTTCTCGTCTCCGCCTCACCTACGAAGATGTATGGCTCAGATCTTCCGATGGAGTTCGCCTTCACGCCTGGTTCATCAAGCTCTTCCCTGACTGCCGAGGTCTCTCTCTCTCTCTCTCTATATATATATATATATATGTATTGATTTGATTAGGTTTTGGTTTTTTTAGATTGTAAAGTTGCCTTCGAAGATCCAGTTGGAGGTGAATTAGGGTTTGTTTTCTGTTTGATTGGTTGGGGACTTATTAGGGCTCACTGTTCATGAGGTCAACGAAATTGGAAATGACCGAGCTCAATTTATTTCCTACAAATTGTGGAAGGAAGTGGAATTAGGTGGTGTTGTTACTACAACGTTTACTTCTTGGGGAAATCTATTTTGTAGGCACATAAAGTTAGGATTTTTTTTTTTTTTGGTGGTGAAAATTTAGAAATATTTGTGGGGGTGTTAAAAGTTACGAATGACAAATTTATGATGTGCATTTTAAAGTGAAATTTATATTTTTTGTGATGAGAATAGTTATTCCATTATATGGTTTATGTTAAAAAATTTTATGTCGTTATTATGACGGCGTACAATATGTGCCTTCTTATGGGTGCACATCTATGAAGCATTGATATTTCAAGAAGGTAGTCGTATTCGTATCATATCCTTATCAGATACTAATACATTTTGAATACTCACGGATAGTTTCTAAACGTCTAGTATTGAAATTAATTTTCTTGAATTTTGACAAGTATTGGATTCTTTTGGATAAGTCATGTATCTAAACTATTATGAAACTGAGATTGTAATATTTCTTGCATAGCTATAGAGTATAATTGTTAAAATAAAAACAAGAATAGTTTTAAATACTCAGTTTATCTCTTAGAAAATAAGAAAATAATATGATACTAAAATCAGATTTTAACAATTGAAAGAGCAAGTAAACTTCTCTACAACACATTAGCATATAACAATTTTAGGTGTGAAAGGGAAAAGAACAAGGGCGATATAAACATTTTAGACATGATATTGAAATGAAATTTTTATAAGACCCAAAAAAAATGTAAATTGACTACTGACTCTCAAACCAATACCTAGTTCCTAAAGTTGAGCTTATGTATAATACAATGTTAGAAACTATAACTTCCTTTTCATGAACGTATCTTAGGCGTACCTGTGTCTTTTTTTTTTTAGTTTTTGTCGTATCGCCATATCCGTATTGTATCGTATCAGCATCCTGTATTTGTATCCATGCTTCATAGGTGCATGTAGTAATAGCTCCCTTACTTGTTTGCTTTCAAATTTTGATTCTAGGAAGATTTGAAGTTTTGCTCTATCTAAATCACCTTGTTCAATTTGGCTTGTTGGACGGACTGACTAGATTGATTCTTATTACAATTACTGTGATATGCAAACATGTCGATTACTTATTAGAATTGTTTTATTATTCAATGAAGAATTGAGTTTGATATAAGAAGGTACCATTGAAACTTCAACGGGGGAAGATAAAACTGGTTTAACATTATCATTTTGCCCAACCCTCTAGAATGTCATCGCATATGACCTGACAAGCCTAGAAAATCATTTATATGAGTGCAAATATGTGTGTGTGGCCTAGTGGAAGCATGAATGAAGGCTGCAGATATTGTGTCATCGCCTCTGTTATCACTGTATCATGGCACTGATAACTGTGTGCTGGTTATTTCCCATTATATTATGTCCATATCTTTCTTATTTGTATTTTATGCAAATATTGTGGGCTTGTTACTACAAGTAGTAATACCTTTCAAGGCTTAGAAAGTAGTGATGTTGGTTTTGCAGGCCCAACCATTCTGTTTTTCCAAGAAAATGCTGGGAGTATCCTTTTGCTGTTGTTTTCCAGAAGATATGCATTGGGTTGTATTTATAGTTTTTAAAATTTTTATTTATTTATGAATCTTTTGGGTATGTTTTGAAGTTTTGAGGGGTCTTATTTGTGTTGGAGGCCTTTACTAGCTTCCTTCAGATATTGCACATCGTCTTGAAATGGTTCGCATAATGTTGCAGAAATTGCAATGTAACGTTTTCATGCTTTCCTACAGAGGGTATGCACTTGTTGCATTTCTTTATTCTCAGTATTTTTGGTGGCTTTGTTATGATAATAGCAGCTGAAATTGAATTGATATATATGGCTGGTTGTCTAACTATTTGGAAAATTATTCATATTCTTCAATGGAAAACAGTTATGGGGCTAGTGATGGCTACCCTTCTCAACATGGTATCACAAAGGATGCTCAGGTTTGTTTTGCAGTTGACATTTTTCATTCAGTTATGATCTTCTTCATATATTTTGATTCCATCAAATCTTAATGGACATGCTTCCCTTTCTTTTTGTTAGGCTGCATTGGATCATCTGGCTCAAAGGACTGACATTGACACATCTAGAATAGTTGTTTTTGGAAGGTCACTGGGGGGTGCTGTGGGGGCTGTACTTACCAAAAACAACCCCGAAAAGGTATAACTCTAATACATTTCTTTATTTTTTGGTTGACTTAGCACACTCTATTAGTCTTTAGGAAATGCAATTACATATCTTTACTGTTAAAACATTCCATATTTTGCTAAATAACTTTTCGAGTCGTAAACCTGGTCAGATTGGTAATCTGAGCTTTTACATTTTGCGATTTTGAAAATTCATTGTAAAGTGAGAGTTGATAAATTATTGGATAGATATACTATTGCACTAAGAATGACCTATAGTTCAGACATTAATGGACTGACAAATAGGATCCATTAGCTATTACATTTTATGGGTCTTTGAAACCATTATTACATTTTGGAAGTTTCCTGGATAATTTCCTGTTAGTGCTGCTCTTTTTGTGCATTTAGCATGAGTAGCAGCTCCTTCTGTTGCTACTGTACTTGTGTTTGATAGGTAGTCTGGGCTTGCCTAATTAAGTAAATTATTGTAATTGATTTCAGAGTGTAAAATCTTCGTTTTTTTTTTTTTGGGGGGCAGTCTGCTTTTGGCATGTTCATACCAGATGCTTGTGTGGATAAAATTTATTGTTTCCTGCCTTGTATTTTTATTTTTTTATTTCTTTGGGGCTGGGTGAAGGTGCACTCCAAGACTCGGTGAGATACAAGTGCAGAACCTACAGATTACTTTTACATAGAGGAAGAGGTTGAACTTGGCTGAGCAGATCCTCCAGATGTTGAACATGGATACTAATGAGGTTTTTTTGGTTGTTAAATGATAATGCCTTTTTCTAAAACTCTAGATTGGCAACTTCATGCTTCTATCCTGTCATGAGTTTATTCAAATATCTTATTATTCGTTACTTCTCTATTGCATTAATATCTACATTGATCATGCCAAAAGGAATGTGATGAACGCATGTTGTTTCAGTTTCTCCTAGTTCTTAGTTGATCAAGAAGCTGTACTCTATTTTTTTTTTTTTGTCCCGTGAGAATTACTCTATTGATCTTTATGAATACTAAATGGTGTGTTCTGGCCAGGCACCAGTAACATTTAGCTTTATATTTACGTATTTTCTTATATCGAAGGTTCTATTACATCTTTATTTTTCTGCCATATAATTTTTGTCTTTATTCATGCTGTTTTGTCTGTTTCAATGAACTAAATCTATTTTTATGATCATAAAAATCCATCTACTGAATGCCCATCTTTTATGCACATGATTGTTTGGTTCTCTAATTTTGCAGGTTGCTGGACTGATACTGGAGAACACTTTCACATCTATTTTGGACATGGCTGGAGTTCTTCTACCTTTTCTGAAATGGTTTATTGGAAGTAGTGGCTCAAATGGTCCCAAGGTTCTTAATTCTCTTGTTCGTTCTCCATGGAGTACGATTGATGTAATTGGCCAGGTAAGCAACAAGTTGGTAGAGCTTTAGATTTTACTTGTGTAAGACTTTTAAACTGTGTTGCATGGACACCTAATGGTGTACCTGAATGAGGAATGACTACTAAATTCTTGTCTTGTGAAGAACTTTTTTTTTGTTCTCTAGACTTTAATTATACTGATCTATGATTGGCATGGACTCACATCAATGTTAAGTTTGAAAGTGAATAAAAATAAAGGATTTTGTTAATGTGTACCCTAAGGGCACGTTTTAAGGAGTTTAAATTGATTGTACATTCTTTATCTTTTCTATCAAATTGATGATAACCACTACCTACATTCCTACAAAAAATGTATAACTATTTTAAGCTTTGTTAATCAATGCCCTTAGGGCACTCGTTGGCAAGACCTAAAGTAAAACTGGGACTTATAAGCTTAATATATGTCTTGTTATTGCATGTATGTTGCCATTCGGAAATTTTTGTAATTTTCTGTTAAAGTTAATGACGTCTTATTCTTTTATTTTATTATCTTATTTTGTTCAGTATCAGTAATAGTTTAGTGTTCTTGAATAGCCAAATTTTGCATGAACCCTTGCACTTTCAATTTTGCTTTGATATTGAGATTCCTATTGCTATGTTGAAAATTTACCTCACTTGTGTCTCTGAGTCTGTTGGATTTGGATTTATCAAGGGAAAGAAAGTGAAGGGAAATGGAATTACTTATGCATTCTCATTTTTGTAGGTACAAAAGGATTTTTTTTAAACAAATACGTATTCATTTTCTTTTCATTTTCCTAACCCAACTAAAAAAAGAGAAAAATTTAGTTGTACTTTCAACTTTTTTCCATATCTTTTCCCTTTTTCTTTTCCTTCCCCAAGTCCTTCCTCAAATCTAAGATCCAAACACACCCTAGAAGCAACATGTTCGAGTTTAATGGTCTTTTGCTCCTTCGTTTACCTTTTCTGCCTTTGCGTCTGCTCATGTGATTTGTGCATCACACCATTGCTTTCCTTTTTGTCTGCAGATCAAACAGCCAATCCTTTTCCTCTCTGGATTGCAAGATGAAATGGTTCCTCCACCACACATGCAAATGCTATATGCTAAAGCTGCTGCACATAACAGTCGATGCATCTTTGTGGATTTTCCCAATGGCATGCATATGGACACATGGCTGTCTGGTGGAGATCGCTATTGGAGAACAGTTCAACTGTTTTTGGAACGAAATGTTCCAGAGAGCAAGGATGATCTATCTTCCCACAAGGACATTTGTAAGTTTTTGACTTCAAATGTTAGAATATCCTACGATTGCTAGCCCAAATCCTCCAACTATTCCCCCCAAACTGATAGAAACACAAACATTAAAATGCATTGCAAGAGCAGTGTAAAATTTTGGACATTAAATCTTACTGCGAGAGCAATGTCTCGGAGAACGAGGATGATGAATCTTCCTGTAAGGGTATTGCTAAGTTTTGGATATCAAATCTTCTAAAGTTCTAATATTGCCAGCCCATGTCCTCCAACCCCACCTCCCAAACTTTAGAAAACAAAGAGACCACCCGTTTTCTTTAAAATTGAATCTGTTTCATCCTCTGGTTCACAGCTTTCTGATAATTCTTTTGCTAGTTGGAAGCCCAACTTGACACAGTTTGAATTGTGGCTTAAAATTAATTGGCTGACTCATTTGGCCTTAACTTTTAGTCGGTATTTTTTTTTTTTAATAGGAAATGCTAACCACTGCCCTTGAACGATGTTTAATGTTGGTAAATGTGTAAAAAGTGTATTGAAATATATGAAAAGTGTATAAAAATATATAAGTGTATGAAGATATGTAAAATGCGTATTTAGTACATATTACAACTAAACTGACTTTTTTGTTAGTATATATTTCATATATAAAATATATACACGCACACATAAACACTCCCAATCTTAGAAATGTTTATATGCCCCTGCTTCATGCACAACTAAGGTTAATACTTAATTTATCACTATTTATAGCTCATAGTACCACTTTGACACAGTTATCACTAACAGTTGATGTTTGTACTTTGATGATTATCCTGCCTGCTTTCAGATTCCGAGGCACGGTGACTGGCCGAGATTTAGAATCTTGTGGTCTAATGCATTAGGCCACCCCAGAACTCAAACTATTTGTACCTTTTTGACATTGCAGTGATGGAAAGCTCTTTGTGATTTCCGGTGGGAGCTGCTGCATCAGGGTTTTTTTCCTCTAGGAGACATTTTTTCGGTTTACCAATTTCAGAACATCGAAAAATGTGAATGCCTTCCGCTATACTATATGACCCAGACATACTGCTCAAGCTTGGATCAATCCTAACTTATGATCATTGTGTGAAATAAGAAGCTGAAAAAAATGAAACTGTGTACCATAAATTTATGAGCTGAATTGGCTGACTCTTTTTTGATGTACTATGACGGGCCTCTTTTTTTTTTGACAATTTTTAGCTTGGGAATTGGGACTTCGAGAAGTTTGAGTAACTTGTTGAGTCAAATGACATCTTGATGATCTGCCCTATTGTGCTATATTGATTTATTCTTGCTTCTTGTTTTAGTATTTTTCAGTTAGACTATATTTTGGAATATGAATAGAAAGAACTGTAATACATGAGATGGTTGCAAGTGTACATTATTTTGTAGGGGATTAGGATCCCTCTCCATTACATGATGTCATTTATGTGTTATTATTATAATTACGTTTGGATAGTTAGGGGGTTATTTGATGTTGGTAAGCTATCAAGTACAGATAAGTTTAGAAGGGATTCCTTCGTGTATTTGATATTTGATGTCAATTTTGGAAAGTATCATATACTATGTATACTTTAGGTCACATACGAATTATTAAAAAATTAAGTTTGTAATAATTTTTGTTTAGTATTAGAATAATATAACTTTGGGTTAATTACACTAATAATTTTTATAGTTTGGGACTTGTGTCACTTTGGTCTTTGACTTTTTAATTGTGACATATTTAATCTTAAATTTTGAATTTTGTTCCAAATAAGGACAATTAAAAATATCATTAGATTTTGTAAGGGTAAAATTATCAATTTGATAAAATATAAACTAATTTGACAAAAATAAATATTAAAAAAATATTTTTAATTTTTTTAAAATTATTTTTATCTACCAATGATAAAATTATGTAAAATTAATAAAAATTACATGATTAATTTTTTTAAATTAATTTTACATGATCATCATCCAAACACATAATAAAAATTAATTTGGTAAAAAAAATAAATAAATGTTTAAAAGATTTATTAATTTTACATAATTTTATTTTTAGTAGGTATAAATAATTTTTAAAAATTTAAAAATATTTGTTTGACATTTATTTTTGTCAAATTAGTTTATATTTTATCAAATTGACAATTTTACCCTTGAAAAATCTAATTATATATTCAATTGTCCTTATTTGGAATAAGATTCAAAATTCAGGGTCAAATGTGTCACAATTGAAAAGTCAGGGACTAAAATGACACAAACCTCAAACTATATGGACTATTTATATAATTTGCCCTATAACTGTTGATGTAGATATCTCTTTTTAATAAAATTAATATTTTTAAAATTCTCTCATTAAGATCTATCAAATAAGATTTATGTTGATTATGAAATTCTTTAAAAAAAAAAAAGTATTACCGTTAAAATTGATGTAAATAGTAATATGTTATTCTGTCTTATAGTAACATGTTACTCTATTTGACAGTAACATGATATTCTGGTTTACAGTAACATATTACCCTGGCAATATTATCTAAGAAAGAAAATATATATATATATATATATATTATTTTGTCCTTACTCAATTATGTATTTTCTCCGTAGAAGATTTATGAAGAAAAATAAATTGAATTGTTATTGTTACCAAATAAAGATCTAATAGAAGGGTTTTGACTAGATTTTTCTTCCTATAATAAATACAAGAATAGTTTTTTTTAAAATACTTTTTTCTTATGAAAGTGTAAAAGGAGAAAGAATAAGGGCAATATAAATTGTCCAACTTTTACATTGAAATGAAAATTTTGTAAGACTCACTAAAAAAAAAATGTAAGCCGTTATTGCCGAATTTTTAAAGAATTGTTCATCATTTTTTGCGTTCATACATCATATATAATACAATAGTATATATATTTATTTATTTTTTAAACACATCTTGATTGTATTCTCACATATATTTTTTTGTTTCATTTCATCAAATTTGTATTATAGCTGTATTAGACCAAGTTTGGCAAGTTAAAAAAAAGTCAAAAAGTCAAAAAATTACTCAAAAAGTTAAAAAGTTATCATTATTCACCAAAAGTCACAAATTACGAATGCACAACTCCTAATCCTATCCCTACACACTAATTTATATAATTTTTTAATATACATTTTTTCATAAAAATTCAAAAAATTAACCCAAACATCCATATTTTTTTCCTCAATTTTTTAGTCTAAAAAGACAAAAAATACACTTATTTAAGACACTTCAAACAACCCCTTAGTATCCATGTTTCACAATGGCCAAGTAGTTTTTACTATTGAGAAACTTTACCATACACACCTTTTGAAAGGGATATGCTATAGAATTTTAGGGTTTGTTTGAGTGAGTCTGGATCATCTGCCGTGGTTTTCTACGGTGGGCTCAGCGGCGTCCAAAACGACGTCGTTTTGGACTTTTTTTATTTTATTTTCTCCTTCTTTGCTTTTGAGCCTCTTTTTCTTCTGTTTTAGCTCTCAAATCAAGAAGACGAAAATGGACGGCGATGATGACGCCGCGACAACGACAACGGCCATTCCCACCCTCGCTCGCTCTTTCCCAACCCCTCCTAGTGCCATCGCCGCCGAGGTGCCACCGCAATCCACACCCTTTTGTGTCTAGGCCACTCTATTACACATCCTCCTTGCAAAGAAGAGTATCAGATTTCTTTCCCAGATCTGGACGGTTCTATGATGCGAATAGATTCTGTGAAGAACACCAGGCCCATTTGTTGGAGGTTTCTTTGAAAGAAAGACCCTTTTATGGGAAAGTTGAATTTTTTGGAAAAATTTTGTTTAATCACAGAAAATTCTGTATATGTTTGGGGAAAAACCAATTCTTTTTGCTCTGCAAAATATGGTCTTACTAATTGAAGATGGGTTTAGGATAGAATCAAAAAAGAATGAGATTTTGTTGTTTTATTTTTTGTTCACTGTGTTTAAGGGAAGAAGAGGGGCCAATTTGAGGGAAGCACAAGAGAAAGAAGAGAAGACCCATTTTGAGGATTTTTGTTTTTAAAATTTTTTTATTTTCACGTAAATAAATGTAAATACTTATATGAGGCTTTGTTTTTGTGGGGTGAAGAGAGGCCGGAGTTTGTGGTCAGCTTCCATGTCTGCAAGAGAGGCAAGAGCATCGTCTTCTTCAATGAAACAAGGCCTTCTTGTGGCCGTAGAGTCCATGAATGTGTTCTACTTGATGTGGGTTTTGCTTAGAGAGAGAGATGATGACTGAAATAGGGCCTTCTTGTGGCTGCTTTATTTCTTCTTTCTCCTCTCTGGTTCTGATTTGCAATTTTTTTATTTTTTTGAAATTTTGTCAAAAAACGACATCGTTTTGGGACACTGCAAGATGCACCTTAGGAAAGAACGACAGAGGATCTGAACTCTATTTCTTTTCATAAAAAGTTAAAAAGTATACTTATTTAAATCATCTCAGATAATTTATTAGCTGAAAATAAAATTATTGAGTCGGATCTAATTGAGGCACAAAATTTTGTTTGATTTGATTTGATAAAAATTAAGGTAAATTAATCTCCTCACTCATAAAACTTACCCAAAGTGCAGTCAAATCACATCATTTGTGGACACGTGTATGTAGGGCTGTGCAAAATATCATTTGATCTATTAAAATTATATTGATGCATATCAATTTGTGCCATTTTATTTGCTAATTGCAGATTAAACTTTAAAATTTATAATTTGTCTTCGAAGTCGTTTTATTATAATTAATACATATATTTTTTAACCTTTAATAAAATATCAAAATAAAAATAAGTGTGATAGAGATTTAAGATATAAAATTTATTACAGATTAATAGTTATATATGTAAAACATATATAAAATTGGTTTGTGTTATGTATTTAAAAAATATTATGTAAATTAATATTATATATTATACATGTTAATACAATGAGTCCTCGTGGATGGACTGGACCGATCCAAGCTCCTCGAGCCCACTGGATATCCTGCAAACAAGTTCAATCGGGGAACGGGGTAGTCCCCCGGCGAACCCTCCGGTGTAGGAATTAGAGGAGGTGATAACGTAGAAGAAATGTAGAGAGAGAGATAGGAGATAGAAAACTTAACCTTCTTCTTTTCCTTGAGTTTAGCTTATATCCAACTGTAATCATTTATTTGTCTCTGTCGTTCGATTGTCCCTTGAAAGCTTGAGGCGTGGTTCGCTTTGTTGAGGCGAGGGGTGTCATTCCTACCGAGAGGTGTTGTCGCAATAAATCTTTGTGATGGGTTGCATTAATGGTGATGTCTTTGTGGCAATAACTGCAGATCTTTGTCTGCCGGCGTGGTCCTTTCTGCCGCCACTTGTCCGAGCATCATTGGTCTTTCTGTCTAGTTGGACTCAATTTGTGTTGGGTTTGCCAACCGGGTTGTATAATGGGGTTTGAATGGTGGGCGTGGGCTCTATGGGCCTATCCTGTCGATAGTCCCCATTCCCGAGTGCGACTTTAGTCCAACGAAGGAATAATAATAGTAATGAGTAAGTCTGAGTCTTGGGTGGCCGAACCGACCGTGAGGTGGTTGACCGTGAGGAGAGACCGAGGTGGCCAGTGGTGGGGTGGCAGTGGGTGGCCAGAGTGTGGCCGAGAGGTGGCCCAGTGGGGTGGCCGAGGCCAGGAGAGGCCGTGAGGGTGGTCGAAATGAGGGCCGACCGTGAGGGTGACCGAGCGGGAAGGGCCGACCGTGAGGGTGACCGAGTGGGAGAAGCCGGCCGTGAGGGTGACCGGAAGGAATGGCGGCCGAGTGGGGGTGACCGAGTGGGAGAAGCCGACCGTGAGGGTGAGGGTGGCCGAGCGGAAGGGCCGACCGTGAGGGTGACCGAAAGCGGGAAGGGCCGACCGTGAGGGGTGACCGAGTGGGAGAAGCCGACCGTGGTGGTGGCCGAAGGGGAGGCCGACCGTGAGGGTGACCGAGTGGGAAGCCGTGAGGGGTGGCCGAGCGGCGGGGCCGTGAGGTGAGGGTGACCGAGTGGGAGAAGCCGACCGTGAGGGTGGCCGAGCGGGAAGGGCCGGCAAGTGAGGGTGACCGAGTGGGAGAAGCCGACCGTGAGGGTGGCGGGAAGAAGCCGACCGCGAGGCGTGATGACTTGAAGTGGAAAAAGGCGAGGTGAGGAGAGTTGATTGCATCTGGACCGTGGGGGATGTGGAGCGTCAGCGTTGGATCGAGTGAAACGTCGGGGGTATTATTATGGGCATTGATGGGACGGTTTTGGCGGAAGATTTGAAAAGTTTTCAAATGGCGAAAATTAATTGGGATCCTTGGAATACTGGCAACCGTGGGCTTTTGGTGTCATCTGATTCACCTACTTGTTTACAAAAACTCAAAATATCCAAAGTATCAATTCGCCGTTGCTCACGATACCCCATTAAAATATACTGCGATTTCTGGAACTGCATCTGAAGCTATTCGCAAATCTGATTTAGCAATGGCGCGAGAAGGGGCCGGAATGTGAGGATGGATCCGCTAGGAGAGGGCGATCTTTGTGGAGTGGCGCGAAGAAGATAGATCGATGAGGTGGAGGTGCCATCGGTGCGCGAGCCGGCCAGTGGAACCAGATCAACGGCACTCGAGGTGATAGGTCCATTATATGGCGGAGTTGGAGGCTATCGCGAGAGGTACGGTCCGGCGGAAGTGGAGTTAGTGGCGCCAAAGTCCACAGACCGCCATCGGACGTGGTCGGAGTTCTCCTCTACGAGGCGGCGAAGGTGAGGCTGCGATTGCTTGCCGCGGATTGTGGTGGATGTGCTTAGTTTAGACATGGCACGGGGCAGTTGATGCCCAATTCATGGAAGATTTTGTTGTCGTGTGCAAGCGCTGGCGAAAGGCAATGGAGAGCCATGACAATGACGAATTCTTTTCTTCTACAAAGCGTCGAGGCGTAGGAGACTTGGGTAACCCTGGTAAGTGGCGAAGGGCTTAGTGGCGGGGTTGCCAACCTCGATTAAGGGTTGGAGGCATAGGTGGTTCTATGTGTCTAACTCTGGAGCACGCAAGACCATAAGGCGTGGAAGGTGCCGACCAAGTTTGTGGAGTCGAAGGAGTCGGTGATGGAGGAGAGGGTAAAAAGGTGAAGGAGTGGAGGAGAGGAGAAGGTTAGGTGGGGCAGTGGTGCGACCATCCGCCTGTTTGAGGCGGGGTTGGGACCCTGGCCGGTCGGGGGATCTCGGCCAGCGGAGTTGGAGGCCAAGAGAAACCTGAGGAGGAGGAGGATCGAGCTATGCTACTTAGGGCTCGAGAAATTCACGGAGGCTCAAGCCAGCCGACCTCCTCGGCCGATGGTGAGGAGAGGATTCGCCTCGGCCAAAAGCGTTAGGAGAGAAAGGATTGGAGGAGTCTGCTCCACGTTGCTTCAAAAGACCCTCTGAAGGAGAGGTTTGAAGGAGATGGAGGCTTTGGGGGTGGGGAAGAAGAAAAAGAGGTTGAGGCGAGGTGGGGAGGAGCCATGAAAAAAAGGAGGTAAGGGTAGAAGAGGCCCGGCTGGCAGCGAGTGGAGGTGGGGGAGGTGGAACAGCCCCGAAGGGTCGTCTCGGTGGGAGAAGTCCTTGTGACAAAGGATACCCCGAAATGGCGATAACCGATCCAAGCGATGGGCGTGGGAGAAGGCCCAAGAGAACAAGTAGAAATTTGGGTTGGCTAGAAATGGCCCAAGTGTGAGGTTAGGGGAAGACCTCAGTCTTTATATGAAGTTAGGTTGGTTGGGGTTGAGCCAGTGAGAAGGAAGCAGACTCAAAGGGGCTCTCTACTTGAGAAAGGGAGCTAGTCTGGGGCCACGACTTACCATGCTCGTCTGATGGCAGAAGCTGGAGGAGATGGAGGCCAATGAGGTCGAGGCAACCGCTTAGTCAAGATTGTAGACGAACGGCTCTGCGCTCGGCTGTATGTTCAACGAGGCCGACTTGTTCGAGGGGTTATGCTCCTTCAAATGGAGTAACTACCTAGCGAGGGCTCTCTTTGAGGAAAATTTGAAATTGCTAAGGTGAAGACCGTCGGGCCAAAGCGGTAGCTAAATTGAAGATGGAGAGTCAGAGTGGAAAATTGCCCACGCCGAGCCGCAATCGATCAAAGTGGATCTGGAAGACACACGCCGTCGGGTGGTGTCATTGGAATTCCAATTGTCTGGAGAGCAAAAGAAAGTGGAGGAGGCCACAGGCGTGTGCCATTCTTGGTCGGCGGCATGAGGAGGCCATGAGCGACAACGAAAAGCTCGTCAGACGGAAGGATGATCTGAATCTGAAGGTTGAGGCTCTGCAAAAAGAGGTGGGGATGAGCGCTAGAGCTGGAGCGAAGGAGAACTGTTGAAGCAGTTTGAGGTAGAAAGGAGAGAGTTATTGCAGTGGAGGTTGGGAGAGCCAAAAGCTGCGGTGACAAGGAGGCCCTACAAAAAAATTTGAGCGAGGAGAAAGGCGGCCTCGAAAGGCGGCCTACCTACGACCTTTGTGTTGCAGCTTTTACTCAATTCAAAGGGTCTCTGAGTTCAGTGGCGATTGATGCGTGATTCTTTGCCCTTAGCGAGGATGGGGTCTGCAGTGGTCTTTGGGTCATCAGACGAATCTTTGGGGCGAGACAGTCTGAAATCATTAGATTTCCAAAGAATCGACTACTATAAGCACCAAAATGGTGAAATCTTGGGACGATGGTTGGAAGATGTTCAAGCACAAAGCGGAGGCTGTTTCAGACTTAGACTGAGTGGTGTGGTGATTGGAGAAGATAGCGTAGCCAGACCCCTTTGGACGAGGGGTTGAAGAAGTGACCTCATCTCAAGCGAGGAGGAGTGACTTGCATGATCGATGACTTAGGAGTCTTTGTTTTCTCTTTGTATACATTTTTGTTTCGTTTTGTTTTGGAAGTATTGTAATAAATGGATGTGTACATGTTTTGAATGAATAAAATGGTTCTAGTCGATGAATAAATTGTGAATTGACTTTGTGTAATAAATTGTGTTTACATCTCTGTTTGAGTTGATTTGGTCTTGATTGAAGGCTTGTATCTTAACAACATGACTTAGTGTCGAATTAACTTAAAAAGGTAGGCAGGATGTGAAGTTGAAGATGTGATTTGCAAATGAAATGTGGGCAGACATCTTTAAAATATGGACTAAGTGTCAAAGAACCGTGAAAGGGTGGATGGAAATGTGATGTTTGAACATGTGATTCGGAAATGAGGCGTGGGCAAACCTCTTTAAAATAAGACTAAGTGTCGAATTGCCTTAAAAAGTAGGTTTGAAATGTAGTGTTGAAGATGTGATTTGCAAATGAAATATAGAATATGACTAAGTGTCAAAATATGTTGAAATTGTGGTTAAGGGTCGGACCATGGTGAGTCGTTGTTTTATGAGCCTTCATTCATAGGTCCGACCGGGGTTTGTGACAATGCTTAGGTTGGGTGAGGTCTTTGAGCGTGCTTAGTGCAGTAAGGTGCTCAGACTGAGGCTTCTGAAAGTGCTCAGTTCTGAGCGAGGCTTCTGAAAGTGCTCAAATCTGGTTGAGGCTTTTGACGGTGCTCAGATCGGGCTGAGGCTTTTGAAAGTGCTTTCGAGGACCGAGGCTTCCGAGTGCTCAAATCTGGTGAGGCTTTTGAAGGTGCTCGGATCGGTGAGGCTTTTGAAGTGCTCAGGTCGGTTGAGGCTTCTGAGTCTTTCGGATCTGGTGAGGCTTTGAAGGTCTCGGATCAGTGAGGCTTTGAAAGTGCTCAGGTCGGATGAGGCTCCGAAAGTCTCGAGATCTGGTGAGGCTTTGAAAGTCTCGGTCTGGCCGAGGCTTTGAAAGTGCTCGGATCTGGTGAGGCTTTGAAGATCTCGGATCGGTGAGGCTTTAGAGTGCTCTGAGTCGGAGGCTTCGAAGTCTTCGGATCTGGTGAGGCTTTGAAAGTCTTTCGGTCTGGTAGAGGCTTTGAAAGTGCCGGATCTGGTGAGGCTTTGAAGATCTCGGATCGGTGAGGCTTTTGAAAGGTCTTTCAGGTCGGATGAGGCTCTGAAGTCTTTCGGATCTGGTGAGGCTTTTGAAGGTCTCGGATCGGTGAGGCTTTTGAAAGTGCTCAGGTCGGTTGAGGCTTTTGAAAGTCTTTCGGTCTGCCGAGGCTTTTGAAGGTCTCGGATCGGGCCGAGGCTTTTGAAAGTCTTTCGGTCGGATGAGGCTTCGAGTCTTTCGGATCTGGTGAGGCTTTTGAAAGTGCTTTCGATCTGGCCGAGGCTTTTGAAGCTCCCGCAAATAAAAGTTTTATGGAAGCTACATTCAGACAGGCGAATTATAGAAGGTGGGACGCATAATCGATACTTGTATTATGTCTTGAAAAAGGAAATACAATAATTTTGCCAATACAAAATAAGGATTCATTGATAGTAACGCAGGATGTTGACATTCGGGGATGGGGAAGGTCTCGGCCATCCATGTCTTGAAGTCGGTAAGTGCTGGCATGATCGGGCCTTCACCATAGGGCCCTCCCATTTGGTGCCAATTTGCCCTCGGTTGGATTTTTTGTGGCAAGGGTTGCCTCTCTCAAGACAAGGTCACCAATAGAGAACTCCGTGATCGGACTCTGCGGTTGTAGTGTGTCCTCATTTTACTGGTAGGAGGCCAATCGGTCAGGCGATCTCTGAGCTCCTCAATGAGATCCAGTCCGCTCGTGAGTTCTTGGTGGCGAGATCTGGATGTAAGACCTGAGGGTGGGCGGACCGACTTCTCTGAGAATGACCGCCTCGGTACCATATGCTAGCGAAAAGGGTCTCCCCATAGGAGTTCGGCGATGGTTCGATAAGCCCAGTACATGTGGTAGTTCCTCATTCAAAGGCCTTTGGCGACCTCAAGCTTAGTTTTGATGATCTTTAGGAGAGGCGGTTGGTGACCTCAACTTGACCGATTAAGCTTGGGGATGACCGGGAAGAAGCATGGTTGAATTTGGAGGTCTGTACAAAATTTCTGTATTTGGCATTGTCGAACTGTTTGCCGTTGTCGGTGACGATGGCTGAGGATCCGAATCTGCAGACGATCGATTGCGGATAAACTTGGTGGTGTTCATTCGGTGATTGTGGCAAGTGGTTCTGCCTCGACCCACATGGTGAAGTAATCAATGGCAACAATTGCGAACTTGGTCTGGCCTCGACCAGTGGGAAGTGGACCAACCAAGTCGATACCCCATTTGGCGAACGGGTAAGGGCGCAAGAGTGATCAACTCGGCGGGAGCATGGGGATGTTGGCGGCAGCACTTGTCGCATTTCAGGACGAAATCAGAGGCATCTTTGGTGAGGGTCGGCGAGTAGCTGTCGCGAGCACTTTTGTCTTGAGACACCGCCGCGAATGATTCCCACAGATCCGCCGTGGATTTCTGCATTACATAGGTTGCTTGGCGGAGACATCGCGGTATGGTCGTGAAACCGCGCTTGTCTGAACGCCGTCGACAGAGTGTAGTTGGCGACGAAGACTCGACCTTGGCGACTTCTTTGTTGGTCATCTGGGAGTTCGCCGGTGGTCAAGAAAAGGAGGATGTCGGATGCCCAAGGTATGGGTTCTGTGCGGAGGACTTGCACTTCTTGGTCGGGTGAGATGGTGGGTGGTCAGGTACTGAGGCGGACTCCATGGTGGCCGGATTGGTCGGCGAAGCAGTTGAGCCATCTCATCTGCTTTGGAGTTTTCCGCCCTAGGTATGTGTACGTCTGGAAGGTGTTGAAGAGGCGGACAAGAGTGCCATGTCCTGTAAGTCGCATCGTGGTATCCTTGGCATCGAATTCACCGTGATCGGCCGACGATAAGTTGGGAGTCCTTGAACACTCGATGTGGCTAACACCAATGTCTTTGGCTAGGCAAGTCCCATTATCAATGCTTCGTACTCGGCCTCATTGTTCTTTCGCAAACAAAGCGGAGGGCACATTTGAAATAACCCCTTGGGGATGTGAGATCGAGCCGGCCGCTTCCTCTCTGCGAGCGAGCCATCAACATTGAGTGTCCAACAATGCGGATCTTCGTGTTACAGTGGAGTCGGTGCGGGTGGAAGGTTAGCGGTTGAAATTTGGATTGGTAAATTCAAGATGAAGTCGACTCTGACTTGCCCTTGATCATTGTCGGCGGTAGAGATGTCGGCCCGACTCGGTTCTCGACCCTTGCATTAGTCTTCACGAGCTCGGGTTCTTTGCATGACCTTCTTGAAGTGGTCGGTGAGAACAACTATGGAGTGGGCTTGGAAGTAGGCGAGTCGTCGGAGGCGATAACCAAGGCGAGCAGCTTTTCTAATAGGGGGTAGTTCTGCTCCGCTCCTCTGGCCTTGGTGATGTAATGAACCGGCCGTTACCTTGAGCCGTCCTCTCGATGAGTCTTTGCCGATTGCGGTGCTTGATCTTCTTAAGTAGAAAAAAGGGCTCGCCGATGATTACTGTGAGAGAAGGGGGTTGGCCATGCCTTTGTTTCAAGCTGTTGAAAGGCTTCCTCGATTATTTGTCCATTCGAAAGTTTGCCGCAGGACTCTGAAGAATGGGAGCCACTTATCCGTTGCCCGGGAGATGAAAGCGGTTAAGGCCGCCACTGCCGTGAGCCTTTGGACCTCCTTAGCGGTTTTAGGTGATGCATCTCAATCAAGGCCTTGATTTTCTCGGGGTTGCCTCGATGCATGGTGACCATGAAACCGAGGAACTTGCGGATCCCACACCAAAAGCGCACTTCTCGAGTTGAGCTTCATCGATATTTGCGAAGTGTGGCAAAAGTCTCTCATGGTCGGTGAGGTGGTCGTGGAGAGTTTGCTCTTGACCGACATGTCGTCCACATACACTTCCATGTTCCGTCCGTCGATGGTGGAAGACTGTGTTGACCAAACGTTGGTAGGTGGCTGACATTCTTTAGTCCGACGGCATGACACGGTAGTGGTAGGTGCCGTCGGTTATGAAAGATGTGTGTTCTGGTCGGATGAGTGCATCACGATTTGGTTGTACCTGAAAAGCGTCCATGGTGAGCATTTGATGACCGTAGTGGCGTCGACCGATGAGATCAATGCGGGAGAGGATAGCTATCTTTGGGACAAGCTCGGTTGGTCGAATGGTCGGCAGAGACGCCACTTGCCATTGTTTTTGCGGACCAGGACCACGTTGGATGACCACTTGGGATAATCCACATTTCGGATAAACCGGGCCTCGAAGTTTGTCAACCTCTGCAGCCTATGAGATTGTTGCGCTCTGGATGGAAGATCTGGCCGCCTCTGCCGTAAGGTCGGAAGTGAGGCTCGATCTTGAGGCGGTGGGTTATGAAAGAGGTCGATGCAGCATGTCTGCATGGGTCGGCGAAGACATCTCTGTTGGTCGAGAGGCGGTGAGGTCGGCCTTGGCAGGAAGCGATTGGTGCCGATTTTAGCGATCTTGAGTGGATTGGTGGGATCGATGTTAACCGACGAGTTCCTCCACGAGTTCACCTCGATCGATTCGTCCTCATCTCGGACGTCAAGTCCTTCTATGATCATCGCCTCCTTCAGTTTGACCTCTTTGAGCGAGGCAACATAACATTCTCTGGCGACGGTCTGTTCTCCTCTCACTGTTCCGACCCCAAAATCAGTAGGGAACTTGAGGGCAAGGTGGTAGGTGGAGGTGATGGCTTGGAAGGCGTTGAGGGCGGTGCGACCGAGGATGATGTTGTAAGCTGAGGGGCAGTCGACAACAAGGAAAGTAAGCAGCTTCGTGGTCTGCCGTGGGTACTCTCCGATGGTAATGGGGAGATCAATGGAGCCGATAGAGGTCACCCGGTCACCAGTGAATCCAACCAGAGGAGTTTGGAGTGGGGCTAGGCTTTCTTCCCGATCTTCGGTTGGGAAGCGATTAAGAAAATGATGTCGGACGGTGCCATTGTCGATGAGGACTCGTCGACCTTATAATTGGAGAGGGCGGTGGAGATGACAAGGGATCATCGTGAGGATAACGGATGCTGCCTGATCGGCGTCGTGAAGGTAATGGGCTCCGTCCATTGCTTGGGTTGCAGAAATTCGGTTGGCCGTAACTGTCTTGTCCGAGCCTGTCGTATCTTTCTAAGCTCGCCTCTGGTGGCGTGATGGTCCCATAAGCAAGACCACTGAAATAACTCTGATTTCTCCAAGCGGTGGAGGCGGATTACCTTGAGGCCGAGGTTGTTGGTGGGGTCGATCATTCCTGATGCAGGTTGAAATTTGGTCGAGTGGAGGGTATGCTGCGATTATCTCTGTGGGGCTCGGTCCTTTGTCTCTCTGGGGCGAATTATCGTGAATCGGCTCGGCGCCTGGCGAATGAGGTCTCTACTTGGTCTTTGAGGTGATCACGATCGTCGGTGGTATGGCCATGATCTTGGTGGAAGCGACAATATCTGGATTGGTCTTTGTGGGTGGAAGGGTACCGTGGCGCAAGAGGCCACTTGAGGGGGCAGTCCCGTTGGATTTGGTGGAGAACCTGTTCGATGGGAGAGTTGAGGGGGTATATTGCTCGAACCGTAGAAGTCTGGTTGGGACGGTAGAATTCGGCACGAGGTCGGTCGACATAAGCGGGATGTTTGGTTCTGAGGTCGGGTGTTATTGGGCTCTTGGTCTTTTCTCTTTTCTGTGGGGGTCAGGTATTTGGTTGTGGAGTCCTGCCGAGCGGCTAGAGAGTCCTCGGCGTTCATGTACTTTTGGGCTTTGGAAGCAAGGCGCCATGGATGTCGGGGTTCTTGAGAGGAGAAGAGAAATCGGATGACATGAGCCGGCCATGAAGGCTGTGAGAATGACCTTATCGTCATTTTGACAACTTGTAAGGCTTCGGTGTTGAAGCGGGTGACAAAGCTGCGTAGTGATTCCCCCTCGGTCTGACGGATGTTGAGGAGTTGGGTCGCCGGTCGTCGCTGGCGTTGGGCTCCAATGAAGTGGCTCAGGAAAGAGTCACTGAGGTGTTGAAAAGTAGAGACCGAATCTGGTGGCAACTGGCTGAACCATAGCCGAGCCGATCCCTTTAGGGTCACGGGGAAGGCTCGGCACATGATTTCGTCGGAAAGCATGGAGGATCATGAGTGTCTGGTAGGTTTCAGTGATCGACGGTCGGTGGTTCCGTCGAAGGATCGATGGTAGGCATTTTGAACTTGGGGTAGGGGTTTGTCGCGGATGAAGGGGGCGAAGGGGGAGTTTGCTGTGGTGGAGGGCTTGTGTTGGATGTTTTGCATGACCCCTTGGAGCTGGAGTTTCATGGCTCGGAGTTCTGCGTCCCAAAGAGGAATGTTGTCTCCTCGAGAGGATAGATGTTGAGCAATTCTGGCTTCTCCCTCGGGGCTGGGGCTATGTTGAGGGCGTGGGGGTGGAGGAGGAGGATGTATATGTGGGTGAGGGTGCAAGCCCCAGAGTTAGGAAGGATTGGGTTGCGGACGGTATGGCACAGGACTTGTTCTGGATGGGAGTTAATATCTGGAGGTGGTGGGGAATAGGGAGGTTCCGTTGGGCGGGCGTTGATTAAGGCTGGTTTTGTTCACCATCTGGTTGATCTTTGTTGGTGAGCTCGATGAAGTATTGTGGTGGGTTGTTCGGATTGGGAGGGTCGGTCTGGTGATCCATGACATTGTGGTGGGAAGCCATGGATCTGGTCGTTACCATGCACGTGACGGATGAGGTGAAAAAGGTTGTCGGAAAAGGGTCTCCGTGCAATGAACACAAGCGCGCGCGGATAAAACCAATTCCTGAGCCAATCAGCTTAATACAATGAGTCCTCGTGGATGGATGGACCGATCCAAGCTCCTCGAGCCCACTTTGGATATCCTGCAAACAAGTTCAATCGAGGCAGGGTAGTCCCGTGAACCCTCCGGTGTAGGAATTAGAGGAGGTGATAACGTAGAAGAAATGTAGAGAGAGATAGGAGATAGAAAACTTAACCTTCTTCTTTTCCTTGAGTTTAGCTTATATCCAAGCGTAATCATTTATTTGTCTCTGTCGTTTCGATTGTCCCCGCCGAAAGCTTGAGGCGTGGTTCGCCTTTGTTGAGGGGTGTCATTCCTATTGAGAGGTGTTGTGCAATAAATCTTTGTGATGAAATTTGCATTAATGGTGATGTCTTTGTGGCAATAACTGCGAGATCTTTGTCTCTGTGGCGTGGTCTATTTCTGCTTTGCCACTTGTCCGAGCATCATTGGTCTTTCCTGTCTAGTTGGACTCCAGCTGTGTTGGGTTTGGCCAACCGGGTTGTATAATGGGGTTTGAATGGTGGGCCGTGGGCTCTATGGGCCTATCCCTGTCAATACAAATATTTGATAATTTATTAAAATATTCTTTCATCTGCTAATTTATAGAAAATTATCCAAATCATGATTTATCAATCTATCAAACCGTGGTTCGATTTATAATTTTATTTTCAAATCATTCCAACCACACTACGCACATCAGTCGCGGATGGAACTAAAACCCTACCATGACTCCTTCCATTGTCTCCTTTTGATCATTTCATCCCAGCCATCCGATTAAATTTTGAGATCTATGAGCTTCAGGCCGTGGATTTTAACATCATTCCTTTGTGATCAACAGTCATTATGTCAATTTTGTTTTTGTTTTTGTTTTTGTTTTTGTTTTTTGAAAAATACGAAATATACATATATATTTAGTGAATTGTTTTTTTTTTGTTGGAAATATTACTTACTTTTTAGAAATATTATTTTAAAATTCTCAAAAATTGTTTTCACATGAAAATGAAAAGATAGCCAATCAAAAAAAAAAAAAAAATGAAAATGAAAAGATATAAAAATGATGAGATGTGTGTTTCAAACATTTTTTTTAAAATTAAAAATAAAAACACAGACATTTTTGATAAATCCACATCAAATTTTGTCAGTAAGGTTAAAAACATGGAATGAATTACAGAAAATATAATACAAAGTTGGACTTAAACCAAGTTATAAAATGGGTCATATTCAAAATAAATTTTAATCTACAATTGTGCTTTTTGTGATGCATTCTTTATTTTAATTTTATGTAATTAGCATTATTATTTTCAGGATAAGTTATATTGATTTTTCTTAATTTTTGAAACAAATACAACTCTCATAATTTTGGATTAATTTCATTAGATTTTCTTAAAATTTTAATTTACATAACATTTAATTTACTTTCATCAATAATTGATTAGTCATATGAATGAAAAAGATTGATATTGGCATTTCTTTTGTACCGAGATTTATATTTTAATTGTTTATTCTCGTATTTTCACACCATTTACATTAGTTTTATTTCATTTAATTTTACTAAAATAGAAAATGATTAATTACTTAAAAGTCCTAATGACAATAGGTGTGGTAAGTCCTGTGCAATAGTTTTTGGGTGCACAAGTCCTATTTTGGAATGCAATTGACGTTCGTGCCCTTTTGAATCGAACATATTAGAGATGCAACTTCAAAGAAAAAAGAGGACTTAGAACGTCCCTAATAAATTCTACGACTAAGAGAAGGAGCAGAGTCTGCATCTTCATCGATCTTTTCAAACACTTGATGATGATGATCATTTGAATTATCTAAAGATTTTAAGTTGGAGGTTTGCAATGCCTTAACCTTTTCTACTTTTGGTTCGATCTGTTCTTTTCTTTCATCACTTTGATTCACAACAACTGTGTATGTGTATGTGTGTGTGTAACTCTAGCCCTTAAAATGCTTGATTGCTCAATTTCAGGGTTCGTAACAAAACATATTAAATCGACTAAAAAGATGGGGCTGGAGATCTGGTTTGTAGGTAAGAACTGAGATATTTTCAGTTTTAAAACTGATAATGTTCTCAATTTAAAATTGAGAACCATTTCAGTTTGCAAAAAAAATCTAGTAAAATTGAATTTTTTTCAATTTTTCCCAATGTTAAAATTGAAAATATTATCATTTTTCTAGTTTTAAATTGAAAATATTCTCAATTTTAAAATTTAAAAAAATTGAGAAATTTATCAATTTTGCACAACCATTGAAAATCGTAAGATGAGCATGAACTACTTCTTTTTAGGGAAAAAGTGATCCTGGAGGTGTAGTTTAATGTGATTGAGTCCCATTCATTTAAAGGACAAACCCAATTGAACCTATAATCATCATTTTCCATCAAGCTCTCGTAGTCACCAATGGCGAATGATAAGGAAATTGAGTCTGAAACCACATCATCCATTATGAGGATGAACTTATGATGTTGTATATTTGGTGGGTACATAAAGAGAGCTTCGAGAATCAGTGATCGAATATGAAAGATGAGCTTTGATTTGGTATAGTGGAGGAGAACAGAGATGGTATGGGAGTCGAAGTGAATGTTGGCGGTGTTGAGAGAGAAAATAAGAGAACTATAGTCAAAAAGTTTAGGCTCTATTTTTTATATGTATGAGATAGAAAGAGTTTGAAACTAAAAAAATAGAGAGAAAACAAGTAAGAGAGAATAAGATGTTTGGTTGTTGTTGTTAGGAAGTGGCTGTAACAGTGAGAGAGAGAGAGAATGAGGACGATAACTTACTATTACACCAAGCATGCAGTAAGACATTTGGCAGCAATAAAGGAGGCCTTGGAAAGGTAAATTGGTCTATTAAAAATTAATAAAATTTAAAGAAACAAATAATCTTATCTAGGACTTAATGAATTATAAACTCACAAAATGAAACTTGTATCTAAATGTTCCCAGAGAAAAGCAAACTAGTGCTAAAATCATAGAACATATTATTATATTTTTATTAAAACTCAAGAGAGGTAAGTATAACTTATCATTGTTTTTAGGGTTAATTATATTAAGGTCCCTTAACTATTAGCAATATTATTATAATTTTCTCATTTATGAACTTATATATTTTGGCTTCCACAACTACAAATATATATAGTAATTTTCATCACTTTCAGACTATCTCCAAAAATAAATGTATAATATGTACGAGTCCATAAGGTGTAAAGTGATATTCACTAACAAATTGAGGGGTCTTATTGTAATTAAACATTGTTATTATTATTATTATATCCCTCATTTTCTCTTCCAAAGTCTCAGGCACCAGCATTTATTAACGTTTTTGAAACCTGGGGTTGGATTTGGATTTGTGAAGTGTGAAGCTCTCACTGTGTGTGTGCGTGTGTGCGCGTGTTTGTGCGTGTGTACGGCATGGAATACAACCCTCGAACAGTGGAGGACGTTTTCAGGGATTTCAAGGGCC
The DNA here is from genome assembly GCA_025200525.1 of Camellia lanceoleosa. NCBI lineage: Eukaryota > Viridiplantae > Streptophyta > Magnoliopsida > Ericales > Theaceae > Camellia > Camellia lanceoleosa. The sequence continues at coordinate 59,673,169 of CM045771.1, read as the reverse complement.
GCCGTGCCGGCATGATCAAAGCCCTCACCGCCGGTATACACACACATACATATTCATATTCATATATATATATATACACAGACACAAACACAATCGATACTAATTTCTCTATGTTTATGGTTTTTCGGAGTTTTGAGTTTTAGGGTTCGTTTTGATAGTTTTGAATTTGGCACATTTCTGATGTGTTTCGTCATTTTGGCGTTTTCTGCAGATGTTGAAGAATTTTACCAGCAGTGCGATCCTGGTCAGTTAGGGTTTCTATTTTTGCTTCTTTCTCTTTCTCTCTCACTCTCTCTCTGTCTCTCTCTCTCTCTGTGCGAGATTTGTGTATTTGTATTTATTTCGTATTTGCAATGTGGGTTACTGAAAAATCTATTCTTTTTTTTTTTTTTTTTTGCTTTGCAATTTTTCCATTTTTGAGTGTGCTTCAATTTTTTCATTGCCATTTGTCGGTATCATGTTTATATATCTGTGCGTATATTTGAACGTTCGAGTCCAGTTGTAATTGATAGCTGCATTTCAATTTTAGTGAGAAAAGAAATAAATGACTCTGGTCTTTTTTGACCTTGGTGAGAAAAGAAAATAAAAGAAATGATTAATTTGTGCTTTTTCTCTATCATGTTTGGATGGAAAATGGGTGAGATTTATTTGTCATCCTATGTATTTTGATGAGTAACCTTGGTATTTTTAAAAATAGACAGCCAATCAGTTTGGTTTCTCACCAAATTTTTCCATTTTTGGTCAGAGATAAAAGTGGCATAATAAGAGAGTTCTCTCAATTTCTTGTCCAATTTTTAAACCAAACATGAGAAAGATTTCTCATCATTTCTCATCAAATCACTTTATCCAAACGAGCTGTTAAGAAAAATTGATGTTGGAATGAGCTCGTCGTTTGTGTCATGCTTGAGCACAAATGCACATATATGTATGTATCTATATGTGCGTGTATCTGTATGTCTTATTTCATTTTCCACAATGGATGCTTACCTTCTTTATTCAATAATTCCAGTATGTGAGGGGAAATCAGATACTCCCTCCGTCGCGCAATGTTGGTCCCTTTTTGAGAATTCCAACTTTTTAAGAGAACATGTAATTATTGCTTTAAACTCAAATCAAAAGATATTGATAACATATTGCCCCTTTATTCCCATTATTAAATATATTTATAATAATTTTTAAAGGGTAGTTCTGGAATAATATAAAATTTTATGTTTTGAATTTTCAAAATGGACAACTATTTTGGGACATCAAAAAATGACAACATGGGCCAACAATATGGGACGGAGGGAGTAATTGATCAAGTATTAACCACTGTAGTCCATTTGTTGTATTGAGCCATGTTGCTAAGAACCCAGATTGGTCCATGGACAAGCTGATTCATAAGCATGATGTGCTTGCATGCTGCCCCATATGTTCGTGGAGGAGACAACAAAAATTGGTCCAACCAAAAGTAAACAATAAAATCGCAAAAAGAAAAAAAAGAGAGAGATTTTCAAGAGAGGCCTGAGAATTCTTCCACCATATATTAAAAATGTTCAATCACATGGTTTAATATCACCTTGTCTGTGTACTTTTTGAAGAATTGGCAATTTTTTGTCAAGATACTTTGAAACACTACCTTTTTCCTCCCCCTTTTGTTTTGTTTTGTTTTGTTTTTAAAGTTTTGTGGAGGGTGGTGTTTAATCAAAACACTTGTTATAACAAATATTTTTGTGAAATTTTGGCATATGTTGACCCAAAGCCTCTGTATTTTTGAAAGAAAAGGACTTTTAATCAACTCTAATGTGTATGTAAAGAATCCATTTTTCTCATCTTGCTACTTTTTAGTTTTACTGTGCATGCTTTGGAAGTTTTTTCATTACTCTAATGACTGGGTTCTATATGATTTTGTACTCCGAGCTACGTAGAAATCTTTTTATCTGTTGTTGCTAGTGTGTTATTTACATGGTATTCTTTCAATGTCAAAATTGGACTTTTATTAGTGTTCCAGGTTAAGATTTTCTTGTTGGTTGTTGTTCTTCCCTAGGCCCGTCATCTGTAATTATGATCTTTATTCGTGTTATTAACTTAATCCCGGTAACCCTCCTTGAACCCCTGGCAATTCTATGTTTAGGTGAGGATTTCTTGCCTTCTATCATTTTTTTATTTATTTCTTGCATCTTTCTTCATATAGTGTCTGCTGATTTGTTTGGTACCAATACCAAAACCTCACTTTTCTCTAGTGTTTGCATGTGTGAATGCTTGGTGCTTGTTTGTTTGTGTATGCATGGAAATGCAGTTTATATCCAACAGGCTGATGTTTGGAAGTTGATTTAATGGATGTGGCCTTTTTGGGCTAGAACTTAGAAGCTACCAAGTGTTGGGTTCTACTTCCTAAGATCCTGGTTCTATTTAAGATGATCAGAATTTGTTGCAAAATGTAGAAAAGAATAGCAAAGGTGTCATTACGTGACAAATTCCTTAATTATAATTTTGGATGTAGTTTTTGGAAGTTGTGAAAAGAATAGACAAAGGTGTCATTCCATGACAGTTTTTTTTGGTTTAGCATTGACTTGATGATGCTATAGTCTTTTTAAATTTCAATGGGCTTAATTGACTTCATTATATGAAGATAAGTTATAAGATTGCTTAGTTACAATTCATTTATATTAGGAGTCTTCCAGGGCTGTTTTATTTGGCTTACTTGTTTATTGAGAAGGACTTTCCCTTTGGTCCTGTTTTGGCAAGAGCTGTTTTTGGAAGACTTTTACCTACCAGAAATTTATATCGACTTTATAAGTGACACCTTTTGTTGTTGCTCCAGTAGGTTGGGTTCTATAGTGTCGTTGTGGGTTCTTCAAGTGTCATTGCCCGCACCTTATACCCTTGTGGACTCTAGTCTTATCTACAGTTTCTTAGTCGTCCCTAATTGTACTTTTATTTATTTATTTATTTGTTAATTTTTTTTATTTATTTGCATTGTTATGATAGGAGGCTGTATTTATTTATTTTCAAGCAGTAATAAACTTTTGGACAGTTTTTCACTGCTAGGTTGATCAAAATTACATTGGTGGTGGTGTATAATACTTGGTTTTTTGGGATGGATAATACTATTACTATCTTTAATTGGTTTCCTCCATGGTCTGTTTAGAAATGATTCCTTAATTGTTGCGAAGTGGATGGAGGAAAGGAATAGAAGCAAATGGTTACCTTGGATTTTGTAATCTTTTTAAAGTGATATCTTATGTTTTAGGATCATTTATAATAAGTTATGTAGCTGTGGTTTTTTTCTTGGATTGTTAGGCGTGATAACTCTCTCTCTCTCTCTCTCTCTCTCTCTCTCTCTCTCTCTCTCAATATCATTGCGTGTTGCCTTCTTTCAGTCCATTTCTAATTTAATCAAGCCATGGTGATAGATGGCATTCACTATGATATGATTTTGCCCTGTTTGTTGATTTTATGTACAATGGCAAACTGCGATGGAGTTTTTTTGTATCCTTCAAAATGGATCAATAGTTCCTGATCAATAGCATAGCTGTGAATAGGCTTCCATTTGGCATTTCCATCATCTTCAGTGCAGACATGTTATGCACTCTCGATGGTTTTGCCACAATTTCAGCTTAAATGAGGCTCCAGGGGCTTCTAATAATCTTGATGTTTAGTTGCAAGTAACCAAAGGCTTTTTGGTTGTCTGTTTGAGCATTACTTAGTGGATTCATTGAGATGATTTTTCAATTGGATGAGTGGCTTTGATTTCATGGCTGTACTTCAAGAGAAGTTTCTAGACCCTGCCTCAACATCTTATTGGTCCATGTAGTTTCGTGCATCCTTCTGGTGGTTTTAAATGAGCCTTTATTCTCATCAATGTTGCTATATCAATCCTATTTGTGTGATAGCTCCTGGAGATGATGATGTCTGGCAAGAGATAATGTTTGTAATTATATATATTGATAAATGTAATCTATGTAAGTTCTGGCAAAAAAAGGTTAATATTTTGCGCTTCCTAGGTTAATTATATGTTGAGAAGTTAATGCATGCACATAATTTCTTTCTTTCTTTCTTTTTTTTTTTTTTTTTTGGGTGCTCCTTTTCTTCCTTTGCTTCCCTTACATTGAGATTTCATTTTGCATAATACTATTCCTATTATGTTCATTATCTTTATGTTGTGATGCTACATTTAGTGGTGGAGCCACCTTAATTTTAAAAATTATTGTTTGACCTATGGTTTTTAATATATCTTTTAGTTTGTTCTTTCTAAAATTATATGTAAGCCTTATTTGTTTTCGTTTTTGTTTTTTTTTTTTTCTTCATAAAAAGCCTTACAATTTGACCCTCTCAAATGTTTTTATTTTTTACACAATTCCCTTGATGTACACACACACATATATTTATGCTAATAACTTCTCTCATTTTTCTTTAGTCTCTCTCTTCTCTCACACCCATATATATCATTTTTTTCTTTGTATTTTGTGGATTGCCCGTCCTAAATCGATTTTTTTTACCTCCGCCACTTGCTACATTGCATATGATTTGTGCAACATGTACCTGAACTTGTTAATTATTGGTGTTTCTTATGTTATTTGATCATGTCAAAAAGGAATTTGTAATTTTGACTAGTTATCTTTGCTAGAGAATATATTCCTTTCTTCTTACTTCACCTGAGGGAGTTTTAAAATTTTAGCTACTTATCTTGCTCAGATAACAATTTTATTGTTATTTTGTGCATTTTTTTGTTGTTGTTGATGTTCCCTTTGTCACAATAGTGGATGTGATTCCAATGCTTATTGTCTATAAGCAACTGATTTTCCTTGCAGAGAAAGAAAACCTTTGCCTGTATGGATTCCCCAGTGAGCAATGGGAAGTTAATTTGCCTGCTGAAGAGGTGCCTCCAGAGCTCCCAGAGCCTGCATTAGGCATTAACTTTGCCAGGGATGGGATGCAAGAGAAGGACTGGTTGGCTCTAGTTGCTGTCCACAGCGATGCATGGTTGCTTTCCGTGGCCTTCTATTTTGGTGCTAGATTTGGTTTTGATAAAGCGGACAGGTGTTCTTTCTTCCCTCTACTATCCTGTGGTGCATTTGGAGTTATAAGTTTCTAGTTTGCTAGAATATTGAAATGAGCTGTGATCCATCATATCATTATATGAAAAAGTAGGCCTAAATGAAAAGGCATGTGAGTGTGTGAAAATTATTAAGAAAATTTAGATTAATTTTTAAAAAACATTTGAAGTACTTTTGACTCTACTGTATGATATCCTTTTGACAACCAGTCTAAAATGATGATGTTTCCCAAATTTGACTTGAACAGAAGATTATTTTCTTTTCATTGACAAAAGTTCCTAGTAGTTTTTGATCAACCATACTGAATGCAAAACCAAGTCAAGGAATACTATTTCTATACATTGTATTTGAATAGAAGCACTTACTCATTAGCCAAGTTAAACCTGTTTAACTTGCCAGTATTCCATCTTCTTAATGTTTTCTCACTAAGGTTGAGCCACTTGCTTATTATCAAACCAATGCTTATTTAGCGTTCATGCACAACAAAAAATTGGTTTGGTCCACATCAGTTTTAGCTGGAGCAATCTTGAACCAAGTGCACTGCTGAAGTGTCTATTAGATGCTAAGCGAGTTATCTTTATGACATTGATATTGTATTATGGGACATATCAAGTGATGTTCCTCTGGCATAAATAGCAGTTGTCGTTTCTGTTTTCTGCAATAGATTTATTGAATTTATTGAATTTACTGAATGTGTGGAATGAAATGTAGATCAACATTGCTCCGTGTCCCTATAAGCTAATTTTCATGGTCAGTTAATGAAATCTTGCTGGATTTTGTGATGCAGGAAACGTCTTTTCAATATGATAAATGATCTGCCAACAATATTTGAAGTTGTGACAGGGACTCCCAAGAAACCGGCAAAAGATAAGTCAGCAGTCTCAAATCACAGCAGCAACAAAACCAAGTCAAACACAAAAGGGGTAAAAGAAACATCCTTCCTAATGGTTCTCCTATATTGCTAGTAAAAATAGTCATGATTATTCCTTTTATGCTCTAGGTGGTCATTTCGGTCGGTCTTTAGCCTGTTATAATTCAATTCGTTAGACTTTTGAACCCTAGCAATAAATTGCAGTATGAACTTCTCTTTGAATGTTGAATGTGAATATTAGGCAAGTAATCATGACCAGTAATGATTTATCTTGAAAGTATTCTCCTGTTCTCCAACTCATGCGATGACAGTCTCATCTTTTTCTCCTGTAATCCATCTGTCACCATTGGGAACTAGAGCTGCTGCACACGTGGCTGAATTTATCTTGTCTTGAAGTCATAATAGAAGATGTGGCTGAAAATGTCTCCCCACTCGAGTCTGGAGTTTTTTTTTTGATCGAAACTTGAGTCTTGAGGTTGAGCCTTTTGTTTTATTGGGTAGGGATTATTTAGATACAGAAATACTGAACAATGTGGATATGCATTGGTCTTGGTTTGTGTGCAAGTGGTGGTTAAAGTAATAAAGGAGAGTTTGACGGTGAAGGTATTTATGTTTATTTCATTATTAGTGATGAAAACTTCTAAAACAACATTGTATATATGAGTTATGTGATGAACCAGTGTGCAATGCATCTTTTGCCATTTGTGTATTACACCAAATGTGTCTTGTCTGATCATTCTGATTTAACATTTTTTTTTCTTCTTTTCTGAATCGATCTGTTATGTTGTATGGTCATGGCATATGAACCGATATGGAATTGTTTTGGACCACCTTGATGTTGTGTCCGAGATTCACACTCAGAAGTCCTCTAATATGGATCCACCTGACTAGGCCTGTGGCCTCTGTGCAAATCTTCCTCCTTGGGTTGCGACAATAAGAAAACATAATCTGTTTATTTCTCAAGGGTTGAGGGTTCCTGTTCCCTTCCTCTTTTAGGATTAAAGCACCCCGAGGTTGGATGTGGAGAAACATTAGGGAGAATCAACAGGCTCTTGGATGATTTTATTTTTTCCTTTGTTTTTAATTTTTGTTTAGTGCAAAAGTTTATAAATATTTCATTAGAATTGCATGCCTCCATTGTAACAGTTTCTCTTTTCGAAATGAAAACAGCGAGGTTCTGAATCGCAGGCCAAATTTTCAAAACCAAAGGATGAGGAGGAGGGGTTGTTGGATGAGGAAGAAGAGGACGAGCACGGGGATACCTTGTGCGGGGCATGTGGAGACAACTACGCTTCCGATGAGTTCTGGATCTGCTGCGATATGTGTGAGAGGTGGTTTCATGGCAAGTGTGTGAAGATCACTCCAGCCAGGGCTGAGCATATCAAGCAGTACAAGTGCCCAACATGCAGCAACAAGAGAGCGCGGCCTTGATGCTCCTTTTCGGGTGGGTAGGGAGTTGGTTCTCTCATATCTTGTGTATGTGTTGTCATGGATTCAACTAACTGTTTAGTTGGGTTAGTTTTTGAATTTCTTGCAATGTCAGGAAGGTGGTCTTTCTCTCTGTCTATGTATTCAGTAACCACGGTCTTGTTAATCTTTGTTTATTCTTCTGATTATGTCTCACTTGTGACTGTCTTTAATTTGATATTCTTGTTACGGGTAATATACAGTTTTACACTTGTAGGAAACTGTTATCTTTTTTCTAATGATTTATCTATCCCCACGTATTTTAATTCTTGATTTAGGAAAATCCTATGGATTTCACTGAATAAGTTGTTTGTAGTTGTTAATGATGTCTCGATGTTTCTTAGTCTGTTTGAATGTTATGACAAACTCTCATTTTTCATTGTATCCTTGCGGGATTCATGCCATCATAAACATGGTGTGGTCTTACCTCCATTCTAAGATGCGATGACAAATGTAATAGAAATGTTGTCTAGTTGTTTTGATATCAAGATGATGAGCAATTATTTTCTGTCCTGAACTTTTGTAAAAAAATTATTGAATTTTTATTAATATAATGGTAATACTTATCATTGACATGATGAAGGTTGAACTCACAATGAATATATGGATATGAAACTCATTACACTTGGTGAATTAACCCATATATAATGGGTGTTTGGGAAGAAGTTATTTTAGTAGGCCATTTAATTTTTAATTATTTTAGTAGGCTAAAATTTTTATGTTTGGGAAGATGATTGGATATTTTTATAGTTGGATGTAATGTTTGTGAGAGAAAAAGTAAAATGATTATGAATTTGATGTAACATTTTGTTTTATTGACTATTTTAGCTTATTTTATTTTTTAATGTTATTTTAGTCAAAAAAGCTTCTTCCACTTCAAAACAAAAAAAAAGAAAAAAAAGTCGTGATATTATTGTACCCTAATTGGTATATCCCCATATTGTTTGATAACAACCATGATGATCACATTTTTTAATATTAGTTTAGTATTAAATTAAAAAAATCAAAAAATCTTACAAAAATAGTCAGATTTATTGCCATTCTATCTATAATTTTGTATGTTTTTCTTTAAAAGGCCAAAAAATCATTTTCAAATACTTGAATTTTTTTTTTCACCTCATATTTTAACTAAAAAATTAATAAAACAGTCACTTACTAAACGAACATTTAATTATATTTTATTATCTAAAATGCCATAATTGCATTAGCTAAGTAAGTTGCACTGTTTATGTTTATTTCCAATGTAATTACGATACATGATATGATAAAAACAGTGAAAAATATATGATTATTATAGTATTATTGATTTGGTAAAGCACCAAATGACCTCATCCGTAGGGCACCAGCTAGCAAATCCCTACTGGTATCCATAAATTGCTCCATACTTCTACTTTTCCATGGGAAATGTAAAGCAAACTCCAAATATCCTTCAAATATGCAAAGACATGTTATACCATTACTTAACCTTATTAAAGTCATTCATTATTAAAGTCATTCAGCACCTGAACACGGCAACAAGTTAGGGCAAAATTCGCTTCATGGTGAAGTCTTTACAGCCATGGTTAGACTGAATTTTTCAAAGAAACTGCTATAAACATAACAACCCAACAAAAACAAAAGGATAAAAGGAGGGTCTCTTAATGGAAGATGTCGAGCCAGGAGCACCATCGTCCCCTATATAAAATGGTGGATGTAAAAATCAACGGCGGATCGTGTCCTTCAAATTGCACAAACGAAGTTTCAGCATAACATTTCTCTAATTTGGGGCTGTTATAGAATTGATTCAATTATGGAATCCTGAACAATTATTGATTCAGTTGGTACACAGTAATCTATACTTCTTTTTCTTCTATATGGATGGATAGAGCTAAATAGTTGAAAAGAATTTTGTTAAGTACAAAGCAAGTAAACAGGAACTGCATGAAGGCATAGGATAGAAATGGATTTCCTTTCATCACATAGATCAAGAAACGGCAAAATGAAGACAAAAAAATACCTGGGAAATCAACTGGACGTTGTTTGCAACAAAAAAAAGCTCTATTTCTCTTCTGGCATAAGATAATCAAAACAATGTTCCCAAAGATCAAAACAAATTATGCACACAATCATGCTAACAAAGCATATGCATTTACAATGAGCAAAACCATGTGTCTTTACCATTTATTGCACAAACACATACTTGGCTGATGGAGGAGTTTGATATAAACACAAGCTGAGTCTCCACGGGCAGGACTCATTAATCTTACCAAACCTATAGAACGATCCTGTGCGAATTCCATTCAAAACCCATCTCCAAGTATGTCTATTCAACCTAGCTGAGTTTGAACTTTCATAACTACTTACTGTTTTATAATGACCTCGCTGCTATGTTCAGCTCAACCTGATAGTTTCATTTGGGAAGATAACATTTGGGTTCCGAATATGTGGATTAAGCTTAGCCAATTCCTTCCATTTAGCCCCTGTGCCATGAACACGAGCAGAGATGCTCCACAATGTTTCACCAGGCTGGACCTTTGTTGTCGCAGGGGAACCAGATTTGGCAACAGCCTTCGACTTCATAAATGGATGCTTGCTATTCTTCCCCATTCCATTAGCAACCAACCAACGGGACCCAGACTGTTGTTGGGTCGTGGAACCCCAAATCTTCTTTTTCCCCTGTTCTGTTTTCAGACCTGCAACATGAACTTCGGTAATTTTGAATTGAGGAATGCTTTCCTCTTCATGAATTTTCTCTTCTTTGGGCTCCTCCTTTGATTCCTCCTTTTTTGCAGGTTCAGACTCATCATCGTCCTCTTCATTTTTGTTCCTTCTCTCTGAAACGGCACTATATATTTTTGGTTTCGGAGGAACAAACACTCTTTCCACTTGAATAAGAGCAAGCATTGGTGTACCAACAGGTTCATAGTTTCGTAAAGGATCACGAAGCTGCACCATTAGTGCCACTGTAAAGTTGTTACCCAACAAACCACACTTTTTACCCCGTCTTTTCTCTGATTTTGTCCTTCCACGAAACACGTCCATGCAAGTAGCATGATGGGCTGCAAGAATTTGAGAAGTCCGCTCACTAATTTGATCATCATTATCATCAATTTCACCAGAATCCAGCCTCATCCATTCATCAAGTGTTAGTGATAAGCCCATTAATCCATCAACACCATCACTGCTGTCTTTAATGTCCAACAGTTGCAATCCACCAGCTCCCTCCAAACCCAAGGACTCACCAATGTTTATCCTTTTCCCTTCAAGGGCCGAGATTTCACCAATAGGCTGTGGATTGATGTTTGAAGGTGCATCCTCATCTGACATGCCGGATTGTATTCTCAACCCCTCAATTGAGAGGGCTTCAATCTTATCCATTGCCAAAGGAGCAAGATCTTCAAGTGATACATATTCCGAGTCCAACTGCTTGCCAATTGAACTCGAGTCAGCCTTAGACGATTTTCCTTTAACTCTCTTTTGACCTCCAGCTATACTTTGCCCAACCTCCATTTCATGCTGCAATAGAACTTGCCTGCAACAAGAGAGAATAATTACCACCCCTACAAGTACAGAATACTTAAAGCACTATAAACAATGAAACAACAGTTAGTCACAAACCTCTCGGATGCCTCCAGACTGCTCGAAGCTTCCCATGCTATTTGTTGCATTGTCTTCCCAGTAATATCTTCCAATGGCATTAACTTGTTTGCCTGCATGGAAAGCTTTTCGATTCCAACCGAAGCCAAACGCTGTAATATCTCCATTATACCAGAACCCATCTCTGCAGGCACCACAACTGGACTTGAAACTTGCATAATCAAACTACCACAACTTTTAGCATTGCTGAAAAGTGTAGGATTCATAGACCGCAAAAAACCTCCATTCGTGGTCTGAACAAATGGACCTAAGCCTTCTCCAAGGGGAGGCAACTGGAGAGGCTCTTCAGGAGAAAGATCAATGGGACTACCAAAACCACTGTTAGAAGGAGAATGTTGAAAAGCCTTCTCATTTAACCCCCACTCGCGCATTAAAGCTTCAGTCTCTAAGTCTTCCAGCATTGAGGCCCTAGTTTTGCTCCTCACTGCCAGAGTTTCTAACTCAAGCTTCTCATCTGCAGCTTGAACCACTGGAGAGAGATTGAAGTCCTCATTAAAGGTCCCCCATCCAGACACCGATGGAGCTTCATAGCCAAGTTCTTCCTGGTTCCCATCATCAATATCAAAATCGAATAAGGAGCAACCCGCAGCCAGGGTATCCTTCTCGAATTGTCTCAAAAGACGCTCTCTTGGGGACTCAGGCTCACTTTCAGAACTGAAGCCCATTGGACTATGTTCTATCCCCAGCATCTCTAAGAACTCACTAGCTACTGAGTTGGTAACATCATCCAAGCTAAGTGACTTTCCCTTTCTACCTATTTTATAGTTTGATTTAACCTCCACAAAATTTTCGTGTTGTGGAATTTCACTCTCACGTTCTGGAGAATCCAACCCGATTGCCACGTCTGACATATTATGCAAAGCTGACTCCAGATCTTTCATGAGCAATTCTTTGGTGCACATGTCATTCTCTGCGGAAATGCGGTCGCTTACAACAAATTCATCTCTATGACTACCACCTTCTTCATCCTGGAGATGAAGCTCGGTGTCCTCTTCAAGTGTTATCCCAGCAGCAGTGTCGATTTTTGGAAGGTCAGAACTTTCTATTTCAGAACCATCAACAGCAGTTAAGGTACTGCCTTCTGATTTCACCCGTTCCTTTGAGGACAATTCTATCCCATGCTCAATGACAGAAAACTCACCATCTTCGCCCTCATTTTCAGCATTCTCCTTACCAGCATCAAACAACAAGTCGGTGTTTGATTTGACAGGCTCAAGAAGCCCAGAAGAAACATCAAGCTCAGGTTTATAATCAACACTCATACCTAACTTCTCTTCATCAAATTTCTTATATAGTATACTTACAGAATTGGAAAGTTCTGAACTTGATATTGGAAAAACCTCATGAAGATCCTTTATATCTTCTACAGAACGAGATGAGGCCAAAGACATAGAGGGAACACTTCCAACACGCTTTATTGTATTGCTTTGATCAATTTTTGACATAGGTTTGACCACACTTGTGTTATTCCGCTTCAAACCAAAGACCTCTGGAACATCCCTCTTAGCAGCAGGAGGAACAGCATTACTCCCAATTACTGAATACCCAAAACTGAGATTCATAGTTGCACCTTTAGCCGTGCCTGATAGCTTGAAACTAGTCGTCCACTTTCCAGAGCTCTTCTCATCCTCCAGCTCCTCCAAAGTAAGAGGAAGCAATCTCGTGAGATCAACCCGATGCTTTCCCAAATCAAGCTCAGAAGCACCATATACTGCTGCATATAACAAGAAATGCTTTGCCTCATACTTTGCTGAATGGTGAGGACCATTTCTACTGCCATAAATAGAGCATGAATGTGTCAAGTTTTCTTCAAATTCAGCTATTCCTTGAAAAACCCTAGCCGGACGAGTTGCCAACCCACTGTCCCGCCTCTTCCAATGCACGCAAAGGTTAAGATCATCGAAATGAGATGGCAACCCTTCAACAGAATGGACATGGAGAGAGAAACAGCAATTGAACCTACGGTTTCTGACATGGGTAAGAGCCTTCAAGGCCTTCCAACTCCAAATGGACTTCTTGTCCTTACGTAATGACTCTTCATTACCATCCTTCAGCTTCGATTTGGGTTCAGCCAGATGGGCTTTTCCAACAGATTTAGATCGATTATTCAGGGTAGAAGCAGAGCCCTTTGAATGGGTTCTACCTAGGTATAGGGCTTTACTTATAACTTCAATATCATTTAACAACTTCCCACTACCCGATTCCCCACCAATTTTTTTCCCAGCTTCAGCTTTAGACAACATCTTCTAGCAAAACAAAATTATCATACACAACAATTCAGATTCAACACAACCCTAGATTACTTAGAAACACTAATTCATTAAAAATTCGCTCTAATTGTTCATGAAGGTACATAGAAATAGGGTGTGTATATATATGCAATTGAATTACATAACCTAGATGGTTTCTATATCTATGAAACTAAAACCAGCAATCAATCCGTAATTCCAGGAAAAATAAAAGGGTTTTAGGCTTACCTGGTTTGGAATCCGTGGTGACACAGAACAGGAAAACCCTAGATCATCGTCACTATTTCTGCAACATTTCCAATTGAAAAAAAAATTCCAAAAATCATACAACTATATGTACAAACTCACATATATAGATAGTTGATTATAGTACAAAAAAGGCGAAGAAGAAATAGAAATCTTACGAGTGACGATGTTGAGGCCGGAGATTCCTCCCCTGATTGTCTCCAGCTCTCTCTCTCTCTCTCTCCCCTCTGTCTTCTCTCTCTCTCTAAAACTTTCTCTCTCTATTTTGGCGTGACAAATGCCTGATTCAAAGTTTGAACCAAAAATAGTGTAGAAAATATATATACGGTGTTATTGATGAAATTGTATGAAAAGGAATGTAGAAAATATATATACGGTGATTTTTCAGTACTACCCCTGTGTTTTTTGAAAATAGTTACTTTCTACCATTTATTCTTTGTTTTTGGTGTAATTTACCTAAGCATTTTCCAGTTCTTTCTAATATGTCCTTGTCTACTTTTTTTTGTTTTTGTTTTTTAGGTTTCTATTTTTATTTTTATTTTTCTTTAAATATGTAAAATTCATAACTCTATCTTAATCAAATCAACTAAAGATTCAACAATCTATTGAATTTGATTATACATTTTTTCTTCTGAATCAGCTTATTTGGTTTGGATTTTCAGTATTTATTTTTCAGAAACAACAATGATTTATACTATTAAAAAAAAGATCACTAATAGCATTAATGCATTGGGAATGCCAAAAAAAAAAAAAAAATAATAAGGCATAGGCAGTGGACGGGGGCCACTGTCACATCATTAGTGGTGCTATTAGAACATTACTTTTAGTATTCTCAACCATTTTTCTTTTAGAAAATTGAAATATTTTTATTTTTCATATTTTTTTGTTTTCATTGATTTTTTTTAATATTCTAAGCAATTTTTTATTTTATTTTTAGATACACCTAACATAAATACACTTAAAAAGTATAATATTTGTGAATTTTTTTTAGAAAATTCACTAAATACCGAAAATACAAAAAAAAAATATGAGAATTTTTTATATTTTTTATATTCTTGTATATTTATTAATTTTTTAAAATATTTTTTTACAAATATTTTACTTGTTAGATACATCTAAGTAAGGTGCTTCTAAAAAACATAAAAAAAATTGTTTAAAATTTTTAAAATATTCACTAAAAACAAAAAAAAATTCAAAAAATAAAAAAATCAATTTTTTAAAAATTGAATTCAAATAGACTGATTCTTTTTTGGGATAAAATTTTTAGGCATAAAGTTTGTTAGCCTAATCAATTCAAACTCATATGATGTCATTTATTTGTACATTTTTTTTTTTTTTCAAGTGAGGCCAGAACAATAATTTCAGCATTCTTATTGCGCCAAAAACAAATATGTTGTTGAGAAATTAATACACATTAGGCTAGTTTTGAAAGTTGCTTTCTTAGGTGTTAAAAGTATCTAAAAGGTAAATGCAAATGAATATTAATTGAAAATAATAACTAAGAATATGTAAAAAGTATTGAAAAAAAAAACAATAAAGACTAAAAATAAGTTCCAAACAACTTCGGTACGTTACCACCGAGGGTGGTGGTGGAGTGGAAAGGTTCATCCCTTCCACACAAATGAGGAGAGCTCGACTCTTAAGGGTGTGATTAACGGCCTGTTTTTCAAACGGAGAAACTATTGTGTTGTATTCTGATTATGACTCTGCCTCTTATGTTGGAGGTTGGTACATTCCTCCCTTACCCCGGTAATAAGTCCCTTCCTTTGAGTTGAGATAAGTCTGACCTACACACCGGCGCTTAAGGGTTGCCATGATCCCACCAATAAGCACATTTTTTTCTCATTAAAAAAAAAACAACTTGTGACATTAATTAAATCATGTATCCATCATTCCTTGACAAAATATACGAGTAAAACATGTGTTTATTAGTAAAAAATAATGAGGTCCACAATTTTAATGGAGATTACTACGTTTTTCGAAAATGGAATTCACAATTTTTGGATCAATGAGAAAATATGCTTTGTTCATATATTTCGACGATAATACAAGGAAAGCACATGTTTGTGTTTCATGATTGGGAGGCTCCTTCATGTTATGCACATGAATGGTGATACCAACCCTTAACCTATGTAATGTCAACAAAAAAATAAAAATAAATAAATAAATAATAATAATAGTAACATATAAAAATAAAGGATAGTTTTTTTTTTGGTATAAGTTTTGCTATTTTGCTTACAATTAAGGCACTTAGCAGGGTGCATTGAAAGAGTTTGATGATTTTCTTGCAAGTGATCAAAAAATCTTCTTAGTTTTTAGTAGTTAGTATGAGTATAAACATGGCAACCTTTTAAGACTAACCACCTCAAATTGCTTTCATCTTAGAAAAATGCAATATTTTGAGAACAAAGTTGAATTATATGTAGTTTTTAGAACAAAGTTGAACAAAGTCATATTTCTAACAAGAATTTCTCACCACTAGATTCATAGAAGTCCACATTAATAAATACATATAGATTTCATTATATTTGCGTTTAGCGTTTTTAAAAAATATATATTTTATGTGCCCTTAAAATATATGTTAAGAAACTTAAATGTATCATACAATTTTGCATAAAAATAAATGTAATAAAGAATGTACAATATTTTTAAGCATGCTTAACTTGTGCCCTTAAGGCACACATTTACAAGATCAATAATAATAATAATAATTATCTATGAGACATTATTTATTTTAGAAACTAACCAAAATCCAATGCAAAGTCAATTACAATTGTACCCGCTAAAATCAATTAACAATATTCTTAAATTTCTCCTTTGCTTTTAAAGAATGCAAGTTACCATCAATTCAAGATTAGAATAGTTTGAAAAGTTCCTAAATTCTAATGTGCTCTAAAGACTATATAATATATTTTGTTTTTCCTTTGTTTCTAATCTAATTTATTCTTGTTCTTTGCTTAGTTGTCAATATTGGGAACATTATATAGTGGATCTAATCCCTTAAAAAAGTTGTCAATTTTTTTTGTTTAAAATAATATTATACAAATTAATAAAATTGATATTTGATAATGAAACTTTAGTATTTACAAGAAGGATTTATGTGTAGATCCTAATAGGTAGAGTTATTGTTCAATAGATTCTGTGAGAATTAATGACTTTTTTTTTATCAAATACTATTAAAAAAATCATTAATTGTTAATTTTTAGCGACAGTTTAAAAATTTTGTCACAAAAAATATAAATTTTAGTGACAATTTCAAAAAATTGTCACAAAAAAAATCACTAATTTTCAACTTTCAACAACAGTTTGAAAAATTCGTCACAGAAAAATATCATTAATTGTAAATTTTAGCGACATTTTATAAAAATTGTGACAAAAAATCACTAATTTTCAATTTTTAGCAGCATCCAAAAAATTATCACAAAAAATATTTTTAGCAATAATTTTATTAGGACTTATTTTTAATATGATTTGATCGAAATTAAATTCTATTAAGATCTATTGATAATTTATCCTATTTAAAATTGGGTAAAGTACCAATAAATCCCAAAATGTGATCTTATGAACGGTTTAGTCATTCCTTTTTCTTTTATAAACCCAAAGGTCCCATTAGAGTGGAAATTACATGAAAAGGTAGTCACTTACATGTTTGGATTTAATTTTTTAAGGATAAAAGTGATTTCTCAAAATGTAAAATTACATTTGGGCAATTTGAATTATAAAAGTTTTAGATTTTCCTTCATTCTAGAACAAATCCCACATTACGAACAAAAACCTAACATTTTAACGTAACACTTCCATGTAATACACTAAACTCATTGGTGTAATTTTTCTAAACGTAACAACATCACACTTAAAAAATTCTTTGGTGTATCCCAAACGGAACGCTCCAATGTAAAAAAATATTCTTAGTGTACTTTTATCAAACGTAACACTTCAATCAATGTAATCCCAAACGTAACACTCTAATGTAGCATACTCTAATGTAACATACAAAAACACTAAAAAACTCCTTAGTGTATTTTTTTTTTTCCAAACGTAACACTCACAGTTTGAAATTATAAATTTGTTTGAAACTTATTAAGGAATATTTATACTCTTTTTGGAATGGTTTGAAGAATCTTTTTTTTTTTAAGTGTTATATTGGAGTGTTATGTTTAGAAAAAGTACACTAAAAAGTTTTTATTTTTTATATTTTTTTTATGTTACATTGGAGCGTTACTTTTGAAAAAAGTACACTAAATAATTTTTTTGTATGTTACATTAAAGTGTTACACTAAGGAATTTTTTTGAAATGTTACGTTTAGAAAAAGTATACTAAATTTTTTTTTTATGTGTTATATTAAAATGTTACACTAAGGAGTTTTTGGCTGTGTTTGGCAAGTGGGTTTGCAGGCTTTTTTGGCTATTTTAGCCACAAAAAATAAAATAGGCTATTTTAGCCATAACAAACAAAACGTCACATCCAACTCATAATCATTACATTCTTCTCTCACAAAAAAATTCAAAAAAGCCAAAAAGCCAAAAAATCTTTCCCAAACCTAGCTTTTAAGCCCAGGCTAAAATAGCCAAAAAAAGCCAAAAGGACAAAAAGTCGACCCACTTCCCAAACGGAGGCTTTGTGTGTTACATTAGAGTGTTACACTAAGGATTATTTTAGAGTATTACATTTGGAAAAAGTACATCAAGAAGTATTTTTGTATGTTACACTAGAGTGTTACACTAAGAAATTTTTGTGTGTGTTACATTAGAGTGTTACATTAAGGAGTTTTGTTGTGTGTTATATTAAAGTGTTATGTTTAGAAAAAATACACTAAGGAGTTTTTTTGTATGTTACGTTAGAGTATTACAATAATAAATTTTTTTGTGTGTTACTTTAGACTGTTACACTAAGGAGTGTTTTTGGAGTGTTATATTGAAGTGTTACATTTGGAAAAACTATAGTAAAGAGTTTTTTATGTGTTACATTAGTGTTACGTTTAGATGTTAATTAATATTAATGTTATAATGTCAATGTTACAATAGGGACGAATACCATAAAAAGGAACAAACACCACACCAATAACACCACAAATAGGGTAATATCATCTAGCTATAAATCATTCCACTAAATCCCTACCAAAAAAAAAAAAAATAGAAACATAAAAACCTACCTTACCCACACACACCCAACATTAGAAAAAAATTCAAACAAAATCATACACAAGAACAAACAAACAAACTTTCAAACCCCAAATCAAGGAAATATAACATACCCAAAATAAAAAAGACTAATTAATTTAATAGAAAACTTCTAGAACTAAATAAAATAACTTTTTTTTAAATAAGATTTATGAATAATTTTTCCATTTAAAATTTTGTGTACTATAATAATTTGGTAGAGAACTCATGAGAGTACAAAAAGTTTATAAAGTTTATGAATTCATATAGCATTATTATTATTTAAATCAAGATACCATTGGTTTGAAAACATTATGTATATATACATAATTCTTTCAATGGCTATCTAGACTACTATACAAGACGTCTTTGTTCTACCAAACAATTGAAAAATAAGGAAAAAAAAAAAAAAGTTGATTTGGATTTTGCATTCTCTAAACAATCTCCAAATGAAAGAGCCTTTGCCAATAACGAAAAAGAAAAAAAAAAGAAGGTAAAGTAGATCAAGGTGCAACGGAAGTTAAATGAAGAAAAGGAGGCAAAAGCGCAATTTATAAAATATGAGGGAGGATATAGCAATAAGATGAAACATGTGGTAACTAAATGAATTAAAGCGAAATATGTGCTTTGTCTTTTGTAAGAAAGACTTCAACAATGCAGAGGATTAGAAACGTGGGAGGCTTAGCTGTCCCATTTGGTGCTGAAAATTCTTTGCTTGCCTCTTAACACATGGCTAATAAAATACTTTTAAAATCTCAATATAAGCATTAAAAAAAAAAAAAAAACAAAATTTATATCATTCAAATTTCAAATGGAGAAAAATCCCTATTTTCTATATTTAGGTCTCAACTTTATTTACATGCCATAATTGATATTAAAATTTATTATTTATATGTTTCATTACATTTAAAAAGAACATATGAATTTTTTTTTGAATTAAAAGAATAAAATTAAGAAATGGTTTAAATCCACGTCTCATATGAGAATATTCTCCTTGGATACACAATCAATGATTATCTAATAAGACTTTTTTTTTTAATTTTATTAATTAATTTTGCATTTTTTTCTTATTTCATTTTTAAGGTTTGTTTGTTTTTTTGTTTGTTTGTTTGTTTTTTTTTTTTTTTTGATTTTGTTTGATTGTATTCAATTGACAGAATCAAATCAAATTAGGGTGTGGATAAACAAAACTTCTTTTGTAAATCTGGTATATCAATTAAGTTCGAACTTTGCCATTACTGAAAGTTAAACTTTAGAATATTTGTTTTTACTGTTCTTCTCAGGCCTCACTTAATCGTCGAAATACTCGTGTATAAAAATTATCACATGAGTCCGGTATATCACATAACACCCGTTTAATGGTTCTTTTGTAATTTGTAGACTATGTTACTTATTTTTAGATCATGTATACATTTTAACTATTTATTATTAAACGGATACACGACTAACATAATAATTTCAAAATACAAAAATAATTACTCATTCGTGTATGTTATATAATTAGAAATTCAAAAAACCTCACAATTATAAATGGAGAAGTGCTATGCATTACATATTTTTTCACCGTTTTATATTTGCATGATACTTGACATGAACATATTTATTTTCATTAATTTTTAAATAATTATCTCCAAATAAGAGAACTAATTGTAATTATTAATATAGATAATAATACAAAATATTATAAATGATTAACCTTCTCGTTTGACATGCGAGAGTTTTGGTCTAAAAGTAAAAAAATTATTAAAAAAATCAAAAAGTTTATAATTTATACCAAAAAGTTAAAGGTTCTTTTTCTTTTTACTTTTTACATATCTTTTTATAAAAAATTAAAAAATTATTTTAAATATATTATTTTTTTTATACTTCATATTTTAGTTAAAAAATTGCTAAAATAATTATTCTCCTAAAACTTTGACAAATACTCTTTGGGGCCAAAGAACCACATGGAAATTAACAACTGCAATGATTTGTTTACATTTGGTTCAATTATTTGCCAATTAGCTCAAATTCCCCTCCTAAATTTTGAAAAACGAGAATTTCTAATGGGCTATTATCATTGCATTCAAATTGACGCGCCCACCCTCACAAAAAAACAAAAAAAAAAAAAACAAAACAACAAAAACAAAATGATAATTACACTAATCCCTTGAGATTTGAAAAAAATACAGGGTTCGTTTGAGAAGTGGATTGATTTTTTAACTTTTTGACATTTTTTAACTATTTTAGCATATGGCTAAAAAGCTTAGTTTGGGAAGGATTTTAGGCTTTTTTGACATTTTTGACTTTTTTGTGAGAGAAAAAATGTACCGATTATAGGTTGGATGTGATGTTTTGTCTTTTTAGACTAAAAAACTTATTTTATTTTTTGTGACTAAAATAGTAAAAAAAACCCCAACTTTTGCTTCCCAAACGAAGCCCATGAATCTTACAAGTTTGACATATTTATATTAACCATTTATTATGTTTTAATTTATATAACATTTAATGTATTTTTATTAAAAATTCATTAGCTATATTAATAAAAATATTTTTATATTGAGATTTATATTTTATCTTATATGTATTTGTGTCTTCATACCATCTACTTCAATTTTAATCTCTTTTATTTTATTAAAAAAATATCAATATAAAATCAGTCTAATTTAGACAAAACAAAAAGAGTGGATGGTTGGTTGGGCTCTGCCCTAATAGGCTCACATTATTCATCATGGGCGGGTATAAATCAAGGATTCCCACCTTGCTCCGATTATAGATATTTTTTTGTTTTTTTGTTTTTTTCACTTGTGTGTTCA
Organism: Camellia lanceoleosa; assembly: GCA_025200525.1. NCBI lineage: Eukaryota > Viridiplantae > Streptophyta > Magnoliopsida > Ericales > Theaceae > Camellia > Camellia lanceoleosa. The sequence continues at coordinate 59,651,706 of CM045771.1, read as the reverse complement.
ATTATCTAAAGAAGATGTGGGTCTGATCACAATAATACTGTTTGGTGTTAAATTTTAAAAACAGATTTTTTAAAGTTTTCAATCAATATTTTTTTATTTAAAGTAAATTTTTTAATAGTTTAATTATTATTATTATTTTTTACTTTTTAGATCTAATTAATCTATACACACTTAAAAAGTAAAACATTTATAAGAAAAATCAATAAATATAAAAAAAATAAGAAAATATGTTAAATTTATTTTTTTATTTTTTTGTATTTAGTGAATTTTAAAAAAAATCTAAACCAAACTGTGTGGGTGAATTTCCGATCACACTGCCTATCTTAGTGATTCAGCGGTAAAAACACAGGCAGAATAGATGGCACAAATAATAACACAAAGACAAGAAGGATTTAACGTGGTTCGGCAATAATTGCCTATGTCCACGGGAGGCCGAGGTGTTTCACTATAAACAATAACAAGAATTACAACTCACTTTTGGCAACTTTCTCACTCTCTGAGTATATAATTGTAAGTGTTACAATTAATTTGTTGTCTCTCAGTGTCTTTGTCCAGTCTAGTCCGAATGTATCTGAAATGTCCTCCTATTCGTTATTCTCCATCTCAATATATACACCCAAATTGAAATGGAGAAGCTCACAGCTTTTGAGCTGTCTTGCCAGCGCACTATTCCACTCCTGGCAGCTTTCCAGGTAAAAGCTGTTGATTCCTCCCCACGACTGTTAGTGGTCTCGTGGCTATTTCACATGGCCTCAAGGAAAGCTAGTTGGTGAGATAATGGCCTCGTGGTTCTCTTTACACAGCTGTACATCCACCAAACCATAATATTTTATAACATCAACCTCGGCCTTAATCTTCTGCGGGTAACTCGGCCTTTGCCTGTCAAGCCGAGGTTGGAGGCCTTTGTCCCGAATTAAGTTGCCTTCAGAAATTACCTCGGCAAATACTAGGATACCTTGGCAAAACTTTACTGTGACACGTAGCTCTCCTGATGACACGCCGACGTCATCTTGCCACGTGTTGATGCTCAGAAATATAACCCCACAACTGCCCCCTAAGTTCTATTACCTCGGCATACTGAGGTGATGGAACTTATATTGAACTTCTTTCTCGCACCTCGGCTTGAGAACTTCTTAGCCGAGATCATTCATTTCAGGCCGACATGTCCTCTTCAGATTCAAATCAATTCCCTTACGCGTATGAGCTGTCATGCACCAATTTTCAACCGTTCTGATGACGCGTTTCATTCTTACTGGTCCGTGCCATTGACGCGCCTACAAGCCGTCTTTTTTCTCGCTCGCCGTCGGCGCTGCGTTGCTAGGCGTAATTATTTCTGTTTTGCCGCCTTTTCAAATTTTGACAAAAACAAATTGTTTCTCTTTCCTTCCTTCACTTTTGCATCTTCGAATCTCTGCTTTTTCTCTCTCTAAAGCCCCTTCTTCTTCAAATCCTCCATTGCTCTTGCTCGACGCTCTGCAATTGCCTCCGTTTGCCATTTCTGTGAAGCTCTCGCTGCTGTTGCGCATATTATCTGACCTCGGCAAAGCTCATCCCGGCCTCACCTTTTCTGGTAAGCCACCGTTCCCTTCTTTTCTCAGTTCTTTGATTGTTTCTAAAATTTCTTGCTTCTTCTGCTCTGTAAATCGTTCGCCTATGTATGTATTATTTCCTGGTTTTGCACGTGAATACTTGCACCGTTTCATTTCCTGTTCTTGGCCTTTCGCCCTTTTCTGTTCTTGACTCTGAGACTTCATTTTTGCTTTCCTGTTTTCCAGATTTTCTGCTCTTCATACTCATTATTCGTAGATTTAGGCTTGGGATTTGCTGTAGAACCTTCAATCTTTTTAGGAAAAACTGAAACCAACTTCCCCAACATACACATAGGTTGAGCCGAGGTCCTAAGAGCCCTTTAGGAATACTCTGTTTCTGTAGTCGAACACTTGTTTATTTCAAGACCATGGGTGTGTGGAGGGATAGAGTCAATACCCCAACCAAGCTTCAAAACTTTAGGCAAGAATTCTCCATACCAGAGGATGTCCATCTCAGACTAGCTGAGGAGAAGGACTCTATTATGCCTGATGGCGATAAGATGCCTTTCCCTATAGTAGCCTTCGTCCAGTGTGGACTTAGGTTCCCTCTTGATCCCCTCTTCCGCGAGGTCCTTCACTATTATACCCTCAACCCCATGCAACTCTCCATAAACGCCTTTAGGACACTTATTGGAATAATAGCCTTAGCTCGGCAGGAGGGTGTTAGAATCACTCTTGCCGACATCCAGTATTGCTATACCATGTGTCCCTTGAACCTCAAAGAAAAGGGTTATGTCTACTACCTTAAACCGAGGTCTACTGCATTTAAAATAGTAGCCGACCTACCAGACTCCAACAAAGGGGCTGGAGATGATTACTTGATCGCTTCTGGAAACTGGGAATTCGGCCCAGATGAAGAAGTTCATCTCTTTCCTCTTCCACGATCAGTGAGGGAGGGCAAGGGTAAGAGCCCATCATTAACTGCTTAGCTGTTGTTTTCTTCAATTTTTTCTAAAAATTTTATCTGTTTCTAATGTTGTGTTTTATTTTGCAGACGTTCGCCAGCCACCCAAGGATTTTCGCCAATCATATTTCCTCAGGCCCGACCTGAAAAAGCTCTTAGACCTTCCACTCGAAAGGCGCAAAGCTCCATTGCTGCTGAACTTCATCCCCACTTACACATCCAAGTTGGCCGACGTTCCAAGGAAGAGGAAGAAGAGCGCTTCTTCATCAACTGCTTCTATAGAACAGGCTGCCTCCACATCTGAGCCAGCCGATCAGCCATCAACCTCGGCTCCAAAGAAACGCCGACGAAGGCTTGTGAAAACAGCCGAGATGGAAAAACCAAAGAAAATGGTGCTGAACCTCTTGGCCGATCTTCCAGACGACATGGATTATGCGCCTCCCCAAACTGTGCCTCCGCCAAAGCAAAAGAGAGTCAAAAAGGCCCAACCAAAGGCGAAGGCTACTGTGGATGATGCAGAGGCTGAAGATGCCCTGCCAATCTCCAAACTGGCCGAGAAGATCACTTCGGCTCCCGCAAAGAGACCAGCTGAAGCCCAGCCATCAGGGGCCACTCAGCAAAAGAAGCCAAGGTCTACATCTGCCTCAGCTTCGGGTTCCAGGGTTCCCAAAGTTCCCTGGGAACCCAAAGTTACTCTAGAAAACAGGCCGGTCTACACCAACGAAAGCGCTGCCGACGTCAACATCGGCGTGGCGCTCAGCACAGCAGTCCTTCTTGAGGGCGATATGGAGCGTAACGAAAAAATGAGCGGCTATGAGAATTACGCTTTCATGATGCAGCATTCAGTCCAAGTAAGTCTTTGAATTTGATAATTTGTCTTTCATACTTATAAAATTTCGAAATGTTAAATAATAACTTTTGCCTTGTATTCTTCCAGGCCATCCAACACGCCCATACCTTCTCCATGCAGGCTTTTGAAACAACAAAGAAGTTAGCCGACATGGAGAAGGAGTTTTCTCTTCTGCATAAACAAAACAGGGCCCTCCAGATGAAGATGAAAAAACTGGAGGATCAGGCCGAGAAGGCAACCAAGGCTAAACAGATAGTCGATGAAAAGCCGAGGCCGAGGTCATTGCCATATAGCTCAGCAGAAGGAAGCCGAGGAGAAAGCGGCCCAGGTTGAAAAGGAGCTAAAAGAAGCCTTGGCCACCAAGAGAGCTGAAATTGATGCTGCTTATAATGAAGGCATGGCCGATGTCGCTGAAGACTATAAGTTTCAGGTCAAGCAAGCATGCAACAAGGGATATTCCCTAGGTTGGAATGCTTTGGCCAAAAAGCTTGATCTTCCAGTCGACTCGCCATGGCGCAAGACTAAGGCCATGCGTCTTCCTTGTCCTCTTCCTCCATCGCCAAGCCAAGCTGAAGAAGATGATTCTGAAGCCGAGGCTGAAGAGGAAGGTGAAAGTGAAGGTGAAGCCTTGGTGAGGAAGGCCAAATCTCCTCCAAAGGGTGATCAAGTCCTGGACTTGACTGGAGATGAAGACCTCGATGCTGCTTCCAAAAAGGCGGACATCGGCACTCTATCCTCTGACCTTTTTTTGGCAGAGAGAAGTGTTGATGAAACCCTTGCTGAGATTGATACTGAAGTCGCAGCTGACAAACAGGCCGATGTTGCAGTAAATAAAGAAGCTGAGGCTGTGGTGGGAAGGCAGACTGAGGTTGTGGCAGAAAAAAGTGTTGAGGCTATTCTTCAAGAGTCCTCCGAGGTCCCTGCCCAACCTACTCCCGAAGCTGAAGAAGCTTGAATATCTTCTGTCTTTTTTTTTTTTTTTTGTACTTTGTTTTTAAACAATGTAAGCTTGTTTTTTTGTGGCCGATGTGCCCCCTTTACTGCTTGTGAACAATTTGCTTTTGCTAGGCCATAGTGCCTTTTATGCAATTGTTTCTTTCTAAATGCTGTAGTCTTTAATTCTTCTTCATTGCTTCTGTGTAGTTTTATACTTAGAATATTCTGCATGTTGTACACAATTCTGCCTTTGTGTAATCTTCTCGGGGTTACATACCTCGGGCATAACACCTGTAAATTTTACTTCGGCAAGAAACTGTCCTGCAATCTTTTCATAAATTTCAACAAGTATAATACATATACTATTCATCGTTAACTTTGCGAACCCTTCTCAAGTTTAAACAAGTATTCAAACTTAGTCTATCTGACTTGTAAGTTGCTATAAGTTTCAACATGGATTAACATAGACAATAAACTTTACTCAAGTTTTAATCAAGTGTTAAACAATAATCTTAACCTTTACCTCAACCTGTAAATTGCCGCAAATTTCAACAGATGGTAACATGTCGGCTTAACTTCGACCTGTAAATTGTTGCAAATTTCAACAGATGACCACATGTAGCTTCAAATTGTAGGCAATAACATCGGCTTCCCTTCAACTTGTAAATCGCTACAAATTTCAACAAGCGAAGAGAAACAAATATCTCGGCTTGACTCCAACTTGTAAATTGCTATAAATTTCAACAAGTGAAGCCAAGGAACCATCTCGGCTTAACTTCAACTTGTAAATTGCGACAAATTTCAACAAGCGAAGCTAAGCTTTTTAATCGGCCTGACCAACTTGTAAATTGCTACAAATTTCAACAAGGGTTAATACAAACAATAAACTTTAATCAAGTTATAACAATGATCTATTTGTAAATTGCTACAAATTTCAACAAGAATTTAAACAATAATATCAGCGTTTATTTGAACCTGTAAATTGATATCGGCTGTACTTCAACTTGTAAATTGCTACAAATTTCAACAAGCGAAGTTTAGGAATCATCTCAGCTCAATTTCTACTTGTAAATTGCTACAAATTTCAATAAGCGAAGCTAAGGAATCTTCTCGGCTCAACTTCAACTTGTAAATTGCTACAAATTTCAACAAGCGAAGCTAAGGAATCTTCTCGGCTTAACTTCAACTTGTAAATTGCTACAAATTTCAACAAGCGAAGTTAAGCTTTGTATTCGGTCAAACCAACTTGTAAATTGCTACAAATTTCAACAAGTGGTAGACTTTGTTATTCGGCCAGACCAACTTGTAAATCGCTACAAATTTTAACAAGTGGTAGGCTTTGTTATTCGGCCAGACCAACTTGTAAATTGCTACAAATTTCAACAAGTGGTAGGCTTTGTTATTCGGCCAGACCATCTATTATGTGGTAGGCTTTGTTATTCGGCCAGACCAACTTGTAAATTGCAACCAATTTCAACAAGTGGTAGGCTTTGTATCTTCTCTGCCTCTTTGCATCTTCTCTGCCCCCAATGTGAACCTGAGTTGCACTTGGGTTCTCATTTTTCGTATCTTCCAGTATCTGTTTATCGATGACGTCGGCCAAGAGTAATAATCATCTTAATGGTAGAAAAACTTCAAATTGCAAGTGTTCCAGGGTCTCGGCAATGTTTTGCCATCATTATCCTCAAGCCGATATGCTCCATTACCTAGTACCGAGGTAATCCTGTAAGGCCCTTCCCAGTTTGGGACAAGCTTGCCCTCCCTGGGATCTTTCTTGTTGCCGACCACTTTCCTCAAGACCAGGTCGCCGACTTGAAAATCTCTTGGGTTAACCTTCTTGTTGTATGCTCTGGCAAGTTGTTACTGGTACACTGCAAGCTGAATTGCAGCCTTCTCTCTTCGTTCTTCCAAAAGATCCAGATCTCGGGCTAAAAGTACATCATTAGTCCCATTTTCAACTCCTTGGGTACGGATCCCTGGGATGCCGACCTCCAGTGGGATGATTGCTTCTGTGCCATAGGCTATGGCAAAGGGAGATTCCTCGGTTGATCTTCTCGGCGTAGTCCTATATGCCCAAAGCACGTTGGGTAATTCATCTACCCACTTCCCTTTTGCTGCTTGCAACCTCTTCTTGATTCTATCCAGAATTACTTTGTTGGAAGCTTCTGCCTGTCCATTACTTTGAGGGAAACTTGGTGTTGAAAAGTAGTTCTTGATCTTGAATTTTGCACAGAAGTTCTTGATGAGCTTGCTGTCGAACTGCGTTCCGTTGTCGGCAACAATGGCTCTGGGAATGCCGAATCTGGTGATGATGTTCTTCCATATGAAATTCTTGACGTCCACATCTCGGATTTTAGCAAGATGTTCTGCCTCTATCCACTTTGTGAAGTAATCCGTTGCCACCAGCAAGTATTTTCTCTGCTCAGTTGCTTGGGGAAGCTGTCCGACCAGATCCATGCCCCATTGGGCAAACGGCCAAGGGCTAGATACTGGATTCAGGTCGGCTGCAAGCTGATGAATCAAAGGTGCAAACCGTTGACAGGGTTCGCACTTCTTCACATATGCTTCTGCATCCTTTTGCATGTATGGCCACCAATACCCTTGGGTAATGGCCCTATGGGCTAATGATCTGCCCCCAGTGTGGCTTCCACAAATCCCTTCATGAATTTCATATAAAAAATCTTCAACTTGTAAAGGGTGTACTCACCTTAGAAGGGGTCCAGTGAAAGACCTTCTGTAGAGATGTCCCTCTGCAGTTAGGCTGAATCTGGCCGACTTTAGTCTGACTTTGTGTGCCTCCTTGCGATCTTCTGGCAGTTTTCCCTCTTTCAGGAATGCAACAATTGCATCCATCCAGCTCGGCCCCATGTCCACACACATTGCTTCCTGCATTGCGTGCCGTGGTTCTATGCTCGGGCCGGACATGTAATCTATCATAATTGTCCTCGTCTTCCCAGTCTGCATTGAACTCGCAAGGTTAGCCAACGCGTCGGCGTGGCTGTTATCATCTCGGCTAACTTGAAGAAGTCGGCAATTCTGAAATAACTCGGCTAATCTGATAACCTCTTTTGCATATGCCGACATCCGCTCGTCCCTGGCTGCAAATTCTCCTGTTGATTGATTAACAATTAATTGTGAATCACAAAAAACTATTACCTCATCGGCTTCTGCTGCTGCTGCCAGTTTTAGTCCTGCAATCAATGCCTCGTACTCAGCTTCATTGTTTGAGGCCTTGAACCCTAAACGGATGGATTGTTCAATTATTTCTCCATCTGGGGATATCAGTAGTACTCCTGCCCCCCGCTCCTCGTCGGTTTGAGCTTCCGTCGACAAAGAGTCTGAATGAGTCGCCGATGTAGATGCTGCACGGTCTAAGCTTTTCCTTCCATTGCTCTTTTGTTGTCGGCTGGGATCCTCCTTGCTTGCTGGGACCTGGTTCGTCTCGGCTCAAGGGAGGCCGACGTCCGACGGACTCCGGTGTGAATTCTGCCACAAAGTCGGCCAAAACTTGGCCCTTGATTGCTGTTCTGGGTCTGAATTCCAGGTCGTACTGTCCCAAGGCCACTGCCCACTTTGCAATTCTTCCTGTTAAGTCGCCTTGTTGTAACAGGGATTTTAATGGGTGCTCTGTTAGTATCAAAATCTTGTGTGCTTGGAAGTAATGGTTCAACTTCCTCGAGGCCATAACTAAGGCCAACATTAACTTCTCCAGTGGTAGGTACCTTGTTTCAGCGCTGGCTAAGGTTTTACTTACATAGTAGACAGCCTTCTGTTCACCCTGTTCTTCTCGGATGAGAACTGCGCTTACAGCATGTTCCGACACAGCCAAGTACAAAAACAACTCCTCTCCGGGCTCAGGTGTCGAGAGGACTGGAGCCGTGATCATGTACTTTTTGAGATCAGCCAAAGCGGCCTCACACTCTTCAGTCCATAGGAAGTCTGCCGTCTTTTTTACCAAGTTGAAGAAGGGTTTACATTTGTCTGAACTTCGGCTTATGAATCTGTTTAATGCTGCGGCCCTGCCAGTGAGCATTTGCACTTGTTTTGCCGAGGTTGGACTCTGTAGATCTAGAATGGCCCTGATTTGATCTGGGCTGGCCTCTATTCCCTTCCTTGTTACCAAGTACCCCAGAAACTTACCAGATCCAACCCCAAACGCGCACTTTGATGTGTTGAGTCGGAGCCGATATGTTTTCAGTATGTTAAATACCTCGGCCAAGTCAGCGAGATGATTCTCTGGCTCTTTGGTCTTTACGACCATGTCGTCGATGTATACTTCCACTGTTCGGCCTATCTGGTGTTTGAACATTTTGGTCACCAGCCTTTGGTAGGTTGCTCCTGCATTCTTTAGTCCAAAAGGCATCACCCTGTAACAGTATAGGCCTTTTGGTGTGATGAACGCCATCTTCTCCTCGTCTGGGGGGTACATGGCTATCTGGTGATACCCCCTGTAAGCGTCTAGGAAGCTCATCCTTCCGTGTCCCGATATAGCATCTACCAGCTGGTCAATTTTTGGCAGAGGGAAGCTGTCTTTGGGACAGGCTTTATTTAGGCTTGTAAAGTCAACGCAAACCCTCCATTTTCCGTTCTTTTTCTTTACCACCACGGTGTTTGACAGCCATGTTGGATAGTTGACCTCTCTGATGGCCCTGGCTTCTAGGAGTTTGTCGACCTCTTCTTCCACTGCTTCGACGTGTATCAACGTCGGTCTCCGAGCTCGCTGTATCACAGGTTTAGCCGACTTGTCGACGTTCAGTCTGTGGCATGTGACCTCGGGGTCAATGCCAGGCATTTCATAAGGCGTCCAGGCGAACACCTCTATGTTTCTTCTCAAAAATGCTTCCAGTTCTTTTTCCTCTTCCTCGGCTAAGCCTGAGCCGAGAAGAAAAAAGCGCTCCTCATCGCCCTCCTGGACGAGGATTTTCTTTAGTGATTCCTCACTCTTCTCGGCCGGCTCCTTGCCGACATCATCCAGGACTTCCATGTCCTCATCTTCAATCTCGGCCTTGGATGGTTCTCGAACATTGCAGGTAGCCTTCATTGCTGCCATGGAGCAATTCTTTGCCTGCAGTTGATCTCCTCTGACTTCTTCAATCCCGTGCTCTGTTGGGAACCACAGTAATTGGTGCAATGTTGATGGTACTGCCCCCATTGCATGCAACCACGGCCTGCCCATGATGATGTTGTATGGCGAGGGTGTATCAATCACGATGAACTCGGTCGTGATCTTCTTGGTGCCTGATTGCACTTCCAAGCTTGTTGCGCCCAGTGGCCACGTCGGCGTTCCATTGAAGCCGACCATCGGGCCAGCCGACTGCTCCAGGTCGTCGGGGTGAAGGCCCAGCTCCTTGTAACATCTAACGTACATGATGTCACAAGAGCTGCCTGGATCTATCAGGATGCGTTTTACTTGGCATTCCCCAACCTGGAGGGATACTACCAAGGCATCATTATGTGGGTGCTGGACCATCTCTAGGTCGGCATCGGTGAAGGTGATTATCTGACCTTGGCAGTCTTCTGGCCGAGGTCTTTTCAATCCGACTTGGTTCACGTACTGAAGGTGTTTGACTCTTTGGGTCTCCCCTCGAATGTCGTTTGCATTTACCTTGGAGTGAATTACATTAACGACCCGAGGTCTGTCTGCTCGGGGTTGCGGTGGTGGTGGGGCGGCTTCTGCCTGAGGCAGTCTTGCCTGCTCTTCCCTTGTTCTGGTCTCATCAACAAGGTCCCTCAGATGTCCTTGCCTCGCCAAATCTTCCAAATGAGCTTTTAGGGCTCTACAACCCTGTGTTGTATGTCCGTTCTGATTGTGATACGAACAGTGTCTGTCCGTGTTTCTTCCCATAAATTCCCCCGGTTCCCTTGCTGCTGTCCTGAAGTAGGGCTGGCTTCTTATTCTTCCTAGGATTTTTTGAATGGGAATGCGGAACACGGTTGTTACTGCTTGTTTAGCCCGCAGCTCTATCTCTGTCTTGCTGAATCCGTTGGTACTTCGGCTTCGCTTTGGCGAGTCGTTCCCCTGCTCCTGTTTAACTTGCTTTGTTGCTGATGTATCTTCCTCGGCTCTGGCATACTTTTTGATCCGTGCCATGAGTTCCTCCATGTTCTTTGGCAATGTCTTCGCCAAAGATTTCCGTAGTGAGCAGTCTTCTTTCAGGCCGTTCTTGAAGGACACGACCGCTACCTCTTGATTGCATTCAGGTATGCGGTTGAACACCTCGTAGTATCTTTTTGCATAGGCCCTAAGGCCTTCATCCTTACTGATTTTCAAAGCCATTAATGCGTCCACCCTCAATGGCTGTAGCTTGTTTGTCACGAACCTGGCTACAAACATCTCGGCCAAGCCTTCTCAAGTCTTCACACTTCCTTTGGGTAACTTGTGGAACCAATCTGATGTAATTTCTCCAAAGGACGAAGGGAATACTTTGCAGAGCAAAGGCTCATTTCCACTGTATAATGCCATTGAGTTTAAAAATAACCCAACATAGAAGTTAGGATCTGACTTACCGTCATAGATTTGGAACCTCGGCATGCTGAATCTTTTGGGTGCTTCAAATTTGTCTAGTTCCACCGAGAATGGTGTCCTCGGCTTGATGAACGAGTTTACCTCGGCTTCGGCGTTCTGTTCCCTCTTTTTGAGGTAGTTTCTCAAGTCTTCTTTACTCCTCCCCGGAGCTCGGCTATCTTTTGATTTGAGTCCCTTTGGCACGCTACTCTCGGCCTCGTGGTGCGCCCGTTTTGATCTTTCTCCATGGGTTGTATCGAAGCAGAGAACTTGCTTTTGTACATGCCGATGTTCTCTTGGTTCCTGGTCCTTTGTATTATACGTCCTCTTGGACTTACCGTCCTCCCCGGAGCATGGGGGATAATGCTCCTTGTTCCTGGAGCGTTGTGGTGCTTCAGGAGTTGTTGTCCTTCCTTCATTAGAGCTTTAATTCTTTGGAATTGGAGTATCTGCGATGGTATGGTGGCTGCATGACCTTGCTTTGCATCATGAAGTTGACGACCGATTGGAGGTCTGCCAACTTGTTTGCCAGGTCCTTGAGTTCCTCATCCCTTCGTATGCACCTATCCCTCCATGCCTGGAGGTTGTCCTCTTCGTAGTATCTTCCCTATTCCGCCTTCTTCGAAGTGTCATCCTCCTGGACGACATTCTTTCCCCCGTGCCCCTGGCACGGGTTTTGTCATTGTGGTTGTTTCCCTCGACGTCAAGGTCGATAGGCCTGTCACTCTGGCCGAGTGTTGCCTTGACCGCCCTGCTTTTGTGCGTTACTGGCCATCTATTCGTCTTTCTTTCCCACAGACGGTGCCAAATTGTGTGGGTGAATTTCCGATCACACTGCCTATCTTAGTGATTCAGCGGTAAAAACACAGGCAGAATAGATGGCACAAATAATAACACAAACACAAGAAGGATTTAACGTGGTTCGGCAATAATTGCCTACGTCCACGGGAGGCCGAGGTGTTTCACTATAAACAATAACAAGAATTACAACTCACTTTTGGCAACTTTCTCACTCTCTGAGTATATAATTGTAAGTGTTACAATTAATTTGTTGTCTCTCAGTGTCTTTGTTCAGTCTAGTCCGAATGTATCTGAAATGTCCTCATATTCGTTGTTCTCCATCTCAATATATACACCCAAATTGAAATGGAGAAGCTCACAGCTTTTGAGCTGTCTTGCCAGCGCACTATTCCACTCCTGGCAACTTTCCAGGTAAAAGCTGTTGATTCCTCCCCACGACTGTTAGTGGTCTCGTGGCTATTTCACATGGCCTCAAGGAAAGCTAGTTGGTGAGATAATGGCCTCGTGGTTCTCTTTACACAGCTGTACATCCACCAAACCAAGATAATATTTTATAACATCAACCTCGGCCTTAATCTTCTGCGGGTAACTCGGCCTTTGCCTGTCAAGTCGAGGTTAGAGGCCTTTGTCCCGAATTAAGTTGCCTTCAGAAATTACCTCGGCAAATACTAGGATACCTTGGCAAAACTTTACTGTGACACGTAGCTCTCCTGATGACACGCCGACGTCATCTTGCCACGTGTTGATGCTCAGAAATATAACACCACACAAACAAAGTGAATAATTTTTTGAAAGAAGTATTTTCTTTCAAAGTATTTTTATTAAAGAGTACATGATTATGCATGGCAAGTTATAAACTAAATTGTCTACAAAGTTTTTGCAAACAAAACAAAATAAATAAATAAAAATACTTATATAATTTCCTTTACTTGTTTTCCTTTAATTCAAAAAATTATTATCTTGCGTGATATTCTTTGATAAAATAGAGTTCCGTGACTACTTTACCTTTCATCATTTGAAATAAAAACACTAGATACAAGGATTGAAAGATTGGTAGGACGGCCTTCTAATTTTTCACTAGAAAAAGGGATTGTTATTCTCATTTCATTTTATAGTAAATATATTTTTTCTTTATTCTTGTTAGATATAATTACATTAATACTCTTAGAATTTTAATTTTTTTAAGGAAGTGATTTTTGTGTGAAGGAATATTAATACAACTATATGTGATAAAGGACAAAGAAGAGAGTGTATTTGGAATAAAGTGGAGTGAGAATAGTAACTTTTTAAAAAAATCTCTTATATTAGTTATGAATTATGAAGTATGGGTATTTCGATAAATATATTGTACCCGTACTGGGTACTTACCAGCGTACTAATTTCGTGTGGTACTTCTACATACGTATTAGATACATGAAACACGTATTCAACATTTTTCTTATTAATTTTTGGCGTGCTCAGACGTACCTAATGTATACCCAAGCCATGCCGTACTTCAGTTGAAATAATATTTTCTTCTATTACAAAGATAAAATTCTTTTAACTAGTTTTCTTTTTTATTTTTAGTTTTATGTTTACGACCGTGATTGGTAGCTCGAAAATCAGCCCCCCGAATCGCCCGAAAACCTCAAAATGACGTCGTTTTGGGGGTTTTTCATATTCTCTTACCGGTAAGATAATATTTCGGGCTATTCGCGCTCTACATATTCGCGCTCTCGCGCATTTTCCTTATGTTTAGCATGATTTTAAAATTAAGTTATGGTTGTAAGTTATTTAATATAATAACATTTAATTTTGATTTATACCTTTCATTTTGACATTATTAAGCCTCCGTTTGGGAAGTTGGTTTGAGGTTTTTTTGGCTAAAATAGCCACAAAAAACAAAATAGGTTTTTTAGCCCAATAAGACAAAACATCACATTCAACCCATAATCATTACATTCTTTCTCTCACAAAAAAGTCAAAAAAACCAAAAGCCATTCCCAAACCAGACTTTTTAGCACAAGGCTAAAATAGTCAAAAAATTCAAAAAGCCAACCGACTTCCCAAACGAAAACTAAGGACTCGTTTGGGAACAGACTTTTTTAGTAACCTTTTTGGCTTTTTGGCTAAAATGTAATGTTAAAAAAACTAGAATGTTTGGGATGACTTTTTGGCTTTTTACGAAAAGATGTGCAAAAAGTAGAAAAAAAATGAAATCTTTGACTTTTTTGTATGGGTTGTTGGCTTTTTGATTTTTTTAGTAACTTTTTGACTTTTCAGCTAAAAAAGCCACTTGCCAAACGAAGCCTAAATGTAGTTAGATCTTAACAAATTAAACTATTTAATCAATTTTTGCATTATCCTAAATTAAAAATAAATATTTTTTATAAACATACCGGGTCGTACATGTACCCTATTCTTTTTTGAATTATATCGTATCGACGTACCTATATCGTACCAATACTACTACTTGTACTCATACCCATACTTCATAGGTTAAGAATATCTTAACATTATATATGTTTATCGAACTTTATGGAGATATTCAATACCTATTGTGGGACATAATTTTGAATTGTTCACGTGACGTAAGTGGTTTGTCGAGGTGTCACATGGATAATACTTATTAGCAGAGGTGTGAGTTGATCACACTTGAATATGAAATATTTGGATAAAGGACATGAATCTTTAGATGATGATAGACTCTCTGATTGAATGAGTGATGACTCTTACGAGAGTTAATCTTAAACTGAATTGGAGAAGTCCAAATAAGTGTTATTCCTAAAAGGGATAGAGTCACTTATAGGGCAAGTGAACATTAATTATCATAGAGAAAATTGTTGAAAAGTTCAAGATAAAGAGTATATAAGACATTAGATCCAATGAATATTTTTTGTTGATGAGAGATCCATCTTTTGTGAAATAGTTTGGTAAGAAGTCCTTTTGTTAGTTTTGGAGGACATTTTGTCTTTAATTTTACCCCTTAATTTATTTGTTGATTTTTTTATCATTTGACTTTCGTTGACTATCGGTTTAAATTTATATTTATCTGTTCAAATTATTTTCTATCTGTTCAATTTTTTTCTATCTGTTCAAATTTATATCTATCTGTTCAATTTCTCCCTATATGTTTAATTTTCTTTGCTTATCTGTTCAATTTTTTTCATATTTGTTTAATCTTATTCCCTATCTGTTCAATTTTTTACCCTATCTATTCATTTTTTAATCTTTTTAGTTCAAATTTTGTTCCTATATGTCAAACCAACTCTATTTGTTGAAATTATCTGTTCAAATTTTTTTTATCTATTAAAACAAGAAGCGATGATCTATTGAAATGAGTAGGGAGAGCTGGAAGACAGAGTTACTTATTCAAACTCTCTCTTTCTTCATCTCTTTTTCTTTATCTGCTGCAATGAAAAAAAGAAAAGAAAAAGAAGATAATAACATCATTAATAACAATAACAAGAAGCTATATTCAAAAATAAAAAATAAAACAAATAACAACACAGATTCATTCAATTTTGGATTTCAACATAGACCTGTGATATATACACATCTCTGATATTCATAAAATAATAAATAACTAATCTACAGTACTAACAGATCTATACAAAACTCAACTCATTCAAATATTTTAAAATGGGTTGTTTGACACACTTTTGTGAAAAAAAAAGAAAAGAAAAAGAAGATAATAACATCATTAATAACAATAACAAGAAGCTATATTCAAAAATAAAAAATAAAACAAATAACAACACAGATTCATTCAATTTTGGATTTCAACACGGACACATGATATATATACACATCTCTGATATTCATAAAATAATAAATAACTAATCTACAGTACTAACAGATCTATACAAAACTCAACTCATTCAAATATTTTAAAATGGGTTGTTTGACACACTTTTGTGAAAAAGCGACAGTTCATTCTTTTTGTTGAGAAGCTTTAATGAAGTAGGAAGGAGCTATATGTGAATATCACTCCATCACACAAACTCTCTCTCTCTTTCTCTCTCTCTCTCCAACAACCGAAACAACAATGGCTAAATAGACTATATATATAATATCTATCAGATTAAAAAGACAAGAACGAAGAGGATGAGGAGGCAAAGATTGAATCGAACAAGATCAAAGGGTATGCATTTCTGAATCTTTTTAGAGAAAGAGAGAGAGAGAGATTTAAGAGAGAGAATATCTGGGAGACAAGAACCGATAACAGAAAATTCAAAAATATTGAATTCACGTTTAAAGTATTTATATATGACAAGTATCACTTGTCTTTTTCATTATCACAAACTAATATTTATATTTGTTAATTTTTTCAATCACTATCTTCAAATAGCCTATTTTGGGAAATTACCATCTCAATCAGTCACAAAATGTTCACAAATTAGCATTACAACTTTAGATCCGCTCTCTTAAATCCCAAGGCCTCAACCGAGTTCTCTCTCTCCCAAAGCCAGATCTAGACCTAGAATAAGAAGAAGACGATAAGAGCTGAGTTAGATAGAGGAAAAATAAGAACTCAAAGGACTCACCGTTTTGGTACCGAGTCAGATTGAAGAGGAACAAGAAAAAGAACTTGAAGAGGAATGCTTGTGGCCGCCCTATGTCGATTTGAACCGCGATTGGCCAAGAGGTTTAGAGAGATTGGTATGAGTGTTTGTATAAGAAAGGGATACTTTGATCATTCTGCATAAGGTTGTCCTTATGAACACAATATTTTCACATGCCGACTTCTGGACAAAAGAAATTTGAATTTGGATTGTTAGACGAAGCGCCCATTATTATATAAAGAGGGCACTCCATGGGTCTAAGGGACGTTTTGATTGAGAGAGAGCTTTATACTTGAGCTGATAGCTTTGTGAGATTTGTTTATTGATTTAATCGTTGGAGTGTCCCTGGGTGGACGAGTCACTGGTCTTGTTGTCTTTTTATATACAGGTGTTAAGACTTTTCTATTCTTCCACGTGCTCTATGGCTTAGTTCCAAGAATCTCAGAGAAGAGATCTAATCTGATTGTGAGGCCATATTTCAACATTCATACCAATCATTAAGAATTTTTGTTTAATAAAAATTTAAGATTATTGTAACAACGCCCGCGAGGGACCCCACTACAGTTCGGACTCGATTTTTGTCACGGTTCTAAATCTGAACCAAAGAGTCCAAATCCGACAAATCGTTTTGAGAAAAACAAATTTTGAAAGAAGTGCCAAACATGGACTGCTTTGCCAGATACAGAGTCGCCACCTAAATATTTTATTTTGGGAAATTTAGGAAACCCTGACTCGGTGCCAAAGGCCACGTGTCCGTCATCACCAAAGTTGTCTCGGCTCTGGAGCTTGGGTACGATTGGGGAAGGTCAGCTATGAGCACCCCCTCTCGCCCGGTCCGAAGACCGGCTTCTACTAACCGTGATATCCAATTTTGAAAACGTTATGTGCTCTTATTCCAGTTATTAGCTTAGAATTACTATGTTATGCGCATAATAAACAAGTATAGACTAGATTGCCTAATTTGGAAATAAGCATTGCATATCCCGTTTGTCTTGAAAAACACTTTGGAATTTGCTACTCGCAAGTAGGCTAAAACACGGATTTCAACGAGTTGTTCCAACTCAGGCAATCCAGCCTTCACCCACAGGCATTCAGGCAGTTTATCTCACATAAGTATCTAGCCACATAGTAAGCATGCTATCATGATAGCACTCACACACATGCGGTATGCTAAAGCATGAAAATACTTACATTGTACTCCATGCCAAAACAATAAACTAGTTAGCAATCATGCATGGTCCTAGTTCATGTTAAGTGGCTAATGCATCACAGGCAAAGTGCAGCTATAATAGGCTCGGCTAACCTAAAATGGCATGTGAAATGCAATCATTCGATGCACGTATTCAAGTTAGATTTGAAGCACAAATGCAGTTTGCATGATGTACCGAGCCCGGCGCATGCAATACAGATGAATGGATGCACGCATGCATAGCATAAGATATGCTAAAATAAACATGTCCTAATCTACCATCATAAGTAGGTAAATAAAATGGAGAAAGATGTGGGGGTTGGAAGACATACACACACACACCCACACTTATTACAGATTTGCCCTTGCTCGGAGGGACCAAAAGAATAATACAAATTAACTAACTACGAGCTAATTAAATATTACAGATTACCTAATTAGTTAACAAACTAACTAAGCTAGGAAAAACAGTAAACCGCCTCGGAAGGAGAGTCTGGTGCAATGCATGCTCGGATCCTGTTCGGAAGCACACTGCCATGCATAGACTGCCTCTGTTTTCCCTACTCTGCCCCTCTGAAGACTGTCAAAGTCTCTGAATTGATTCTTTGGATACTGGGGAACACCGCCGGCTGAGTAGAGTTACCGCCGGCTGAGGGGTGTGGTCACCGGCATAAGATGCATCCATCGGCCACCAATGGATGGCCGGTCGGCACTATATGTTGCCGGTCGGCCAAAAATGCTTGCAGAACCTGCAACTTACAAAGAAATAGAGACGTAACTTGCATGGCAATGCAATTCAAACCATGTATGCCCTAACCATACCCCTTATCATGTGTAGAACTCAAAGGGACATGGTCCTTGGTTTTCGGACCACCAATCAATCATTTCGATGCATGATGGCCCAAAAACCAAGTGTGCACATTTCAATTTCAAATGAATGCAATGCACATAATCACATAAAAAGGCCAACCTCTATCACACTCATTTCAAGAGGCCAAGCATGCACATTGATGCAATGCAATCCTAGGAACATTGACTAGTATGCAACCATGGCCATACAAATAAGCATACAAGCTAACAAGCATACAAGACATGAAACATCAATGTTAACCAACAAGCATGCAAGATGTAATGTGGATGTTCAAGCATGCAAACAAGCATGTGACTTCATTCAATCATGCAAATTCCAGCATGCAACAACTTACCAATATGCTACAACACACAAGGAGCATATGCAACCAATGAAGGGATGGACTTAAACATGAATTAGGCAGCTCTAATTAGGCTCAAAACAGTGGCCAAAATGCTCAAATATGAGGGCTAAACACACATACACACATGCACATGTTAAGACACAAATCTAAGCATTAAGCAAGTAATTCTCAAGCACACTTGAAAGGAGTATAACATGGACACTAGGCATGTAACATAAGCCTTGAAAATCATGTTATAAGAGGTGCCAAACCAACTCAAACAAGACAAACATTAGCATGCAAATAGTCCAAGTACTTGAAGCAAGTCAAATAGGTTTAAACCATGGCTAAGCCAACCAAGCCCCGTAAGGCCAAGAAGGCTTAAAATAGGTTCAAGGCAGTCCTTAACCATGCAAAAGGGACCCTTAGATGGCATCTAAGTGGCTCAAATTCAAAAGCATGCACAATGGCCAAAACATGGAGCATACAACACAAGCCTTCAAAGCATTAAAGAGGTGCCTAAGGCAAGCGTACAAGCACATCAAAGGGGCTGAAATGATGCTATAAATGGTGCCAAACCACTTAAACCGAAGCAAGTAATGCAAGCTACACACTTATACACTTAAGGCCAACAAACCAAAAATGCAAAGGGGCCACACAAAGCATGCCAAGATCGACCCAAATAACTATGGACAGACCTTAAACATGGTGAAACAAGCACAAAAGCTTCACAAGACCAAGTCTAAAACATGCTAAAATAAGGGTTCACAACCTAAGACATGTTAAGGCATCAAAGTGGCATTACATGACATGTATGTTAAACTAACATGATGCACCAAAACCAACACACAACAATGTTATATCATGGCATGATAAGCATAAAAAGCAGCCATGGCATGATCAACAAACACTTACACATGATGCTCCATCAAGAGGCCAAAAAGTGCCATTTTCAAGGACAACAAGGAGAGGGGGTGACCCTCTCCTTCTTGGGACTTTAAGGCACCATCCTTACCACTGAAATCCCTCAAGATTTCAGTGGTGAGGAGGCCCAAGCACCAAAGTCTCGGAGCTCACCAAAGATGGCACAAAATGAGGCCTCTCAAGGCTTAGGAGGGGTCTAACACCTCCAAACCACAAAACACTCTAAATAAACTATTAAGAGGGATTAAAAATAGAACTTTTTTGTATTATACACTAAGCTCAAAAATAATTCTAAGATAGGCAAAAGTAGTGTGCAAAAATGGGGTAAAAAGGGGTTAGTGTCTTACCCTTGTAGACCTCTTCACAAAAGATAATTTTGTTGCCTCCTTGAGCTCAAATCCAGCCAATAACAGCAAGAACAAGCCTCAGGTCCCTCAAGAATCAAGAAAAGGTGAAAGACTAGGTGCTTATGTGCAATAGTATGGACAAAAGCACCTAGAACATAAAGGAGAGAAAAAGAGAGATAGAATAGTTACAACTTTCTAACCCTAGAACCAGAGCTCTCCTCTGTGTTTTCCTCACAAAATTTCTCTAACCCTAATGCCAAGAGAAGACCTCTTCTCTTATAGGCAACCCATCTTGCAAAGCTTATTCAATAAGCTAACAAGGGGGCCATCCCTCCATACACGTGTATGGAGGGGAACCAAATGCCACACAATTTGTTCTAAAATATCGCAAAGCGGATGAGCGATGGTCGGTTGCTCAAAATTGCCATTTTGACAAAATTGATGGCCGGTCGGCCAAATATATGACCGATGGACACAAACAACAGCCAGTGGCCTTAAGCTACGGCCGATGGAGTGTGGGGAGACCTCACAAGGCATCCCCTGCCCCTCCAAGGCAAAACACAAGTGTTTGGTGCAAAACCAGACACTAAACGGTCGAGTTCGGAGATCCTGAGGCAAGGCGCGTAGCCGAGACCTCCGGGAACTCTAAACGAACGCAAACATAGATAATCACCGGGTGTTCAAACGGTGACGTCCAAGTCTTGAGGACGGTCAAAAATGGGGTGTCTACAGATTATTTAATCTTTTATTTGTTGGTAACATTTAGTTTGAACTTTCTACCAATTGCCATTCCCTCTCTATCTCTCATATTCTTCTTCTTTGTTTTGAATTTCTCTATTTTCTGCTTGTTCTTCTTTTGTTTTGTTCTACTTTCTTTTTCCTAGGTGGGCAGGAGAGAGAATGCATGAGTGAACAAAAATGAAGAAAAAAAAAGGTGAGTGAGTGAGAATTAAAAAAATCTTTTAACTCTATGATGAATTTGGAAATAAATCTCAACTCTCGAAACAAAATGTATCTCTAAGATATTTTGACTCATTTTCAAAAACTCTTATGTTTTATTATATAGATGTTAGTCATTACGGAAAAAAAAACCAAAAAAACCAAAAAAAAGGAAAATAAGCCACCCCTGTTCCCGGGAATCCAATTCCATTCCTAGCAACCTTAAACCATTAACACATAGCCCCCAATTCCATTCCAGGAACCTAAACCCATAAACCCAATAACCCCAACCCCAATTACCACTCCCAGCAACTCCCAATCCCTAGTTTATCACCCCTAAAATCCCATTCCGAACAACCCACTCCAAAACCCCACCATCTCACCTCTCTTTTTCTCTACATCCCCAGTTGTCATATTCTCATTCAAAGTTGTTCCAAAAATTATGAGCAACCGTTTAGTACTTGAATCCTTGTTTATGTTGATATGTTGAAAATTTGGATAGAATTAAAGTAGACACCATTAGGCTACAAGAAGTAAAATCATAAAAGGTTTTAGTGCTACTCTGGAGGGTTTAGAAACAAAAAAACAAACTTTTGGACCTGGTTGACAGTTGACCACACCAAGCATTCATATCTTGAAACCCTTTGAGCATGTTTGTTTACGTATTCTGAGGTAATCATTGGGACAAATTGTTAGTAAGGTAAATTGTCCTATTCAGCGGAGCCTCATTCAGCTCACAACCCACCACTACAAGAATAAAAGTCAAATCTAAACATAGAAAGAGGAGTTTTTTTTTTTTTTTTTTTTTTTTTGGCTTATAGAAAAATCCTCGCATCCGCCCGTAAGTTTAAGATAACGCTCGTGTCAAAATTATTAAGGTGTCTTATTATTTGTTTCGAACGAAAGATTATAATCTAAGAACTTGTACTGATCACTCAACACAAATTTCAATTAAGGCAAGATTTATACAGTGAAAGAGAACTGAACCCACACAAAATACTATATGAATAGCAACTTCCCATTATTCTATGTTGTTCCCGCACTCCATCATCATGATCGGTGGAAGGAGAGGGGTTTATCCTCTATGGTCCATCAGATAAATGTTTGATAAAAATGGTGGTATGATTTGATGTGGTCAAGTTGAAAGTTAGGTTTTGAAAAGACAAGTAAGAAAGTGACATGTGTCTGGTTAAAATTTTTCTGTTAGATAAGTTAACAAAAATAAACGGAGGGTTAAAATTGTATCTAATTTAGAAGTTTAGGGTTTAAATTGAAAAAATTAAAAACTTAGAGTTTGATTTGTGAAAAGGGTAAAATCTTGGAATTTTTTTGTAATTTCTCCAAAAATATTTTTAGGCATAAAATATTGGGTTGGGCAACTTGAGGGGCCGTGGGGCTACCATGGATCTTATTTTGATAATTTAAACGGTTCATTTTATAAATTTTTCAGTTTATATCATCTATGAAAAAATTAAATTGATTTGAAAATTGTAATTTTTTTATTTTATTGCTTTTGTTTTGAAAAATGAACAATAAGTATATTTTTGAAAATGAACCATTTATAATAAAATCAAAAAATTATAATTGTCGGATCAATGTAATTTTTTTATAAATAATATATACGGAAAATTTTATAAAATAAACGATTTAAATTTTCAAAGCGAAACTAGTAAAAGGCTCCACAATCCCTTTAAATTCTCTTAAATTCATATTTAAATTTAAGAAAAATCTAACTCTAAAATATTTTAGGTGAATTTGGCAATAAGCCAAATAAATTGCTTACGACCTTATTAATTTATTTATGTCACATTACTTTTCTACATTTTTACATTCTTTTTCTTTTTTTTTTGTAAAAAATAAAAAAATAAGCTACACCCAGACTCACCCGTGAAAACAAACACAACCCAAATGAGATTTCATGGAAATACATTTTTGAAAGGGAGGGATTGAAAATTGTGAGCTTTGAATTTTCATTGGGGTTGTCAAAGACAGAGAAAGGCCATCGCATTTGTTGGGTTGGAATGCTTCAACGTTACGCCCACCTTTATTGCAATTTGCAAATTGCAATGCACAAACATCTTCCTGAAAATTAGGAATGGCAACGGTTGGGGTGGGGTTAGGGATTACACTTTCTGTTTTTGATCTTTGAAGGTTAAAAAATCTCTGTCCCTGATCCCTGGTAGGAAGCCTATCACCCCTTCCGCACCCACTGCCTAACCGGGATCGGATTTTTCCGACCCCAAAAAATTTCTGATCTTTTTTTTTTTTTTTTCTTTTCCGCCTTGAAGTTTGTTCAACAAAAGAACAACAAATATGTGTAAATAAAATTAAATTGAAAACAGATGTGTATAATGAAAACAAATTAAATTTGTTTATAATGAAACAGATCAAATAGAAAATAGATAAGTGTATAGTGAAAACAGATTAAACAGATCAAATATGTAGAATAACAAATATGTGTATAATGAAAACATATTAAAAAAAATTAATTATGTTTGATGAACAAAAATTAAATCAATATGTGTATAATGAACAATTTTTTATTTTTATGTTTCATCATCATCAACAATCATCATCAACAACAATTATCAACTTAAAAACAAAAAAAAAACAAAGATCTGAAATTGTTATGCACACATGGATCAGATCAGAGAGAGATGAGGTAGGGCGGTGGCGGCAGCGGTGGCGGATCTAGATCTTGCACACACGAATCAAATCAAATCAGATCTCACGGGCGGTGGTGGTGGATCTGGATATTGCGGCTGAGCATCTGGATCTGAATCTTCATTGGCTGTGCGTGTTCGGTAGGGCGACTGTACGTGTTCGAAGCAGAGAAGATGAGGTTGTGGAAGCGAAGAGGAGATTGCGGCTGCAAAGGTGGTAGTCGTGGCAATTGGGCGACTACGAGAGTGGTGGTCAGCGACGGCGAGAAGAGAGATAAAAGAGATGAAGAGAGAGAGAGAGAGAGAGAGAGAGAGAGAGATGAGATAAGACTGAGTCTGAGTGTGTGAGGGTTTCATTTATATATATAGGGGGTATTATAGTAATTTCACTTTCGGGACTAATTGGGATGGGGATAGGGATGGGTCGGGTACGGGGCTAGGACACTTATCCTCGTCCTCGGCCCAAAACTGATTGGAGATTGATTTTTGAATACTATCCCGGCCCCATTAGGGATATTTTTTGGGAAAAAATCGCTCAAATCAGGATCGGGGAATCGGGTCCCCGTCAGACCAGGTTCAAATTGCCATCCCTACTTGAAATGCAGGAACACATTATCCATTAATCAGGACTTTTTGGAACTTAGGTTTCTAACAACACACCAAAAAAAAAAAAAAAAAGAGAAAAGTTAACAGTATTTAAGATAATTTAAATAAATATATTTTTAATTTTTTTATAAAAAAATAAAAAAATAAAAAAATTTAAATAAATATACTTATTTAAATAAATATTCTTATATAATGTAGTCAAATAGTTCTTAAAGGTTATAATAAGTTATGGTATTATTTTTTTAATATTTTTTGGATAAAAAATTAAAAAATCAATTAAAAACGGGGAGTATGGTGCAACTCGTGCATATTGGATTAGGGCGGGGAGGTTGCTCACGCCATTTGAGTTGTGTTGGAGTGTTGTTTAGAGGATGAGTTTCTCTTAAATTTAAATTTTGAATTTGAAATAATTGGAAATTCATATTGTTTATTTGTAAGATTTTCTGTGTACGGCAGTGATTGGTGGCTCGAAACTTGAGGCTCGAGATTTGGCTCGAGGGTCAAAACGACGTCGTTTTGACCCTGTTTTTTTTTTTTTTTTCTTTTTCTTATTTTCGACTTCATCTTCTCTAAATTTTTTTTTTTTGCAGAAGAAGAAAACCAGGAAGAAGGGAGAGAGGAGGAGGGAGGGAGGAGGAGGAGGGAGGAGGAACTGGAGGGGGCCATTAAAATGGCGGTGGCGAGGCGAGGGGAGCAGCGGCGGAAGCGAGGCGAGGCGAGGTTGCTGCGACGATCGGTGAGGCGGTGGCAATGGGCCGACTGGGTCAAGCAGACGACTGAGGCTGAGGGCGAGACGAGGGGCGACCCACCACGGCTGCAGACGGTCCTCTCCCTCCCTTCTCTTTCTCCTCTCCCTCTTTCGAGCTTCTCGAGCCTCAAAAAAATCGAGCTACGAGGCATTATTCTTCTGTGTATATCATTTATAAAAAAATATTAAATTAATCTAATAATTATAATTTTTTATTTTATTATATTTATCTAAAAAAAATGATATATTTTAAAAAACGTACATGTTGTCCATCACTTCAAAGACAGATATGATAAAATAAAAATGTTACAATTATCAAATTGATTTAATTTTTTCTATAAATAATATACAGTAAAAGTTTGACAAAAATAAATAATTTGAATTATCAAAATAAGATATCTGGTGGACTCCACAAACCCCTAAAATTATCTAAAGTTCATATTTGAATGTGAGAGAAGGTCAACCTTTATTTTAAATTTGGTTGAGCTTCTGAATTTGGAGAATTTTTTGAATTTGATGATTCAAATTGTTCATTTTGTAAGATTCCGCATATATGCCATCTATGAAAAAATGTCAAGTTGATTTGATAATCATAACTTTTTTTATTTTATTACATTTATCTAATATATATATATATATTTTTAAAAAGACACTTGTCGTCCATTTTAAGCATCGTTTAATATCTTATAATTTATATGTATATAATAATTTCAGCTTTAGCTTGTTCAAGTTGCTTGATGTGTCCGCCCAAATCAGACCTATATTTAATTCTAACTTCTGAATTTCTATCAAGTTCATACTAAATTTAAAAATATGTTGCCCAAATTTATTAAAAATAAAATAAAATTAAACATAAGCTCGGATTGAGTGGGACCAAGTTATCCCTTTATGATCAGTTTCTCTCTTATGCAATAATGAATTTTTCTTTGAGCTTTCATTCTTTTTTCTTTCTTTTTTTTTTATTTTTTATTTTTAATTTTAAATTTATGATTAGAGTAATATTATATAAATTAATAAATTTTATAAATATTTTTATTTATTTATTGACTCTACACTTATCATATCATTAAAGTAAATCTTATTTCAGTTTTTAAAATTTCATTATCACATGTAGCTAGTAATAAAACTTTGTAAAATTTATTAGTTTATATAGCATTATCCTTTTAGTTTAAAACTATATGAGCAATATTTGCATGCCTATCCACATATAAAGAAAAAAATGTAAACATATACAATTAGAAAAATGCTATTTCTTAATACTGTGTTTGGTTAGAGGATTTAAAGAGGGATTTGGAAAGGGAAAGGGAAAAATTTGATGAAATGTGAATAAAATATACCTATATTTCACCTAGTTTCACACACCTTTTCCTTTTTCCTTTCCAAATTCCTCTCAAAATTCCTCAACCAAATACAGTATAATTTTTTTTTTTTCCCTTTCAACCGAGTTACTCACTAAAACAATATGGTAGTGCTCAATTATTGTATTTATGGCGTAAATGATTCGGTTTGATCAGGATTGAGACAAAAAAAAAAAAAATTCCCATCAAACCGAATAGATCAATTGATTTGTTGAGGAGTTTTTAACATTAATTACTTATTTTCTAATGTTTAAATAATCATAATATAAAAAATATTTAAATATAGTATTTTAATCAATTCAATCAAAATGGGTGTAAATGTTTTTTACAATTAGAGCAAATCACATGCCTTATAAAAAATCAACTAAAACCCAAAATATCGATAAAATTTTGTATATTAATAGGTATTAAGCGTCACTACTCTTTCACCAATCACAATATATACGTCCCCACTACCTTTTACCAATCATAATAATGAAAGATACCATATAAACCTGCCCTATCTACGTACAAAAATCACTCCAAAATATCAGTTGATCTTAAATGATAGTTTTAGTTTCATCGATTTTCTTGCATTGCTAATTAAGGTCGTTGAGATGAGGACTCTTGGTCAATTTACCTTTTGATTTCCATCCAATGGCTGTGATTGACAATCATATACAATTAATAATAGTGATGTGGATTTAAAATGACCCACCAAATCATATACAATTAATAATATGTACATCAAAAAATAGCTTTGGTATGCCCAGTTAAAAAAAAGAAAAGAAAAAGTTGTTATAATAATAAATTCACATTATATATTCAATTCCCATATATGTCTTTTTGCATTAGCAGACCTTTCATGAGGAAATGAAGACAAAGTTGGGCATAAATCAGTCATTTGTTTGGGTAAATTATTTGAAAAAGATACTTTAATTTTGAGCTTTTAAAAATAGTTTTTGAATTTCATTTTTTTATTTTTTATTTTTAGTGATTTTTTTTATTATTCTAGTCAATTTTTTTTTTTACTTTCTAAATGTACTTAAAAAATAATATAGCTATGAATAAATCTTTAAAAAATTCAAAAAATACGAAATATACTAAATTTATATATATTGGTAATTTTTTAGTATTTAGTGAATTTTAAAAAAAAAGGTCACAAATTTTGTATTTTGAAGTGTATCTAAATTAAAGCAAGAAAAATTGACCAAAGTATATTAAAAAATATATACAATAAACTATTTTTACAAACTCAAAAAACAGTTTTCAATTTTCACTTAAATTTACTTTGGTCGTCCATGTTTCAATTTTAGCACTACATTGAAACGTTAGTTAAAATAGAAAGACTTAATTGTTGTAACAAAAAAATAAGAAATCAAGATGAAATTCGGATAAAAATTGGAGGGTGAAAAGTGCAATTTATCTTCTGTTTTTTTTTTTTTTCCTTCTTCAAATATACATATAGTAAGAACTCCATTTGAAAAAGAGAAAAATTACATGGAATTTCTGGAACATTGAAAATTACAAAACATAAAACAACTACAACCAAATATCACAACACAAGCAAATATAAAAAGAACAGCAATACCAGGTATTATGAAAAAAAATTTATGAAAATAATCATGAAAATTTTGTAATTCTTAGATTACACTTATAATAAAACACCACACACTAATCAAGGTAATCCAAAGATCATAAATCTTTTATGAAAAAAATTTCATGATTCCTAACTTTTCTCCAAAAAGAATAATATATCTACTTAAAAAGAAAGCTAACTTTTTAGTTTTTTGACTAAAATATGAAGTAAAAAAATTTCATATGTTTGAAATGATTTTTTAATTTTTTATAAAAAGATGTGTAAAAAATAAAGAGAAAATGAAATTTTTAATATTTTGTATAATTTGTTAGATTTTTGAATTTTTTAATAATTTTTGAAATTTTAAACTAAAATATAATGTTGACAAATGAGACCTAAATCGTGAAGTAGCATCAATCAAAATGGAATCCACGAGGCTTTGACATGAAAACAGTCCAAACGCTGCAAAGTTATATAGAATACACCCGTACTATGCATCGTTAAAAATAAATATTTATTAAGAATATATATATCTGAGGATATATTTTCTGAGTACTAACACGTGGTAAGGTGAAGTTGACGTGTCAGTCGGGGTGCCACGTGTCTTGACCGTTGTGCCGAGGTCATCTCGGATAGGCTGAGGTTACCTTCGAAGATATCGGAATTCGAGATAAGCGGATAGGGGATAAGAGTCCTAGAATGAAGAGGGAACTCAACTTAGATATGGACAAGAGTCCTAGATTGGGAGAAGACTTCAGTTTGGGTAAAGATAAGACTCTTAGAGAGTTTATCCTAATCTCACTGGGAGTCCCAGATTAGCAGTAATCATGAGTCCATTAGGGCCAAGCTCCTATTGGGACTAGGATTGTATTGGCTATAAAAGAGAGGCACGCCCATGGGTCTAAGGTATGCTTTTTTATGCTCAAGCTTGTGAGTTGAATAGTTGATTAATTATCTTTGAGAAATATTGAGTACTGACTTGATCGTCGGAGTGCTCTCGGGTGGAAGAACCACTGTCGGAGCCTTCTCTTTCTGTGCAGGGCAGCAGGGTGCCATCTATTCTGCCTGTGTTCTACAGCTGAATTACTAAGGTGGGCAGTGTGATCGGAAAATCACTCACACAATTTAGCGCCGTCCGTGGGAAAGAAAGAAGAATAGATGGCCAATAACGGATAGAAGGATCAGATTGAAGGCAACACTCTTGCTGGGAGTAGGAGACCTATCGACCTTGACATTGAAGGGGACGACCGCAACACAAAAACTCGTGACTAGAGTCACGGAGTGAAAGACGTCGGCCAGGAAGGTGACGCACCAAAGACAACAGATCAAAGCGGATATTACAACGAAGATGACCTCCAGGTATGGAAGGATAGATACCTGTGGAGGAACGAAGACCCTTCCAGAAGGGATGCAAACACAGGGGGCATGAGCGCTCCCAAGGAGATAACATTCAAGTATAAAAGAGCTCAACCTGAGTGAACAGATCCTGGATTCTAGATCTCGGATTCGAGAAGACATGATCTCGGCTTACATGAGTAGGCCCGAAAAGACGAGAGCTCAGCCTGAGTGAGCAAATCCAAGATTCCAGCAAACAAGATCTCGGCGCTTAAGTCCGAGAAGAGGGAGAGCACAGCGAGCAGATCTAAGATTCCAGAGGATAAAAAGAAAACACACAAGATCAGACTAAAGCTGGCCGGGTTGAAAACCCCGACTTGAATCCTAGAAGATGCTTAACCGAAGTTAAGTCGAGATTATTCCTTATCTACCACTTGTTGAAATTTGTAGCAATTTACAAGTTGGTCAAACCAATACAAAGTTTACCACTTGTTGAAATTTGTAGCAATTTACAAGTGGGAGTTAAGCCGAGATTACTGTTTTTCTTCGCTTGTTGAAATTTGTAGCAATTTACAAGTCGAAGTGAAGCTGATGTTATTACTTACAGACTTATGGCAATCTATTGGTTGGCTAAACCAAAAAAGATGCTTAACACTTGTTGAAATTTGTAGCAATTTACAAGTTGAAGTTAAGCTGACATATGATCATCTGTTGAAATTTGCAGCAATTTACAGGTTGAGGTAAAAGCTAAGTATATTGTTTAAACCCTTGTTGAAATTTGTAGCAATTTACAAGTAGATCACTGTTTAACACTTATTATAACTTGAGAAAAGTTTGTTGTATATGTTAGTCCTTGTTGAAATTTGTAGCAATTTACAAGTAGGTTAGAGTGAAATTACTGTTTACATATTTATTGCAACTTGAGAAAAGTTTGCAAAGTTTACATTGAAAAGTATATGTTTTATACTTGTTGAAATTTATGAAAAGATTGCAGGTCAGTATCTTGCCGAAGTAAAATTTGCAGTTATTATACCCGAGGTATGTAACCCTGAGAAAATTATATAAATCACGCAAAATATTCTAAGTATAGAATCATGCAAAGATAGTCAAGAAAAGACAAAGGCACAAGCATTCAGAGAATGAAAGTTAAATTGGACATTCAAGAACAATGAGGCACATCGGCCATATGCAGAGCTTACATTGTCTAAAAAACAAGAAGGTACAAGAATACAAGCGACAAAAAAGGAAAAACCTCAAAAACCGAGATGACGTTTAACCGAAGTTAAACTGAGATGATGCTTAACCGAAGTTAAGCCGAGATGATGCTTAACCGAAGTTAAGCTGAGATGATGTTTAACCGAAGTTAAACTGAGGTGATGCTTAACCGAAGTTAAGCCGAGATGATGCTTAAACCGAAGTTAAGTTGAGATGATGTTTAACTGAAGTTAAAACGAATGATGTTAACACTTGTTGAAATTCTGAGAGAATTTACAAGTTAAAGAGTACACAAAGTTAAATGTCGGCAAAAGATTCGCCGGAGTCAAACGTCGTTTTGATTAGAACAGAACCACTAAGTGCACGCCAGAAGTGGTGACCAGAATTGTGAAAGGAATAAATGCTTCAAGAAACAGCGATGATAGTTTGCAAAGACCAAGAGAAAGAGGGTCTAAAGGGGGCGAATTAAATACCAGAAGTTTTAATACATCGGCGAAAGAAGAATACATCAGGTCTGTGACTACGGCACGAAGCCAACTTCCCTAATGTGATCCTAAGTGCAACTTATGTTCACATTAGGGGGCAGGGAGAAGATGCAGGGGGAAGGAATGATAATTAAGGAGCAAGGAATGTTTATACTTGTTGAAATTTTTTGAGCAAATTACAAGATGAGTTAACCAAAGATTATAAAGTCTACTACTTGTTGAAATTTAAAGCAATTTACAAGTTTGGTATAGCCGAGATAACACTGAAAGACGTTTCCGAGATATGATCATCCGAGATGACCAACTAACTTGTTAAGAGCTGAGAAGGTTGGCAGATACAAAAATGAAGACCTTAAAGAACTAAGGACTGAAAGCAAGAACGTCGGACTGATCTGCTTCGACGAACGACGATGGTTCACCTCGTGATCGATTGGAGGAGCTTCTCTACCGTTACCTCGGCATCAATTTCAAGAAGGAAGCAAACTACTCGGCATCAGCGGCAGGTTGTGTCTCACCCTCAGAAGACAGTTGGAAAGAACTTCTCAGCAACCTTTTCAGTCACGAGCTCAGCATCAATCTCCTAAAGAGTTTGATCAAAGCTCTTCTCGGCAATTGGCACCTCGGAGTTTTGAAGGCAAGGATTGAAAGCAAAAATCTGAAAAAAGACACAGAAAACAGAAACAAGAAATGTAATTCGAGAATCAAAAATGGTGATGAAGCTATCAAGAAATCAAGACAAAAAGATTGCATAGGTGTGTCAAGCCAAGAACAGTGACAGAAATCAATAGATATGTGAATAGTGTGTATTCAAGAAGATGATTTGGAAACAACGGGTAAAACAGCAATGGTGGTTAACAATGAAGCAGAGCTTCTTGGAAAGCAACAAGTAATAAAACCAGGAGGAACAATGGCTTACCAGAAAGAGGGAAGTCGGAATGAGAATTGCCGAAATCTGACGACAATGACAAAATGACATAAGCTTCACCGGAGGAGAGGAACGAAGACAGTTGCAGAAGCTTGAAAGCTTGGAACAATGACAGATTTAAGCAAAAGAGCTAAGAAAGAGAAAAAGCCAGAGGATTGAATGAAAAAAGAGAAAAATCAAAGTCAAGAAGATGACGAAGTTTAAAGATAAAGCCAAGTGCACAGGCGCTAAATAAGTATATGAAGAAACAAGAAAGTAATGACTCAGACACAATGCTAGTAACAGAAAGCGGATATGGCAAAAACAGTACCAGGCATTTAAAAATTTCAAAAAACTTGAAAACAGACGAAAAATAGAAGACAATAGAGGGCAAGTAAACAGATTCAGAAGAGTTATGAAAGATTGAGCTTAATAAAAGAGTTTGTGAACCTACCAAGATAAGTGAACGCCGATATGAAGATCGCCGAAGTCAAATAGATGACTGGAAATCAAGAGCCCACCAAAAAATGTGAATAAAGCAGATGCAAAGCTCTTGGAGTTTATGAATTAATGAAACCAGAAACCTCGGTTAGGAGGTATGATCTCGAATAGCTTAAAAAACATGAAACTTGATACTTGACCGAAGTGGATAGTAAAGTCCAGGGAACTTTGAGGTCGGCGAGTTTGATCTCGGACAGAGGGGCACAGATGAATGAACAGTATAGGTTTCATCACCTCAGAATGCCGAGATAATAGAACCTAGGGGGCAATTGTGGGGATATATTTTCTGAGTACCAACACGTGGCAAGGTGATGCCGACGTATTAGCCGGGGTGCCACATGTCTTGACCGTTGTGCCGAGGTCATCTCGGATAAGCTGAGGTTACCTTCGAAGATATCGGAATTCGAGATAAGCGGATAGGGGACAAGAGTCCTAGAATGAAGAGGGAACTCAACTTGGATATGGACAAGAGTCCTAAATTGGGAGAAGACTTCAGTTTGGGTAAAGATAAGACTCTTAGAGAGTTTATCCTAATCCCACTAGGAGTCCCAGATTAGCAGTAATCCTGAGTCTATTAGAGTCAGGCTCCTATTGGGACTAGGATTGTATTGGCTATAAAAGAGAGGCACCCCCATGGGTCTAAGGTATGCTTTTTTTATGCTCAAGCTTGTGAGTTGAATAGTTGATTAATTATCTTTGAGAGATATTGAGTACTGACTTGATCGTCGGAGTGCCCCCGGGTGGAAGAATCACCGTCGGAGCCTTCTCTTTCTGTGCAGGACAATAGGGTGCCATCTATTCTGCCTGTGTTCTATAGCTGAATTACTAAGGTGGGCAATGTGATCGGAAAATCACTCACACAATATATATATATATATATATTTTTTAAATTTCCCTTGGAAGATGAAATGTAATTTTTAGATTTTCACTTAAAAGTGACTTACACTAAATCATAATAAATTTAGGAAAATTTCATTTAAGTGGATGCTTGAAAATATATTTTAAATTAGTGATAAACCTTACCAAAATTAAAAGTTTTTCATGATTTGGTAATTAATTTTTGAGAAATTCACTGATATGTGCTTTCCCCATAAATTTATTTAAAAACTTAGAGGGAAATAAATCTATAGTTATTATACAAAAAAATAATAATAATTATACATATATGTAAATTGCATATAATACACTTAAAATTATGACAAATTAAAATGAACTCATTGAGTCCATTTTTTAGTTTATTTTATGAAAATATTCATTACAAAATGAGTAAGTTATAGAGAAAATGTTAAGTTATGAATTTAAAATTTGACCAATTAACACCAAATTTTCATAATTTCAGCTTAGCCAACTTAAATAATTGACATATTAAGGCTAAATATGTAATCTTATTTGCAAAAGGTAACTTAACATGAAAAATTATACTGACTATAACTTAAATATCAAAATGCAACGCTTATAATAACTTTGGACGATTTTACCAAGAAAGATGATTAGAAAACGTAAAAAGGAGCATGAATAATAATAAACAAATAACAATAAAATTATAAAATGATTAGGTACGTGTGTTACATGTATTGACATCATGTTTATCATAATAATAAACAAATAAAATTTGTTGAAATTTTTTTCCCATATCAATGTCATAAAAAGGAGCATGAATTAATGATTTTGAAAGGTAATAATTAAGGAATTTGAAATATATTACTATAACAATAAAATGTTCAATAATTATAATTAAAATGAAAAGATCAATGATTTTATTGTAGTTTTTAAGTCATTAATTGTATATTTTAAGTTCTCAATAAGAAATAGATATCATAATTTTATTGATAAAGATAGAAAAAATAGAATAAATTATAAAAATTATATTTATGACAAAATAAAAATACATGTCATCCTATAAGTTTTTCAATTTAATTGTATTCTAAGTTAAAGTTTGTCCAATTATATATAGCTAAAAATTCTATTCATATTTTCTATTTAAATGTTTTAAAATTAAAAATAAATAAATTTTATTTGGT
Organism: Camellia lanceoleosa; assembly: GCA_025200525.1. Classification (NCBI taxonomy): domain Eukaryota; kingdom Viridiplantae; phylum Streptophyta; class Magnoliopsida; order Ericales; family Theaceae; genus Camellia; species Camellia lanceoleosa. The sequence continues at coordinate 59,617,591 of CM045771.1, read as the reverse complement.
CTCTTTTTTTTAAATCTCAAATTATATGCAATTTAGATATGGTAAATTTATTATTATTATTATTATTATTATTATTATTATTATTATTATTGTTATTATTTCCCATCTACAAATTCTTAAATTAAAAAAAAGAAATAGATAAACCAATAATTTTATACCATGTATATCTTATGCAAGGCATTTTTAATTTTAAAATAAATAAATAAATATATATATATATATATATAGAAGACTTAGATATAGTTAAAAATACATGTATTTTTAAACCGGACACATGCATTTTTGATGTGGCATAAAAATTTGCACTACACATGTATTTTTTTAATTTATGTTTACATGTGTCATGCGGAATTTTTGTTTTAATTAACGCCTAAAAAATTCAATTTTTTAGACACCACATGTATTGTTTAGTTTTCAAAAATAAAATATAAAATTTTGAAGTAAATATTTTTAAAATTTGAAATTTCTTTCCAAAGATTTTTAAATTTCAAATTAGATATGAGTTAGATGATTTTTTTTTATTATTTATTTTTTAACTCTATATTAAGATTTATAAATTTCCAGAACCATAGATATGATTAGATAAACTAAATATTTTTGTGCCATTTTCTTATGGTTCACAATTTTTTTCAAAAATTAAGAAATTTAAATTAGTTCTTTGGAACTAGTAAAAAATCCCTTTTGCTTATAGTATAGATATAGATAGATTATAATAATATGAGTATATTACACTGACACCTCTTGAGATTTCTATTTAATATAGATCCCCTCACATTTAAAAAATTATATTTCCCTCCTTAAAGTTTGTAATTTCATTACAAATTGTCCCTAAATTGCTGATGTTATGTTCTAAAATTTTCTAAATGACCATCTTGTCCTTTTTTTTATCATTTTTTTTCCTATCATCATGACTACATTCTATAAATTTTTATCATTAAATTCTACGTGAACATATTCTTATTGAATGATAATAAACAAACATAAATTTTATATAGAATTTTCAAATATAATGATATAGCTTAATAGTAACATTTCACTTTAAAACAAAACACCTATAAGCATAATTTATATTTATAACAATATTACTATCACAATATTTTTATGATTTTTTTGTATAAATTTTTATATATGAATGTAATTTTTCATTTTTATTTCCACTATTATTTGTGGGATATCAGACTTTTCTGAAGCAATGGTGTTGCAACAACTTAGCAAAAACAAAATAGAACTTCCAATCAGAACTATAACAGCACTTTGGCCTAATTTGCACAACTGATTGTTGTATGCCCCCCACTGAAGAGAGAGAGAAAAAAAAAAAAAAAAAACTGAACCTCACAAACTGACATGCCTGAACCATTGCTCAGAATTTGAGAATCCCATATTGCACATAACAGGAAAAAGAACAAATACCCCTATGAAGGGTAAGATTATCCTATCCTAGCTTTGATATGATCTAGGGTTTCATTATTCAAACAAGCGGCATCATGCATTCTAGAAATGGGAGAGCATCATGTCCTAATTTTGAAAGGTACTATAACTCACTATATGTATAAGGAGTTGAAGTCAATGTGACATTACCAAAGAGTTCTTTGGATCATAACCAATAAAGATCTCAGGAAATCAGAAAAGTCAATATACATTCTCTTCAAAATCTGAGAACCTTAGATAGCAGAGCTACCTTTTTGGCAAATCTCAAAAGATTATAACACAAGGCCTCAAAAGTAACGTAGAAACACGTCTGTGCTCTCAACAGTATTTGGGCAACACAGAAACTTTAAATGCACCTATGCATGCAATGCAATAAACATATAATTGAAAACAAAAATCATATTATGGAGTTCGAGTCAAGGTTTCATAAAGTCCCTAGTAGAGCCACCAGAAACTGTAACATGCCTGGGGGTACTCATGCGCGTTAAACAATTCAGACCCTCGATTTCTTTGATTTAGTCTCATTGGTGCAATGTGAAATATAGATGAGAGTCCAAATTTGGTAACCTTATAGAAAATCCATTTTCATACAAAATTTTTAACACAAATGGACTACATCACCAGATCTTAGAGTCGCCACCAAATGTTTTGGAAAAATTAGGAAACCCATGACTCGTGCCAAGGCCACTGTTCATCATCACCAAAGATGCTTGGTTCGGAACCTTAGGTATGTGAGGAGAATGTCATTATTGAGCACCCCCGCTCACTCGATCAAAAGATCGGCCTTTACTAAACCATGATATGAATTTTATTTTCTTTAGATGTTCATGTTCCAATTATTAATAAATCATACAAGCATAGGTTATGCCATTCATTTTGGAACAATTTGATTTCATGTGTTTTGAAAATGTACAATTCAATGAAATTGAGTTTACAAACATGAAAAATAATATTATTCCAAATTAAGTGATACAACCTCCATCCGTTGGCATTCATACAGTTATATCAAGTAAGTAAGTAGTCTCATGGTAGGATATTAACTATGGTAAGAAAAACATACACAATCGGGGATGCTAAAGTATAAAAACTTATATTGTTACTGACATCCCACGAACAGCTATAAAACAAAGTTATCGAAATATGCATGATCTTCTACACAAAATTCTACTGCAATTCATACATGAAATGCAACTAAAGATTCGGTTTCTAATATATGACATGTGAATCATCTAAAAAACATGAGGTAGCGCATATAATCACACAGGAATTGATCAAATCTACAAATGCAAACTTAGCCAAATCAAGGTGCATAAAACTTGGATATAACATTAAAAAAAATATGATGCTTATGCACAAATAAGGAAATCAAGTAAGAGAACAGGAAAGAAAGAAGTGGGGCGGGAATTATTATAACACTTTTAAATATTACAACCCCAAATAAAAGGAGGAGAGAAGAAAACAAATATTATGACAAATATATATATATATATATATAAATCCTCCCAACTCTCAAATTAAAAAGAAAATAGAAAGATGCCTCGGAGATCAGCCGCCAGAAATGATTCTGTTCGCTATTTGGAGATTGCTCTATTTTGCTAAAAAAACGAACTCTATTTTGCGGGAGCACTATTCATTACAGAAAGTACTATTCACCATGGCAATTACTATTCACCTTTTTTGGTCATTATTCATCTTACTGGGCATTTTTCGTCCGCTGTTACTATTTATCGCCGGAGGTACTATTCATCGTCGGGGTTACTATTCACCTCCAGAGGTTACTATTCACCGCCAATCATTATTCATTCGATGGGGTCACATCTTTTGGGAAAATGATAAATTTTTTTGATTTACAAATTTTCTTCTGATCACCCTCACGGTTGTAGAATGTGTTCTCAATTCTCAATTTAATATTCAGAATTTCAACTTTAATGGTTAGTTTGGACGTATTGGAAATAAAGATTTTGTTCAGAAAAATAAAATATCTAATATTTTATTTTTCCCTCTCTTATAAAAACTAAAGGAGCTAATTTCAAAAGATACACAGTGATTTTACTATGCATTACGCAGTAAAATTACTACACACTTTACAATATAATAATATATAAAAGATATTATTAACATAAATATATGTAGAAATACCCAAAAAATATAAAAACACACACAAATATGTAAAATTATAAAATAACAAACTACATGGACTAATAAAATATATTTTAGCGGGCCAAATATGTAACATAATTTGACCAAAGCGGGTGTAAAGCAAAAGAAAACAAAAAAGCAAATGGTGGGAGTGTGGTGAATTTTTCAAAGGGGGAATAGTACCTTTATATAAAATATCTAAAATACATTAATCACATTAATATATGTACAGATATTTAAACTATTATAAAACACACCAAAACATGTAAAATTATAAGATAATAAAAATAAATAGACAAATAAAACATATTTTAACAAGCCAAATATGTAACATAATTTGACAAAAAAGGGTCTAAAACAATTTGGCCAAAACAGGTGTAGGTTGGGATTGAAGCTTAAATTTCATCTTTTTACTAAGAATTTTGTGAGATAACATATTTTTATTTTCATCGTCGGGTAATCAAAAGAAAGTGCTCAAGTCTTAGGGCCAGTCAAAATAAGGTGTCTACAGTTGCCCCTCTTTGATAGAGCTCAAAGTCATTTCTTGATGTGTGTGAATGTCAAAGTCCGAAGACAACCCTTTTGACAAAGCTGCAAGACTTGAGCAAACAAACAAGATGCAAATATAATTGATTGAACTCGAGGGTTGCCGACGTATCCTTTTGTAAGGAATCAAACCAGTGTAGTTCAGGGACAAAATGCAAGTGACATGCTCAAAATGCAGTTTGAAAGTTGGACTTACACGCTTCGCGAAGCCAGTTGTTTAAAAATTCATGATTATGAAATACAATGCAATGTCATGGAGTGATGATAAAGATATGAAGATGGCAACATGAGAGGCAAGCCTCGCACAAATGATAAGAAACATAATAGGGGGTGCATCGCATATAAATGTGCCACAACAAAAACAATAAAGAGAGTGCATCGCATACAAATGTGCCACAACACAAATAATAGAGCGGAAATGTCAACTCAAAATCCAAATGTGTCTTACACGAGAGGGGGAATAGTGAACTTGAGATCCAAATGCGTCTCGCGTGAGAGGAGAAATGGTGAACAAATCCAAAAGCGTCTCACGCAAGACGAGAAAAGGTGAACTCGAAATCCAAACTCGTTTCACGCGAGAGGGGGAATAGTGAACTAATCCAAACGCATCTCATGTGAGAGAAGAAATAGTGAACAAAACCAAACGCGCCTTAGGCGAGAGGAGAAAGGTGAACTTGAGATCCAAACGGGTCTCATGCGAGAGGAAAAATGGTGAACAAATCCAAACACGTCTCATGCGAGAGGAGAAAATGTGGTATAACCAACAGACGTACCTAACCGTATTCCCTACGGGAGGGGAAAGATTTTGACCGGGTAAATGTCACATCCTAACATGTTTCACGTGAAAGGAGCAAAAGTGGTGTAACCAACAGGTGTACCTAACCGTATCTCATACAAAGAGGAAGAAGGTTTTAACTAAGGGTGCAAACGAGCCAAGCCGAGCCGAGCCTTGCTGGGCTCGAGCTCGGCTCGTTAAGCTATTGAGCTCGTTTATTGAGCTCGAGCTCGGCTCGATAAGGGACTAGGCTCGAGCTCGGCTCGGCTCGTTAATTTTTGTCGAACTCGAGCTCGGCTCGGCTCGACTCGATAAATTTTTTTTAATATTATTTATATTATTTAAATATAAATTTTTAAATAAAAAATATTATTTATATTATTTAATATATAAAAAATGCATTTATATTATTATTTATATATATATATATTTATATATTTTTAATATATAAATAATGTATTTATATATTATTTAATATATAAATAATATATTTATTATATAATTTAATTATAGATAAACAAGCCGAGCCTACTGAGCCGAACACAGGCGAGCTCGAGCTCGGCTCGTTAACGAAACGAGCCCAATAATCGAGCTCGAGCTCGAGCTCGGCTTGTTTACTAAACGAGCCGAGCCGAGCCTGTTCACAAACAGCTCGGTTCATTTGTAGCCCTAGTTTTAACTGGGTAAACATCAAATCCTAACACGTTTCACGTGAAGGAGCAAAAGTGGTGTAACTAGCAGGCGTACCTAACCGTATCTCATACGGAGAGGGCGAAGGTTTTAACCGGGTAAACATCAAATCCTAACACGTTTACATGAAAGGAACAAAGGTGGTGTAACCAATAGGCGTACCTAACCGTATTTCATACAGAGAGAAGAGAGGTTTTAACCAGGTAAACTTTAAATCCTAACACGTTTCATGTGAAATGAGCAAAAGTGGTGTAACCAACAAGTATACCTAACCGTATTTCATACGGAGAGGGGGGGGAAGGTAAACATCAAATCCTAACACGTTTCACGTGAAAGGAACAAAGGTGGTGTAATCAACATGCGTATCTAACCGTATCTCATATGGTGAGATGGACGGTTTTAACTAAGTAAACATCAAATCCTAACACGTTTCACATGAAATGAACAAAGATGGTGTAACTAACATGTGTATCTAACCGTATCTCATACGGAGAGATGAAAGGTTTTAACCAGGTAAACATCAAATCCTAACACGTTTCACATTAAAGGAACAAAGGTGGTATAACTAACAGGCGTACCTAACCGCATTTCATATAGAGAAGGGGAGGTTTTAACCGGGTAAACTTCAAATCCTAACATGTTTCACATGAAAGGAACAAAGGTGGTGTAACCAGCAAGCGTACCTAACCGTATCTCATACAGAGAGGGGGAAAGTAAACATAAAATCCTAACACGTTTCACGTGAAAAAAACAAAGGTGGTGTAATCAACAAACGTACATCATTGTATTTCATACGGAGAGGGAGAATGTTTTAACCGAGCAAAAGAGAAAAGGGTTGTAACCAATGTGTTTGAACAACTATAAGCAAGTGATGTAAATAGATTACAGCCAAACGATACAACAGTGTAATAGTTGTAACCATGCAGACAGATGTAATAGTTGGTGCAAGTGTGATAGTGAATACAAAAATACAAAGGGCAATCCATGACAACAAAATGCAAATGCATACGGATGCACAACAGATGAATATGGATGCAATACACAAAATGATTTTTTTCTTTGTTGTTTTTTCCTTTTCTTTTTCTTTTTCTTTTTTTTTTTTTGGAAAATTTCTTATTTTTTATTTTGGAAAATTTCTTATTTTTTATTTTGTTTTTGAAAATTATATACATATACATATATATATATGCATAATACAAAATATATACATATATATACATGATATACAGACAAAACCAAAACACAAAAAGAAACACTCGCTGCTATGGAGGTTCGAACCTCTGACCTCAGGCTCAGCCTCTCAATCTTTGACCACTGAGCTAAACTAATTCTTTTAACAAAATATATATACAACATATATGCATATAGACACAATATATATACATATCTATATCTTTCCCACCTCTATTGTTTTTGTTTCACTCTTCATCTTCGTCTTCTTCGAGAGTCATGTCTGGTACGATTTCAACAAACACGGCGCCTGATCGACAGAGGTAGACCCTCACTGATTTTTTTAACGATTGCCTCGGCACCTTCACCCCCTTGTCTTCTTCTCCTTCCTCGTTCTCTTCTTAAACCGAAGCCTACGAGAGAGATAGAGCAAAAAGCTGCAAACTCTTTGTACCACCACTCTGCAACCCATTTCTTTTGCATCACTCTCCTCTAATATGGCCTCTTCCCGCGGTTCTCTCACTCTTTTTCCAGACCTCAACGAGTCCACGTTAGAGATGACAAATTTTGACTCCTCTGAACCTCAACCGTGCTCTCCTCCTCATTTTTCTGTTTTCAGCTTTCCAGTAATGTTAGTTGAGCAAATAATAGTAGCATAGTCTGACATTGAAGCTAACTCGTATACGCTGAGGTCATGTGTGGAGACCGTGGTTGCGGTCTCCAACTTGTCCCGTCGACTGTAACACATGACGTTTGGTGTACATCGGTTAAATGCACAACTCTTCCTACTCTAACGTATGTACAAGGACTTTCGAGTAAAAATTAGTGCACTGAAAAAGTAGAACAAAGAGTTGAAACGACAGGCCACTTCTGCGGCCCAATTCGGAGTTCATTCACACAACTAATTTGATGGCCGGCAAGGAGTAATTTCTTTCGAAAGTTCTGTCAATGTCGAGGTAGAGTCTTCAAGGACTCCCCGGGAGTAAAGATAAAGCGAGGCAGCTGATGGTAAAGTTGGGCAACGAAGCTATGTACAAATGAAACCGGTTGTAATCTTCGTCGTCGGGCTGCTGCCGGAAAACTGAGAAAATGCCACTCTCTTTTTTTTGTATTTGTTTTTTTTTTTTTGTATTTTTTTTTTTTGGCTTAGGAAGGAGCACCAATCATTCATAATTTTCTCTCTTTTGTTTCGAAATTTCTTCCTCTTTCTGTAATGCAGTAATCAAGGGGTTCATCTTGGAATTGAATAAAATAAATTCTGTTTTTGCACATCGTGGCATGAATGAATTTGCGCTTGAGTTTGAAAATATTTTATTGAATTTGAATTTTAGAATGATCGAATTTGAATGAATTTTGAATTGGACATTGAGCCCCTCAACTGACCAGAAATCAAAGAATGACTCAATGGAAGAAGAACAGAGCAAAAACAATTCAAACATACCTATTTACACTCACTGGAATGAAAGAGACTCAAAACAAAACTCTAAAAGACAAGCCATTGAGCTTTATACAAATTCTGCAGTTTTTCTATTCTGCGTTCATAAAGTGGCATGCCAGCAGATTGAATGACCGACCGGCTGACACAAACAAGAAACACATCTGGAGTCAACTAAAATCTAGATGACTGACTAAATAGTTAGCTGGCTAGCTGAAATATGAACATGGAACTCGAGAGTGCGAGGAGAAAACAGAATTCCTGACTCGACTATGCCCCTAGTTCATTGTCTTGACTTTTTTTTGATTAAAAAGATTTTGACCAACATGAGAGTTAGATTAACATGCTTGTTCCACTCTCTGTTTTGAAATCATGTAAGCTAAGTTGTGATCACTAAAATTTTTCCCTTTTTGTTCCAAAGAATGGTCTGGTTTTGCAAAGATGAAATAATTTTAGAGAAAAATTAGTCAATTTCATTAAAAGTCCTTGAAATCTATTTTTGCGAATGATCACTACCAGACCAGCATGAAATGAACCCTTGAGATGTACAACTGAATTTGCCTTGCAACTGAACGCGTCATAAAGGACAACTGAACCAAACGGGACAAGTTAATTAAACATAGATTGGATAGCCAAGTCGAATAAAGATACACCAATCAAACATGGATGGGATGAGTGAGTTGAAAAACGATTAGGGTCGAACTTCAAGATAAAGCTGCCCACATATCCCGAAAATAGGAATCAGGCCATACGTAGTTCCGAGTAGGGCTCACTCGATTATTAACACTCTCCTTTTATGCTCTAACTTTTGCCAAAGTTGCCTTTCCAGGTTTTCGACCTTGCGAGCTCTTTCCTTTCTTTCATTCTTCTATTTTTTTTGTTTATTGTTTATTTATTTATTTTTTTTGCCTGGGTCATCCTTTTCGGGTTTTTAGCCCAGTAAGCCTTTTAAGGAAAAACAAAATTTTAACTTGTCCATGTTGATTAGTTGTGAGATCCATGAGCCATCTAAATCCATAAAAATGGCCGGTACTCTTGACCAGATAAATTTAATGATGTAGGGATCCCTCCAATTGGGTCTAAATTTGCCCCTTGTGTCGTGGATTGAAACTTGATTGTCCTTTAGTAATAAAACTCATTCTCTCAGATTCTGGGATTTGACTTCTTTTCCGGTCTTCATTAGCTTGAGAAATGATCTAGTTTGAATCTTGGTCACATTCGACCTTATTGCCCCTAGTTCAAGGGTTGCCTCCATTTTGGCTATGCAAGCCTTATACTTTGGTTGATTACTGAACATTCTGAATCAAGTTTTGAAAGCTAAGGAGGTCGGACCTCAAGTCGAGAGGGATTCTATACTGTACAATCTCAAGATTAATTCCAGGCATGTTTTCATAGGACCACACAAAAATATTTTTTGAAATCTTTTAACTAAGTGACTAATCACTCGTAGAACCAATCTAGGACCAAGCCAGGACCCTTCTCAGTACCCACATTAACAAAAATGATCTTATTTATCAAGGGCTTGGCACACCTCTCTTCCTGTCAGTCAATCAAAGTTTGCAAATTCTAAGGAATTTCTTTCTTTTCGTTTTTATCAGAGTTTTGGATAAAAGTTTTATAATTTTTGGTCAATGCAATGAATTAAAGGCATAGAGAAGTAGGCAGAATCTATGATACTTTTATTTTTAAAAAAACTACAAATGAGCGATGGCAACAGACTCAAAAGAAAATGACAAAAAAGACCTAGACAGGACATAAATGTCTAGGTTAGCACTCCCAATATCAACTGACTCTAACTCACTAGAATGACTTGAGCCTGTTCCCAACTCTACATACTTGGTGGAATCAAACTTAGACTCAATACTCAATTCAGAACTCAAAATAAAACCATTCTCAAATTGCTAGTCAAAGTGTGGGCCATCGATAACATTCAAACTAAAGCTCGTGCAATGAATAGGTGGTCACTCCCTAATCACAGAAATGGTCAGATTTCTCACAAGTTCTACTTATTTACACTGGTAGACTTTGTAGGATATCAAACTTTTCTGAAGCAATGGTGTTGCAACAACTTAGCAAAAACAATACATAACTTCCAATCAGAACTATGGCAGCACTTTGGCCCAATTCACACAACTGATCATTGTATACCCCACACTGGAAAAAATAAAAAAATAAAAAAAATAAAAAAATTGAACACCACAAACTGACATGCCTGAACCACTATTCAGAATTTGAGAATCCCAGATCTCATACATTGTACATAGCAGGAAAAAGAACAAACACCCCTATGGAGGGTAAAGTTATTCTGTCCTAGCTTTGATATGATCTAGGGTTTCACTATTCAAACAAGCGGCATCACACATCCTAGAAATAAGAGAGCATCTTGTCCTAATTTCGAAAGGTACTATAACTCACTATATGTACAAGGTTGGCTCTACTTTAGGAGTTGAATTCAATGTGACATTACCAAAGAGTCCTTTGGGTCATAACCAATGAAGATCCCAGGAAATCAAAAGAGTCAATATAGCCTCTCTTCGAAGTCTGAGAACCTTAGATAGTAGAGCTTAGATAGTATAGCTACTTTTTTGACAGATCTCAAAAGGTTATAACACAAGGCCTCAAAAGTAACGTACAAGCGCGCCTGTGCTCCCAACAGTATTTGGGCAACACGGGGACTTTAAATGCACCCATGCATGCAATGCAATAAACATATAATTGAAAACAAAAGTCATACCATGGAGTTCGAGTCAAGGTTTCATAAAGTCCTCAGTAGAGCCACTAGAAACTGTGACATGCCCAGGGGGTACCCGTGCGCGTAAAACAGTTCGGACCCTCGATTTCTTTGATCTAGTCTGACGAGTGCAATGTGAAACATAGATGAGAGTCCAAATTTGGCAACCTTATAGAAAATCCATTTTAATACAAAATTATTGCCACAAATGGACTACATCACCAGATCTTAGAGTCGTCACATAATGTTTTGGAAAAATTAGGAAACCTATGACTCGTGCCAAGGCTACTGTTCATCGTCACTAAAAATGCTTGACTTGGAACCTTAGGTATGAGAGGGGAATGTCATTATTGAGCACCCCCGCTCACTCGATCAAAAGATCGGCCTATACTAAAGCATGATATGAATTTTATTTTCTTTATATGTTCATGTTCCAATTATTAATAAATCCTAAAATTTACTATGTGAAGCATACAAGTATAGATTATGCCATTCATTTTGGAACAATTTGATTTCATATATTTTGAAAAAGTTTTGAAGATGTACAACTCAATGAAATTGAGTTTATAAACATGAAATCAATTTATTTCAAATTAAGCGACACAACCTCCATTCGTTGGCATTCATACAGTTATATCAAGTAAGCAAGTAGCCTCATGCCAGGATCGTAAAATGTTAAGAAAAACATACACAAGCAGGATGCTAAAGCATAAAAACTTACATTGTTACTGACATCCCGCAAACAACTATAAAACAAAGTTAGCAAAATATGCTTGATCTTATACACAAAATTCTAATGTAATTCACACATGAAATGCAACTAAAGATTCGGTTTCTAAGATATGACATGTGAATCATCTCAAGAACATGATGTAGCGCACATAATCACATAGGAATTGATTAAATCTACAAATTCAAATTTAGCAGAATCAAGATGCAAAAAACATGGATACAAAGCGTGGATATAATATTAAAAAAAAATGATGCTTATGCACAAATAAGGAAAGCAAGTAACAGAACGGGAAAGAAAAAAGTGGGGTGGAGAATTATTACAATTCGTTTAGATATTACAACCCCAAATAAAAGAAGGGGAGGAGAAAACAAATATTATGACAAATATATATATATGTATAAATCCTCACAACTCTTAAATTAAAAAGGAAATAAAAAGATGCCTCGGAGATCGATCGTCGTAAATGATTCTGTTTGCTGCTTGGAGATTGCTCTATTTTGCTAAAAAAAGAACTTAATTTTGCGGGAGCACTATTCATCCCGGGAGCACTATTTATTGCCGAAAGTACTATTCACCTTTTTTGGCCATTATTCATCTTATTAGGCATTTTTCGCCTTCGGTTACTATTCATTGCCGGAGGTACTATTCATCATTGGGGTTACTATTTACCTCTAGAGATTACTATTCACAGCTGATCACTATTCATCCTGTGGGGTCGCATTTTTCGGGAAAATGATGAATTTTTTTAATTTACAAACTTTCTTCTGATCACCCTCAAGGTTGTGGATTGTGTTGTCAATTCTTAATTCAAAATTCAGAATTTCAACTTTAATGGTTAGGTTGGACGTATTGGAAAAAAAGGTTTTGTTTAGAAAAATAAAAGATCTAATATTTTCTTTTTCCCTCTCTTACGAAAACTTTTTTTTTTCTTTCTTCTTTATGATTTTTTTTCCTGTCAACTCTCTCTTTCTGATTCTTTCCCTCAATTCTTCTTCTCTCCCCAATCCTTCCCCCCTCTCTCTCTTTCTCTCTCTCTCTCTCAATTTATAGAAAATAAAATCAAGAAAATGAAAAAATAACAAACGGGCTATCATAGAGACTTCTCTAACTGCCTTGGTGCCTGAATGGCCTACAACCGGGCTATCATAGCTCCCAGCTCAACCCAATGTCTAAGAATGATGGACTTAGCTTGGCCCAATTTACTCACATAAATTACCCTCTCAATTGCCACTTCATTTCTTCTGCGAAGCATGATTGGGATTTATTGTCTTCTGACTGTGCTAAGATATTCAATTTGACCGTACCAAAATGTTCGATCCAACCGAACTAAAACGTGCATGCCAACCGACCCAAGATTAGCTTGGTTTTCAGAAATCGTGTCGGTCGTACAGCCCGTCGTCCTATGTACCTGACGTCGTGTCCTTACTAGGACACGTGGCATGTGCCGATTGCCCCTTCGTACTGTAACAGTCATCTCACATTGCCAAAAAAATTGAAAAGACCCGCCGTTTTGCCTCCATTACGTATTCAACCCCTTAACTTCGAACAGTCACCATTTACCGTTCATTTTCTAGCCCAAAAAATCCTAGTAATCAAACTCTAATTCTGCACTTGTTTGTGTTCAAGCCCTAGTACCGTCGTTTTCACCATCAAATCAAACTCAACACTCTTGCTGGAACGCTATTTGCAGATCAGCATCATATTCTCTACTCAAAACCTGTAAGTTTTATGTTCTTTCGAACACTCCATATGACTCTTCATGTTTTTAGTGTTTTTAGTATTACAAACTGTGACAACCCTCACTACTGTTTACTGATTAACCACTGATTACTGCTAAACTGAGACTGATTATGATAAGTAATTGAATCGACTGAAATACTGAATTGACTTATTGAATGTACTAGTTTAAATGCATTTATATCTGTTCGACTGTTAAGTTATCTGTTCATGTTTTATGTTTTAAACTGCAAATTGAAGGCCTTATCGGCGGCCAAATCTGAAATTGATTAGTGATATGTATTAATCATAATTTATGTGATTTTATGGTATATTTAATTGAAATTTGATTTGGTATGATTAAATTAGATTAAATAAAGGTAAATTACGAGAGTTGGATTTAATCACCATTTTACCATTTAGTGGCCTATCTCTACACAAATTGAGCCTTGATTCTATATCACTTCTTCAGCCACTTTGAGTGCTATAGCCGACCAAGAGAGAAGAGAGGGAGAGTGTGAGAGAATTGAGTTGTTCTTGCTAGTTTTGCTTGGAGACTTGAAGAAATTGTAGAGGATTTATGCAATTGAGCTTATATTCTTGAAATTGAAGACTTGAGGTAGGAGACTCACCCTTTTAATTGTGTATTCAAGTGAGTTCTTGCATGTTTCATGGTAGATAGAAGCCTAAGGTCATATTTTGGTTCAAGATTGTTGAATAGAAGCTTATCTCATGCATGCATGTTTATATCGTAGCATTTTGAGGTTGAATACATGGAATTTGGTACATGCATGTTCATATTTTTGCATTGGACCATGAATTCATCTTGGTTTTGAAAGAATTGGCTCATTTGAGCTAGTATTTGAAGCTTTGAAATTGTTGAATTCGTGTATGTTACACATTCATCATGTTCTTGAAGTGTTGTTTGAAATTGGATTTAATTGAACTACCTTTGGGTTTTGATTTCTCAAATTGATCTTTGAAACATGTTATACTATGAGTTTACAAGTGTTTTCCAGAAAATTAGCCCAAGATGATCGAATTTGAGGCATTTAAACTTGGTTTTGAGCTTGAGATTCAAATCTGGAATTTCCAGAATTTGGACTCACGCTCGAGCGGGGAAAGTGGAGCTTGAGCGTGAAATTCATGCTCCTAGCACTTTGCATTGTTTTGCAGTCCACTCGAGCGGAATATTGGACGCTCGAGCGGGGACTTGTGTCACACGCTGGAGCGGGTGTCGAGCGCCTATCGAGCGTGATTTTCGCACATCCAATACTTTTGCCATGTTTTGCAGTCCGCTCGAGTGTGGGAAGTGACGCTTGAGCAGGGAACCTTTGTCTGCATGTCCGCTCGAGCAGGGAAAACCACGCTTGAGCGGGACCCTGTTTTTCTAAAAATTCTGAAAATGTTTTTAAAGTGCATCTTTGCATCCTCATTTCATTCTAGGCATTCTTAGGCCTAGTTTAAAGCATCTTAATGAGGATATAGATGTAAAACCGCACTGAGTTTAAGTAGGGATTGATTCCCAAATGTGAACTTAGTGTGTGTTCATCCTGTAAACTGTGTAGGGTTGGCATCCGGAGACGCGTACTAGCTTATCTGTAGCCCATAACTCTGTGAGTAACAACTGTGTAAAGATATGTTCAAATATGAATATCTTCTGAATGGTTAAACTATACTGTTTCTGAATTGATACTGTTAACTGAATGAATATATGTCCTCTATTCTCGAATCAGACAGTGGCATCCATAGCAACTACTATTATCAAGTATCGCCATCGTTACAAAGATCTCTGTTAGTTCCTATCTTGGAACTTCTGTTTACTGTTATGATGGCCATCATTGACTGCTCGGTCTTTCAAGACCTACCGTTATCAGATCGTTTCGCTAATGGATATACCACATATGACTGTTATGACTGAATGATTGATATACTGAATCAATTGACTGTTTTCAATACTAAAAGGACAATCATTCTTAACCTCTTTACGCATTATGTTATTCATTGGGCTTTAGCTCACTGCTCATATATATATGTAGGCGTGCAGGCACCGGACCGTTGCTAGGGGCGTTGGGTTAAGCTCCTGTTTTGTCAAGCCAACCTTGGTGCCTCACTGCGAGGTTCCAGAACTGTTCAAACCAAGGCTGTTTGGGGTGTTTTAGATTTCCCATTTTTAGCTCTGTTTGTTTATGATCTGTATAGACTGGATGTTTTTGTACTGTACTGTCTTAATAGGGATTAAGTCCCTATCCTGAATGATTATAAATGTTATGTACACTGTTTTGGTACTGACTGTATATGGATGTATATATACTGTTTATGTGTATATGTATGAAAAGTCTTTTGGCATACAGACTGTCACAGCTCATTGGACATCTTTTAATTACTGTTTTGGCTTCTGCCATGCACCTATACTTTGTAATACTGTCTTACTGTTAAGCAGGCCTTCGGTAATCACGGATTACTGGCTGGTTACGGTGCTAAACCCATAGGGGCGGGTTTGGGTCGTGACACAAACCTATCATAGTGATACTGCAATAGTACATTCAGTATTGTTTATGTGCAAAAAATGAGTTGAAAGCTAAATTAGCTTCCCAAACTTTGCACCTTAGGAAGAATTCCCCATCACTAGAACTGCAATCGAACAAGAACTTTGGCTTTGATCCAAAATCGCACTGAAACCGAGCTACAAACCTGTTTGTGCTCACTTAGATGTATCTCGCCGAACTAGGAGAACATCATCCAAACACGATTGGGCTCCCACTTGGCCCTTTACATGGACCGAACTAAAAACTCACCCTTTCTTAGGACCAGGCAAAAACCTTGCCATACCGAGCTACACGTCGCACACACTCTCAAGGCCAAGCAAACTAATTTACACTGATGCCTTAGCCAGATCACTAGCTGGCCATAACACATTTTATGTTCTTCACTGGGCAGACTTTAACTAGGCTTATTCAGGCACACCAAACACTACAACACCGGGCTAAGCAGCCGAGCAGATATTTATAAACACACTAAGGCCATACCCATGGGCAAATATTGGTTCCTCGTGAGTTCGCCCGATGCTATGGTCGAGTTTCGAAGGGACTACCATATCCCTAACGATGTACAATTTACCCTAGCCAAGCTAGACACCACACCATGGGGCAAGCCTGGTTTCGTTCCTTTTATCCTTATATTCATCGTTGAGGCTAGGCTTTGGTTCTCTGTCCAGCCCCTTATCTGCTAGTTTCTCAGGCAAACCAAATTGTGTCCTAGTCAATTATCCACCAATACGTACAGAATAATAAATGGAATCGCCGAGCTAAACCGCCGTCTCGGTCTCAACCTTGGATTGGCCGAGCTATTTCACCAATATTTACTCAGCCAAAATGAAGATGGTTGGGTTCATTACCTTCGAATCAGAAAGGGCCTAGAGAAAATCGTTAAGCGCACACCAAACAAGGATCTAAACGACAACGTTTTCTCTAGGTCTCTGGCAGTTTCAAAGACTGTGAGGCCCAAATACCGGGCTACAATATCAACTGGAATAAAAGGACCCTTAGTGAGCATAGCTCAGTTGTTTTTGTTTTTTAGAAAATTGTATCATTATGAAACCGTGCTAATACTTGGTTATTTTTGCAGATCTGAACCGGTTGAAGGCAAACTATGCCCACGCTAACCAAGCCACACTACGAGCTGCCTTACGGTACCGTCACCGCACTTGGACCGAGCTGTTAGGAGTTGTACCGTCACCGCACTTGGACAGAGTTACAGACTTCTTGCTTGAGTCTTCACCTAAACCTGATCCCAACCTACCCCAGATCAACCTTATTCCCCTTACAGAAGAGCAAGAGATGGCCAAAAGGAGGGTTGTGCGAGCTCTTATCACCGAATAGACCTCCACCGAAGTCCAACCGAACAAGCGCCCTCCGATCAATTGCGCGAGACAATCGTCGCCCTTCCTACTACTAGGGCAACAACATCTTAGCAAAGTAAGTCTGCTCGCACCTCGTCGACCAAACAACAATGTAACAACCCCGACCTCTAATTTACGTTAATTCGTGGTTAAATAAGCTTAATCAGTAATTAAGAGAAATTTTGAATTAAATTGCATGTGTGTGTTGCCTTATTTGTGTTTATATCTGTTTAACGTAAAAAGCCTTATTCATGTTTTTGTTACGAATTACGAATTGAAAGCCTTATCAGCATCCGATTCACTTAAAATTTGGTTCGAAATGATTAAATTAGAATAATTAATGCCAATATGAATAGCTTAAGCCAAGGTTAATTAATCACCACTAAGCAAGCCTATATAAGGCTTAAGATGGTTAGGGAACATGACTCACACTCTCATTTTATTATCTTTGAGGCAACAAAATGTAGAGAGAGAGAGGGAAGAATAGATTGAGCTCAACTAGGGGAATTCTTGGAGAATCAAGCTTGAACCCTTTGAAATCACACCTTAGGTATGAACATCTCCCTTAAATCTTGGAAATGAGGTACATAGGAAGTGAATTCATGAGTCATGTAAGAATATTTACATGAAATTGAAGAGAATAAGTTAGAATTATGTCAATCATGGAAGAAATGAGCTAATTGTATACATGCATGCATAATTCATGGATTTTGAGTTTTGATTTCAACAAATTCTTACATGCAAGAGCCTATTTCTGTTGAATTATGGGAGCTCATTGTGGTTTTACACCTTAACACTTTATTTGTACATGTTTGGGAGGATTTGAGTTCATGATAACAATGTGTATTTATATAATTCAAGTTTGTTTTGAAGAATTCACT
Organism: Camellia lanceoleosa; assembly: GCA_025200525.1. Classification (NCBI taxonomy): domain Eukaryota; kingdom Viridiplantae; phylum Streptophyta; class Magnoliopsida; order Ericales; family Theaceae; genus Camellia; species Camellia lanceoleosa. Next base: position 59,599,446 of record CM045771.1, on the reverse strand, counting down.
TGCTTTTGGGCCTTGATTTTGTGTAATGATCCCTAATTCCTGATGTTTTCCAAGTTTACACAAGTTTCCTTAAGTTTTTGGCCTAAGAAAACATAATTTACAGCTTTGAGGTCGAGTTTGAAGCTTGAAAGCAATTCTGTAAATTCCAGAATTCTGCTTCCACGCTCGAGCGACAAATCCTGTGCTCGAGCGACCACTTTTATTTTTGCATTTTCCTTTGAGCAACCAAAAGTCCACTTAAGCGTAAAATGCATACTCCCAGAAGTTTGCGTGTTTTGTAGACCGCTCGAGCGACAAAAGTTGCACTTAAGCGAGGGCATGAGTCTCATGCTTGAGCAAGCGTTGAGCGAAAAAATCAAGTAACCAGTATTTTTGCAAAGTTTACAGGTCGCTTGAGTGAAGGAATGTGCGCTCGAGCGACCACTTGCATTTTGCATGTCTGCTCGAGTGAAGAAAGCTACGCTCGAGCGAGACCGCTGCTTTTAGTAATTTTTGTTAAGTGTTTTCAAGTGCATTTTAGCATCCTCATTACATGCTAGGCATTCCTAGGGCAAGATTAAGACACATAATGAGGATAAGAAGTAGAAATACACCAAGATAAGAAAGAATTAAGTTACTGTTTCCGGGTGTGTAATTCAGTACGTGTTCGTTTTGAACCTGTGTAGGTCACGCACCGCAAGATATCTGAATTGCCTACTCTATTCGTCTACTTGGAGCCATCTGTTATTTGTGAGCAATAACTCTGTAAAGTTATGTTTGACTTTAATTATTTTCTGATGATATGAATGATCGATTTTCTGAAATGCTATGTTTTGAATGAATGAATGATTATCCAAGTTTCTGAAATATATTCGTAGCATCTTTAGCATCATATGATATGCGTCCCTTCATGGGTCATCAGAGTGCTTTTATGGCCGTCCCTTTATGGGTCATCGGAAATGTCTCTGTACACATGAGTCATCAAAATGCCTTTGTGGCCGTCCCTTTATGGGTCATCAGAAACGTCTCTGTGCACATGAGTCATCGAAATGCCTTATGACTGTCCCTTTAAGGGTCATCGGAATGCCTTCACAGTCGTCCCCTCGTGGGTCATCGAATTTGTTAATGCTAATGGATATGCCACGTATTATAATGTGTAATGTATGAACTTTGATCACGAATACGAACATATATAAAAATCTGTTTTTGATTTGAAATCTGAATATGCATTAGACTCTGTATTTGCATGGACATCATTCAGTAAACTCCTTACTCTGTTATTATTCACTAGACTCCAACTCACTATTTATATTATGTATGTAGGTGATCGGGCACGTGACTAGGCCCAGAGTTGATAGCCTAAGATTCCGTTTTGTCAGCTAGCCTTTGTGCCTCCCGAGGAGGTTCCAGATTAAGTCAAATCTAGTGGCTGTGTTTTTATGAATGTATAAGACTTTGTTTCTTTTGATTTACGGACAAGTTTGCTGTTTATGTGTACATAGAGTGACGTGTAAATACTGTATCTTTTGATGTCACTCGTATGATTATAAAAGTTTAAGATTATCTATCCCATGCATATTCTCATAGCTCGATGGACTGTACATATTTTATGTATTTGCTTCCATAGCCCCTAATTATATGTTATTATGTTAAGAAGCCTTTGGTAATCCAAGGATTACTGGCTGATTACGACACTGAACCTATAGGGGCGAGTTTGGGCAGTGACAAACAATGTTTGGTAGATAAGAAAGAGACCACGCTTCTTGATCCCGTGCTACCGAACCCAAAGCCTGCCCATTCTAACTAAGCAGCCCCTTCTTTCCCACCAGCATGGGCACCAGCCGTGTCCTACAAAAACCGCGCTGTGTCCACCAAAGATTCATTGGTTACTGAGAAGGACCGCATGCTTGCTTTTAACCTTTCAAAAAGCCTCTGTTTGCCAGCAGACATGGAACATCATGACCACTTGACTGAACTCAAGGTCATTCAGTCGGCTGCCAAGTCAACGATGCTTGTAAGTATTCTATCCATTTATTTACATCTATTTTGTCCAAGTATTTGCTCAGTTTATCCTAACAACTCTTACTCTAACCACAGGCCATGCAAAAAAGCCACGTAACCCACAAGCGTGTGCTTGAACTATGAAAAACAGCGCAGTCGACCATAGCTGATGCTGATGCTAAGACAGCTGAGCTGAAGGAGGTAAAGGCAAAGCTGGCCGAGTTGGCTGCTAAAAATGAAATACTGGCTAAGCTAGTCAATGCAACTAAGTGTAGACCACCCGGAACTCGCTCCGCGCGTAAGGGCGCGAATTGTAGTTCTAGCTACTACAATTCGAACTCCTGTCACGATTCTGAATCTAATCTCACAAAGTGCAATGTAAGACTGATAAATCACCAAAGAGTCAAAATCTGGCAAATCGTTTTGGAAAATCGATTTTAATCAAAAAGCGCCAAACATGGACTGTTTTGCCAGATTTCAGAGTCGCCACCTAAATGTTTTGTTTTGGAAAATTTAGGAAACCCTGACTCGTGCCTAAGGCCATGTGTCCGTCATTACCAAAGTTGCATCGGCTCGGGAACTTGGATACGAGAGGGGAAGGTCCTGAAATGAGCACCCCCGCTCGCCCGATCAAAGATCGGTCTCTACTAACATGATATGTTGTTTTTGGAAACACATGTGTTCTTATTCCGGTTTATTAGCTAACCTTACTATGTGATGCGTACAGCATACAAGTATAGACTCAATCACACGGATTGGAACAAAACAACTCATGTTTGTTTTTTAAAGTGGTTTGAAAGTGCTACTCGCAAGTAGGCTAAAGCACGAATTTGCCACCAAACAAGGTGGGCTTAGAAAAACATGATTTTGCCACTTCGAGTGGGCTTAAAACTCACAATCATCGAGTTGTTCCAATCCAGGCAATCAAGCCTCCACCCACAGGCATTCAAACAGTTATAGCAGTTAAACACATAGCCTCATGGCAAGCATGCTGAACATGGCAACACTTACACGCATGCAAAGATGCTAAAGCGTAAAAGCTTACCTAGTACTCCGAGCCAAAACAAAAGCTATGTTAGAAATTAATGCATGACCCTAGCTATGTCAAGAATGCCTAATGCAACACATGCAAAATGCAACTAAGATAGGCTTAGTTATTCTAAGATGTCATGTGAATGCAACTAGATAACATGTATTCAAATTGGTATTGAAATACAATACAGTTTGTATGATACGCCGAGCTCGATGCATATAAAACAGATAAATGGATACACGCATGCAAAGCATAAGTATGCTAATCGAAACATGCCCTAAACTAACCATAAAAAGCTGATAAGTAAAAGGGAGAAAGAAATGGGGTTGGAAGACATGCATCATACACGCACACTTATTACAGCATTATGCCCTTTCGATGGAGGGTCCGAATAATAAGCTAACTAGCTACGCTAATTAAACTAATTATTATAAACCAACTAATTAACCATGCTATTCTAGCTAATTAATTATTACAAAACTTTAACTAATTAATCAAATTAATTAAGTTACAAAACCAACTAAGTAAGAAAAAGAACCTAAATTAGGTTGCCACAGCTCTGCCTCGGAATAATGAATGATGCATGCTCGGTTTCCTTGCTCGAAAATCCATTACTATGCCCAGAATTGTCTTTGTTTGCATTTCATTTGATCTCAGAACACTACTGTCACGACCGAAACCCGCCCCTATAGGTTTGGCACCGTAACCGGCCAGTAATCCGAGGATTACCTACGGCCTCTGAACAGATTAACAAAATATTAGGGGCTAGCGGAAGCAAATAATAATATACAACGTCCATTGAGCTGTGCAAACTTATATGAGACAGAAAAATTTTAAACTTTTTATATACATATATACACATCATCTTCACGTCATAATATATAAATACAGATTAGGCAGGAAGGGACTTAGTCCCTTTTTAAAAAAAAAAAAAAATATTCATGACTAGAAGAACCAAACAAGAAACATGACTTAAACTTTAAATTACATAACGACAACACTTAACATATCCGGAACCTCCACGGGAGGCACATAAGTTGGCTGACAGAACAGATTCTAGACAGATGCCTCTAAGCCTGGTCACGTGCCTGATCACCTACATACATAAATAATACAGTAAGCCAAAGCCCAGTGAATAATAACAGAGTAAAGGGTTTAATGAATGATGTCCATTACAGAGTTAGAAATCAGAGTTTTTATCATAAACACAATCTTATCTGAAATAGAGTCTCATGCATATACAGATTTTCCAATCAGAAATAGATTCAGATACATGCTCATATTCATACTCAAATTCATGTTCAGATTTTGCATAAGATCATATGTGGTACACCCGTTAGCTATCAGATCAGGTAGGTCCGAAGACCACAACAGGTAAGTCCGAAGACCACAACAAGTAGGTCCGAAGACCACAAACAAAGTTGGTACCAACAGCCACGGTATTGTTACCCCCGGGCGAGGGCCATCCGGACTAAGGGTGCCACAAATACTTTTCAGAAAACTGGACATTCATTCATTCATTTCCAACATATCATAGCTTTTCAAGAACCAATCATTTCGTATCATAGTATACTGAAAATACATAACATTGAACATATCTTTACAAAGTTATTACTCACAGAGGGCTGCAGAGGCAAATCAGACAAACTGGATATATCAGATAAATTGGGCAGACAATGGCGCGTAACCTACACAAACATATGACATATACACATTGAAATACAACATTACTCCCTTGATTAAACTTGTCTTTCCTAGTCTTTATAGTCCGAAGTTCTACTACATTTATTCTTTCTCATTTAAATAAACCGGGTTCTTATTTCACATATTCCTTCATTACCAAGTCCCTTTTTTCCAAATAGATTGATCCTATACTTGGCTTCTTAAATAATTACCACAAGATCAATGATTCATTCTTTAACTAACTAATCTATATTGATTAGTAGCTTATTATTCTTTATTAAGTCATAAATTTCTTAGAACATTATTCACATGCATGAAATTGACATCAAAATTACTAGTTTTATATCCTTATAAATTTTCCAACTAGTTTCCATAATCTTGAACTTAGCTTAATTTATAGCCCCAATTTAATTCATAACCATAGATGTCCCAAAATATGTTTAATTTAAATAAAATCTCAAATTACAAGTATGGGTTAAAATCTAATTATTAAATCAACACTTTATCTAGTATTAGGATTAATTCTAATTTTCCATAAACTTGATGTTTATAAAACATTTCATTTTTCTCTTCAAAATATGAGATTAAATTAATCCAAATCTTTCAAAATCCATGATGTATGCAATACAAATAGATCCAATTTTATATTAATAACAAAATCAACTTAATCATGAATTACACAAATCAATCTCTTAGAAAATCAACTTAACTCAATTTCTAACCAAATATATAATTCATAATCATGGGTGTTCTAAAATGTATTTAGATTGAATAAAACTTTTCAATTCAATTACATGCATGGATTAAACAAATTCCTAGTTTTCATTATAAAATCAAAACTTTAGGATTAGTTCCCAAATATCCATAGACTTAATTTTAGTTCCAAATCATCATTTCCTTACCAATTTCCTTCTAATTCCATAAAATCGATTTCTAACTCTTTTCTATCACCTTAAATTATGAAATTGAAATTATAAAACTCCTGGAAAAATATTTGCATGTGTGAAATCATAATCAAAATCAAACCATCTACATCAAAATCCCTTTTATTCCAAAATTAAGCTCAAATGTTCATGAATTAATTCTTTAATTTCTCTAAATTACATGCATGCAACCATAAGATTCAAATTCATATAAAAATAATTAATTTCTAAATTAATTTCCATAATCACTAACCTAACCCATTTGCATGGACCAAATCTTTAATAAACCTTGTTGCATGTAATTTATAGAACCCAATTTATGAATGATTCTCAAAATCAAACTCAAACATAAAAAATTTAAAGAACTATAATTCATATTTTCAACCTAATTTGATTAAACATGCAAGACCCAATTTCTATGAATTTATATAATTAATTCTCAACTAAAATCTTGAAAATTCACAATGCATGTAAGAATAAACCAAAAATATGTGAAGGATGAAAAATATCAAACCCAAATAATTAATTTCTAATTTAATTTCCATGATCATGAATCTAATTTAATTTCATCCTCTTTTTGTTAATTTCCTTTTTATTTACATGAAATTGAACCCATTTGTTCTTAAATTAAATTTTTACATGAATTTCTTGCTAGAATTAGGCTTAGATTTCTTACCTAGGACTTCAATTTGCCTTCAAATTTCTTAGGTGTTGAGCCTTCTCTCCCCAAAAGCTTTCTCTCTCATTGCTTCCCAAAGCAAAAATGAATTCAAAGAATTACACTTGCCTCTTGAGCTCACCAACATATACACACACATGCTTCTCTTGTTGCCACCACATTGCACACGTGCACACTTCTAAGCTTTCCAACACATCACATGCACACACACACAATCAGATTCCTTTGCACACCCACTTGGGTTTCTCAGCACATCCATACTTCATTTACACCCATAAATTTACACCTTTCAATTTGTGATTAAAATTAACTTAATTAAGCAACACTTAGTCCTAATAAATTTCAATTAACACATCATTAAATTAATTATGACTAATCATAAATCTCTCATAATTTAATTGATCTAATTGACTTCCATTAGAGCCTAATTAAATATATTTAAATTTGTCAGTTCAAAATCAGATCTTTAATCAATAGCCCAAAAGGCTCCAATTATTAAATCGAACCTATTGCCATCATCAATTTTGATTTCCCAAATCATTTAGGCCTTCAATTTCTGATAAGACTCCAAGTTTCCGTCAATTAATTTACATATTCAAATTGGTCACCCCATAACTAAATTTAATTCGCAATAATCACAATCCTCAATCCTCATAATTTAATCAACTTCAATTAGGACCTAATTAATCGAATCTCAATTCCACTAAACTAAATCGAATATTTAATTAAACTCCCAAATGGGTCCATAATTAAGATTAAATTGATTTAACTTCCCAACTTCACTTCCTTAAGCCATTTGGACCCTTAATTTTTAATTTCAAAATAAACCTTCAATCAAATCATATACGAGTCAGATTTCACAATTCTCATAAATCCCAAATTAAATTATAATACTCGGCAATTAAACTTCAAATCCTCTTACTTAATCAAGTATTAATCATTATACATGATGGGGGCGTTACAACTGCACAAACTCCAAAATGCTTCTGCTCCAACACAAGGACCCTCTGGTGGGCTGCCGACCAGAAAAGGGGGCTGTAGACCACATGTAGACCAGAAAAACTTGTTGTAGGCCAAAAAAAGTGGTCGGTCGACCACCTTTACTAGTCTGCCGACTAGAAATTTTGCCAAACTCCAGTTTTGCTGCAACAGAGAACAAGAAGGGGCATAGCAGTGTATTTGCAAGATATGTGTACACAACCACCCTCCCTATCATTTCTCAAGCTCAAGGGAGTGCGGTACTCGACTCTCGGGCCACCAACCGAGCATAGCAATGCACAATGGCCGAGGAGCCAAGTTTGCACAAGTCAATGTCCATGAATGCACAAATAACACATAAGGGCCTCCACCCTATCATACACAATCAAGGGCGTCGATGACCGAGAAATAAGGCGTATTTCATCACTTCAAGTATGAAATGTGCCACATTCCTCGTGTTTGGATTGACGTCCAATCCAAACACAATGCAACGTAGACAACATGCCTATCTAACAATGTTAATGTGGCATGCACAAGGTTCCATCATATAAGCAATGCATGCATGGCAGGCTAAAGCATCAAAGCAAGTAAAGAGCATCATACAAGAGGCATGCAGTACAATGCCCAATGGACTTAAACCAACTATGGACAGAGCTCCACCATGCCAAAACAAAGGCCAAAACATGCTGAAAAGGAGGCCCAAAAGCTTATACAAGCATGTATACACATTGTCTCACAAATAAGGTATGAAGACACAACTCTCAAACACATTGAAAGAGTGACAAATGTGAGAGTGTATCTACACTATATGCACTGAAATCATGTGTGAAATTGTCACGACCCAAACCCGCCCCTATAGGTTTAGCGACGTAACCGGCCAGTAATCCGTGGATTACCTACGGCCTCTGAAGACATTAACAAATATTAAGGGGCTGTGGAAGCAATAATGTAAAATAAACAAAGTCCAATGAGCTGTGATGACATACATGGGACAGTAAATTTAAAAACTTATTTATATACATAAACATGCTAGTTAGGTACATCCATATGCACAAAATATTTACATAAGTACATCCCAAGATTCAACTTAACAAAACAAGTACAAAGACTAGCATGAGGTGCAAAACTGCCATAACATCAGGCCTCAGGCGGAACCTTCTCGGGAGGCGCAACAGGTGGCTGACCAAAAATGAAACAGAAGGCCATCAACTCTGGCCAGGGTCTTGTGCCGGCTCACTTACATATATAATATAAACTGTGAGCGAAAGCCCAGTGAATAATAGCAGAGTAAAGATTTTAATGAATGATGTCCAACACAGAGTTAGAAATCAGAGTTTATATCAGAGACACAATCTTATCAGAAATAGGGTCTTATGCATTTCAGATTTCCAATCAGAAACAGATTCAGATACATGCTCATATTCGATTTCATATTCGTATACAGATTTTGCATAAGATCATATGTGGTATACCCATTAGCTATTAGATCAGGCAGGTCCGAAGACCACAACAGGCAGGTCCGAAGACCACAACAAGCAGGTCCTAAGACCACAACAGACAGGTCCGAAGACCACAACAGGCAGGTCTTAAGACCACAACAAAGTTGGTACCAACAACCATAAAGGTCCATATCTTGCGCGCAAGTAGCCATGGTATTGTTACCCCCAGGCAAGGGCCATAGGCCACGGTATTGTTACCTCCGGGCGAGGGCCATCCGGACTAAGGGTGCTACAAATACTTTTCAGAAAAACTGGACATTCATTCATTCATTTCCAACATATCATAGCTTTTCAAAGAATCAATCATTTCGTATCATAGTATACTGAAAATACATAATATTAAACATAACTTTACAAAGTTATTACTCACAGGGGGCGTTGATACAAGTAGACGAAATCAAGAGGGTCAAACGGATTGCGGCACGTGACCTACATAACACATTACGGATACACTCTTTGAAACACGCTCTCCAATCGTACAAAACTTACATCAACGATTCTAAGTGTGTACCTAACCCCTTACCCTTAGTATGGAGTCTTAATCATGGCCTAGGAATGCCTAAGATGAAATGAGGGTGCAAAATTGCCTTAGAAAACATTTTTCAAAAGTTGCTGAAAATAGGAGCCTCACTCGAGCGAGCTTCCAAAATCAAAGGCTTCGCTCGAGTGAGAAATCCTTCGCCGGCGATGCTGTCAAACGATAAAAAATCTTGGATCTTTGTGTTTTTACGTGCGATGGTCGCTCGATGCTCGCTCGAGCGGAGCCCTGGACAAAGGTGCACGCTCGCGCGCGGAAGCCAAATCTGGAATTTCCAGATTTGCCTTCCAAGTTCGAACCAAGCATTCTTCAACCAAAAACTCAACCTCTTGGGCCCAAATTCTGGAAAAACACTTTAAACACATAGTATATCAAGTTTCAAAAGCCAATTTGCAAATTCAAGGGCCATGAGTGAGTCAATTGAGCATCATTTCCATAAATCTTCATGAACAAAGTTTAAACCAACATGCAAGAACTCAATTGAATTTCAAAGCTCCAAACCATGATCAAATGGTCAATTTGGTGGAAAAACATGATGAATACATGGACTCTAACAAAAATATGGGCATGCATGTCAAGTTGTGATGAAAACAAACTCAAACGGCAAGAGTATAAACATGCATGCATAATATACTACCCAATTCCACCATTTCAAACTAAATCTAGACTTTAATCTTCTATAAGTCATGAAAATGTGCAAGAACTAGTTCCATTACATAAATGAGAGGGTGAATCCTTACCTTAAACCCTTAGTTTCAAGTCTAGAAGCTTGATTCCTCCAAGTTGCCTACAATTCCTCCAATTTCTAAGCTAAACCTTGTTGAATCAAGTTTTCTCCTCTCTCATATGTCTTCCACGGTTTGGTCTCTAAAGGAGATGAAGTTGATGTATCAAGTGTTATAAGATTAAAGCATGGCCTAGCAAAGTCCATTTAGTGGCAATTCTGTAATTAAGCTAGGGTCATTATTAAAACATTATTTAATCAGATTTAAGCGTTCCAAATCAAATTTTAATTAAACCTACCATAAATTTACATAAAATCTAACTAGTCCAAAACTCCAATCAATTTCGGAATCAGGCGTCGATAGGGCTTCCAATTTGCAGTTTACAGTTTAAAACACGAACAGATATTCCGACACCGAACAGATAAAAAATAATTCATGCAATGCACATGCACATAAATTCCGGATTTCCTCTTAATTACTATTAGGCATGATTAAGTCCCAATTAGCGTTAATCAGGGTCGGGGTTATTACAGTCTTCCCCCCTTAAAAGAGTTTGGTCCCCAAACTCAAATTACCTTCATTCGAAGCCAACATTTGGTCTAAAGGGAACAAATCCGGATATCTTTTCTTCATGTCTTCCTCGGTTTCCCAGGTTGCATAGGTCCCTCCATGATTTTGCCAATCTACCTTAACCAACGGTATTGCTTTGTTCCTCAACCTCTTGATCCTTCGGTTCACAATCTGGATAGGCCTTTCTTCATAGGTGTAGTCATCCTTCAATAATACGTGTGTCGGTTCGATAACGTGGAGCAGATCTCTCAAATATTCCCGTAGCATCGATACATGGAAGACATTATGCATATGTTCCATCACCGGAGGTAAGGCTATTCGGTAGGACACTGGATTGATCTTTTCAAGAACTTCGTAAGGTCCAACATACCTCGGAGCCAATTTTCCTTTAACACCAAATCGGGTTTGACCCTTCATCGGGGTCACCTTAATAAATACATGGTCCCCCACTTCATACTCCCTTTCTCTTCTTCGAACATCAGCATAGCTTTTCTACCTACTTTGTGCAGTTTTCAAACGCTGCTGTATCAGTTTCACTTTCTCAGTTGTTTCTTGTACAAGTTCTGGTCCCAACAAAGGTTTGTCGCCTACTTCAGCCCAATATACTGGAGATCGACACTTTCTTCCATACAACGCTTCGTAGGGAGCCATCCCAATACTTGAGTGGTAACTATTGTTGTACACAAACTCAACTAATGGCAAATAAGCTTCCCAATTCCCCTGAAAGTCTAATACACACATTCTGAGCATATCCTCTAGAGTTTGGTTAGTTCGTTCAGTTTGGCCATCAGTCTGTGGGTGGTAAGCACTGCTCAGTCTCAATTCTGTTCCCAAGGCCTGTTGCAAGCTTTGCCAAAATCTTGATACAAACTTTGAGTCCCTGTCAGACACAATAGACACTAGCACTCCATGCAGTCTCACAATTTCAGTCATATAGATGTTAGCCAGTCTATCAGCGTTATAAATAGTTTTAACAGGCAGAAAATGTGCAGACTTAGTCAAACGGTCAACTATAACCCAAATAGAGTCCATACCTCGGGAAGAACGAGGCAATCCCACAATAAAGTCCATGGTGATGTGCTCCCATTTCCATTCTGGTATCGGGAGTGGTTGTAACAAACCGGCAGGTCGTTGATGTTCAGCTTTTACCTGTTGGCAATGTAGACATCTAGCCACAAAGTCTGCAATACTCCTCTTCATTCTAGGCCACCAAAAATTCTGTTTCAAATTGTGGTACATCTTCATGTTCCCCGGATGCATAGCAAATTTACTACTGTGAGCTTCAGTCATAACACGTTTCCTCAAATCATAGCAATCATGCACACAAAGACGGTTCTGAAATTTCAACACACCATTTTCAAACATGAATTCGGGCCTCGGTTTCGAATCAAACTCCTTTATAATCTGTTTCAAGTGTTCATCTTCACATTGTTTCTGTTTAATCTTATCAAGAATAACAGGTTGAGCAGATATCAGTCTGTAGACGTCCCCGAACGCATCCCGGGGGAAGGGGAGTGCGAATCCCCCCCCGTTCTGGTTCGATATTGGGTCACTACAGTTCGAAGGACTCAAATGTCACGGTTCTTAATCTCGAACCAAAGAGTCCAAATCCAGCAAATCGTTTTGAGAAAACAGATTTTTTTTGAAAGAAGTGCCAAACATGGACTGCTTTGCCAGATACAGAGTCGCCACCTAAATATTTAAAAATGAAAAATTTAGGAAACCCTGACTCAGTGCCAAAAGGCCACGTGTCCGTCATCACCAAAGCTGCCTCGGCTCGGGAACTTGGGTACGATTGGGGAAGGTTACTTCGTGAGCACCCCCATCGCCCGGTCAAAGACCGGCCTCTACTAACCATGATATCTGTTTTTGAAAACATTGCGAGTTCTTATTCCGGTTATTAGCCTAGGTTACTATGTGATGCGCACAGCATACAAGTATAGACTGAATCGCCTGAATTGGAACAAAACATTTCATGTTTGTTTGTTTGAAAATGGTTTGATGGTGCTACCCGTAGGTAGGCTAAGACGTGGATTTGCCACCCTCGGGTGGGCTTAGAAAACATGATTTTGCCACTATCTAGTGGGCTTAAAACAAACATTTGATAAATTGTCCCACTCCAAGTAACCCAACCTCCACCCACAGGCATTCAAGGCAGTTATATCACATAAGCATTTAGCCTCATGGTAAGCATGCTATCATGGCAGCACTCACACGCACGCAAGGATACTAAAGCATAAAACTTACCGGGTACTCCAAGCCAAAACAGAAGCTTGTTAGAAATCCATGCATGGACCTAAGCATACTGAAATGTCTAATGCAACACATGCAAAGATGCAAACTATAGCAGGCTCGGCTATTCTAAACATGGCATGTGGAATGCTACAGCTAACACATATTCAACTTGGAATTGAAATACAAATGCAGTTTGTATGATGAGCCGAGCCCGGTGCGTGCAAAACAGATGAATGATGCAAACATGCTGTCATACTGTATGCTAATTGAAATATGCCCTATATCTAACCATCATAAGCGGGTAAATAAAAGGCAAGAAAGAAGTGAGGGTTGAAAGACATACATCACACTCACCCACACTTATTACAATTATGCCCTCGCGCAGAGGGTCCGAATATATAATAATACAGTCCGAAATAAAAGAATAATACAGTTCGAATAAATATACAGGTTCCTAATTAATTATCAAATTAAATAAGAAAAAAACTGTAAACTGGCATGCAAGCCAGGGGGCTGCCTTGACTCCGCTTCGGATAATGAAATGATGCATGTTGAGCTGCTTTGCGCGGAAATCCACTGGGATACCCCAATTAGCCTCTGTTTGCAATGTTTCTCGAAATGCGTGCCAGACTCCGAAAAGTTGTTGATTTTTCATTTTGCTGCAACAGAGAGCAGGAAAGGGGCATAGCAATGTATTTCACAAATATATGCATGCCTCGATCCTCGTGCCACCAATCACGCATATCGATGCATGATGGCCGAGGAATCGGATTGCACAACTCAATATAGGATGAATGCACATGAATGCTACAACAAAACCTAACTCCATCATGGGTAATCCGGAGTGTCGGTGACTTGGGAATTGAGATCTGTTCCGTCACTCGGAGTACGGAACGTGCCTCGTTTCCCGTACTTGGGCTAACTCCTATCCCGAACACGATGCAATATGCATGATATGTATGAAATGTAGCTAATATGCAATCCTAACATACACAATGCTATGAAAATGAGATGCCTCGAAATGCGTGCACGCGGGCACGCAAACCGAGGCGATGATCCTAAGGCATGAAATGGCATATGCAATGCAAATTGGACTTACACTAACATGAGAAGGCCTCAGCCATACTCACATAAGAGGCCGTCGGATGAAAATGAGCTACCTCGAAATGCGTGCACGCGGGCACGCAAACCGAGGCAATGGCACTAAAGCATGAAATGGCCTGAAATATGATATACAATGAGACTAAAATGTGATGTCTCGAAATCGTGCTTACAGCACGCATAAATCGAAAAAATGGCATACGGAATGCAATAGGACTAAAATGAGATATGCGAATGCAATATGGGCTTACACCAACATGAGAGAGCCTCAGCCACACTCACATAAGAAGTCAGAGGATAAAAGTGAAGTGCCTCGAAATGCGTGCACACGGTCACGCAAACTGAGGCGATGGCATACAGAATGCAATGATGCTAAAATGACATACAGAATGCAAAATGGACTTACACCAACATGAGTGAGCCTCAGCCACACTCACATAAGAGGCCGACGGATGAAAATGGGCTGCCTCGAAATGCGTGCACACGGGCACGCAAACCGAGGCAATGGCATACGGAATGCAATGAGACTAAAATGGCATACAAAATGCAAAATGGACTTACACTAACATGAGAGGGCCTCAGCCACACTCACATAAGAGGCCGACGGATGAAAATGAAGTGCCTCGAAGTGCGCGCACATGGGCACGCAAACCGAGGTAATGGCCCTAAGGCATGAAATGACATGAAAAATGATATGCAAACATGCAAATGGAATTTCAGCACTCACAAATGATGCAAAACAGTCCTGAAAGGTGGGGAAATGACACCAAATGCACGGAATGGTCCCGAAATGCGATATTAAGCACCCGAAATGACCTACAGCCATACTAAACATGCATGATTGGTACATGACATGAAAAAAAGTAGCAAGGAAGCCCCAAGAAAAGCATTTTCCAGTTTAAAACATGGCCAAACAGCAAGCATAGATAAGGCAACAATGGCATAAAAAAATGGCTCCGCAAGGGAGGCAATGAAGCAAGTGATACATGAAATGCCCAAACAGCAAAATACCCTTCTACAACACTGATGAGGGACTAAAAATATGCACATTTACAGCAGATGACATCCCCCAAATCAGTATGCAAACATGCTCAAAATGCAATGCAAGAACTAGGATACATAAGGCTATAACATA
The DNA here is from genome assembly GCA_025200525.1 of Camellia lanceoleosa. Taxonomy (NCBI): domain Eukaryota; kingdom Viridiplantae; phylum Streptophyta; class Magnoliopsida; order Ericales; family Theaceae; genus Camellia; species Camellia lanceoleosa. The sequence goes on along the minus strand of CM045771.1, from coordinate 59,584,367 downwards.
AGGTGCCCCAAAAATTCATTAAACCAGCAAAGACCCTTAATGAAATATGTCAATAAGATCAAAATATGACTCTTTCTAGCTCTGATGATGGCCGAAAATAGAAGCTAGATAAGCTTAAAAAAGCATGCAAAAATGGGGGTCAAAGAGGGGTATAATGACAAGTATAACATGGAGACCCCCAACAAGGTTGATCCCTTCTAAAATGTTGTAGAGGAATAGAAAATAAGCCTACACACAGTTCATGACATGCTCCGAAACAATTTACATATAGGCCAAACAAATCATGCAAATTTACGGTAAATAGGAGAGATTATGAAGCAAGTGAAAGATAGGGGGCCCAAACAGAGTTGAGCCCTTCTTCAATGTTGAAGAGGAGCTCAAAATAGGCTCACTTATAGTTTACATTATGCTCGAAAACAAATCACTCATAGGCTAGAAATTTCATGCAAAATATTGTCATACAAGAGGATATTGAAGCAAGTACCAAATAGAGGGCTCAAACAGGGTTGAGCCCTTAAACAAACATGAAATATGGCTCAAAATAATGACCTTTTCAGTTCTGGTCGGAGCCCAAAACAGTAATTAAATAGGCCTAAGAAATGGAGCAAGAAAGTGCTACAAAAGAGGGAAATTGACACTTACCCTTGAAGACCACACTTTTGCTACCTCTTGGCCAAGGAATGTTGCTTCTAAGCCTCTGAAAAACCTCTCCTTGCTTCTGGAAATGGAGTGGTGATGGTGGTGCTTGATGATGATGAAGAAATGGTACCAAAAATTGAGATTTTGAGAGGAAAATGGATAGATATGTGTATCTATCCTCAATACAAGTCCTCTAAGCCTTAAAGAAGAGCCAAATCTGCTGTATGGATGCAAGGAAGGAGGAGCAAGTGAGAGAAAGTGTGTGTAGCTTAGGGATTAAGTTCCCTTCTCCTACAAAAGTCCCCCGAAATCAGATTTTTTGGGGGAAAAAGTCACACAGCTGTAAAGTACACAGCATGGGGATCAGGGCCGGCCAGCTATCTTTATGGCAGGTGGTCGGCCGGCCACCCCCTATGGCCGGCTAGCCAAGGGGAAAAAATGGAAAGTTGAATTAATGGCCGGCCATAGGAGAAAAGTGTCCTCCCAGGTCTCCTCATCACAACCTTGTGGTTGAAAATTGACAACTCTAAAACAGGGGAGAGAACAAGCCACTTTTCAAAGAGGTTCAAAAATGAAAAGAAGAATTAATGGCCGGCCATGTGTTTTTAGGGTCCTCCCATGTGTGTAAAACACGAATATGTGGTTTTGGCTCGAAGAAAATGGCCCTAGGGTGTTCAACATTAGCCCGGAAGTGAGAAAAACGGGCACCGGGGGGCGCCGGAGGAGCATAACTGCTTGCTGCTAGCCTCCTACCCTCCAGTGATCTTCCTGGTGATAAAACAGAGGTACCTGCCAAAAATGAACAAAAATCGATGCAAAACGAATGCTCGGGGGCCAAAACACGCAGTTCGGGGTCCCGAAAACCGGCCGTTAAGCACCGAAAGTGGTGTTTGGCCACGAAGTGGGTATCTAAGACCCCAGTGTCCCTTGAAAGGGAGTAAATAAGATGCGTGCCAAAAACTGAAGGAATCGGAGATGGTTGGGTGGTCCCGAACCGAGGCACACGGCCTGACGGCTCCGAAAACCGGGAATCGGGCTCCGAAATGGGCAAAATGGCCTACGGCCACGAAATGTAGCCCACGGCCACTGCGAGACGGTCTACGGGACCTCTCCCTCCCTTCAGGAAAAGAAACAGAGAAAACCGAGTCTGATTCGCAAACCGAGGCAAGGCACAGAAGAGGGTTCAGAAGTCCGGAGGCAGGACTCGCAGCCACGACTCTGAGACTTCTGAACGAGCACAATATGCAACATCACCGAGCGCTCAATCGGTGACGTCTGAGTCTTAAGGTCGGTCAAAAATGGGGTGTCTACACAGTCCATCTTGTTCATAGCCAGTTGACAAGTCTTTTCGGCTAGATAACAAACACGACACAGTTGCACCAGATTTTCGGCTCAGTGCATCCGCCACAGTATTAGCCTTTCCCGGGTGATATAAGATTTGCAAGTCATAATCCTTGATTAGTTCCATCCAACGTCTCTGTCTCATATTCAATTCCTTTTGGGTGAAGAAATATTTCAAGCTTTTATGGTCGGTGTACACTTCACAAGTTACCCCATACAAGTAATGATGCCATATTTTCAAAGCAAACACCACGGCTGCCAATTCAAGATCATGCGTTGGATAATTCTTTTCATGAGGTCGCAGTTGTCTGGAGGCATAGGCAATCACCTTTCCATTTTGCATTAGTACACACCCTAAGCCTTTATAGGAAGCATCACTGTACACTTGAAACCCATCAGTACCGTTTGGCAAAGTTAAGATTGGTGCAGTCACTAACCTGGTTTTCAACTCTTGGAAAGCTGCCTCTCTTTGATCATTCCAGTCAGATGGCATGTTTTTCTGAGTTAACTGAGTCAATGGCAAGGCAAGCTTTGAGAAGTCTTTCACAAATCTCCTGTAGTAGCCTGCAAGTCCCAGAAAACTTCGTACTTCTATCACATTTGTAAGCCTCGGCCAATCCACAACAGCTTCAATTTTCTGATGGTCCACAGAAACACCATTTTTGTCAATCACATGGCCCAGAACTGCCACACTGTCCAGCCAGAATTCGCACTTAGACAATTTAGCATACAACTTCTTTTCTCTCAATATTTGCAAGGCGGTTCTCAAATGCTTTTCATGTTCTTTCCTGTCTTTAGAATATATCAGAATATCATCAATAAATATAACAATAAAATCATTCAGATATGATTTAAACACTCTATTCATAAGATCCATGAAAGCAGCAGGTGCATTTGTCATCCCAAACGGTATTACTAAGAATTCATAATGTCCATATCTAGTTCGGAATGCAGTTTTCTCTATATCTTCGGCTCTAACCTTTAACTGATGATACCCAAACCTGAGGTCAATCTTTGAAAACACTTGGGCACCTTGAAGTTGGTCAAATAGGTCATCTATTCGGGACAAAGGATATTTGTTTTTGATAGTCACTTTGTTCAATTCCCGATAGTCTATACACAATCTCAAAGACCCATCCTTCTTTTTAACAAATAACACTGGAGTACCCCAAGGTGAAGTACTCGGACGGATAAAGTTCTTGTCTAACAACTCCTGAAGTTGGGTTTTCAATTCTTTCAATTCTGAAATCGACATCCTACAGGGAGTCTTGGAAATAGGTTGTGTCCCCGGAAACACCTCGACAGTAAATTCAATTTCTCTATCAACTAAGTCCCCCGGTAAATCAGTTGGAAACACATCAGGAAAGTCACAAACAACGGAGATTGTTTCTACAGTAGAACTGTCAGATGGTGTAGTCAGTATGCAACATAAATAATCCTTACATCCTTTCCTAAGTAGTTTTACGGCTTTCATAGCCGAAATTAAGTATGGGGGAGGAACTACCCCATTCCCTCTAAAGGTAAACTCAGGCATACCCGGCGGTCTAAACACCACAGTTTTGTTTGCACAATCAATAGTAGCACAGTATTTAGGCCTAGTTTGGGAAGACTAAATAAGTGTACTTTTTGACTTTTTATGAAATATGGGTTGGGTTTGAAGTGATGTGTTAGAGAGGTGATGTGATTTAAATAAGATGATGTGACTTAAATAGGATAGTGATTTTTTGTCTTTTTTCAATCTTCCCAAACTAGGCCTTAGTCAACCAGTCCATCCCCAAAATACAATCAAAATGATGAATGTCCAAGGGTAATAAGTCCACATACAACATCATATCACCAACCACAACATCACATGCTGGATAAACATGAGTACACATCATAGCATCCCCAGAAGGTGTAGATACAGATAATACACATGTCATATGTTCTAGCGGCCTAGTCAATTTTTGAGAAAAAGCACGTGACACAAAAGAATGCGTGGAACCAGAATCTATCAACATGCATGCATTTTGAGAACATACATAAAGTGTACCTGACACTACGGTATAGGTGTTCGGTACGTCACCAGGCTCTAAGGCAAACACTCGGCCCTGTCTTAGTGGTTCCTTTCCTGTATTAGCTTTGACGTTGGTTTTGGCCACAGAAGCAGATCCCACTGAACTCATTGCAGGACGGCTAGTAGTCTCAGATCTAAGCGGACAATTCCTCATCAAATGGCCTGTCTTGCCACAACTAAAACACGCGCCTGATGTTCGGTGACAAGTACCTCTATGCTTGTTCCCGCAATCGGGGCAATTTGGCGTAGAGCCACTATCTTGGCTTGAGTTACTGTAAGACCCTGTGTTCCGCCTCTTATTCCCGGAAAATGAACGACCCTTTTTAAAGCTATTCCCAGATCTTTTCCCTGCCCAATCGGTCCGTGGAGCCAGAGTTTGTTTCTTTGCTGCTAGAATGGATTCTGCCATTAACGCCCTATCCAAAACGCTCACATATGTGGGTAGATTCAGAACTCCCACCCTATCCAGTATGTCCAGATCCAACCCATCCTCAAACTTGTGGGCCTTTTTGTATTCTGTGTCCACCATATGGGGAGCAAACTTGGCTAGCTTAGTGAACTTGGCCTCATACTCGGCTACAGACATTCTGCCCTGTTTAAGTTCCTGAAATTCGGAGACTTTTCGGTTCCGAAAGCACTGGGGAAAATACTTATCATAGAAGATTGCGTTGAACTGGGTCCATGTCATATTTTCGTGACCATTTCGAATCAGTAACCACCACCTTCGGGCTTCATCTTTTAGTGTATAGGTAGCTAGAAGGACTTTTTGGGTTTCTGAACACGAGAACACTTCATACAATTTCTCCATTTCAAGCAACCATGTTTCTGCCTTCAGGGGCTCAATCCCACCATAAAATGTCGGCGGCTTCATCTTCATGAATTTCTGTGTCAGATTTATGATGTCATTCTTATCTGCCTCAACTTGTACCGATGGAGGTGGAGGAGGTAAGGGTTGCTGCCTTTGTTGCTGTGTTAGGGTCTCAGTTAAGACTGCCAACATCTGTTCCATTCGGCCCATGCGAGCCTCAGATGATTCATTTGCACCACTTCCCCCTGAGTTCTCCATTTTACTATACAGACATCAAAGGATATTAAGCATAGGTATATTCACTGTATATTCAGTTTTAATATTCAATTGCATTACCACACACTCACACATGCAAATGGAATGCCCCTAATTCTTACTAGAACATCCTAAGCTCATATGGACCTGTGTGTGCGGTACAACTCGTGCTCTGATACCACTCTGTCACGACCCAAACCCGCCCCTATAGGTTTAGCAACGTAACTGGCCAGTAATCCGTGGATTACCTACGGCCTCTGAAGACATTAACAAATATTAAGGGGCTACGGAAGCAATAATGTAAAATAAATAAGGTCCAATGAGCTGTGATGACATACATGGGACAGTAAATTTAAAAACTTATTTATGTACATAAACATGCTAGTCAGGTACACCCATATGTACAAAATATTTACATAAGTACATCCCAAGATTCAACTTAACAAAACAAGTACAAAGACTAGCATGAGGTGCAAAACTGCCATAACATCAGGCCTCAGGCGGAACCTCCTCGAGAGGCGCAGTGGTGACCAAAAAGCGAAGCGAAGGCCATCAACTCGGCGAGGTCTTGTCTTGGCTCACCTACATATATAATATAAACTGTGAGCGAAAGCATAGTGAATAATAGCAGAGTAAAGATTTTAATGAATGATGTCCAACACAGAGTTAGAAATCAGAGTTTATATTAGAGACACAATCTTATCAGAAATAGGGTCTTATGCATTTCAGATTTCCAATCAGAAACAGATTCAGATACATGCTCATATTCGATTTCATATTCGTATACAGATTTTGCATAAGATCATAAGTGGTACACTCATTAGCTATCAGATCAGGCAGGTCCAAAGACCACAACAGACAGGTCCGAAGACCACAACAGGCAGGTCCTAAGACCACAACAAAGTTGGTACCAACAACCATAAAGGTCCATATCTTGCGCGCAAGTAGCCATGGTATTGTTACCCCCAGGCAAGGGCCATAGGCCACGGTATTGTTACCCCCGGGCGAGGGCCATCCGGACTAAGGGTGCCATAAATACTTTTCAGAAAAACTGGACATTCATTCATTCATTTCCAACATATCATAGTTTTTCAAAGAATCAATCATTTCGTATCATAGTATACTGAAAATACATAATATTGAACATAACTTTACAAAGTTATTACTCACAGGGGGCGTTGATACAAGTAGACGAAATCAAGAGGGTCAAACGGATTGCGGCACGTGACCTACATAACACATCACGGATACACACTTTGAAACACGCTCTCCAATCGTACAAAACTTACATCAACGATTCTAAGTGTGTACCTAACCCCTTACCCTTAGTATGGAGTCTTAATCATGGCCTAGGAATGCCTAAGATGAAATGAGGGTGCAAAATTGCCTTAGAAAACATTTTTCAAAAGTTGCTGAAAATAGGAGCCTCGCTCGAGCGAGCTTCCAAAATCAAAGGCTTCGCTCGAGCGAGAAATCCTTCGCTCGGCGATGCGTCAACGATAAAAATCCTGGATCTTTTGATTTTACGTGCGATGGTCGCTCGATGCTCGCTCGAGCGGAGCCCTGGACAAAGGTGCTCGCTCGAGCGAGGAATCCTTCGCTCGAGCGAGGAAGCCAAATCTGGAATTTCCAGATTTGCCTTCCAAGTTCGAACCAAGCATTCTTCAACCAAAAACTCAACCTCTTGGGCTCAAATTCTGGAAAAACACTTTAAACACATAGTATATCAAGTTTCAAAAGCCAATTTGCAAATTCAAGGGCCAAGAGTGAGTCAATTGAGCATCATTTCCATAAATCTTCATGAACAAAGTTTAAACCAACATGCAAGAACTCAATTGAATTTCAAAGCTCCAAACCATGATCAAATGGTCAATTTGGTGGAAAAACATGATGAATACACGGACTCTAACAAAAATATGGGCATGCATGTCAAGTTGTGATGAAAACAAACTCAAATGGCAAGAGTATAAACATGCATGCATAATATACTACCCAATTCCACCATTTCAAACTAAATCTAGACTTTAATCTTTTATAAGTCATGAAAGTGTGCAAGAACTAGTTCTATTACATAAATGAGAGGGTGAATTCTTACCTTAAGCCCTTAGTTTCAAGTCTAGAAGCTTAATTCCTCCAAGTTGCCTACAATTCCTCCAATTTCCAAGCTAAATCTTGTTGAATCAAGTTTTCTCCTCTCTCATATGTCTTCCACGGTTTGGTCTCTAAAGGAGATGAAGTTGATGTATCAAGTGTTATAAGATTAAAGCATGGCCTAGCAAAGTCCACTTAGTGACAATTCTGTAATTAAGCTAGGGTCATTATTAAAACGTTATTTAATCAGATTTAAGCGTTCCAAATCGAATTTTAATTAAACCTATCATAAATTTACATAAAATCTAACTAGTCCAAAACTCCAATCAATTTCGGAATCGGGCACCGATAGGGCTTCCAATTTGCAGTTTACAGTTTAAAACACGAACAGATATTCCGACACCGAACAGATAAAAAAATAATTCATGCAATGCACATGCACATAAATTCCGAATTTCCTCTTAATTACTATTAGGCATGATTAAGTCCCAATTAGTGTTAATTAGGGTCGGGGTTATTACAGAAATGATGCCAAATCATCCAAACAACACAAGTATAACATCATTCTAAGGACCTTAAATCATTAGGCTAGTCAAAGCCATTGCACTGCAACCATGTATAACAAATCCCATATGACCCAAACTACTCAAAACAAAGTTGAGGCATGCTAAATCAAGGCTAAAGCATGCTAAAACACAGTCTCAAAAGGGAAGGAAAGCATGCTCATTCATTGGCTCACAAACAAGGCAAAATGCATAACCCTCAAGAGCAATGAAAGAGCGATAAACATAGGAGTATAGCAAAGACATAAGCTCTGAAATTACATTCCAAATGATGCCAAATCATGCATATATCACAAATAAGGCATGCTAAGAGGCTCAAAGCTCAAGACTAGCTAAGGTACTTGCACCATAGCCATATCAAGTAAGCCCCAAAGGGCCAAGATGATTCAAAATAGTCCTAAAACATGCCAAAACAAGGTCAAAAACATGCTTGAATATAGCCAACATATGCTAGAATAAAAGGCCAAAACACCAAGTAAGCTAGGCCAATGAGCATGATTACACTACAAGTGTAAGAAGCAAATGAGGGATGCTCTAACCAACCAAAAATAGAGTTATATCATGGCAAAATAACACCAAAAGCACACTGAGATGGTAGCCCAAAAAGCTTAGGCAAGCATGCAAGCCAATTGGCTCATGATTGAGGCATAAAGCAAAACCCTCCAAAAGCATTGAAAGAGTGAAGCATGGGAGAGTATGACCACACTTCATTCACTGAAATCATGTGAGAAAAGAGACCAAAGCATGCAAACAACTCAAGTAAGCCATTCTAGAGACTATGAAACTCAAAACTAGTGAGTAAGATTGCACTATGGCTATACAAAGCAAGACATGCATGACCAAAAACACTTAAAACAAAGCTTAAGCATAAAAAAACATGAGTAAAAGCTTGCTGGAGTGGAGCCAAAAACATGCTAAAATGGTGGTCCAAAGCATGATGCATGTTAAGGCTATAGGGAGGATTGCACTACAATGGTATAAAGCATGCAAGAGGCAATCAAACCGACCCAAAACAGAGCTAAGTAATGCTAAAATAACATCAAAAACATGCTGAGATAGAACCAAAATAGGCTAGCATGATGGATCAAAACATCGAGCACACAAGGCTAAATGGTAAGATTACACCACAAGTGCAAAAAGCATACATGAGGTGACATAACCAAGCCAAAACAGAGTTATGCCATGTTGAAATAGGGCCAAAAATAGGCTAAGAACAAACCAACACATGCTAGAAACACATGCTCAATAATGAGGCTAACAAGGCAAGCAAACATGACAAGAGGAGAGGGGACCACCCCCTCTCATTTTGAGCCTCAAAACCACATTTTTACCACTGAAAATCCATTGGATTTTAGTGGTTAAAAAGCCAAGAGAAGGTAATCTCAAAGGCCTAAAGAGATGGCACAAAACAAAGTAAAACAAGGCACCAAAGGAGGTAGACCACCCCTAATTCAAACCAAGCCTCAAACAACCATTTTTAATACTTAAAAATGAAGCTTTTTGCAGTTGAAAGTTAGGCCTAAAACATCATGCAAATAGGGCCAAATAAGCAATGAAAACAAAGCTTTAAAGAGGGTAAAGACTCACCCTTGAAGAACAACTTCAAAACATTAACTTCTGAGGCAAAAACTAAGCTTTTGAGCTTCAAACAAACCTCCAAGTACCTCAGCTCAAGAGTGAGGGTGTTTCACTAGGTGCTTTAGTGCAAAAGTGTGAAGAAAAACCACTTTAAGGCACAAACCAATACAAATATAGAGAGAGAGGGGGGTATGTATAGCCCTAATGCAAATTTCTGAACCTCTAGAAAGGGAGAGGGAGCTTCCCTCTTATAGAATTCCAAGCCTCAAGCTTGTTGAACAAGTTAGAGGCTTGGTGCAATCCCTCCATACACGTGTATGGAGGATGCATTCTGTGCTCACCAGCTGGCAAGGAAAATATCTGCAGAAAATGCAGGAAGGCCGCCGACCAATTAAAGTGGTCGACCAACCACCCCCACTAGTCGATCGACCACAAAAAGTGGTCTACAGGGCACAAAACTAGTCGGCAAGGGAGAAAAAGGGTCTACAAAGAGAATAGAAGGTGGTGGCAGGCTGCCGACCACATTAGGTGGTCCACAGACCACCCACCCTAGCTGGCTGACCACCAAAAGTGGTCTATAGGGGAGGAAAAGTGGTCTATAGGGGGGAAAACTGGTCTACACTCTTGTTCCACCCTCCAGGCAAAGGGTAACAGGGTTTGGTTCAAAAACAAACCAAAAAGGAAGCAAAACAAGAGTCCGCAAGGTGAGGCACTCAGCCGGAAGCCCCGAAAACTAGTCTACGGGTACAAAAGGTGGCCTACAAGAGGGAAAGGTAGTCTACGACTACAAAAAGTGGCCTACAGGCCTCTGTTTCCCTCTAGCCAAAGGCAGCAAGGCATAGTCCAAAAACCGAGTCAAGAGGAGAAAGTTAAGAGGTCCTGAGACAAGGCGCTCAGCCGAAGGCTCCGGAAACTCAAAATGAGCACAAACATGCACAATCATCGAGCGCTCAATCGATGACGTCTGAGTCTTAAGGTCGGTCAAAAGTGGGGTGTCTACACTAAGGTTGATAAGCAAAAAGCCCTGGTCGAGAAAAAAGATTGCTATCTGCGCGAATTGGCCAAGTTGGAGAAGAAAAAGAATGCCGAGGTCCAAGAGCTAAAAAAAAAGATGGAAGACGCCGAGGATCGGGTTTCAAAGAAGGCGAGGAAACCTACGTCCAGTAATGTGAGACAGCCAAGGATATCTTTTTTAAGTGTGGCTGGAAGGCGGCAGCGACAAAGCTTGGCTACGGACCTGACTCCGAAGTGTTCCTTAATTCTCCTTTCCACTTTATTCCGGCGTTCATGACTGAGTATGTTGATGTTGTCCAGAAAAAATTCTTACAAGAGCAAGAAGACATCCTAGATCTAGCAGATGCCCCTCCCACCAACACTGACCTCGGCTACTCAACAATATTGCCAGCTCAGATGGAGATGCCTAGTCAAACTGAGCCACCTTTGATCGGTGGAGGAGATATCACCCATTTGACTCAAGATGGTGAAGTTGGCGAGGTACGCGGTGACCTTAAGGCCAAGCTAGAGGATCTCTTTGCATGACCGGGCTACTATTGTCCATTCTCCTTTTTACTTTTTGCTTTTGTCTGTTTGCCTTTATGTAACCAGACTTGTTTGCCTTTATGTAACAGTGCTATAAGCCCCACCTTCTATAGACAGCTTCTAATTAATGAAAAAAAAATTGATCTTTTTGCACGGCCATTATGTTTCTCATGGGATATTCCATACATTTTTTAATGTATTCCGAACTAACCATCTCGGCCATACCCTATCCTATCATCTTTCTTCGGCTGAGATACTTATCTCGGCTAAAGTTTACAAAGTTATGTTGGTCAAACCTGCCAACCTTCTTTGGCCAAGATACTTGTCCCGGCTAAAGTGTGCAAAAGTTTGTGTTGGTCAAACTTGTCAACCTTCTTTGGCCTAGATCCCTATCTCAGCCAAAGAGTGCAAAAAATTGTGTTGGTCAAACCTGCCAACCTTCTTTAGCCTAGATCCTTATCTCAACTAAAGAGTGCAGAAAAGTTTATGTTGGTCAAGCCTGCCAACCTTCTTTAGCCTAGATCCTTATCTCAACTAAAGGGTGCAAAAAGTTTCGTTGGTCAAACCTGCTGTAGACACTCCATTTTTGACTGTCCTCAAGACTTGGACATCATCGTTTAAGCACTCGTTGATCATCCATGTTCGTGTTTGTTTTGAGTTCCCGGAGGTCTCGGCTGCGCACCTTGCCTCGAGATCTCTCAACTTGTTTGTTTTGTGCTTGGTTGTGGACCAAGGACTTGTGTTTTTGCTTCTAAGGGAAGAAGGTGGCTTGTTGGCTATCCCCTCAACCCATCGGCCAAGGCATGAAGCCATCGGCCTTGTTTTCTTGCCATCGGCCAAAAGTGTTGGCCAATTGGCACCTTTTTTGGTCGGTTGGCACTTATGTTGGTCGATCGGCCATATTTTTTGGCCGAGCCCTGTTCATTTGCTTTATGCAGATATTTTATGCCAGCTGTCATAGTTGGCATGCACAATTCACATCCTCCATACACGTGTATGGAGGGATTTGTTTCAATTGCTTAGCTTACTCAACAAGCTTAGGAATTGAACTTCTATAAGAAGGGAGCTCCTCCTCCCTTCTCAGAGGATTAGAAAATTAGGGTTTGAGTGTTAGATATAGTTTTGTATCTATCTTGCCTTGATTCTTCATTTTGTGCTTCAAAAGTGTCATTTTGTCTTACTATTGTACACAAACACCTAGTAGAACACCATCCTCTTGGAGCTGAGGTCCTTTGAGGTTGATTTCAGAGTTCTTGGACTGATTTAAGCTTGGAAAAGTTGCTGGAGTTATGTTCTTGAAGGTGGTCTTCAAGGGTGAGTTGCTTGCTTTTAAACCTCCATTCTTGCTTAAGCTTTTAGACCTTTTTGCTTATTGTTTTAAGCTTGACTCTAAACTATAATAAGTTCTGATTTTTGATGCTTTAGATCTTTGTTTAGGGTCTTTTTTTGGTTGGGGATCATCTACCCCCTCTTAGGCCTTATTAGGCCTTGTTTTAGGCCATCCCTTTTGACCCTGTTCTTGGCTTTGCATGAACTTTCTACCACTGAAATCCAGAGGATTTTCAGTGGTGGAAGTGTAGTTTTGAGGTCTTAAATAGAAGAGGGTCATCCCCTCTCCTTGTTGTCTTGTATGCTAGTATAAATGGCTTATATTGGTAGCATGTTTGCTTAGCTTGTTTTAGCTTCATTTCAGTATGTATTAGGCTTTGTTTTGCCATGATACAACACTATTTTTGCTTAGTTTTGTCACTCCATGCATGGTTTATACACTTGTAGTGTAAGTCACACAAACTAGTCTTATATGCTTCATGTTTGAGCATGTCTTTCTAGCTTATGTTGACTCCATTTCAGTGGGTTTTTGGTGTTGTTTTAGCATGCCATAACTCTATTTTGGGTGGGTTTAGTTGGCTCTTACATGCTTCATGTACTTGTCTTGCAATCCTCTCATTTGCCTTAACATGCATTATGCCTTAACATGTCATTCTAGCATGCTTTTGGCTTGACTTCAAGAAGTTTTTGTCTATGTTGTAGCATGCTTAAGCTCTGATTTTGGTTGTTTTAGTCATGCATGACTTGCTTTGTATAGCCATGGTTCAATCTAGTTTGTTAGCTTTGAGTATTGAGTCCTCTAGCATGCTTTATTTGGAATATTATCATGATTTGGCATCATTTGTTATGATATTTCAGTCCATGTTCTATGCTCATACACTTGCACCTATCACTCCTTTAATGCTTTAAAGAGTTGATGTTTTATGCTTCATGAATGGACCATTGTGTATGCCTCCATGCTTAGACCTTTGGGATGCCATCTAGGTGGGTTTTGGGGTTTATTTTGACATACCATAACTCTGATTTTATTGGTTTAAGTCATGCCATGTGTGGTTGTAATAGGTGTAGTGTAACACCCATTTTGTAGCCTTGCATGCCTCATGCTTTTGGTGTTGTGTTCTAGCTTGTGTTGGCTAGTTTTGAGCATGTTTTTGGTCTTGTATTGACTTGTCTTGGGACTGTTTTGATAGCCCTTGGGCCTTTGGGGCTTGCCTCGCATGACCATGGTTTGAGTCCCTTGGCTAGTTTTAAGTTTTAAGCCTTCTTGCATGATTTGCTTGCTTTGTTTGCTTGGTTTGGCACCTTTCCATGTGTGATTTCAGAGCTTACCATGTTTGTCACATGTCCATATTTGTCCCCTTTTAAGTGTTCTTGAAAGTTGCCCTCCTATGCCTAGATGATAGGCCATCACATGTGCATGTTTGTATGTGCTTTTGTCTATCATTTCTTAGCATTTTGGCCACTGATTTAGGCACGTTTAAGAGTTGTCCACTTTAGTTTAAGTCCATCTTTGCATGTTGTTGCATGCTTGTCTTGCATGTTGTTGCATGCTTGCTTCATTTTGCATGTTGTTACATGCCATGCATGTTTACATGTTTAGGTTGTATGCTTATTGCATATTAGATGCATTGCATGATCTGGTTGCATACTTGTTGCATGCTTGAGTTGTTCGCATCATGCTTGCATGTTTGCATTGCATTATGTGTGCATCCCTTGCCTCTTGATCAAGCATGATAGAGGTTGGGGCCCCTTATGTGTTTTGTGCATTTCATTTGAAATTGAATTGCACACTTGGCTCCTTTAGCCATCATGCATTAGAATGCATGATTGGTGGCTTGAGGGTCGAGAGCCACACACCTTTGAGTCTTAAACATGATAAGGGGTGTGGTTGCAAACATTTTCTTGCAAATGCATTGCCATGCTCTGTTTGTCCTCTGTTGCAACAAAAAGAGCAGTCAGCAGGAATAGATGGTCGATCGGCTATCTTCAATGCCGATCGGCTAACAATGTCTGGCCGAGAGCCTTATTTTTGGTCGATGACCTTCATCTCTTGGCCGATGGCCTTTCCATTTGGCCGATGGCCTCTCAACATGACCATGAAGTGGTTCTGGAGCATCACAGAGACTTGTGCAGTTTTCAGAGCTGCAAAATAGTGCAAATAGAGGCAACATGAGGCATGGCAATGGATTTCCGAGCAAAGCCGACCGAGCATGTATCTGTCCCTCTTCTCGAGGCCTCTTTACTGTTTTTCGTAGCTTAATTAATTTGTTAATTATTTAAATGTTGTAATAATTAGTTGTAGCTAGTTATTCATTTGATTGTGTAATAATTAATTAGCTTATTAGTTGATTAATTAGTTGATTTGTATTATTCTTTCGGACCCTCCTCTAAGAGGGCCAATTTTGTAATAAGCATTCGTATGTGTGATGCATGTCTTCCAACCCCACTTTTTTCTCCCTTTTACTTAACTGCTTACGATGGTTAGTTTTAGGGCATATTTCATTTAGCATACCTTATGCTCACATGTTTGCATCCATCCATCTGTATTGCATGCACCAGACTCGGCACATCATACTAACTGTATTGTATTTCAATTCCTACTTGAATACATGTATCGAATTGTCGCATCTCATATGCCATCTTAGAATAGCCGAGCCTATTCTAGTTGCATTTTGCCTGTGTTACATTACCCATCTTGACATGAATTAGGATAATGCATTGATTACTAACTAGTTCTTTGTTTTTGGCTTGGAGTACGCTGTGAGTGTTTATGCTTTAACATCTTGCATGTGTGTGAGTGTTGCCATGACAGCATGCTTGCCATAAGGCTAATTGCTTATGTAATATAAATGCCTGAATGCATGTGGGTGAAGGTTAGATTAATTGAATTGGAACGATTCATTGAAATCTGTGCTTTAGCCTACTTGCGAGTAGCAAACTTCAAACCATTTCCAAACAAACGGATATGCGATGCTTTGTTCCAAATTAGGTGATCTAGTCTATACTTGTGTGTTGTGCGCATCACATAGTAATTCTAGCTAATTAACCGGAATGAGAACGCATGTGTTTTCAAAAACAAGATATCATGCTTAGTACAGGCCGATCTTTGATCGAGCAAGCGGGGGTGCTCATTGCATGACCTTCCCCAATCGTACCCAAGTTCCCAAGCCGAAGCAACTTTGGTGATGACGGACACGTGGCCTTAGGCAACAAGTCAGGGTTTCCTAAATTTCCCCAAAAACAAAATATTTAGGTGGCGACTCTATATCTAGCAAAGCAGTCCATGTTTGACACTTTTTTACAAAAATCAGTTTTTCAAAACGATTTGCCGGATTTGGACTCTTTGGTGATTTATCGGTCTTGCATTGCACTTTGCGAGACTAGATTCAGAACCGTGACATTTGAGTCCGAACTGTAGTATGCTAGAGAACAAAACGAGATTTTCTCGGGAGTTCTCCGGGTGCGTCTACACCTGCCAACCTTCTTTAGCCTCGATCCTTATCTTGGCTAAAGAGTGTAAAAAGTTGTGTTAGTCAAACCTACCAACTTTCTTTAGCCTAGATCCTTATCTCGGCTAAAGAGTGCAAAAAGTTTCGTTGGTCAAACCTGCCAACCTTCTTTAGCCTCGATCCTTATCTTGACTAAAGAGTGTAAACAGTTATGTTAGTCAAACTTGCCAAGCTTCTTTAGCCTAGATCCTTATCTCGGCTAAAGAGTGTAAAAAGTTATGTTGGTCAAACCTGCCAACCTACATTGCCCCCCAGTCAGGTAGTGAGTACAAACAATTTTACAAACAGAGGAATACAAGTATTGAAAGAAATTATACTGAAAAAAATGTTTACTTGTTTTATTAAAATGTCAAAAAAGAAAAATTACAAGTGTCTGAAGAGTTAAACATAAAATACTTTGAGATTTGTAGTGTTCCAAGGCCTTGGGATAGCTCGGCCGTCCATATCTTTGAGGTGGTATGCTCTTTTTCCTACCAGACCAGTCACTCTGTACAGTCCTTCCTAGTTGGGTCCCAATTTACCATCTCTAGGCACCAAAGTGTTTCCCATTACTTTGCGCAACACCCAATCTCCAATCTTAAATTGCATTAGATGCATCGCCTCGTTGTATTTTCTAGACAATTCTTGTTGATACGAAGCGATGTGGACCAATGCCCTTTTTTCTTCTTTTATCAGCCAGATCTAGCTCTAAGGCTATGGCCTCTCCATTCATATCAGGATCAAAATTTTCGCTTTTAATAGTGGGGTGGCCAACTTCCAAGGGGATCACTAGGGATGGCAATTTGAACCCGGCCCGACGGGGACCCAACCCCCCGTCCTCGATAAGTGTGGTTTTTTCCCAAAAAATACCCTCGACGGGCCAGGGATGGTATTTGAAATTAAATCCTTGATCAGTTTTGGGCCGGGGACGGCAATCACTTTTACAGCCCAGAGCCCGGCCTGTCCCCATCCCCGTCCCCAGTCCCGTTTCTCTCCGAAATAAAATTACCATAATACCCTTCTATCCCATTCATATATATAACCCCCCTCTATATACAATCTGATTTGTCTCTCTCATCACTCTCACCCTCACTCTCTGATCTGTCTCTCTCACTTTCTTTCTTTCCTCTATAATCGGCTCATCCGCCTCTCGTCGCCTCCTCCTCTTCCAGGCCACCACCGCCTTCTCCTCCGTCGCCTCCTCCTCCTCCTCCTCCTCCGTCGCCTTTTGCGGCCTCCTCCTCTGTCGGCTCCGTCGCCTCTCGCCTCCCCCTCTCTCTGCCATGGCAGATCTGAGAAGATCTCTTTTCCGTTACCGTCGATTTCGTCCCTCCTCCACCAGATTTGTCTCTATTTTTATTTTTATTTTTAGTTGATGATGTTGCTGCCTTGATGATATTGTTGATGATTTTTTTTTTTTTTTTATGA
This sequence comes from Camellia lanceoleosa, assembly GCA_025200525.1. Taxonomy (NCBI): domain Eukaryota; kingdom Viridiplantae; phylum Streptophyta; class Magnoliopsida; order Ericales; family Theaceae; genus Camellia; species Camellia lanceoleosa. The sequence goes on along the minus strand of CM045771.1, from coordinate 59,567,252 downwards.
TGTTGCTGCCGTTGATGTTTTGTTGATGATTTTTTTTTTTTTGGACAATGTTGCTGAATGATGTTGTTGATGATGAGTACGGGGATTTTCCGGGGTTGGGGAAACCCGATCCCCGTTAGGGTCGGGGATGAGGGGAGTGATAGGTTCCCGCCAAGGATCGGGGCCAGGGATGGGGATTATTGTAGTTTTGGGGATCGAGGACAGGGAGGGTGATCCCGGCCCGGCCCAGGTCCGTTGCCATTCCTAGGGATCACTGCCTCCATTCCATAAGCCAAAGAAAAAGGCATTTCGCCAATCGACTGCCTATGTGTAGTTCGGTATGCCCATAAGACATGAGAAAGTTCTTCAGCCCATTTTCCTTTCGCTTTTTCTACTCTTTTCTTTAAACCATCTAAGACTACTTTGTTGGAGGCTTTAGCCTGGTCGTTGGCTTGGGGGTAGGCTGGTGTGGAGTTAAAGAATTCGATTTTATGCTTTTCGCAAAAACTCCTGAAGATTCTTCTATCAAATTGAGTGTCGTTGTCAGATATCAAGGCCTTAGGAATTCCAAACTGGGTTATGAAGTTCTGCCAGACAAACTTTTTTATGTCCTTTTCTTTAATGGATGCAAGTGCCTCAGCCTCCACCAATTTTATGAAGTAGTCTATTGCCGCAATAAAAAAAATTTTGTTGTCCGGCGCGACTGGGAGTGGTCCCACTATATCTAAGCCCCACATTGCAAAAGGCCAAGGGCTGGTCAAAGGCAAGAGCTCTCTAGCTGGTTGATGGATTTGATGTGTGAACTTCTAACATTTCTCACATTTCTTGACATACTTCTTTACGTCTGCTTGCATGTATAGCCACAATTACCCTTGTGAAATAGCTCGGTAGGCCAGAAATCTCCCTCCTTTGGTGACTTCCACAAATACCCTCGTGGATATCAAATAAGAATGCTTCTACCTTGCTTGAATGGACACACTTCAAGTATGGCCCTGTTAAGGACTTCTTGTATAGTGTTAAGGATGGAGAAAGCCAAAACTGTTGTGATTTAGCACGAATTTTGTTGGCTTCTTTCTTTTCTTTAGGCAAAAAGCCATCTTTTAAAAACACTATGATGGGGTCCGTCCACGAGGGACCTACCCCGGCGCAGCATACTTCTGCTGCTTTAGGTTCTTTAATACTTGGTCTTGGCAAGTAGTCCATTAGCAGTGGGTATGGAACAGACGTGTTTGCTATCGACGTGAAACCGACCAATTTATTTTCCTTGTTATTTTCTTCTCGGCCGATTTGTTATATCCTCACCACTTCAAACTTCATGATTTCCCTTTTGACCAACTCTTGGTACTTGGTCATTCTATCATCCTTTGTTTCATAGTCGCCCTATATTTGGTTGACCATTAATTGGGAGTCATTGTACACCATCAGCTCGGTGGCTTCCATGCGGTATGCTAACTTCAAACCAGCTAATAATGCTTCGTACTCAGCCTCGTTATTAGATACTGAAAATCTAAGGTTGATTGTTTATTCAATGGTTAAGCCATCTAGCGAGATGAGAACTATGCCAAGTCCTACACCGTGCCTGTTGGATGCTCCATCCATGAAGAGCTTCCACATCTCTCCTACGAACAACTTCTAACAAGTGGAGGGATCTGATAACGCCTTAGGATTAGGGGTGTTGATGATGTCTTCTTCTAAGATGTTGTCTGTCATTAGGATCTGATCCTTACAGCCTTACTGTCTTAGGACTTCTTTTTTAGGTGAGTCCTTGCTTGTAGTAATGCGATCTGCTCCTTTTTCTCTTTCTACAAGGCTAAGTGGTTCACTGCGTAGGTAAGCGACTTGCTGCGGGGGCTGTGCTATCCTTGCGACACTTTTCCTTTTTTGCTCGGTTGCCTCTGTCAAGTCGACCGGGTAAACATAATGACTTCCTGGAGCAAACTCGGCTATGAAGTCTGCCAAAGCTTGGGCTTTTATTGCGGTTCTTGGTTGAAACTTAATGTCTAACTGTCCTAACTCCACAACCCACTTCAAAATTCACCCAGAAAAATCCGCTCTTTCAAACAAGGCTTTTAAGGGGAAGGCTGTTAAGACCATCACGGTGTGGGCATGGAAGTAGTGCAACAGTTTTCTTAAAGCCATCATCAAAGCTAAGGCCAAATTCTCCAATGACAGGTACCTCGTTTTGGCGCCCAGCAATGTCTTGCTAACATAATAGATAGGCAGATGTTGTATTCTCTCGGCTCGTACCAATATAACGCTAACTACATGCTAGGAAACTGCTAAGTATAAAAAAAGTTCCTCTCCTGGCACTGGGGTTGCCAATAGTGGTGGGGTGGTCATATATTCTTTTAAGCTCTCCAGAGTTCGGTCGCATTCGTCGTCCCACTCAAACTTGGCCTTGAGTGCCTGGAAAAATGGTCGACACCTGTCTGACGACCGACTTATAAATCGGTTTAGCATAGTAGCTAGGCCCGTGAGATGCTGTACTTTCTTGACTATGTTGGGCCTCTCCAGATCTTGAATGGCTTTGATCTGAGAAGGATCGGTTTCTATACCTCGGCTGGTTACTAGAAAGCCAAGAAATTTGTTTGACCCTACACCAAACACGCATTTGGATGCATTCAGTCGCAGCTTATGAGTTTTCAAAATTTGAAACATCTCAGCTAGGTCCTTGAGATGGTCTCTTTCGCTTTTGCTCTTGACCACCATGTCGTCTATGTGTGCTTCCATTGTTCTGCCTAGCAATGGCTCGAACATTTTGGTGACCATGATCTTGTAACAATACAATCCCCTAGGTATTGTAAATGATGTGACTTCCTAGTCTGGTTCAAACATAGCGATCTGATGGTATCCACGATATGTAAAAAGAAAGCTGAGTCGGTTGTGACCTGCAGTTAGGTCCACCAGTTGGTCTATCCGCGACAAAGGAAAACTATCCTTTGGGCATGCTTTATTAACTGTCTTATAGTCCACACATACGCGCCACTTGCCGTTCTTCTTTGGCACCACCACGGTGTTGAAGATCCACTTGGAATAATGAACCTCTCTGATTGCTCATGCTTCCAACAGGTTTCCCACTTCCTTAACCACTATCTCTGTGTGGTGAAGTGCCAATTTGTGCGTTCGCTGTATAATTGTTCTGGCGGATGGATGGACATTAAGTTAATGGCAGATGAAAGTTGGATCAATGCTTGGCATATCATATGGTGTCTAGATAAACACCTCGATGTTAGAGATCAAGAACTTCATGATCTTTATTCTCTCGGTGCTAGACAAAGACGAGCCAAGAAAAAAGAACTTCTATGGGTTTTTCTTGTATATCTTTACCTCCACTAGATCTTCTACTGCCTTCTGTTCGGCTGCCTTGCCGATGTCTGCGAACAATTCGTTACTTTCTGGCTCCTCTATCATTTGTACAAACCCTTTGGCAGCTCAGCCGCTGTTTACAGTCACGAATCATTGCTTGGACATGATTTGGTCTCCAAAGACCTCTTCAATCATTCCGGCTTCGTTAGGGAACCGTATCACCTAATGGTAGGTTGATGCTACCCCCTATACGACGTACAACCAAGCTCTTTTCAAAATTATGTTGTAAGTGAAAGGGCACCCAGAATTTCACTTGTTTTGTCATCATCCCAGCTTTGACCGGCAGCATTATCCTGCCAACCGACCATTCAAGCATTAAGTTGAAACCGACCAAGAGAGATATTGCGGGTGCCAAATCTTTGTCCTCTAATTTGAGTTGCTTAAAAGTCTCATAGTACATTATCTCCCACGAGCTCCCTTGATCTATCAAGTTAATATCAAAATTCTTGGCGTGCAGAGTAACCACTAGTGCGACGTTGTGAGGGCTTTGCAACCGTGCTAAGTCCCTATCGAAAAAGGTGATGACTTTTTTCTCTTCGGTCTTCCCTTTTTTCACAGTAGGTTGTATAATTTGTATTTCCCTCATGTGCTCCACCTTCTTTATCATTCCTCTCAGCTCGCATACTTGTTTAGGCTCGATGATCCCATGTATCACATTAATTACTCCCTGAGGCAATCCGTCGACAGGTATCCCGTCTGGCTTATTTCGGTCCTGGGAGGCTGGCCAAGCTCCCCTCTCAATGCACTGGTCCAAGTGGCCCACAGCCACTAACTCTTCCAAGTGTTGCCTTAGCGGCGTATAATTTTTAGTTTGGTGCCCTACCTCATCGTGAAAAGTACACCGATATCTATCATCATAGCCTCTCTGCACTTCTCCCAACTTGGTTGGTCACCGAATGAAGGGTTCGTCGCCTATTTCGCTAAGAATCTGATAGATAGGTTTTATTGAAGACCGTGGTGATGGTAGTACGGACTCTCAACCTCCTTGCTTGGGTGTCCTCACCGTTCGGTCGTCTGCCTTGACCATCTTTGTTCAGTCGTTCTTCTCGACTGACCGTGTTAACTTTTGTCGTGGGCTTTTTGTCCGACATCGCTATTGTGCTGGACTTTGCTTTGGCCCGCTCGCCATCTTCATCTACTCTGATATGCTGATGCATTCTTTCCATCAGGGCTTCCATTGTGAGGGGTGGCATTATTGTCATTGAATCCCTCAATTTATTGCCCGCTAGTAAACCCCGTTTGTACTGTGCGATAGCTAGGTTTGTGGGGCAATCTCCGATCTGATTAAAAGTCTCTCAATATCTGTTGTTGTAAGACTTCAGCATTTCCTTTTCGCCCATGTCAATGGAGAGAAACTGGTCTATCTCCACCAGCGTCTTGGTGTTTGTCTTAAACCTGGTGACAAATGCCTCTGCAAGTTGCGTCCATGAAGCTATGCTGCCTTTTGGCAACCTCTCAAACCAAGTCAAGCTCAGGTCGGCTAAGCTTGAGGGAAATAAGATATATATTAGAGCCTCGTTCTGTCGATCTACAGCCATAACCTGGCGAAAGTAGCGAAAATGCATGTAGGGGTCTGATTTCCCTTCGTAAGTTGTGAACTTAGGATAATGGAAGCTCAAGGGTAATGGTACATTCTCTATGGCAGGAACAAATGGCGAGCTCTGCAACCTTGCTAACGCTTTGTCTGTTGGTTCGTAAGTAAGGTGTAGTACTAGCATTCCAACCTCGACACTTCTATTTGTCCTAGGAGCCAGCCACCGTAGAGCAGAGACCCTTGGGGGACGTGTGCCTGGGCATCTTCTCTTCTTCGAGCCCTCTCTTCCAGCACTGTCCGCATGTCTGCCGACCTAAGCAACTCTATATGCCTAGATATCGTTTGGTGCATATGCGAGGGCCAATAACTGTTTTCCTTCGTGCAAGACCTTTCAGTCCTCGTTCTCTCATACCTGGAGTAACAAGTCTTGAAAGTCCTTGACTGTGTGTCGCCTGTCCTGAGGCTTCTGCTTTCAGTTTGTGATGGGATGACTTGCCTGTCACGATCCCTTGAGTAGCTAGAATGCGTTCTGTCTTCGCGTCTCTTTTCTCCTACCACCCTTTTGCCTTTTATTTGGAACTTCATCATCTCCATGTTAGCTGTCATCCTCTCTATCAATTCGTTTTGCTCCTTCATGCGATCTTCCAGAACCTGAGGATCCATTATCCACCTCTGTCTGTTAGGGCTCTGAGAGCGATGAGGACTTGAGCCTCTTCTCTCTGGCGTATCTTTCCGTGGATTCCGTCGCTGGGGATCCAATTCTGCCATGGGCGGGACAAAAGGCAAACCTTCACGCCTTCTGCCTCCCTCCAGGGTTTGCCCATCAATAGCAGAATGGGGCAAATCTTCGTCATGCGCCATTGAAATCAATTTAAAGGAAAACTTAATCAAAAGGTTTGTTCTCTGTTGTATTTCCCACAAACATCGCCAATTGTACGAGCACAGAATAATCTTCTCGTATAATCCTATTGATCAAGTTTGTGATAGAAAAACTTTGCGAAACATAAACTAAAAACCATTAAGGATTCAATTCCATACATGAAAACTATATGAATTTCTAATATACAAAATAAGTAAATACATACCTTGATCCATGATAGTATGAAATCCTCTTTTAAGAAAGAGAAACCTTGAATGGAAGATCTTAATCTTTAAGTTCTTGACTTGTCTAAGATCTTCAAACCACTTCTCTCTCTCTAGGCGATGGGAGCCTTCTTGTGGTGACAACTTAAGTTTTTGATAGAGAGTATGGTTTGGGACCTTACACTATTTATACTAATATTCTTCCCATCAAAGAACCATTCATTCAATGAACTTCATTAAATAGATTAATGTATCTTTTACATTCATGATACATAATGCATCTTTTATATTTAATGAATTCATTAGATAAGACTAATGTATCTTACATATTCATAATAGATACAATGTTCATCTCTAAGATTCATTCATAATGAATCCATCACATTCAATGTGCATTAGCATTAGTCTTCTATACATTGTATATATAGGTGCATTCATCAATAATTAGTCACCATCTAATTGATGTACATGTATCTTACTTAATGAGATGAATCTAATATAATTATGCATAAGCCACATTAAGGAAAAATTCTTACAATCTCCCACTTGGCTTGCATGATTATATTACGTCACTAGATTATCATAATATGGCCAACGTTCTCCCACTAGAAGATTGCACCATCACCATTAGATTCTGTTCAATGAAATTATTAGCACCAAATCATTGTAGTCAGTGATTTACACATTGATCAAGACTGTACAATGGTTATAGTGTTAATATTTTCCATCAACATGAATAAGTGAATCTTAAAACACAGAGATGACATTAGCAACATAATGGTGATTAATGCTAATTCATCTATAACGGTCCCGTTGTTTACATCTTCTTCTAAATTGTGCACAAGTATGAAGAATGAAAACAACAAACATAATCATTATTAACAGAAGATGATTATAACATAACATCTATCACGAACATAATACACTCATTTCAAATCTAAACATGAAAACTTTCTATTAAGTCCATGCGCGCAACATGTTCTTGAAAGAGCTTAGGTGTGAGACCTTTAGTTAAAGGATCTGCTAACATGAGTGTAGTACCAATATGAGAGATGGAAACAGTCTGATTTAGAACCCTTTCTTTAATAACTAGATACTTGATATCAATATGCTTTGATCCTCCTGAAGTTTTGTTATTATTGGAGAACCGCACAGCAGCATCATTATCACAGTAAATCTGTAAGGGCTTTGAAATTGAATCGACAAGTTGTGATCCAGATATGAAATTCTTTAGCCATACTGCATGACATGTGGCTTCATAACATGCTATAAACTCTGCCTCCATAGTGGAAGAAGCTGTCAGAGTTTGCTTACGACTCTTCCATGAAATGGGTCCATTCGCAAGCATAAAAATGTATCCCGAAGTGGACTTTCGAGTGTCTGTACATCCAGCAAAATCAGCATCTGAATAACCAACCACTTCAAGGCTGTCTGTTCTTTGATAAGTGAGCATGTAATCCTTAGTGCCTTGTAAATATTGCAACACTTTCTTAACTGCTTTCCAATGATCAAGTCCGAGATTGCTTTGGTATCGACCCAACATACCAACTACAAATGCTATGTCAGGACGTGTACAAACTTGAGCATACATAATGCTCCCAACTGCAGAGGCATAAGGAATTTATTTCATTTGTTCCCTTTCTAAATTATTTTTGGGACACTGAAATTCACTAAATTTATCACCCTTAACTATAGGGGCAACACTACTTGAACAGTTCTGCATGTTGTACCTTTTAAGAACCTTTTCGATATAGGCTCTTTGGGACAATCCTAAAATACCACGAGACCTATCTCGGTAAATTTCTATCCCAATGACAAAAGAGGCTTCACTAAGATCTTTCATTTCAAAATTTCTCGTAAGGAATTTCTTTGTCTCATGTATCATTCCCAAATTATTGCTAGCAAGCAATATATCATCAACATACAAAACTATAATGCAGACATTGCTCCCACTGATTTTAAGGTAGACACATTGATCAACTACATTATCCTTAAAATCAAATTTGGTGAGAACTTCATGAAATTTAAGATACCATTGTCGAGATGCCTGCTTTAGACCATATATGGACTTCTTAAGCCTACAAACCATATTTTCCTTGCTTTCATCCTGAAAACCTTCAGGTTGGTCCATGTAGACCACTTCATGCAAGTCACCATTCAAAAAGGCTGTTTTAACGTCCATTTGATGTAACTCTAAATCATAATGAGCTACTAAGGCCATGACTATTCTCAAGGAATCTTTATTAGAAACAGGAGAATAAGGGGTTGTTTGGGATGTTCTAAATAAGTGCACTTTTTGACTTTTTATGAAATATGGGTTGGGTTTGAAGTGATGTGGTAAAGAGGTGATGTGACTTAAATAAGATGATGTGATTTAAATAGGATAGTGACTTTTTGACTTTTTAACTTTTTGAAGGTATGCCAAACTTAGCCTAAGTTTCCTTATATCTATCCCTTCTTTTTGAGTGTATCCTTTAGCAACTAATCTGGCCTTGTATCGTTCGACATTGCCTTTAGGATCAGCTTGGTTTTAAAAACCCATTTGCATCCAACAGTTTTGGCTTCCTTAGGCAATTCTACAAGATCCCAGACATTGTTGTCTTTCATGGATTTTAACTCATCTTTCATGGCATTTAACCATTGAGTTGCATTTCCATTTTTCATGGCTTGGGCATAAGAAACAGGATCGTTCTCTAAGCCAATATCACACTCATTTAGGTAAACCTCATAGTCATCTGATATGGCTGGTTTCTTTTCTCTTTGTGATCTGCGTAAAGGTTGTTCTGCAACTGGGACAACTTCTTTTTCAATGTGAGAAATCTCTTGTGTACCAATAGGTTCAGGTACAACATTTTCTTGGATAATCGTGGAAGGCGTAAAATCACGATTTTCCTCCGAAGAAATATTTTTGAGATTCATACTCCCACTAATGTTTTCATCCTCTAAGAACACGGCATTTCTAGTTTCAACAATTCTAGTGCTATGAGTGGGACAATAGAATCTAAAACCCTTTGATCTCTCAGGATATCCAATGAAAAAACAACTTATAGTTCTAGGGTCTAATTTCTTTATTTGTGGGTTGAAAATTTTTGCTTCAGCAGGACAACCCCATACATGTAAATAATTCAAATTAGGTTTCCTACTAACCCACAACTCATAAGGAGTTCTGAGCCTGACCTTACTAGGAACCCTATTAAGAACATGTACAGCAGTTTTTAAAGCTTCACCCCACAAGTAATCTGGCAAAGAAGAGTTACTCATCATGCTTCTCATCATGTCCAAAAGAGTACGGTTTCGTCGCTCAGCTACACCATTTTGCTCAGGTGTACCAGGCATTGTGTAGTTAGCAACAATACCATTCTCAGCCAAAAATAAAGCAAAAGCACTTGGATTTTGACCCGACTCAGTGAATCTACCATAATATTCACCACCTCTATCAGATCTTACACTTTTAATCCGTCTGTCAAGTTGATTTTCAACTTCAACTTTATAGAGTTTGAACTTATCCAGTGCTTCTGATTTTTCACGAATAAGATACACATAAGTATACCTAGAAAAGTCATCAATAAAAGTAATAAAATATTTATGTCCAGAAATAGTTGGGACAGTAAAGGGACTACATATATCAGTATGAATTATGTCTAATAATTCAGTAGTCCTAGTAGCACCCTTTTTCTTTGTCTTTGTGTATTTTCCTTTAATGCAATTCACACAAGTGCTAAAAACAGAAACATCAAGTGAACTTAAAATTCCATCTTTAATAAGACGTTCCATCCTTTCTCTTGATATGTGGCCTAAGCGCTTATGCCACAACATGGATGAATTTTCATTCACTCGCTTTCTCTTTTTATTTACCAAGTCGTTGACATTAAAGGATAAAAGAGATTGTGCATAAGTGGAATCTAAATTCAATGAATAAAGATTACCATCTAAAGTACCAGAACCAATCATATGAGAATTGTGAAATAAAGAGACTCTATTATTTCCAAACTTAAATTCATAACCACAGGAATCAAGTTGTGAAACATAAATTAGGTTTCTAGTAAAAACAGGAACATAAACTGTGTTTACTAAATCTAAAATGAAACCAGAGTCTAAAATTAGATGGAGGGTGCCAATAGCCTCAGCGTCCACTTCTATTACATTCCCAACCGTAATGGTTCGTTCTCCTTTATTTAGTTTCCGACTTGTAAGGTATCCCTGCATGGAATTTGTTATGTGAATACTTGCACCAGTGTCAATCCACCAAGAATTTGGTGGAACATCTACCAAAAAGGATTCATAAGACACAAAGTATTGAGTGTTACCTTTCTTGTCCAACCAACTTTTAAAACCTGGACAGTCCTTTCTTATGTGACCTTTCTTTCAACAGAAATGGCATCGAATCTTATTTTCTTCATTAGCCTTGTGAGTTTCATCATTTGCATTCTTCTTCTTCTTACTTTTTCCTTTCTTGAAAATCTTTTGTTGGTTGGACCCAAGGTGGTAAGGTGAGCCATATCAGGCTTTTCAGCTTTAAGCCTCTCTTCTTCTTGAACACACATGGCAATTAACTCGCTCATCTTCCACTTATCTTTCTGCGTATTATAATTGATCTTAAAAGGACCAAATTGCGCAGGAAGAGAAGTCATAATGAAATGAACAAGAAAACCTTCAGAAATTTCCATGTCCATTCCCTTTAATTGAGAGGCCATGTCATTCATCTTTAAGATATGTTCACGAACACCACTCAAACCATCATATTTCATTGTCATCATTTTAATCATGAGAGTACTAGCAAGGGATTTGGAAGTTCCAATGAATTGTTCTTCAATAGATTTCATATAGCTCACTGCATTTTCAGAAACAGGAATTGCTCCTTGAATTGCAGGCGTAATTGAGCCTTTCATAATCATTAGACTTAAGCGATTAGAGCGTTCCCATTTTTCATATAAAGCCATGTGTTCCTTAGAACTTGTATCATTAGGCTTTGTAGGAGCTGGCTCTCTTAATGCATAGTCTAAATCCATAATTCCCAAAATAATTCCAATTTGTTCCTTCCATTTTTTAAAATTAGTTCCACTCAAAGCTTCAATACCAGACAAGTAACTATTAATGGAAGTAGGATTCAATGCTGCAACACATAATATCCATTACATAATATAATCAAGAAAACTACTTTTCACATCTCATAAAAATAACACCACAAGTTAAATATATCTAACTATAAAACATAATTAGTTAGATACGAAATCAAGTTATCCTTCCGTTGGGCCGAATAACAATATATTTTAACAATTCATAAAAGTAAATGAGATGACTAATAAAAATAAACAACATAAAATAAAATAAAATAATAATTAAGACCGTAAGGAGTTTATCACCGTTGGGCAGAAAAACTCAAATGTCTCTTATTTTATTTTATTAACTAAAGCACGTGAGAAGTTTATCACCGTTGGGTAGAAAAACTTATTGCTTTATTTATTATACTAATCATCTCGGTTGTTCAAACATACATAGTGTTGAACCTCCGTTGGGCTGATCAACAATGTTTCAACTCATAAGATGTGTAACAAAACATTATAAGTGCATAAAACATTATCTTAATTACCACTTGTTCAATAATTTTCAATTTTTATTTTAATATCAATAGAATAAAAGATTGGCCAAAAATAAAAATAAAATTGGACAAGTGTAAATCAAGGTTTTGCACTTGTTACACCAAACATCATCATAAAATGAAATTCATATTTATACGTTTCATGCATCAGAATTGAGAACATTGGCTCTGATACCAATTGATAGAAAAACTTGCCGGAACATAAACTAAAAACCATTAAGGATTCAATTCCATACATGAAAACTATATGAATTTCTAATATACAAAATAAGTTAATACATACCTTGATCCATGATAGTATGAAATCCTCTTTTAAGAAAGAGAAACCTTGAATGGAAGATCTTCATCTTTAAGTTCTTGACTTGTCTAAGATCTTCAAACCACTTCTCTCTCTCTAGGCGATGGGAGCCTTCTTGTGGTGACAACTTAAGTTTTTGATGGAGAGTATGGTTTGGGACCTTACACTATTTATACTAATATTCTTCCCATCAAAGAATCATTCATTCAATGAACTTCATTAAATAGATTAATGTATCTTATACATTCATGATACATAATGCATCTTTTATATTTAATGAATTTATTAGATAAAACTAATATATCTTACATATTCATAATAGATACAATGTGCATCTCTAAGATTCATTCATAATGAATCCATCACATTCAATGTGCATTAGCATTAGTCTTCTATACATTGTATATATAGGTGCATTCATCAATAATTAGTCACCATCTAATTGATGTACATGTATCTTACTTAATGAGATGAATCTAATATAATTATGCATAAGCCACATTAAGGAAAAATTCTTATAGTTTGCACTCCTCCAAACGTCGTCGCTTTGCTACCTGAAAAACACAAAGTGAGCTTTCCGGGGGGTGTGTGCCGGAAACCTCTCCGCTGCCTAAGTCAGCTAGTAGACAAGTGTTTTCAAGAATAAGAATTGAAATACCCGTGCATAGATTCTGTCATGAGCTTTATAGAATCCATCTGACACAATCCTAATAGGACTCTAACTCTCTTTAGCAGAGTCCTCCTAGGAGTCACATGTCTAAGGATAATGCCTATCCTCAAAACACCCCCATCACTGCAAGCCAAGTGAGATGGCTTAGTCCTTTTACCTCGGTTGGCACTACAGTCAGCCGAGCTTCCCTGGGTCTATGCTACTCCGGACAAAATCGTGGTAACCTTCACTGCAAGATGGCCTTATACCGAGCTATACTCAACTCGGCTCGCTCCCTTGTTAACACCTCGGTCCATATCGGGACCTAGCTCTATGTAGCGCGGTCAAGGCCTTAGAGACTCCTCTAACTGCCTTGGTGCCTGAATGGCCTACAATCGGGCTATCATAGCTCCCACTTTAGTCCACAGCTCTGCCCAATGTCTAAGAATGATGGATTTAGCTCAGCCCAATTACTCACATAAATTACCCTATCAACTAATAAAACATATTTTAATGGGCCAAATATGTAATATAATTTGGCAAAAACGAGTCTAAAACAATTTGGCCAAAACATGTGTAGGTTGAGATTAAAGCTTAAATTTTGTCTTTCTACTGTGAATTTTGTGAGGTAGCATATTCTTATTTTTATCATCAGGTAATCAAAAGAAAGCGCTCAAATCTTAGAGCTGATCAAAATGGAGTGTTTACACAAAAATATCACTTGTTAACTTAAAAGCTAAAAAATATTAAAAAATCAATAAATTATATTAAAAAATTAAAGATTTCCTTTCACTTCACTTTTTGTACATTTTTTCATAAAAAAGTAAAAAATAATTTCAAATATATTAATTTTTTAGGAGATTACTATGCCTCAGTTGGAAATATCATTTTTTAACTTAAAAGTTAAAAAATATTAAAAAATCAATAAATTATATTAAAAAATTAAAGATTTCCATTCATTTTATTTTTTGTACATTTTTTCATAAAAAACTATTTTTTTTTTTAATATATAAATTTTTTTTATCTCATATTTTATCTAAAAAATGAAATAGTTACTAAGTTTATTGAGCAGATCAACTTGCATTTTTGCCTTGTACAACTCTCTTAAACCTCCACAATGATTAATAAAGAACGATAGCAATACTATATGTATTAAAAAATTTATTAATAAAATAAAATAAAATAATATGTGTCCAAATATTATTGAATGTCTAAATATGATTATTTTTCTGATAATCAATCATATTTGACTTCTTGTACTTATAGTAAAATTTTTAGTAAGAATGTTAGTACCCTTAGAATTATTACTTCTCTTAGGCTATTTCAACGTTCACTCAAATTTTTCATAAAATTTAAATTTGATAAAAAAAAGGCTTATAGTAAACTTTTCATAAAATTCAAATTTGATAAAAAAAAAAAGGCTTAAAACGTGAGTTCTAACCTTGTCATCAAAGTGATATCAAATGAAAGAAGCCACAAATTTTTCATCAAATTAAGGGAGCATTTAACCTTTCATCAAATTTTGCAGGTGACCAATGATGGACAACCTGGTGGATAACCTTCCAGACAATCGGTTTTGCGTGAAAATTTACTTGTTCACCATACGGCCGACAAAATTAATGAAAACCATTAGAGTGCATCTTATCATATCAAATTTTTCATCAAATTTAATTAAAGATTTGATGAACAATTGTAGATAGTCTTAGGCGGCCCTTTTACATATTTATATATATATATATATATATTTTTTGAGTAAAATGGTAAATAGACACAAAGTTTATTTGTATTTATAATCACAAAAGTTTACTTACATAGATTAAGTCTGTTAATTAAATCTATGTAATTATTATTTTTCATTATTTTGCTAGTTTGATGTTCAATTTGTTAATGAAAACTGTCATGTAACCCTCGCACATAAGACGTTTTCTAGTAAAAGAATTCTTTTTTTTTTTTTTTCCTTTTTTCTTCTTCTCCATTCCTCTACTATATTTTCTCACTTTATTATATTTTCCAAGCATACCAACACTGATCACCCATTCTTTGGTTGGTGACAGAAGGTTTAAAAAAGACAGTAAAGATGAAAAATATAGTACAAAAATGGAGAGGGAAAAAAATTACAGTTGTCCTAAAGTGGAATCCCCTCGGCAATCTCAAAAAAACCCTTTGTTACGGTAGTGGTTCATAATTATGTTTAAATTATATAGACTTGCCCGCTGACGTTTTTTTTCTTTTAAACGCTTTTAATGTTAGGTTTTTATTTTTGACAATTTTATTTAATAAAAAAAATTTCAGTTATAATTTTATTTGATCTTTTATTTTAGTGAGGTTATGAGTTTTAGATGTGAATACAACTTGAATTGTCCTTATGTAGAGGAGTTTATGATCTTAATCCTATCATGTTTGTCACTTCGTTGACTATGTCGGGGATCGAGCTGCTCAGTCAGTTCACGGGGGTCCAGGGGACAGCGCCCCTTAGCGGGTCTAGGATAGCGCCTCTGAAGCAAAAGGCAAAATTGCAGTCGAAGTTGTTTTTTCGCTTAGCGGCCATTCCTACGCTCGAGCGGAGATCGCAGATCTGTTTGTTATAAAAGCTTCGATTCTGTTAGGTTTTAGGATATGGCTGTCAAATCTTCTTTTTAAGTATTAGGATTTTCATCTGGAGTTTCTTTATTTATTTCCTTTGATATTTGTGAGAGTTTAATCATGAATTGCGTAGATTATATCAAAGAGTTTGTTTAGTTTGTTTTATTAAAAAATGAGAGAATTGTTCTTCGGTGGATTCTATGGAATTTATGCCTGAAGCTTTGGTAGATTCTGGAGTCATTCATCGTTGTGGATTCGACATCGACGTTACGGATTCAACGTTAGGCAAGACAATTCTGAGGTGAAGATGATGCTGAAAGAGGCATATAGTGGTCAATTCGATTCGAGCTTGGATTCACTAGGTAATTAATAGTACACTTGTGTAATTCCTTTGTATCTTCTTCGTGGATTGTTTTGTGGCTTTGGCCCGTGATTTTTTATCACAATTAGAGGTGCTCCAATTGTAATTTTTTCAAATCGTTGTATCGATTTGTCTTGATTATTTGATTGAGATTGTTACTTACTGCTTAAAATTAATACATAATTACAAATCAATATCTTTGAAATTTTTAGATTTTTCAGAGTGGTCAATCTTTAAGTTCTTGAAACAATTTAATTGTAGAAGCATGAAATTAAAAATTTAGGAGAAATTATACCAACAGAAGTTAGGTTGCGTTTAGTAGAGTTTTCTAAATATGATTTGATAATAGAGTTGTATTTTGAGTTTGTGAGTTTTAAAATTATGATTTGAGTGTAGAAAATTTGTTTGGTGAATAAGTTTTGAAAAGAGTTTTGAATTGAGTTGGAAATTTTTGATGTGACATATGATATTTGATACAAAAATTTACAACTCATAACTAAACACACAATTCAAAATTCTATTAAAACTCATAAAAAAATTTAAAAATTCAAAAAATATTTTTTATTGAATATATAAAAATTAACACGTGTTAATTGCAAAAAAAAAATATATATATTAATTGCATTGTTCCGGTCAACCGGCTGGACGACCGGTGGGACATCCGATAGGATGACCAATAGCCCAATTTTATCTCACCTCCGACCGCGTTTTCAAAAGTGAATATGGAATTAATTTTTAAAAATCCTAAACAAACATTATATTCAAATGAAACTCTGGAACTAACTTTCCAAAGCTTCACCAAAGAGAACAAGAATGTGAAAGAGAATTCAACAAGTTATTGGATTACGTTTATTAAAAATAATATTATTTGAGATTTTAGGGTAAATTACAAATATACCTTCTGAGATTGGTTAAAGTATAGATTGTCTCTTGTGGTTTAAAAAATTATAAATACCCCTCTTGTTAGAATTTTTTATTTAATAGAATTAATTAAAAAAATAAAATTTATAATTTCTCTCCTATACAACAATAAATTACCTAAATTATTAATTGAAGCATATTTCTAAGATCATTAAAAACTGTTAATTAACTTAATAATTTATTAATAAAATGGGCGATTTGTTATAAAATTAGAAATCTTAGAGAGTGAAATATAATTTTCATAACCACAGGAAGTGATTCGAATTTTAATCAAATCTCATGAAATATATTTGTAATTTACCCCAGATTTTAATTTGATTAAATCGGTAATGTCTTCAATAACATAAAAGATCGTTAAGCATGATTTTAGTAGATTAATATAATGGCTACTTTTCATAACTCAACAACGTGAATATAAGAAATTAGACTTATTATATATGTTTTCATGTTATTTTTTTATTTTTTTTGGGTGAAAATTAATGTTGTAATTCATATTTTTCTTTTATAAAAAAATTTGTCAGTATATGCATTTGTCCCAGGTCACCTGACAGTTTTTTAAACGAAAATGATCCGGACCCTCTCCCCTCACCCTTACAACATCTACACACACGCGGGATTGGTGATTAGAGAAAAAAAATATATATATATATAAAAAAATTAGCCAATCCCAGTCCTGTAGGAGTTGTGGGGGTGACCCCTTGTGAGGGTCTCAATCACTTCCAAACAGGCTAATCGAAGAAATAATACTAGAGTACGATGACACAATTAAAAAATAAGAAAAACCAGTAAAAAGTTCATTTTTATGTGTGTATATGATGTTAGATTTAATTATTGATGTATTTTTGTTATAAGAATATGATTAATGAAATATATTTGTGAGAAGTACAAATTATTGTTTTAAATTTTTTTTTTTTTTCTGTTTCTATTTTCTTTTCTTTTTTTCGCACACTATGGCCCCGTTTGGGGACTTACTCTTAGGCCTCGTTTGGGAACAGGCTAATTTAGTAACTTTTTGGCTAATTGGCTAAAAAGGTTGGTAAGAAAAACCTGTATGTTTGGGCCAACTTTTTGGCTAATTACGAAACGACGTGCAAAAAGTAGAGAGAAAAGGGAATCTTTGACTTTTTGGTATGAGTTGTTGGCTTTTTGGCTAAAAAGGTAACTTTTTGGCTAATTGGCTATTTTAGCCTCTTGCCAAACGAGGCCTAAATTAGTCAATTAGCCAAAAAGTTATTAAATTAGTCAAAAAGCCAACAACTCATACAAAAAAGTTAAAGATTACGGCTTCTATTTTCTTTTCTTTTTTTCGCACACTATGGCCCCGTTTGGGGACTTACTAAATTAGTCAATTAGCCAAAAAGTTATTAAATTAATCAAAAAGTCAACAACTCATATAAAAAAGTTAAAGATTACGGCTTCTCTCTACTTTTTGCACAATTTTTCGTAATTAGCCAAAAAGTCATCCCAAATATACAAGTTTTTTTTAGCCTACGTTTTTAGCCAAATAGTTAAAAAATTACTAAATTAGCATGTTCCCAAACGGGACCATATATCATTAAATCACCATCCACCTCTACTTCCGCCACAGCCACTAGCTACCGCCCAATATTGCTAGCAGTTTATCAAAAAATTTATCGTCATCATCAGCAATGATCAGTAAGAAGTAAATAAACACATAAATAGATAGGTGAACATGTAAATAAATAAATAAAAGTAATATTCTAAACAGAAAACAATAGAATTTAGACAATTAAACGTAAAAAAAATAAATTTAAATTTATGACCTGAATAATTTAAAAAATAAATATACTTTGCGTTTGCCTTCAAATTAAAAGAAATGAAAAGAAAAAGAAAAAGTGATATTAGCAATAGTTTACTCTCTGTATATATCATATAACTTTATTATGTAATGATGACGTCACGTTATTGGTATCGTCACTGCTACGCTGAATTTCCACTCCTATGAAACATATCCAGAAATGGTATATATGTATAATTTTCATAATTATATATGTATAATTTTCATAATTTAATCCATTCATGGAGTAAAGTGATATTAGCAATAGTTGAGAGGTGTAAGGTCATTTTCAACGGCGGATTTATTTTATTTTTTTAATTAAATTTGAATAAAAATTTCTTTTGATATTAAATGTTCTAACGAAAGATTTTGAAATTTTATCAAATCACTAATCAACCGAGCGGATGACTAGCTAGTATAATTTTTCATAAATTTTTGCCATCAAGTGGTCATCCAGGGATGACTAGGAGGATATTTGAACAGACATCCGATAACAACAATAAATAGTGATTTGATGAAAAACACATTAGTACAAGACCATCTCCAACCGTTCATCAAATCCAACATCAAATTCAAATTTAATGAAAAAGATGTGCTTTTTGTACCCCAACAGTTGCATCAAAACAGTATCAAATTGAAAAAATATCAAACGTTTCACTAAACTGAGGATGACTTGTCCCTTTCACCAATTCACCGTGCATAGCCATTGAGTTAAACCTACGAGACGATCGGCCAAATGTCCCACCGAATGACCGCTTTAAAGCAAAAATTTGTGAAAATTTTACATTAGGGGGTCGACTACCAAGACTAACATATGAAGCAGTGATGAGAGCTTGCTCATGGAGAAAAAAAACCTTGTCAGGTCGACTAGCCAGTTGTCCCTGCCTTTTGATGCAAGTTACAGTACACTCGTTGGAACAATTCATATTAGATTGAGAAAATCGTCATTTTTTTACTCAGATTCGATTTTTTTTAAAAAATACTGAACTGTTGAACATGCTCTTAGTATTTAGTTTAATAAAAGAAAAGTGAAATATTCGATTTAATACTTATTTGATCAAACCGTTAAAATAGGAAAAAAAAATTTAATCCAATTCAAATTTAATGAAAAATTTAAACGAGCATTGGAGATGCTCAACTAACCCTAAATTATTCCAAGAAACCGTTTAATTAATCACAAACACTGACATACGAATCATAGGTAGCATTAAACTAAACTAATGAACTAAACTAATGCATTTGTGGAGGTAGAGAGAGAGAAAGAGAGAGAGAGAGAGACGCACAAACACATATATTTGAAGCGGATCGTGACCACCTTTCCTCTCCCTTCCGCTTCTTCTTCTTCTTCCTCTTCCTCTGTTTCTCTCTCTAGCTTTATTGATCTTCTCTCTCTAGAACAGGGGTCTCAGAACAGAGAAATGTCAATCAACGAAGAGACTATCGACGATGCGAATGGGGATCCGTTCGAGAAGATGAAGCAGAGCCTCATAGACCGATCTAAGGTGTGATAAATCTGTATTTTGTTATTTTTTTTTAGATTGAATTTGAAGATTTTGACTGTTTTGATTGTTTTTTCGATCTGGGTTTTGCAGAAAGTGGCTCAAACGAAAGACATGCTGTCGAAACAAGCGGTTAAATCCAAGGAGATCTTGTCCAAACAGGCCGTTAAGTCGAAGGAGATCTTGTCTAAACAGGCTGTTAAGATCGCTCATCAGGCTGAAGAACATGAACGATTCATCAACAAGGTATTTACACACACACACACAAACACATAATTGTTCTGTATTTTGTGTGTGTTTATATAAACATTCTTGTATAATAAGTTGTCCATGCATGATTAAATTGATGGGTTATTTATTTCTCATGTTTAGGTAGTGTTTGATTCACTGAAATGATCATTCCTCCATTATTTGCAATAACGTATGATAGATTCCATTTATAATGCATTTTTTTTTAAATATTTTATATTTTGATGGAATGATCAATTCCACCCATATTTAAGTGAACCAAACACAGCCTTAGTATTGATGTTGGATTTTTGTTGTTGTGTGTATAGGTGACTCATTTCTGTGGTGTTCTTGGGTTTGGAGCATTTTGCTTTATTTTGGGTGCAAGTGAGTTCAATATCCTGACTTGTGGAATCAAATGATAAATTAGAATGAAAAACCCCCTATGTGTTCTTATTTTCTGTTGATTTGTTTGTTTCTTGGTTTGATTTTTACCAATCAGGACCCCAAGATATTCCCTACGTATACTGTTTGTTCTATTTCATTTTCGTTCCTCTGCGATGGATTTATTACCGGTTCAAGAAATGGCATTATTATCTTTTGGTAAGCTCTAACATATCTCCATATGTACATTTGTCTTTTTACTTGTTTACATTGATAATTTTTATAGCCTAGCAGGGTTTTAAATTTTAGCCGATATGTACATGGGTTTTTGAATTTCCGATACTAATATTCACTGATATAAAGACTAATATTATCTAATATCGGCTGATATATGACCATATTACTGATACCAGTACGTATCTAATACCGTTATTTAAAACCATGTTCCTTAGTCATAGTAATTAAGCTTATGGTAGTAAATTAACTTTATCGCGTTTAGTCGTATTGTTGTTTTATGAGCAGGATTGAGTTTCTAGTGTTTGGTTGAATAAGCTTTTTTAGATTGGAATCTTTATTTTATTTTTTTCACTTCCCTCCTCCTCCCCCCCCCTCCTTTTTTTTTTTCTCTTTTTGTTTTAAAGGTACATAGTATTAGTATTGTCTTCTTTTGATTAAGCATACATAAAATTGGACTGAATGAGAATATGCAAGGAAAAGTATGCCCAATAGAAATAGAAATACTTCTAACTTTTAGTTTTACTTCTCAATGTACACACATAACTCTAGTAGTAATGAAGTTATTTGTAATTCACATTAACACCAAGGTTTTACAATCACTATTATTCTTGGCATTTTTTCTCCGAAGTCATTTAGATGAGAAGTGGCCAAAAATCACGAAATTCATCTTCTTTTTTGCAGGATTTTTGCTACTATGCCAATACTATCTTCTTGATCATGCTTCTGTTCTACCCGAAAAATGAAAAGCTTTTCATGGTTTGTTTCTCATTTGCCGAGGTATGTAAATAGTTCCAAATTTATGTTTGCAGCATCTCAATGGCTGTACAATTTACTTTCTTTACATTTTCAATTTGTTGAATATGGATACAGGGGCCATTGGCATGGGCATTAATCGTTTGGCGTTGTAGCTTAGTTTTTAGTTCTGTCGACAAACTTGTAAGCGTCCTCATCCATCTTTTGCCTGGTGAGTTGATCCTCCTTTTTTGCCCGATAGTAGGATGCTGATAAAATTCAGTGTTTTTACTTTAAAATGAAGGTTATTTCTAAAAATGAAATAAAACCATTGCACTTCTCACTTACCTTACTTCGCTTCTTGCCCTCTTGGACAATTCATAATTGCAGCGTTAGTTTTAATATTGGTTTTGACTTATCAGAATAGAATTTTTTTTTTTTTTCCTCCTTCTTTCAGTTATTTAGAACTTTTCTTGCCTTCGCAACTTTGAAGCACTGATACTTCAAAACAAGTGCCGTATCCGTTTGGACACCGAGACACTTTGGGGACACACTACATGGTGTGTCCCCTTATTTAATTTATTTATTTTCAAGGGATACGCCAGGGACATGCCAAGTTGTCTTTGCTCCTATTTTATTTAGTGTATTTGATGAATGTTGAATGTTTATTATTTTTTTATTAGATTTAAATACTTAATAGATATTTTATAAAAAAAATATATGACCTGTGTTAATTTAAAAGTGTTTTTTAAAATTAAAAAAAAAAAATAGAGTTAGTTTTTGTTAATATTGATTGTTTGTGGATGTAATTTAATCTAAATAGCAAATAAAAATATATGAAAATATATTTTATTGTTGTGTTTCCACCGTGTCCATGTCCTCGTTTTTTTGAAATTGTTGTGTCCCATATCAGCATCTGTGTTTGTACTTCTTAGCTTCGCAAACGCTGGATGGAGAAGAAGGGAAAAATTACTTGCTCTCTTGCTTAAATACTTTCACAAAAAAAGTTGTAGACTAGGGTTGGCTATATGCAGTTTGAACTTTTAATATATGTTGCATGAACTGTTATGAATTTGTGAAGTAACTGTGTTGTGTCAGACACTTGACACACGGGTAAGGGTATGAAATTTGTGTCCGAATTGTCAAGGTGGACATGCACCAACAAACATGTACAAGTAGTCAAGTTTACTATATAAACTATGCATAAGACTTCCATTTTATCACAAAATACTATATTTTAGCCTGTAAAGTTCAGTTTAGCTTAAAAAAATAAAAGAAATGCTTAAGAATTATGAAATATAACCGTGTCCTAGTGTCCTTGACATGAGAATTAGATAAATCAACACCTTTACTGGGGCCATGGAATTCATTGTGGGTTGATTTAGTGAAATTTAACAGGTGAAGTAAATCTCTTTATGAACACAAATTTTGCATGATTATAATCCTGTTTGAAAATCAGATTGCAAAATTGGATGCTTTCAATTTTTCAAGAACGAAGCTTCTGTGTAAGATTATGTATAGAGCAATAGATAAACATAGTATATTTTTATTACGGGACATGAAATAAATGACAGTAATTATATGTATGTATATCCTTTTCCGTCGCTTTAAATATCCAAACAACCATTGACTTATTTCAAAGAAATACTCCATTAATTTTAATTTCTAATTCCCTAGGTAATGTTGTAATTCCCTGTTGTAGACAGAAACTATATACACAAAAACATCCCTTTCTTTATGGTAAGTAAAAAACATTTCAGAATACACTTGAGAATATGGATCAAAATTTCACATGCATGAAATATTTGATTCTTTCAAATAGATCCAAATTGATGTGAAGAAGTAATTATTGTACATCACAAGTGCTATATCATTGAAAAAGCTCAAGCCACCATCTTTAATGTGATACCAAGTCACTGCATCAAACTTCTGCAGAAAGGATAGGTAGCGTACTAAATCATGCTCTAGGAACAAGTCCCCCAAGTCATCAACAATACAAAGTCAATGAAACAAAGAGTATCTGTGGGTGTCTTGGTGGTGTGAAATCAATAATCTTCTGAACTTTTCAGTGTTCAAATAAATATCTAAAATTTTTCCATACACAAAATCGTAGAAAGCCTACTGTTTTGAGTGTTCCCTTTAAGTGAATAAATCTTCCCTCTGCAAAGATCAACCTTGAGAGCAGCCTCAAAATGCAAAGCTCAAAATGTCTTGTCTTTCCACTTCCTGTTGGTGCTGAAGACCATATTTACATGGGATAGGAAACATGTAGAAAAGCATTCGCTTTGCAGCGAGTTAAAGTACTTGTATAACAAATACAAATGCAAAAACAATACCAATTACACCGTGTATGGCAAAAGAACAATATTTTAGGTATTGTGGGCCAATTTCCTAAATCGCATTTGGCATCGTACATTGTTGATGTTATGAAAATTTAGATAGACAAATAAAAGAAAGCAAAAATTATTGCATAAAATTAGCATGCATCCATCTCAGTTGTTGCATGTTTATAAAACTAAACAAGACCAGCTAATAATTGAAAATCAATGCAGGGAAAAATATGAAGCAAAAAGATGCCAAAAGGATGCCCACATCATTATGTTAGAGAAAAAAAGTGTAATTTCCTGTAGTGATCGTATGCAAGCAGTTAGAGAAAAAAGTTGTAATTTCTTCAAATGTTTTATGAACTCATTTTGCTTCATTGAATATTTTGGTCCAAACCAATAACACATCTGAAATCTCAATCTCTCATATAAATAAGAAAAATGGTTTTTTTCAAGTATAACTTTTCCATAGAAAATGGTCAACCATCAAATTCCAATATGATATGAACTTAAAATTACCCGAAACGAAAAATTAAATGGAAAGAAGCAGGTAAATCTAAAACAGACTTCAGTGCATATGGATCCACAAACGAACTCATTTATCAGTCCACTGAGGAAACAAAATGATAAAAATCTCTATCTTTTATTTAATATGTAATAGTAAATTCTGTGGGATAATCATTTCAAAAACACATAACATAGAAAAAGTATCAAAGCAATCCATGAAAATTTAACAAAGACTATCAAAATCCAATTACCCATGTCAAGTTAGTAAACTTTTTATTCATTGAGACATATTTACAAGCACTTGGTGTGCATCTATTTAACATATACCTAGGAATGAAAACAGTGTGGGTAAATATTGTGCAACAGACATATAAATAATAGGCATCAAAATACATATGTAACTACCAGGATTTGCAATGGCGGGAGGAGAGCTTTGGATGACCAACTTCGACAGCGTTACGGCAGCAACAATGCCGACAATGATGTGAAGAATAGTGTAATAGCAATTCTATCCAAAATATATATATCTTGTGAGAAATTCAATGTTTGATGCAGAAACACATGGCATGAAAACCAAAATCCAGCCAGCATCATGAGTGCGAGTTACACCTGTGGGGTGGTGAGGTTTGCTCTTCAAAGTGGTGAAATTTGTTTTCTTCTTCATTGTTGGCATGGGTGATTTGAATCCCACGTGGGTAACCCAAAATATGCAAGGAAAAAGGTATCACAAACCAAACAAGCAGCAGGGTTACACCAAAGCGTTACACCATTCTTACATTCTTTTTATATAGGTAATAGATATGTTGCAGCATCC
The DNA here is from genome assembly GCA_025200525.1 of Camellia lanceoleosa. Lineage (NCBI taxonomy): Eukaryota > Viridiplantae > Streptophyta > Magnoliopsida > Ericales > Theaceae > Camellia > Camellia lanceoleosa. The sequence continues at coordinate 59,542,356 of CM045771.1, read as the reverse complement.
CTCTACTGCTGTTGCTTTACTGTATTAAGGTTAGGAATTGGAACCCATATCACATAGGCCAGTATAAGTTCAAGTGGAAGATAATTTAGCTCCTAATTCACCCTATTTAACAGATAATAATTAGTTGATCATGGTAAGAAAATTTTGTCCACTGGTTAAGATGATTCTCTTTTCATCACAAACTGTTCGGATTTTCCAAAATAACAGCTAATTGCCACATATTTTCTGTTACTTTGTTGGTCTAATTTACTCAACATACCCAAAAAAAATTTCAACTTTCGCTGAATTAACCATTTTGGTCATTTTCATTTTTAGGGATAGTTTTCTTCACAATTAGATGGTGGGATCCGGCATTCTTTGCAGCCATGCATCCCGAGGGAACTGCTCAGAGAGCTTCATGGCCTTACGTAGAAAGCAAATCTTACCTTTGGACATGGCTATTTCTGGTACCCCTGGCTGCTTATACCTTTTGGCAGATTCTCTATTTTTTTGTTGTAAATGTTCTACGTCGGCAGAGGCTGTTAAGAGACCCCGAAGTCATGACTTCGTACAGGTTTTCTGATTTTCTCATTCTTGACATCTCGCTGAAAATACACAATTTTTTTTCAAAGTTAGCAGTTGGCAGAGGATTCGTTGGTTGTATGATTTGTTTATTTGTCCATTTTTCATAACGAACGGTTTCACATTTGGTAACGCTTCCGTCTTCTTTTTTTTGTGTTTTTGAAATTGGAAAAGAAAACTTGTTTGGTATGTTGTTTTTATTTTCAATAGTAGAATTGATTCCAAGATTTTCAAAATTTTTGAAGACACAAAAAAAATGTTCCTTCGCTTATTTTCAAAACAAGTTTTCACTCTCTCCTCCCTCCGCCCATCACCTCCAGCCACCCTTTGGCTGACACTGATAACTGGAGGGGCACTGCTTGTGACCTCCAGTCACCCGTGAACTCCGGTAGCCACCTCTGGCCACCTACCCACTCCACCAAACATGTTCGTTTGTTTTCAAAACGTGTACACCAAACAAGTTTTTTTTTTTTTGGTTTCCCCTTGAATGTTTTTAACAAACACAACAAATACTCATTCCCGTTTTATGTAAACTGACAATGTTATCAAACTGACACCTTAGCAGTTGCAAGCATTCTTTGGTTGATTAATTTGTTGTCCATTTTTATCCCGATATCATTCTCAGCCGTCCTGACAATCTTCTTGGTGCAATAGGGAACTCTCGAAAAAAGCAGAGAAAGCTAACAACATGTGGTGGCGATTAAGTGGTTTGCTAGGGGAACAGAACCGGCTCTTCATGTATATTCTGCTTCAAGCATTGTTCACGGTAGCAACCATGGCACTTACCGTCCCAATATTCTTGTCATATAGATTAAGTGTTATTTTCCAAATACTCAAGGTCTCTGCGACAACATGGAATGGAGGAAGCTTTTTACTTGACGTGATGCCAAAGCAGGTGATCCTAAAGGAGAAGAAGAAAACAGAGACGCAGCTTGAACGAAACCAGGAAGGTCAGCCCTCAGTAGAAGAGGAAAACATAGCAGAACTGGAAATAAAGCCGGTCAATTCTGCCAGTTAGCACCAATTCTAGAATACAAATAGAGAAACCTTCTAGCGGAGTGATGATTGATAATGATCAGCCTCTTTGAGTGGGTCTTAACAGAGTAGTTTTTAGCAATAGGAGATTTGAAACTATGTTTTTGAAATATTCATTATATTTTTGAATTCAAGTTTGAAAGTTGGACAAATTGGATTTTGATAAAGTGATTTCATTAAATGTATACATATGCAATGTTTGTTAGGTTCATTCTCAAAGGGAAACAGGTTTGCAAACAAAAAATTGTACAAAAAAACACATCGAGAATGACGTGTCAACGGTGTTTGTGAAATTATAAAGACAATGATAGGTGTTTTTATTGAAATTTTGAAGGAACGGTAAGAAGTCACCTCGTCTTGAAAAGAAATTCTGTTTGTATTTCATTAATCTTCTCAAAAAGATGGAGTTAGGCAGAGTGGTTAGGGTGATGGGAAGGGCCGGTGTCAAGTTATAAGTATTGATGTTAATTGATCCCATCAGAAAACTTAAAAAATTAATAAAGATACATATTTTTTATGCTAGCTTTGTTTATACCAATAGCCTTGTTTGTAACACTGTAATTTTGTTTTTATGTTAGCTCTTTTCATTTATACCGATAATCTTGTTTGTAACACTCAATTTTTTTTGCTCCACTCGACAACCACCCTCTCTTCAAAGTTAAAACATTCATGTGCAGTCTTCTCTCTTCACAATACATGGATTTGATATACAAGTTCAAAACTCTGCTTAAATTTGAAAAATTAAGTTCCTAACACGCGAATTTGATAAAGAAATCCTAAAATCAACTCTCTCACAGACACACACATACACATAATATGTAGAAGATGACAGTGCACCACATGTACAATTCAATAAAACACATATGCTATCTTCATGAAAACAAAAGCAAATGGCAGAGAAAGCAATTTACAATGCAAAGGATACATTGAGAGAACAGTGACCTCAATGAACAAGAAAACATTACATCACCCTTTAGATACATTTTGCTTCCACACTACTCCAAATATATTGACCTAACATTTGCAGGTACTGTTGATTAATTACACTCACCAAATCACTACCATCAACATCATCAAAATGATACCGAACAACAAAAACAAATGTAGAAGCTCCGCTCCTTGTCGATGTGACAAGTTGCCGGAAACCAAATGCATGTTCCGGTACACGCATACGGTCGTCATGCTAATTAAAAAAAAACACGGCTTCCTAAAGAATGTCCCTCGTATCGAAAAGCCACGAGGATTAAAAAAGAAGGAAATAAAAATATAAAATAAAAAAAGAATGGACCGACCTGGACTCAAAATAAAGATCCCTAGCCGCGGGAAAATGGAAAATATATGTATGATACACAAGGATGCGGTGAAGGGCTGTGAAGTCTGTATGCACAAGGTTTTCACACATTCATTGATGTGCAGAGTTGACAAGCACAGAGGTGGGGGATTCAAGTTTAGGACACCATGGTGTCTTCAATCGGCACGTTGATGTAAAAATGCAAACCCCGAGTTTTCTCGAATCAGAGGCGGAGGTTCGATGTTGACAATCTCGATTTGTTGCATTGATTTGGATATGTCATCCACAGAAAAGGGAATGCTGCAAATGGATATTTATTTGAAAAATAAATTAGTTGTGTGATGGGCTATATTGATCAACACAAAAAAGAATTGAGAACTGTTATTTATATTAAAAAAAGGTTACCTTGAATCGTCATCCAACAAAAAGGAACTGCTCACAGCGTTGTTCGAGTCTTCTGTCATCATAACTCTCATACTCGAAATAACCTGTACCATTCAGGGTATTTCTTACATGAATTTGCAAGAAATAAGTACAACAAAAGCAACCAAAATAAAGAATTGAACATGGCCAGTCAAGTGTCATTATGTTTGGCAACAGTTAAATAAGCCACATTTTTTCTGAACTTCTTTGTTTTTAGTGAAATTTTTTCAAATTAAAACTTTTACTTATCAGGTCCATCTAGTTTAGAAGGATATAAAATGTAATTTTTTATTTTTTATTTTTTTTTGGGGGGGAATTCAAAAGAAGTCCACTTAAGACCAAAAAAGCCACTAAAAAAAAAGAAGCCAATTTTTTTAGTTTTTTTTTTTTTTTTTTTTTGTCTTTAGTGACCTTTTTTCAACTTACTTTTCAAGTCCTCTAGTCAAGTAGAACCTAAAAATGAAAAGTTTCTGATTTTTTTTTTTAAAGTTCACTACAGAGGAAAAAAAGTCAACAAAAAAGTTGCTAAAACAACAATTGTCAAACCCAATCAGAAACAAGCCAAGGGATACAACAACTCATTGTCGACCAAACTTAACTTACATCTGAAGAGACACTGTGTGTGCCGTATTTGTCATCCCAATACATTGTACTGATCCTGTATAATTGTTGTATGCTGAGAACCTGAAGAAGCATTAAACAAAAGTTAAATGATGAAAAAAGAGAAAATAGAAAAAGAAGCAAGCTAAGATATTTTAAAAAATGACAGCAAGAAAAAGATACGTTTCACTCACCGGGCAAAGTTCATTTGTTATTTCATTCAAGGTCTTTTTGGGCTTTTGATGTATGACCTGAGTTGCAAAGGAAATAAAACAGAAGATAAATAAGCAATATATGTGATTATAACCTAAGAAGCAAGAAAACCTCTAAGAAGGTAATGCGCTGTGATGGACACCAACACGACACGGCACGCGTCGGACACTTCCAAAAATATCTTACTATTTTTAAATATTTTATAAACTCAGACACAATTCAAACACTTTGAGAACACTTGTCTGTTACTTAGACACATGAAACATATAACGAGTTTGCAAAAAATAACTTGAAATCTAACAATGATAAAAGAAAAACAGCATAATTCCATACCCATTCTCCTACTTTCAACTTTAAAATTTATTATTCTTTTAAATAATATTCATATTTATGAGT